>LR990053.1:12681685-13885971 GCA_905147135.1 Blastobasis lacticolella | reverse complement strand
ACATGTTGTTTATTATTAAAATCAATAAACCTTATCTACCTTTCAACAAAATACGAGTAGATTAATTACTTAGAAAGGTATTATTGAAAAAAAAAAACGAGGCGTCATAAAGGGCCGTTTACACGGTGTCCCGTGTTAACATACCGACAATGTTTGGAATGGTTCTTATCTGCACCCCGCTTGTTTGGGCTCGACGACACACAGGAAATGGATCTTCAATCGTTTGGGATGAATGGGTCGGTGCATTCCTGACCGCGCTTCTTTAGATAAAGTTAGTTTCGGTTTGGAGTGGATTTTCTACTTACTAGGTGGCCTGGCGCCGCGCCAGCGCAACTTCCTTCGTCTGGTGTTGCACTCCACCCTACCCTACCTCTGCCCAAATGTAATGCGCTTAGGTACTTAGGCTAAATCCTTCAAACCGGCACTATTATAAATAAATACATAAAATATATAAATAAATATTTTTGGACAATTCGCACACCGCCACCTGGCGCCAAAGTAAGTAAACTCGTGTTATGGGTGTCAGAAAACTGATAAACTACTTATAATAATAAAGAGGTGCAAGCATGAAAACCGATATTCTCAGCGGAATATCTTGGTCATCCTCGCTGCGCCAACGGTATTAGGAGGCACACCTAACGAGTGTCTAGCTCGTTGCGGTGCTGAAGTTCGACATTAATAAAAAAATAAAAAAAAATTATTAGCCTACTAATACAACAACAAACACAAAATAACAGTTACAATAAATAGCAACAGATTTTTTAAATTACTATGTGTGTATGAAACAATAAGCCTAGCCTCAAAGTATGAAACGGCCACCCATCCAATTCATTGCGAGCATTGCTTAGCCTTGGTCTAGCAAGCACGCTGCCACTAGACCAGTGTCGTTCACTTCGTCCGTCTTAGTAAATACCTAATTATTCAAATTCAATTTTATTATACAGTTTTAAAGAGTTTATATCAAAGCAACTTATCTACCGATTTTTTTAAAATATTGAAACGTTCCTGATAAACTAGATTTTATGAAATAAATAAAATCGAACTTGACTCATAAAAAATAAGAAAAATATCTCAATTTAAACTACACGAAGCATGGCACTAGAAACACAGTATCAATTTAAACTACACGAAGTATGATACTAGATACAATACGAATGACAACATTTTTATAATTGGAAGCGGGAATAGCCCATCCACCTGTGCATAGGAACGCACGCGGCGCAAGAGTCGCATGTTTTACACCATTTGTTTGGGGTCCGGGGTGGGTCCCAAATATTGGTGACACACGGAACCCTTTGGCGGGGGCAAACATGCCAGTGTAAACAGCGCCCATTCATGCCTCGGGGACATATGCCGCCTTACGATGCTGTAGCAGTGTCATTGAGGCATGTGAATGCTTTTCGTAATGGCTGCTAATATTGTTATTTCTTCGTACTGTAAACGTATAGGTTTGAGAGGATTCATGGTGGTCATTTAATATTTACTAGTGGACCCGGCCGGTGTGACTTCGTTCGCGTATACCTACCTACTTTACACTAAAGTCCCCTTTTTGCTTGCTTTTTTTCTCCTCTGTGGATTCATCATCATCATCTATGATATCCAGCCGTCTAACTAGCTAACTAAGCCAGTCTAACTTTAAAAATGCCTCTCAGCTTTTTCGTCTAAATACCATCAACAAGACCTCGTTCTTTCGGCTTAGCGTCAAGCATTCCGATCCGTAGATGAGTATTGGTCTAATAACGTCTTATATAGAAGAAGTTTTATACTTCTTGAAAGTAATTTGGAGCGAAAATATCTTAGCAGTAGGAAAGTTTTTTCCTTTTGAATCACTCTATTATTGAAAACCGCATTAATATCTGTTGCGTAGTTTAAAAGATCTAACCGTACATAGATACATAGGGACAGACGGCGGGAAGCGACTTTGTTTTATACTACCCATGTTTTATAGCCCGTTCGCAACTTCGTCCTCGTGGACTACATTTTATGTCGCAGTCCCCGCCGCCATATTGAATTTATGATGATCACTTAGCCCTATGTCCTTTCTCTGCTAAACTGAATTGCCATACTGAATTTCGTCCAAATCGGTGCAGTGGTTTAGCCGTGAAAATCTAACAGACAGATCGAGTTACTTTCGCCTTTAAATTATAAGTAGGATATTAGGAATATTATTAAAAATACCCCTAAGCAGTATATTTACACAACGGCTTAAGTAACAATAACAATAGAGTTGTACCAATAAATACCATCTTATAAGCTTGTAAACGGAGAACCAAGCTAGAATTCTATCAAAGTTATTCCCTTACTTCACAACATCTTATTCGCAAACCAGCTTTTATTTTGCATTCCCAACGCTATTATTTCCAAAAGACGCAAATATAACCAACTGCAAAATAAAATTTGCCAAAGAATATGTAAGCAGAATGGACATGCCACATTGAGTTGTCAAGAATACATTTACCTGTCAAGACATTAAATTATTGCAGTGCCCTATCCCTATAACTGCATTCTATTTTGACCTCTACGGTCTTGTGACAAGAGTCACGATGTGAACTAGATTTCCACAGCTATCGCAATATAGAAAACGACATTATGCAGTATACGTTTTTGCTCTAACTTACGATTGAGTGTATAATGTTGTCGTTGGCGTTACACATTTCAAACCAATATCGATTTTAACAAGTTATTGTGAAATACGAATCAATCACTTGTGATGTGAGTTGTTTACTTTTATACGTAGGTACCTATTTAAATCAAATGTTTAAGTGGATTTGTAAAGAGTTCGCGGTATGTAGTAATCGTATCGATGTATCTATTTTACCGAATTTTATTCTTACAGTTTCCAGTAGTACAACATTTCGTGTTATTGCAGTCACAAAAAATTGTTAATGGCTCGGTTGTGATCTTGCGCACGAAGGCCCGAGATCCGCCTTAACCATCATCGAGGACTTGGCAGATCAGATAAATACAGTGGAGCAACTGCCATCTGACCTCCGTGACCCTGCTACCAGGCGTGCCTGACCAGATGGGATCATAGTTACACATTCAGTCGCCTGAATGTGCAGGTTTCATCACGACGTTTTCCCTCACCGTAAGAGCATCGGTTAGTGTTCAACTAACGTTGAGTTGTAAGAAACAGTAATATCCTCGATTACCGTTCGAAATATACAAGCCGCCAGGTGCCTGCGTAATCCGACAGTTTTTGACACTTTCTTATTAAGAAATGCTCCATTCAATGTTTTTGTAAACGAACCGGTTACGGATCATAAAGATGCAATAATAAAAGACAGAATTAAAATAAAACAATGCGTTCACGAGTATACCTAGGAGCTTTCAAGTAGGCACTTTAGTCCGGTATTACTAATTACCTATCCGGTTCAGGATGTAACAACTTCCAACTGGATCTCAGTAACTGCCAACAATATAAAGAAAGAAAACAAAACTGCTGCATTAGCTAAAGCAACAAAGCCCGAGTATAAAACCAAGATTGCAACTTTACAGCTTGCCAATTGAAATAGTCGTCAGGGTGGTGGAATTGAAATTGATTTATTTGACGTTATAATCTATCGTATTAAGCGGCACCCTTGAGGAGTTAAGACGCAAGTGCCGGGACAAGATGCTAGCAGTGTACTTGACTGGGAATTTAATGCATGAGACAGGCTGTTAAAGACTGCAAAACTTTTTATTAGGAGTATAATAGCTTCACAAATGAAATTGGAAGTAGTTATAAATGGAAGTTACAGTAGATATTACTGACGAAGTGTATAGGTAATTTGCGTTCCGTGGTCTGGAAATTCAATTTCAATGTTTTTATCGTTTTCCATAGATCGTGTTAATTGACAATGTATTGTAGAAAACGATAAGAAACATATTTTACTGTTAGGTCGAATGGCGTTGATGCTACAGTTATATTTGTCATTCAGTACATTTAGATACCGGTCAGTGACGTAAATGATCTGGAAACTACTACAAAAAACTGTATTAAGAAACCAGTACCACTTACCATTAAAATATAGCACAGAATAAAACTCATGCCGACATCGGCATGAGTTTTATTTGGGATACATATCCCAGATTAACTTTCCCGTTCTACTTTAAAGAAAGTATATCGCTTAATTGTAAGTTAACATTGGTCTTAGGCCATATATCACCTTTTAAAGTGACTCCGTACCAGTGCACCTTGTTCAACAATAAATAATGGTCCCAAAACGCATCCTTGAGTCATACCTTTGTAAAAGTATTTATTATTATCTATATCTAACGGTTTATCTATTTGTCCACTATGGTGGTCTTATTCATCAATTTTTATGTTAAGTTCATCGGTGATATGAGTAAGATCTAGCCATATAGGCTTACTATACTTACTTTACGTAGGTATTATACTTGTCACTTGTCAGAACATTATGCTTAATCGACCGCATCTACGATATTAATTAACCATCACTTCCTTATTCATAGGCGCATAGCTCTGAGAGTTTGTAAGGACTTATCTCTAACAAGGGTCGTTATAAGTTCCAGTATCTTACATTAAAATATTGCACGCTATGATAGTAATTTAAATACCAAATTTTCAGGAAGTACCTAGAAGTATCTAGAATATCTCTATCCCCCAAATATATCGATTCCCCATTCTCGTTGTCCCTCGTTTGAGGAAGAACGGGAATTTTACTTTCGTTGTCCCCCAAATTGCGGGCAGCGTATCACCAAAATATGAAATGATTTCAAAATAGTTTACTAATAGGGAAGGTACATGTACCTATGTACTTTAGGGTGATCTTAAGCACTTAGCCGTTTCTGACAACCATAATGTTGGCCTGATGCGCACAAGTATCTACAGGCTGTTAGAGGTCTACCTACACATGAAAGTGTTAGAGAGTTCCTGATATTGTTTCAATAAAGGCAAACTTAATTAAACGATAAACCCTAACAAATTACACCCCTTGTATCGAACATTGCTGACTCCGGCACTGCAAGGATTAAACTCTTGATGTTCTTGCGTGGAGTCCTCGTTGTGCGCAGGCGCACCGCAGCGTGTAATCAGCTTGACTCAATGTTTGACGTTCAATTCTTCACGCCGCTTCGGCCTGCTTCGCGGGAAGGGTTATTAACTCCGGAACGTAAAAGGCTTAGTCAGGAACATAGGACGGCTACGGGATTTGTGTTAGGTTCCTTTGCTGTATTTTATTGGGATCATATTAAATTTAATTATCGGGATTATGGATTTGACATTTCTTGTTAGTTGTTTTTATAGTACGGGCCCTATGTTTTAAATTTATTAATGTTCGAATTGACCTACTTATATGATTTAGAAATTATTAATAACTATCTTTTTTATCCTCCTAAAATTGGGTTATAACGTTCCAGAGCCATCCCCGCGGAAAGCACATTGAATTTCGAGATAAATTATAGCTTATGTGCTATTCTGGGCTGTGGAACTTGATACCTAATCGTTCTAGTAAGCGTGAAGGCTATGACAAAATCTTTCAGCGTTACTATCACATTTTGTGACGGTGATAATGTTTACTTTTGCTATAACCCACAGTTGTTATTTTTAAAAAAGGGGATTTAGATATCGTTAGCATAAGTATTTCAATGTCACTTTCGTTAAGTCGTTATGTGGGTTTTCCAAGTTATTTGCATTGAATTGAAAATATCATATCACAATGATCGTATTATCAAATCAACCACCCACTCGATTGGCAATCACTCAAACATCAATAAGCTTTTCTTTGCAATCGTTACTCATCTCGAGATTGTAATCAAAAATATTAAAATAAACTCATATTAGGACGCTTGTGTCAATTGAACTTTGTAACTGTAAAATTATCTTGATATTTATATTTCATATTTACATCGAATACTTACGATAATTATATCGCCTTTGAAATGCTACGGCTTTTAACGTATCTCAAGTGGCGAACATTTCATGCATAACCAATTTGCACTCCATTAAAATGAGATATTGGGCCACTGAAATGTCTACCCAGACCAGACGGCGAATCGCGCCTGAGTCAGTCAGTGTCAAGTTCAAAGATTACTGCTGGAAATGAAAGCTGATACGAACGCAGACAGTGCGTCAAAATATGAAAATGATAAAGATGAAGGAATAAAGAGATGAAAGACAAGTAAAATGTTTTCAATGAGTGCGTTGGCCAATTGAAGTGGAAAGCCAAGTAAATGTCAATGAAAAGTGCCAGAAATAAAAGAAAACTTATTTAAATAAATTCTCTGAATACGTTGACAGTATGTCTGAGTGTACTAAATTTCATACATTACCTATATAGTATACCTAGTATGATTCCCAAAGGCGTGTCAAAAATAAATGTGATGTGATAGTACATCGAGTAATATATGAAAAGCGACGCCCACAGACAGTGAAAAAGGAGGGATGCAAAAAATTACATGTATGTGTGTAGTACTTTGTGTAAATGTGTTTTTAAACACGGTGACAGTAAGAAAGTCAAATTTACTTCTGCAGTGTAACTATAAAATGCTTTCCCATTTATTAGCATGAAAAATAAGACGGTGTAAGGAGTATTGATTTTATGCGAATAAATCTGTGACGTCGACAGGCGTTCTGTCATATCACGTTACACAGCATAGAGCATGAGCGCTACTGTCCGTCAACGTGTTAATAAAAGTCGAAGATTTCTCTGAAAAAAATATCTGAGTTGATAGAATGTGACCTTTATTGCCTGCGACTATCTACCAATACAATACGATAGCTACTGTTAACATTATCGTTCAGCTAACTTTACATAAATCAATTTGGAGTAATTGTTACTAATCGTTTTCCCTAACAATCGATCTGTCCTCCCATAGCGAGTCAAATTACAGATTAAGCTAAGATTTACGATTCATTTGACCTAACCTATTTCATCAAAACATCATGCTACCGGTCAACTAAACAATAATGGGAAATTCAACTTTAAGCATGACAAAACAAGAATGGAGGCGGCAGCTTTATTTTCTTTGTCTACTGCAAACAAGTAAGTCTATTAGTAGCTGTTTGAAAATTTATGTCACGAACAACCGTTTCCCATGTTTGTAATTTGTTTGGTATTGTGTTACACAGCAATTTATCATTATTGTTTGACAAAATAATTACGAGATCATTGACAGTTTTATTGTCTGAAATATCAAACATATTCATTGATAGTGTGTGGATTACGTTTTCAAACAAATTTTTACTTCTATATGGTTTATTTAGTTCTTTGCTTTATCTATCCAATATCTATTTTGGTCGTTTGTCTGATGGTACTGACTCGTCGCAATTTACTGGCATCGCACATCCGTGATTCACGCTTTGATGATTTAGGAACTTTGTTGTAGTTTACTATCCGGTAGGAAGTGTATCTATAATAATCTATTTCTAAAACTATCCGGGAGGAATCATACGGGTGTCGTATAAGACGAATATAGTCTTATAGGGAGACCAATAAATTACCTCCAAACCAGAAAATATGCATTTTCAGTTGCGTATTTTTTACTCTGCAATCTCCAATTTCTTTGCCAAGCTTGGAGATTTGGCAAAATCCTATGTGGAGGAGATATGAATCCAGCAATTGATTGATCTAGTTGATGATGATATGGTTTATAGATATTATAAATTAGTAATACCTTTTAAGTAAAGGTAAAAATAAGAACCTAAGGATAATTCGGGCAAAAGTAAGCAATCACCGCGAAGTTTATCATTGCTATTTCTAAGCTACTCAAACAAAACATAATAAATAGCTATACGCTGTCAACATCTTGTTCTCATGTTACGGTGCAACCATAAAAATTTCGACACTGCACTGTGTAAAATTAACAAATTACGCATCCAAAACAAATAAAATTTAAGTGTCAATAAAGTTTTTGACAATTACCACCTCGACGCATTCATATTATAATTTTATTCTGCTCATTATAATAGAGTAGATAAGCTTAGAAGTTATCGGTAGTTATCTCTTTCACTTGATTTATCTATCAAAGATCACGGGGTCCAGAAACTACCTTTTAAAAGCGTTATATAGCATTGGATTGAGACAAAGTGGCTGCTATTGAAAATTCGACCTTATTAGTTGTCGCCTTAAAGCCTTTTGATTGTAGGTCGAGTATCATTTGATTGGAATTTCTGAAATATTGTTTTTTAATATGATGTTTAAGGTATATTAACCTGAACCTCTGTGAATTAGTTTTGTTAAACATTTTGGAGGCAGAATATCAACAAAGTTTTCTAAATGTTTGCGTGCCTTTAATAGACAGGTAGGTGTTAAAATAACCGATTCGTGTCTTTTGATTTATGTGGATGTAAGATCTATAAATCATTTTCTATCATGATTGAATTATCTATATTAAGTTTAGTAATATATTATCACTACATAGTATAAAACAAAGTCGCTTTCTCTGTCCCTATGTCCCTTTGTATGCTTAAATCTTTGAAACTACGCAACGGATTTTGATGCGGTTTTTTTAATAGATAGAGTGATTCAAGAGGAAGGTTTATAAGCAAGAAAAATGGGTAAAGGGTGGGTAGGTGTACGTGAACGAAGTCGCGCCGGGTCCACTAGTATATTATAAAGAAGAAAAGTTTTGTATGTGTGTGAGTTTTTTGTTGGGGGTAATCCCGGAAACTACTTACCCGATTTTTTAAATTCTTTCACTGATTACTAGATACATTATTCCCGAGTGTCACAGGGTACTTTTTATCCCGGAAAAATAATTGGATCGCGCGACATAGTTGAATTTTTGCAGAAAACCGAACTGCGCGCAGGTAAAAACCGCGTAGAACGGCTATATTCTTTAACTATTGATTAGTTACAAATATGATGGCTTTTCTATACACCGATCGCTTTATAATATTGGTTTTTCGTTAAAAATTGTTACTGCGATGCAATCAGCATTAATGGATTTACCTACAGAAAATACACAGAAAAGCTTAATGTTATATAAATAAATTTTATTTATCTTTGGATTATCCTATCTGCTGTATTTCCGGTAAGAACACATAGTTGGCGAGGTTGGAACCAGAGTTATCTGAGTGACATTTTTACTAAGAGTACTTAGATCAGTGTGGCATGGAAGAATTTATTTTTCTGTGTCCCGTAGTGTATTAAAATCAATATTAATAAAAATGACACTTAGATCATCCTGGTTCCTCCCCAGTTAAACAACTTCAACATTATTTTGTATGTTTTCTATTATTATTCTTTACTTTTTAAATAAAAGTTGTTGACCTGCTATAGAAAGGCGGGACTGGCTTGTCTACTACGCCCCTGTCGATCCAGATGGTCCAAGTAGCGTGTGAAAACACGAGTCCATAATCCACCATTCAAATGCGCGGAGGCCAATCTCCATTTTTACGACATCTAGTGTCGGAATCCCAACAGACGCTTGATTGCCATTACAATAAATTAACAAAATACCGCTTTCCGCTAATTACAAAGTAACAAACTTACATTTGCGCTCGGCTTCTGCATCGTCTATAACATTTTCTTCTGGCAATACAAATGTCTCCACAACTCGAGACGCATCACAAACTTTGTATCCAAGCATCAAATAGTTTATAATCGAACGTATTCTAATGGTTTCTGAGAAGCATTCGTCATAAGAAACATGTTTTTTTATTAATTTATGTCAACAAGTAGTCTGATTTAGTTACACAATATAGTTTTTTATTTATACGTTTTATATTTTATTCATGATTGTAGACGCTTGTTTTAGGCTAATCTAAAATACATGGACCACTTCATCTTTTGTTATCAGCTTAATTATTTTTATGTTAATGCAGGGGCATTATTTATAGTTTTAATGTGTCTTAAGTTCAATTTGTTTATTGGATCCGTTTTGATATTATTCTCTCCCAATAAATTAATTAGTTTAAACCATTATTATTAATATCGACACTATTATCGATTGATTTCAAGAAGGGTTCGAGATATTGCTTTGCTTTTGTTAAAGTTCATGGTCTGTCACCATCAACAGCTATTTTAAGTATAAATTTACCAAAATCAAATAGCTAAACCCGTGAATCCAGCAGGATAAGTGAGCCGACTGGGTTTTGAAGATACATGAAGTAACATAGTATATTGTACATGAACATGCAAACTGATCTATAATACACATTTATTGAGTTCGATATGGCCGCAAGTAGGCGTACCTAATCAATCTGAATGTGTGAACTGCACTGAAACATTTTATTAATCTAGCGCAAAACTCTCATAAATCTAGGTTATGGGTTAAATATTTAATATGATGTTATTCTTAGGAATATAGACATTTCGTTGTTATTATATTACTAAATACATATTTATTACTTGCAACTATAGAAAATTTGTAATTCCAAAATTTTCTTGATTGTACCTCACTCATTAAAGAAAAAGTCAGTGAGTTTCATAATACGAATAAAATCCCCACACTTTTATCCACCCTACAGTCTGGATTCGTGTGTCTTAACATTGTGTTAAACTAGCTGTTACACGCGTCTTCGCTCGCGTAGACAACTCATCATAAACAGAGTTAAAAAACACATGAAAAATAGTCATACGTATCTGTGTTAAACCTAAATAGAAATTAGGTGAACTGGTTATGAACTCAGCCGTAGGTTCTACTGTTCAGCTTTATTTTGCTGAATCCGTTACCTAGTTTCGGTGATATCGAATTCCACAAAAGGTTATAGGGAACTTTCCATCAGGTGGCCCGCTTGCCTGTTTGCCTACAGTATGTCATAAAAAAACTGCCAATTTCAGGATAATCGAACGCGCTATTTTATGAAATCCTTATTTCATTATCACTATGTTTTCAGTTGAAATGTACCCTTTTAGCGTAAAGGTTTGTTTTAGCTCCGACATATTTTATGCTAACATTTATTACAATTTCCGTATTAATACTCTCTAGAAGTAGCCAGTAAAATCGACGTTTCCTTAGCTTTTGTTGCTTGATTCTATTAAAAGTTTTATGGCTGTATGTTATTTAAAATCTATATATTCGATATAAACTGTATTGAAAGCAAGTTTATGGGCGCGATTACGGCGAGAGATTCATAAAATATAGCGCATTAACGCTTGTATGGGTTAAATTAGGTAGATATTTGTCTGTACTTACTTACGTCGGTTTACTTACATCGTCAGTCTTAGTTCTGTTTGTTTTTCGTACCTATGTTGCTAATATTATGTTCACACAACACTAATAGAATCTGCACAGATTTTGGTCCCATTTTCTTTCTTGAGATTCTATCTTCGAAAATGTTATAAATTTATACCTGCTAGTGTGCACTACCTATGTTTTGTCAAAATTATTTATTTTCTTTCTTAGCAAGGTTGTCTGTAAGGGATCACGTTAGTGATAAGACCGCCTTTGTGCTATTTTTGTCAAAGGATACCAAAGGGTGTGCAAAAGAGTTATTGTAATTAATAAAACTAATGCTAATGTCTATAGGCAGTGGTGACCACTTTCCATTAGGTGGCCCGCTTGCCTGTTTGCCTACCGTATGACATAAAAAAAAAAAAACATTATACCTAGGTATTGGTTGAAGTTTACGTTATATTCTTACCATTAGGGGGATTATGGGTCCCTATCACCATACTACGGGCCCAAGCTAACCTCACTTGCATGCGGTCCCCCTGCTGGCAGACTGGCGAGCCTCTGGGGAACCGGCATAACCCAACCGCGACGTGCGGGTCATATGAGATTCGCCGCACGTAAAAAGCTAATCCACCACAGATTTTAACATGATTATTTTAAGAATTAGGACTGGGATAGGAGGATTAATGAGTAGGTACCTACTAAAAAACACGATCATCAGATTTCCAATAACAATCAACAATTTTACAATCTCCAATCCATTAAACTTTACGTCAATATTATTACTCCCGTTTTGTTGTTATGAAAATGTTCCGAATCTCCATTACTCAGGGCATTTCGTGGATTCATCGATATGGGTCAAATATACCCGTCGGTACTTTATTTCGGCAGTTTCTATGCCACAAACTTTATTACTTTGCTATCGTGCAATTGGCCTTTTTATCCCGTTTCAATGTTGTTGTTTTTGTTATGGAAAAATATTTGGTGCACCGGTTGTTTTATTACTGTGGAAGCCTCTAATAAAATATGTTAAAATAATATCAATTTATTTGAGAATATTTCGAAATAAATGCTTAACTATGTGGCGTTGATTGATCTAGAAGCCAACATACACTTTGGGTTCTTAGTCGACGGAGAAGTAGATACATAAGTAGGTAGGTGCTCATAAATATTTGCCATGCAGATTTATAAAGAATTAGGTAGTGAAACCGGATTTTGCAACGAAGTAGATAGGCACAATATAGGGGCACATTAGTCGCATAATCTGAAACTTACCGGCAGGTCTAGTAATGGTCTCCATGACAAACGTTTAGAACTTTAGATATTGTACCTGCATAGCAACTCTTGCGGATTTAGGACCAATATAAAAACAATTTTAATATCTGCATAAAATGTGGCATGAATTAAGATTTAAATTTTTTTTTTGTTTTTATTAGCTGTCGTCGGTGTACCGCTGCAAGGAAAAGGCCTCTAAAAAAAATTAAATCGCATCCGTTAGGTTAGGTTAGGTTCCATCTAGTTAGATAATACACTAAATTTAAACACTGTCTGGCTGACTCATAAAGTTAGTATACCTTTCCGTTATAGCAACTTAACGTCGTGGGTATTGCAACTTTAAGGGGTGACAACATGCATTTGTTTTCCTGTATTTTGTTATCATATTATATTAAATCTGGTCACATACATGAATCCCACAACGGTAGACAGAGGCATTCAATCTTAATCATGTAGTTAGGTTGTACCTTCGTTAAAGCTGATGGCTTACGAAGCGATGATGCCGAAGAACCGTAGAAGAATGAGCAGATAAGCGGACCCTGGCAGAAGCCGGGATAGACGCAGATGATGATGTTGTGCCTATATACATAAAAGATAGGTACTTCTTGGATCATATTACACTGAAGGAGTAGGCAATAACTACTTCCTAGAGCTGACATGCAAATCACAACAGCACAATTCAGATCAGCTGTCCTCCGATCGGCGATCACAGGGGCCGACGGAGCCTTAAGTGCAAAATTGTAATCTCCCTTATCCAATTAAGCAATATTTGCATTGGGTCCTACACATTATAGTACTTATTGATAGGTATCATTACACCCCCTAACAGTCCACTGCAAGACTTAGGGCCTCTCTCACGAAACCGGAAGTTATTGCCATAATCTCCACGCTTGGCAGTCGGGTTGGATATCGCAGTATTGTAAATATAACAATGGAAACCGCTGCTACCCATTTTCCAGTCTACGGAGACTTCTTTTGCCTCGCAAACATTAGTCGCCTCATACGAATGTAAGGGGTTGGTGCTATTCTACTCTGCCGGACACCACACGGCCAACAAATTGAACTACGCTTCTTTTAGAATGCTACAAAAAATTATCGGTAAACGGTTTCTAATACTTTAAAAATGTTAACATAGAGACATGCATAACAATATCCTAATAAATCAAACCTAATGCTAATAATCATGTCGTTAATCGACCGAAATGGTCGTGAATTATCAGCTAATTACACGTTAACAAGTGTATTCGATTGTGGAGCCGAGCAACAAATCACGGTTTATCGATTTAGGAGTACTTTGGCATTAACACGATAATTGAGGAATTCAGTTTGATGACGCTCTGGCTGATAGAGTCTAGTAACTAACTGCCTAATTGAATAAACAAACAACATTTCCTTTTGTTTTAAGTAACAACGTAATTATGGAAGAGCGTCGGTGGCCGGGCGTCTGAGTAATCGACTCGTAAGCGAGGGGTACCGGGTTCGAACCCGCTGCGGCCATGTACCAATGACTCTTTTCTGAGTTATGTACATTAGTTGAATTCTAACCGATGCTCTTACGGGGAAAACATCGTGATGAAACCTGCAAATTCAGGAAACTGAATTTGTAACCATGATCCAATCTGGTCAGGTTCCCTCGTAGCAGGGTCACGAAGGTCAGATGGTAGTCGCTCCATTGTAATTACCTGATCGCCAAATCCTGGATCATGGTCAAGGCGGACCCCGGGCCCTCGTCCTCGAGAGCACAACCGGGACATTAACGCTAAGATGATTAATTTTATATTTAACAACGTAATTATGGCTTTATATGTGTTTTCTATTACCCAAATTAAAATTTTGTACATAAAATCCCTGATATATCACGTATTAATCCTTCTCTCATAGGCAGGAGAAACAATCCTGATAACTGGATCTTGCCCTTACAGAGTACCCTTTGAAACCTATATCTGCTATCATTCTAAACCCATATCTTCTGTTCTATCCCAGGTGCTGTGTGGGGCAGTGGCGGGCGCAGGCGATCTGATGGCAAACGTGAGCGGCTTAATGTGAGTATCACTTCACATGTGTGGACGCTGTCAAGTTTGAGTCCTTCTAGATGGGTCATTATTACCATGATCATCCGAGCTTCTGCTAGGGTCCGCTTTCCTGATTTTTCTTCACAAGTTCGCCCAGTTTTCGGCTTCGACTCAGATATGTCTCTCCATCGCTTCTTGCAGGATTTTCTTTTCTTAATACCGGCAGGTTTTAGTTTCCATCGTGTCCCTGGGGCTTACGCAGCATTATCAACATTATTATCTATAGCAGATAATAGTCCAGTTCTAAACTTTTGTCTCCTCCACGTCAGTGGAGGGTTATACCTTATCCCTACACTAAGCTTGGTTGGCAAATATTAGTGAACGATGTTGCAGACCCTTCACTAGCTGGTTAGCCCCTAAGACTACTTAGTCACCTGTTAATAAAACAATTTAGTGTTTTAGTCTATTGTAGTGTGTTGTAAATCGGACCATCTTTTATTCCACAAGTTCCGTCTCTACACCTCACCGCACGGCTAAATAATATGCGCAAGTCTGGTGATAAATTGTAAAACCGTCATCCGACTGCATGGGTAGCAACACCCCTGCAGCAATAACTGTACCAGATTAGTTGACACAATAACTAATCGACCTGCTGTTATGCAACGTTACACAGTTGCCGCTTTCTATCAGGCAGGCTGTCTGCATGACGTTTGTCGCCACCGTCGCATTCAATCGCACAAAGACACCATAGATACTGCTAATCGAATGACATCTCAACCTGGCGGCCGTAGTTAAAAGTTTCACCATGTTACAGATAAGTTGGTCGCACTGTACCCAGGTTGTTACCTAGAATCACCATCATCACCTTGCGAGTCAATCCCGGATCTGCTGTCACGCGTGAGAGCCTGGTTTCACGGAGGTCCACCTGCCTGCTTACGCTGTTACCTAGAATAGTACTGCAGAAATCATTATTTTTGTGTAGTGTGAAGAATGCTTTTTGAAGTTTAAGTATTCTTAGGTTCACATTTTCCTGGCTATCTATTACAACCAACATAATAAATGATTATTACATAATGATAATTATTACATTACTAATTAATTACTTCAAATTTCATTGATATTCCACGCTGATGCTATCAAGTAATTGATATCTACCACATAAATAGCATCAAATATTTGCGGTGTCACGTACTATATCCGGCTTCTAGACAACAACATGAAAGAAAATCACGCAGTCACTTTTCATTGCCAGATTTGGACCTCCGTCTCTAAAAATCCACACGAATATGCTGTTCATCTGGCAATGCTGTGGTTTCCAATTTCAATGCGTGCCAACTGACCAGACCATTCCCTCATTCCAGGTCGGAGGAGCCGTCGCAGACGTGGCGGCGCTTGTACATGCGCGAGATGTCGACCATCCTTCGACACGAGGGCGCGCGGACACGCGAAGGCGAGGGCGTCGAATGCTGCCCTTCCGTCCTCGAGATGGTCGAGAAAAAGGGCGGCCGCACACCCAGCGGGCTCTACGTCGAACTCTACGAGGACGGCGACAACAAACAGAGGTTCTACGAGCTCTCCTGCGCCAAGGGCGTCGTCGGAAAGCCCTGCCGCTTCCTCGACCCGCGCCTGTACAACCAATCGCGGTGCGTCCAGAAGTACTCCTACTCGTACGCGCTAGTGCGGTGTTCTGACTCCACCGGTATCCAGAACCGGAACAGTAGGACGGAAGGCAACTTCCCCGTGCCGGGTTCTGGTGGGTGCTCCATGGACTATGTGATGGTGCGCGCCGGTTGCGAGTGCCAAATCACGCCACCCAAACATAAAAACCCACACCGAAGACACAAGAAAAAGAGGAGGAACAGGCGGACGGAGGACGCAGAGACTTGATTGTGTACTGTGGTAGTGAACCAGTGGACTTTGATCAAAATCGCCGTAGTGTTCGCGGTCTTAGTATTAGAGTGTATTTTAGGAATTACGTGAAACTCAGTTGGATGTGGCGGCAATGATTGTTTGGGTAGAGCCGGGATCCCGGGCGTACAGTACTGGAGATGGATTGCGTGTGCAGCACGTGTTCACAAAGTTCTATTCTTTACTGTAACCCATAGTGGATAGCGTGACTAACGTGAGGGGCGACGGTTTCTGCATCTGATGTAACTGTCGTTTTAGCATCACAATCTAACATTAAGTATTTCATTGTGATTTGTAGCATTATAATATTTTAGAAACGTTAGACATATCCTGAATGGTTACATCGAATGTGGAGACAGTGTGTTGCCGATGCTGTGTCGCACCACCGTCGGTTGTGTTTCATCGTATTTATTTTGAGAATTTCATCTATTTAATACGCTTTTCGTTGTAGTCTTGTGTAGATAGCCTCGATCGTGTCGATTCATGACTTTACAAGTGCCTTATCGTTGCAATAACACACTGTGACATTTCTTGTTATTCCAATAATATTTATAATAAGTAAATACCCATGTTTAATTTAAGAAGAACGTTCGTGGTCCAATTTTGTACTGATCCAAATAATCTTCAGAAAAATTACATCACCTTTATATTTCCCATTAACTTCCTAGTCCACTTTCAACTTTTCGACGTTCATTTGTTATTCGTTTTGGATACATCTTTTGTACTTATCTAGGATTCAAATTTCTGTAAAACTTTCTTACATTTTAAAGTAACTAACTGGACTAGAATTTGACCACATTGGACGTACCTACATAACAACATATTTTGTAATAGTTACCGCAATAGATCGAGTTAGCTTGTGTATATTTTACGTAAAGGTGACTTCGCTGTGATCTTGTACTGTCTTTTAAAGCTTTCATGACTATACACTATAATCATCGTGTCAACTGCAGAAAGCTCTCTGCTGCACGGCCAGCACAAGTGTGCCTGCGACACAGTTCACGCCGCAAGAGAGCGTTTGTTTCCTTCTCTTAATACTAAGATGAACGAGGTAGTCGATTTCGCTAATCTGGCATACTGCTAATCTGACATGATACGTCAAAATATCTATGTCGCGCTTTTTCTCGCTTATCGCGAGCAAGAGCACACTTGTGTTCGCCGTGCTGGACGTTTAGGGCCTTCTCCGAAAAAACACTAACGACTTGGATCCACCGATTTAATCAATATCGCCAAATAATGAAATGATCACAATTGATGATTTTGAATGCGTAAGTCTGCTATGTTGATATCGTACCTATATAAAATTTTCCATGTAATTTGTTCAATATTTTGTAACTTCCACACTCTTGTTGTCTGTCCATCTCGTAAGGGGCCGTCCACTGCCCTTGTTACCGATGTTATACTTAAATATATATTTCACTCATTCATTTTTCGTCCTAGAAATTGCATTTGATACATTTTATAGGTACAGAAGGCCATCAACCTAACCACCAGTATAAATTGAGCAACATCATTACGACGTGCGTACAAATCGTAGAGTCCGACCAGGGAAGGTTGAGGTGCTGCCCTTTGTACCCAATAGTACCTTTGTAGCCTAAATATAACATGTGAGCGAAGTTGATTGTACCAAGCTGAGGTAGAGGTCTTGTCTCTGAAATCAACCCGAAAAAATAGTTGATCGCTCATTACTTCGGTTGGACAAACTATCCACTTTTCCGACTGGACAAGCCCACAACAACGAAAGATCCCCGCGAGTCACCAAGTCGTTCCACTGATATAATGCTCTCTCTACCCTTTTAATTTTTTAAGTATATTTATTCAAAGTTAACATTTTATAAATTTTTGTTATTATTTTGTAACAGTACTTACTTAGGCATAAGCGCGTCAAGTCAAAGATCTGTATTATTTTCTATTTTGTAATACTTTTACTGTATTTAAAATTAGTTGTATTTAAGGATTAATTTCTATTTATATTGTTTAATACGAGGTATTCAGAATATTCTCTATGAATATTGTAGTTCATTTTTATAGATCGCTTCCATAAAATATATTTTCATGTAAATAATGCAATAGTATTGTGGACTGAGATTATTTAGTGCATTTAAGTGTTTACACATTAAAGTTTGCGCCTTACAGCGCCATCTGTTGACGAGTAGATGCAATAGTTTTAGTTGCTTCTATGATTTTTAAATTACTGCGTGCCAACTATTACATAAATTACATTCAGTCCTGAAAGAGTGCCATGAAAACATTGTCATTTTAATTAAACAATAATTTGTAATAATAGTTCTGTATATTGTCCAAGCAATATTAATGTTACTAAGTGGTGAATAACCACTAATTTTATTGTTGACATCAAAACGCCATATTAAATAAAAACATAAACAGAAAATTTGTTTTATTGTACATTTCCTTCCTACTTTAATTTTTGCTATGAACCTATTTAGTAAAAAAGGAGACAGACTAATTTTTCCACTGGGGAAACAGGGAAAGGTGGACCGTGTCGGGAGCCAATTGGCACCGCATGACGGTAGGTTTATATTACCTACTTAGTACTTCTTTTTCCTAACGGAAATTCTAGTTATACAATTTAGTCAAGTGTAGGTAGATAGTCAGTTACCTTAACAAAAGTATTTTCAATCAATACTGTCTCAAAATGAAGTTCTAAATATTAACCATACTTCAAATAAACCTACTTACCATACTACGAACAGTATACCGCGTTAAAATTATCATAAACACACACACACTACCCTAATATTATTATTATCTAGTTTCTAGGCACCGTCGTGATCTGAAACAACATTAAAAAACTAGGTAATAAAAATTGTATCAGCATAGATGTAACATAGATGTTAACAGTGTACAAAATAATGTTTAACATTACCTAGCGCCATCTTTGGACGGATAGCGGTACTTTTACTAAACATTTTACGAGAAGTTTGCGGTAACACAGAAATCTATGCTTTAAGATGTCTCATGAGATATCTTAAAGCATAGATTTCGTATGAGTACCTATGTTATACTCTGTCTTAAAGTATTCTACAACAGATAAAACAGATCCTCTGATGCAGTCGACATTCTGATACAGTGTACCAGAGTGAACGAACCACATATTTTATGATACTGTGATCCAATCTGGTAAGGTTGCTCTGTTAACAGGATGTCAAGAATATCAGATGGCAGTCGATCCACTGTAATTACCTGATCTGCGAAATCCTGGGTCACGGTCACTACGGCATATTCAAGCTAAAATACTATTCTATTTTTACAACACGGTGGTTTCGCTGCTATTTAACGCCGACTTACCAAGGAACGTGGTCATAAGATACATGATCGCGAACCCGGCGACCACTGCGGCGAACTGCGCTGCGCCCGCGCTGCGCCGCCGCTCGTGCCAGCGCGCGCGCTCCCGCGGGAGCACCTCGCTCACCGTCACGTAGAGGAGAGTGCCGGCTGCTAGGGCCTGGATAGAGGTAATGGGGGAACAGAGCTAATATTCATTTTGCGTTATATCTGAATCATGGCTGTCTATTTAAAAACAATAAACAATTTATCTGACCGATTCTTATCTGGTTTTTTTTCACCACTCTCTCTCTTAGTTGCAATAGCTGGTTTCTTCATGAGAATCTGTTAGTATCCTACTTAGACTCGGGATGAAACTTCGTTTCCGTCTCGTGTTGTATAAAAATGTGGAACGCTTCATGATTTTGCATGTCATCCTTGCGCAGGGGCCATGCTAGTCCTCTCTGTGTCGTTTCAATTTTAATTTAGGTATATACTGCCGAAGCAAGTACAAGATAGCTCTTTTTTTTTGTATCATCATCATCCTAGCGTAAAATCCCAGTTTCACTCTCGCGCGGCACGCGAGGGCCTAGGGACCGCCATACTATTCCTCTTGGCCTACTTCGGTCGGTCTTCATTATGCGGCTTTTTGTAAATGTCAAGGCTTTTGTTACCGATAGAAGTTATCGCACGCAACTTAAGTCAGTAAAATTTTTATAAGGTAGGACTCTGTCAAGACAGTGTTGTCCGGAGGGTGAGTACTACCGCCTTATCTTTTTCTGCAGCCAAGCAACAATGTTTGCATTATTGTTTCTGGTTGAAGGATAAGGTAATTACAAGCATGATTCATTTCATCTTAGTCCTCACAGTGACAACGCACCTGCGGTTCTGCATTATTGTTGTTGCATACAACCTGACGTTGCCGTGTGGTGTAAGGCAGAGTAGAATAGCCCCAACCCCTTACGCTCATGGGTGTCGTACAAGGCGACTAATGTTTTCGAGACAAAAGATCAAGAGTCGCCGTAGTCTGGAAAATGGGCAGCAGCATTTTCCATTGTTATATTTAAACACTGCGATCTCCAACCCGCCTGCCAAGCGTGGAGATTATGGCAATAACCTCCTCTTTCGTGGGAGAGGCCCGAAGTCCTGCAGTGGACTGTTACGGGCAGTGATGATGATACAACCTGACTGCATGAATCGTTGATGTTATGGGGCGACAGTTACCGCTTTTCATCAGGCTGTCTGCTCGTGTGTCACTGTTTGTCTGTCTGCTCGTTTAGTATCAAAATGGCCTGGAATGAGGAGATGATGATGTTATGATGGATATTTGTAATTATAGAGATTTGGAAGTAACATATACCCGTACATGGCCTTCTTCTCTATTTTCTTTATACTAAGCCTTTGGTAAATAAGCGGATAGACTTGTTTGTGAAACGAATTGTTTTCGGTGGGCAACCGCGGGGCGTAGTGGGGGTATTTTGAAATCGTTCATTTACCTTCAACTGTCATAACGGTCGTTATCTACGTTACATATCAGCTGTTCTAATATCAGTTAATTACGAGTTATATCCACATTTCAAAGTGTAGTCTACTGTACTATCTATCTTCAGTGTTACCAACGAATAAACCAGTGTTGAATATATTACAGTCCACTCATTTCACCGTCATAAGATCTAGACCAGCTAAGGAGAGGATTGTGGCCAACATAACGGCCCACATACCACCTTATGGAAAGCGATAGGTAGGAATCTGTCACCAATCTTTGATACATAATATATTATGGTACGATTGTGTTTCAGTACAAAATAGAGAAGTGCAGAATTTTGCAAAAGAAGGCCGTTTTGTAAATTCGCCATCGTTATACTTAATGGGTATTAATGGTATCAAAGCTTTCAACTCATATTGAGGAGTCTTCAAGTCCTGGAGTGGACTCTATCCGCTGCGATGATAGACCCCGGGTTCTAATATATTATTGGCCTTTCAGGTATTCCGCGCGCGCCACGTACTAAGCCCACAATGAATTAGAACCAGAGCCGCGCTAATTGCAGTGGACGCCCTTATGGGCTTTGATAATGAGGATGATGATTCATCCAGACGAACTCCTCTGACCTGAGTGACTTGACAGATGTTTTGCGAAAAAAACTAGTACATAGCAGTAAATAAAATCAACTTACGCTCATGAGCCCAGTAACTATTATCTAATCTATGGTACAGTCAGATTCGCCATTTATAAATATTAGTATGGCGCGTCTGTGAAACTTATGGATAGGTATATTTACAGATGGAGATAGCTACCAGATGGCGTTTAGACCAAGTTTTTCTGTCCAATAATAATATTATTTTATCTGTGCCAGTAGATAATGTTAAGCTCGTTATTACTTATTTATTATCGTCTTTTCAACCGCAGGACGCTTACTGTTGCACACAGGCTTCCTCATACTATTAAGTATTTTATTTACTAATTTTACTTTTATTTCCTAATTTTTCACTATTTTCATTATTTTCACTATTATATTTTACTAATTTTTCACCCTAACTTCATTATTCTAGACTTAAGGTACAAGTACTCTCAAGTTCTAAACACTAACATAAAATCAAATTTAATTGTAAATTCACCTAGTATATAAGTTTAGTTTAAGTACTATTCCCGTTGTCCCCCATCCGGGGGATAACATTTGGAGGACAACGGGAATGCACGCTGATAATATCAGTATTATTAAATTACTCGTTGATATTTAAAGCAGTCTCGGTCATAATTGTTGTGACTCATAATGGGAGCAACCAAATTGTATATTCGCCGTCGTCTGATGATGCATACACAGACGGGGCTTAACCGCGTTCCAGATAACCTACACCCACGCAGGAAGGACTTAAGTGTCGACAAATAAGTACCTAACCTAAGTAGGTGATGGCTGAATGAGCTGCTTTTGCTCGCTATTTCGTTGACCTGGCTTCGATGGCACATTCTTTGAGGACTTTTACCCCCATTATTGGCAAATAGGTTGTAGAAGATGCTGCTACCCATTTTCTGGATTTTGCTATAGGTATTCTTTACGGAGAACTAACCTATGCTCTCACGGTGAAGGAAAACATCGTGATGACAGGTTTCATTCAGACGACTGAATGTGTAACCATGATCAAATCTGGTCAGGTTCCCCTAGTAGCAGGGTCACGGAGCAGCTCCACGCGTGGGAGCACAACCGGGACATTAATGCTAAGATTATTGTTTTAATCTTCACGGAGATCAGATGGCCGATGGTGCAGTAACGTTTACGATACCCGAAAACGCAGCGTGTATAGACCTCCAGCAAGGTGGTCGGTCCGACCTTGTAAAGGTTACTCATACCAGCTGGATGCGGACGGTACAGGCCCGGCGTTTGTAGAGAT
Source organism: Blastobasis lacticolella (assembly GCA_905147135.1). NCBI lineage: Eukaryota > Metazoa > Arthropoda > Insecta > Lepidoptera > Blastobasidae > Blastobasis > Blastobasis lacticolella. The sequence goes on along the minus strand of LR990053.1, from coordinate 13,863,043 downwards.
CTCTGACAGTGGCCTATGCCCAGCATCTTTCGTCTGATACAATGATGAATCTTCACGCTGTGCAGGCGGGTGAAATACTGACTTGCTGATCACACTACAGACGCTACTATCCATATTTTGTTCCACGAAGGTCCTGACTAGGTATTACAAAGAGCAAGCATCCACCAACCTGCATAATAGGTACAGCGATGGAGTCTTTCAACGCGCTGAAGGTTTCCAGGCCTGCACCGGCGCCGATGCCGGCGACCGAGCCACCGCTGAAGAGCGCCACGCTGACAATGTGAGAGCAGAGGCGACCAGGGTTGCTGGCGCACAGCTCAGCGCCCAGACAGAAGCCGACCACGTACTTGTGAGAGGCTACAGCGCCAAGCAGCAGCAGTACCTGCGGTCAGGGGAATAAATATCAGTTGCACGCTCCGTCACTATATAAAGTAGGCAAAGACCCAAACCCGAGATTTTTTTTAAATTTACGCCGTTACAAACAAGCTGACACCCCACCTGAAAAGGTTGGCAGTAAGCGGTAACTGTCGCCCATAACAGCTACGATTACGTTGCAGGCAACAAAAATGCAAAACCGCAAGTGCGTTGTCATTGTGAGGACTAAGATGAAATGCATCAAGCCTGTAATTACGCTGGCTACGGAACACATGAATGCAAGCATTGTTGTTTGGCGGCAGATATAGATAAGGCGGTGGTACTCGCCCAGGCGGACTCTTTGGGCTTGACAGTCCTACCATCTGATAAGCTCCTGGCTATACAGGAGTTGCAGCGGTCACAACTCCTGTATAGCCAGGATCTACAGCAGCAACGTGACTCACTGAGTTTTGACACACAGAACCTGTGGGCTGTGTTCTGCAATATAGTTATCAGCACACATTCATTTCATTGATCAAGACGGTCATTTCACTGGTTGATTATTAAAAACTATGGAGAGAGTCGTAAAATATAATGAAACAATGCACGTAGCATATTAATGTGAATTTTTCGTTTAAAATTGATCGTTCAAAAATACTTTTACAGTAGATTATTTTAGAGCGATTGTCACTACAACATATAACATCATCATTCCGAGGGTCATCCACAGCGGTGTGGATGAACTTTTTAATATGTAGTGTTTTAGTATTAGAGTTTATTGTCCATTTTTTACTTTCTTAATGTCTTTGTAAATGTAAAACTTGTGTCAAATTTTGTTTTAAACTTAGCTTGGGCATTTTGCACCAAATTCTTAAACGCATTTAAGCTTATATTCAAACCAAAAACTACATACAAAAAGACGTTAAGGCCGCGAGCTTGTTTGCCACCTAAGTGGTATAAAAAAAACGTAAAAAACGTCCTTTTTAAACGTGTTTAAGCCGCAAGTGGTGCAAGCCGGACTTAATTATTATCATTTCCAAATTTACCCTTGAGTTACCTTTGTACCTAATCACCATTTCCTCACTTTTTATCTTATCAATAGATTTGGTTTTTCTTGAGTTACGTATGTACAGAAAGGTTGCCTTGTTTTGTGTGTATTATTCCTTACATTGTCACAGTTTAGCCCGAGCAGGCTTTTCCATGTTTTCTAAATTACCGGAGCACTCAATTCTATAATTTTTCTATTATATCATAACCAGCATTAAACGAATCGAGCTCCTATCATTTCTATCATTGCTATCATTGCTGCAGGATGTAATGAGGATCCGAATAAAATACTGTCTATGTCTTAGTATCAACCTTAATGCGCCCTTAATTATAGAGTAAAATTAAGAAATTTTATATAAATTTTACCTACTTGTAACGTAAATTGCACAAAAAAATAAGTAAATATTATGGAGAAATCGGAGTTCTACATTTCATTACTGACACCTTATCTGCAATATCAATAACTCAATCGTCGTCCTTCGCAATGCATTATAAAATATGCATTGATAATAATTATCTACATGTATATTACTTAGTTACATACAGACGTTGTGCGTAATAAAATTATCTTTTATCCACTTAACGTTCAATCTAATATTGCGAGCTCCCAGGACAGAAAGGTAATGTCATAAAGTTAATTTTCTAGTAATAGTAGTAGTCTTCGGAATCTCGAAAAGTTCCATCCATAGGTTGGTTTTTTTATAGTTAGACTATCCAGGCATTTGACTGCGATCTCGCCTGTTGGTAAGTGACGATGTAGCCGAAAATGGAGCATGCCTGTCAGGCGCGGATCCCGGATTTGATTGAGGGGGGGCAAAAGTCAAAATTATAGGTATCTTCTAATTATAGGTATTCTCTCCTAAATAAGCGAGCGCCCTGAGTAAAAAAAATATCCTTTTTAGCAGGATGAACAACAAATGAATGAGCGAGCGGAGCAAGCACGGAAATTTTAGGTTTGAATACCTAGAGGAGAACCACGAATGTGTGAGCGAGCGGAACGGTCTTAAAATCTGCGGTGATCAATGAATGAGTGACCAGAGCGAGCTTGACAATTTTTTACGTTTGAGGTCTTAAAAGCTGGAGTGAATTAAATGAAATAACGAGCGGAGCGAGCTTGTACTTTGTAATATTTTGGGTTATAAAAGCTTGAGGTGATCATTAAATAGATGAGCCAGCGAAGCGAGCTCGCTATTTTAGATACCTTTATTTGGTCTTAACAGCAATAGGTAATCCTCACAATAGTAATTTAAGGAAATCAATGAATGAGTAACCGCAACGAGCTAGGTGAATTATATGAAAAGTATCTGAAACCTATGAATGAGCGAGAGAAGCGAAACTTTTTAAATTTTGGGTCGATATTTTAGATATTTTGGGTTTAACAGCAATGGGTGATCTTTACAAAAGTAACTTAAGGAAATTAATGAATGAGCGACCGCAACGAGCTTGGTGCTTTTCACTCTAGCCTGAAAGACTTTAGGTTATAATGATCATGGAACACACTCGCAGGCAACGCGTTCCATTCCTTCATTCATTTATTCTTTAGCCGTATCTTTCGCTAAACCACTTTAGTATAAGGAATTAAATGCGTTTCCCTGACCTTGGATCCCTTCAAGAATTGAATAAGATTTCGATTTACGGCCATATAATCATATACTGCTTAGTTCATAAACATACTTAAAAACAGCACTATGAGAAGAAATGTTAAGATTGAGCAATAAAGAAAATTTATTTAGGTACAAACAAAATATTTACAGAACCATTACAAATAAACCAATACTATAACTAAAACATTACAAAATGAAAAGGTCATCCACATACAAAAATGTAGAAGATTCCCGACACATCCTCCCTAGCAATATTATTAATGCGAAAGTAACTCTCTCTGTTAGCTTTTACGGTAAACCACTTCGCCGATTCGAATTCTGTATGGAGATCGTTCAGCACCTGAGGATTGACATATAGTATTTATTCCCCCCCACTCGCGCGAGTTGGGAAAGGGAGGTAGTATAAAATGTAGCCATTCTCTTATACCAGACCCTACCAAATTTCAAGCAAATCCGTTCATCCGTTTAGGCGTGAAATGGTAACAAACATACACACAAACTTTCGTATTTGTAAGATTTCTGCTATACATACTGATAACGCTACCTACGTGACGAAACGCTAAAATATGTCTTTGATGTAGGTATATTTTACCAATTTAGATTAGAATTAGAAGGACAAAGGCAAATCATACTATCTATCTACTGATCAAATAGATAAATAAAGAGAACCTACCTAAATAGTTACGACGGACGTATCTAACGACAATACTACTACTAAATAATGACAAAATAATAACGAAATATGGCCGTGTGGTGTCTGGCAGAGTAGAATAGCACCTACCTACTTTTGAGGCAAAAGATCAAGAGTCTCCTTAGGCTGGAAAATGGGCAGCAGCTTTTTCATTTTTATATTTGCACCACTGCGATCTCCAACCCAACTGTTAAGTGTGAAGATTATGGCAATCACCTCCCCAGTCTTGGGAGAGGTCCTAAGTCCTGCAGTAGACTGTTATGGGCTGTATAAATACAGTTATTCATCACCATGAATAACTGTATTTTGTTTAGGTACACTACAAGAGCATAAACGCACTAACACTTCACGAAACATTGCAGCAACAGAAACATACATATACCCTGTATGTTGCTGTATCTTTAGCAAAAATGAGTATACTAAAAGAAGGGGCATTGGCGGTCCCTTAAGCCCAAAGAACTTCCATGGTATTTTCATTTGATAAATAAAAATTAAATTTACTACTCAATTTAACTTACTTATGAGCACAACCGAGACATTAACGCCAAGATGACAAGTAGATTATAACACAGTCGGTATCGATTAAAAACTGTTATTGCTGCTGTGCGATTTCTGGTCTACACAGGTCCTGTCGCTGATCTTCCATCAAGGCAATAGTTTTAGTAGGTACTTCCTATTAACGTTTAAATAACGGCGTTATAATACCTACATTTTTAGGTAGGTATTTGTAATTAATGTAGTTATCATTATCTGTTTATTTACGCTGATAATCTGAAGAGCGTTTAGTGATTTTACAACTTATCGCCTTTTGTTTGTTAAACTAGGTCAAACGATATGTTTGTAATAATGGAATTTATATATGTTCTGTGTTCTTTTGTTTAAATTTACTTATGGGTCCTATAGGCTATGATTAGACATGTACTTGAATAACCTATAGGTTACTATAGGGTACTTTGGCCTATCCTTATGTCGTGAATCGTACAGCCCTCCGCACGAACCGCTTTGGTTCAACCTTTATAATGCGTACGGCTAAGGAATGGAACACGTTGCCTGGGAGTGTGTTCCCTGATCATTATAATCTGGACCCTTCAAAGCTAGAGTGAATAAGCTGTTCCTAGACAGACATGTTCCATCTTCGACCGCATCGTCACTTAAATTATTGTGATTCTTAGATAGCCGTGTAGAGAGATTAATATGGGCATAAAGCATTCCAGTTTAGTCATCTACTAAAAGATTGGAAAGTTAGGTTCTAGAATACAAAAAAAAAATTTTGCTCTTTGTACATCCCAGTGATGCAATGTAGTTGGTCATTTTAAGATTTCTTCTTAGATGCTTAAACGCCGTCAACAGCTAAAGTAGGTATGAAATTTTACAGCCTAATAATAAGCCTTATTTTATGGTTTGATAACTAATAATTTAGGATTTCGTTTTCTGTTTTCGTTCCTTTACCTTATTTGCTGCGACGAAATAATTAAATATCGTGGTAAGAATACCGTGATATAGGATCTCTAAGTCCACACTATGGAAACAGCCTCATATAATTCGGGTTTACAATTCATATCCGTTCCATTCCGTACTTTTTGTGTGAAGGAGCAACAAACATCCATCCATCCTAACAAATTTTAGTAGGATAGTACATTATGCTTACCTGGGAAGCACTCTCCTGCAGTCCGATAGCGAGTCCCTCCAAAAAACTATGCACGAAGAGTGCACACAGCAGTCCAATCATACCCGACGAGCTCTTATTACAGGGCTCTGTGTGGCTCACGTGGCACATCCTGGGATTATCAGCGTCCCCACAGCACTTCTCCCCTTCATTTTCCCCCACTTCTAACGTGGACCTGACCAGATTGGCCCTTTCTGTGGCCCCATAGTTTCGCTGCACGGTAACCCCTCGAGTGTTATGGTGGTGGCCTTCCCCACCGCCATAGAAGAAGTGGACGATCTCATCAACGAGGTACACGATGAAGAAACCGATGCACAGCATCAGCTCAGAATATTCTGGCAGCTTCTCGCGCGCTTCTGGCAACATGTGAGTGAGAGAAGTGGAGAGAAGCACGCCAGCGCCGAAGCAGAGAAGCGAGGAGATGAAGAGGGGATGCCGCTGCCGAGCGCCTTCTGAGAAGCAGGCTGGCACCATCCCGGTTACGAAGCTGCCGAGACCCAGCGCCAGCATCGATATCGCTTTGGCTGTTGTCGCGTCCATTGTTGAGCCGTATACTTTATATTTTTTGTCAAGTATTAAATAATATTTTTCAGCTGCTTCGATCACATTAAAACCACAACGGTTAGTCAAAATTTTGGTCAAAAATTTTATATAATTTACTGTTCGTAAACAGAAAAGTTACAATAAAAAAACTACCCTCATTCAAGTGCTCTGATTCGAGAATAGGTAACTATAACTAAATCACCAATTAACGAGTAATTAGCACGTTTAAATGTAATTTTGTTATTTCACAATTTCAATTTTAATCGAGTAAAAATTTTTTTTTCTATGTCTCACTCAACGACGATATCCACCGCGAGACTGGTAACGGAAACCTAAAGCGTTAACAACGAACGATTTCGTTTATCGTTTATTTACACACATTTATCAAGTCCGGCCACATGTTCAGTGCGTTCACTTGAAATCGCGATAAAACATAAATGAGGTATTTTGTATTTTCACACGCGTGTCTAGATAATGGTGGCCCGAACCGTACCAACCGCACACTATGATCAACAGAAGAAAAATGAATCAATTTCATTGTCATACAAAACGTAAACAAATCAGACTGGATTGCATATATTTTAGTGCACTTTCAATAACACCAATAGCCCTTATGCTAAACACCTAAGGTTCATTATAATGCACAAAGGCAACATTTTAACAGTAATAACAGTGTTGTATAAATTTGCAACTGATCAACCATTACACTGAGGTCTCTGATAGCAAAGAAACACATGTGAAAACGGCGGTCAAGATAAAATGGATGTGATATCATTATGTATTCTAGTTTTTTTTAGTTAGGTAGGATAATGATATCGATGTTGTTGAATTGTTTAATAATACTCGTATTATGAAAATAACATTAGTCACGTAACCATAATGTTTCTTTACTACGCCTCAATAACTACAAATAACTTGCTTGTAGAATAGGTAATTGAATGACACTCGTAGAAATAAGTATATTTACTTGTATTACTTTAATTTCTGTCTCGCAAATGCATGACTCAGTGTTAGGATAAATTCTTGGTATGTATTATCCTTAATCCGGTTTTAGATAGGTAGTGATAACATTGATCATCATTAACGGCTTCACTTTGCCCGTCCACAAGATAAGCCTTGTCGTTCTAGCATAAGATCTTCGCTAGCAATTCCTGCTCACCATTCCGATTTGCTCTCCTATTTCTTCACTGTTCATGCACCAAGACTGTGGAAGTCTCTTCTGCACGAAGTGCGTGACAGTCAATCTATCCATATCTTTAAAAAGCGTGAGAAAGATCACTATCTTTGTCAGTGTCTAGACTTAGTACAGTGTCTTTATATTATATTTATGTTTATTTTAATCATTACCTATTAGTATGTATAGAATATTATGTATGTATTTAGTTATACATAACCAATTACTCTAATATTGCATGCCAGATTCTGGTAAAGTGTGAGAAGCGAGTACCTATCTTATTGTAAAATCATTTTTATACCATATTTTGAAGCAATAAATCATTCATTTATTCATTATAGTGCATAATTATTGTGCACGTCGTATCTGTGTATATTTATCACATCTCTCTTTTTGTCGAGCTGCTAGAAGAGATTTATTTTTAGAGATAAGTAGTGCCTGTTATTTAATAACTAATTTGTACTATATCTTTAATTTTCTTAACTATAAATGAATTGAAAAAAAAAATCTGAAATCGGCTTACAAAACGGGTGCGCTTTTGAGAAATCTAAATAAATATTTATTTATTTTAGATTTTAAATAATATCTCATCACGAAGTGCCACTCGCCTCCTGGTCAACCAGTATCAGGGTCCCCAGCGGAAGACCTTGGTTATCCTTGCTTCTATAATATCTTTGTATAAAACTATTTCTTTCTTTCTTGATAACAAACTGTTTAGAAATACCGAGAAAAGTCAAAGGAATTACATCGTCAAATATTCTATGACGAAAAATATATCGCTGTCAATGCCACATTACAATCTCTGATTATTTTCTATTTATTTTCAAAACAAGTCGTTCATAAATACATACGAAATTTTAGGTCTTAATGAATGAATTACTACAGAAGCATGGCTGCGCCAACGTGTTCTCAGTCCCGGAGGGTCTCAAGGAGCTCATGTCAGATATTACGAGAGAAGTAAGTAATAATCAAGTAGTAAGTAATAATCGTCGTCATTCCTAGCCGCTAGACGCTCACTGCCTGGGCATAACCGGAGGGCGGAGTGAGGCTGAGAGGGCTGAACCTCTCCGCACTTTCGCGCAGTCTCCGTTTTTGTATCACCTCTATAAACGATCCCCCTTTTACAAGGTCGACTATCCATATCATAATCCATTAATGCGAGAGGTTCGAACAGAAGTGCAGCAACATGCTTACTGGGTTAGAACGGAAGGAGGCGGGCCCAGTTTAGTTCTCGAACCTTGAGTCCTCGGAGGCGAACGTCGCTAGGCTGAAGGAGTTCGCGTGCGCTTGGTACCGTGCGAGGAGAATGGAAGAAGAAGACTAGGAGCATCGGGGGAAGATGGAGCGGGAGAAAAGAATAATGGGAACTGACCGACGAAGCAGAAGAGTATGTGTCAGCCTAATAATGGAGAATGCTAGGGCAATACATGATTTGTGGATGTCAAGAAGCGCACACGCCTAAAGAGCCACCAGCAAGTAAGCGTGCGCATCACCCGTGATTAGGTCTAACGCGGCCCGTATGATCGAGAGGTCGATAGGATCCTGGGTGGAGGCGGATTTAATATCCATGTCATGGAAGCCCGTCCTGCCATTTTTATTGTCTAGGGAGGTGACGGTGAGATGGTCTACCTAATGGAATTAGTCATCTTGACGGCCATTGTCATCCAGGACATCAGCAACCTAAGGGGTGCGAATGCGGTACTGACCGGTCCTTGAGAGCCGTGTACGTAGTACATTGAGGCCAATCGAGGACGTTTTCGGTTTACGGACGTTTACCGATTTGTAACCTGCCCATACTAATATCACCTTATGTAGTTCTTTATGCTGGACTTAAATACTCCTTAAATTCATCCCTACTTTAAAAACCAGCGACTCTCTATTGGAAAGGTATAACTTAATTGTGTATCCAGCCAGACCTTCTTCGTGAAATTCATAAAAATCTGTTGCGTCTTTAAGTGGAACTATAAGCTATAGCGACTATACTGTAATAATTAAAGTGAAGCACTTGTTTCCATAATATTTTTATCATCTTCACCTCACTTTTCCATTAAACCCTATGTAAGGTCATATCACTCCCATGTCCTCATTCCCGCAGTGTATTTATCTTTTCTAGCTTTCCCCACATTTATGTTTTTAGGTCCTTCGTGAGCAACCCGAGCAGATGTTTGATTTCATAGCCTCGTACCTTTCTGCATTGCTTATCACGCGTGAACATGGGATACTGGCTGTGAAGATTCTTGACAACCTCTGCGATTGCAAGCCCTCAATATCCGAGCATCTCCTTTACATCGGCCTACACAGTCATGATGCAAAGCATATGTCGCAGATTATAGAAGAGGAGATCAAATTTCAGGATCCAGAAACAGGCGAAGGTACCTACTTACTATAAGGTTTTAAATTTCAATTATAAATATAATTATATGGCTACTAGTGTATGGCTTTCACGTTGGTTATTAATGATTAAAATAACTTACCAGCACGTAAAGATGTATCATAATTATACAAAGGTTTCGTCCAAGAGATTAGTATCTTAATATGAAAATTATATTACAGAAACAGTAAAAGAAACTGAAATTGTGAAAAGGGCGCTGGAAGAATTAAATTTGGACGAAGAAACCATGGCAAAAGTGTGTCAAATTGCAAGGAATGCATATCGCGACTACTGGTATAGGAAGAAATTAATGGAGAAGGTAAAATACATATGTCTAAACTTTAATATAAACTACGTAATTTGCTATGGTAGAGGTTGTTTGAGAATTTGAAATCTGGGTTCTCGTATGTTTCAGACAATAAAGAGAACGTCCGACGAGCCATGGGAACTCGCGGCGCAACATACTCTGGAAATTTACAAAACCACGAAGCCTTCCTTCTCAGAACTCACCCGGGCCACAGAAATCATTCAGGTTAGAATGCACAAGATAGTTGATTACAAAAATAAATCTTTCTAATATTACATTGTGGTTAAATAATCCAAAATCTAGTAGAAACATCATCTAGGGACCACTGTTCAGAGTGTGAAAGTATATTGAATAGTACCTATAATAAAATAGATTTTTTCGTAACTAGCTGGCAACGACAATGATCACTCGTTGTCCTTTAAACCTTAAAATTGAATAATTATATCTATTGTTGAAAACCGCATTAAAATCCGCTGCGTAGTTTAAAAGATCTAAGCCATACATACATACAGAGGGACAGACGGGAGAAACGCCTTTGTTTTGCCTTATACTAGGAATATAAAGACTACTCGAAACAAATAAGGCCACTTATAAACTTTGATATTAATAATTTTACAGCATTCTATGATGGATGATTATCTTGTGTGGTGTTACCCAAAGTTTTACAACTGCACTGTACTGTACTTTTCAAAATCATTCCCATTTTTCAGTCTGCATACAGAGGCTACCACATCAGAAGAAGCACTTTGAGACATCTAAAACGGAAGCCCAAGACTGAGAAACCAAAGGTGGAGCTACCGGGGCCTCCGCTCGACATCGCAGCTTCCAGGGAAATCGAACTTGGGCCTGTTATGGTAATATTTAAATAAATAAAACTTAATATGTCTGTAGTACAAGAAGGTAAGTAGGTATAATTAAAATTTGAAACTGACTGGTTGGCTAATCAACCGGTTGGATTAAACGGCGTTCGGCGTATACAATAATAATACTAATAAACAGTGAAATTCCTACACAGGATATTAATCCACCCGAAGACAACGTAGCTGAGCTGTTTGATAAACATGACAAAAAGGAACTTGGTCTCCAATACGACCCTAAGAAGACCATCACTCACGTGGAAGACCTTCAAGTGCTCATGGCCTCGTCAGATGCATGGCCTCAAACAGCCCATACTCCTCAAACACCGAGTCGCAAGTCCTCACAAAAGAGTCACATGCATTCAACCAAAGGTAAATTGAATGAATGAAACTTTATTGCATGAATACAAGAAACAGTACAATAGAGTAAACAACAGGCGGCCTTATCGCTAAAAGGCTAAAAGCGATTTCTTCCAGGAAAGGTAGCGAACTATCAATAGGGACATGGTTAACAGAAATTGAGAGCTCGTTCAGCGAAATGACAATTACTATGCTGGACAACCTTGATCCTCATTTATGTTTTGATTTTACGTTTGGGTCCACGTTTTCTTCACTTTTTAATTTTCCGGTAGACAAACGGGCATGTGGCCCACTTGATGAGAAGTAGTCACCGCTGCCTACATTAGCCAACACCAGGGGTATCGTAATTTATTGGCATTTAACTTTTTGTAGGTTACAAAACTGCGCCTGGTTTTCTCTTTTTTCTTGTGTTACTCAGTAACAAACGTGCAGATAGCCCATGACATTCAAGATTCAAACAAACACAAATCCCCAATCGTATCTGGTTATTAACGTCAATAATATCCGTAGAGTATGAGGTCCACATGGCCAAGGTGTCGACCGCCTGTCCAGTCCCACGAGGTTCGGGCGCCCAGCTGCACTTCGCTAGTCGCCCACCCGAGCCCCGCCAAGGAAAAATGCCCAGCCTTGACGAGGACAAAGTCCTCGACACGATGCCGAAAATTTCATTTGCCGAAGTGAACCAGGAGACGATACCGAAAATTTCGTTTGCCGAGGTGAACCAGACAACCTTTTTATGTCAATTTTTGGGAAGTATTTTGACTACCGCCAAATTATTCTTAAAGCTACTAAAATCATCTTGGCGTTAATGTCCCGGTTGTGCTTCGCGAACAAGGGCCCGGGGTCCGCCTTGACCATGATCCAGGATTTGGCAGATCAGGTAATTACGGTAGAGCGACTGCCATCTGACCTCCGTGACCCTGCTACCAGGGGTACCTGACCAGATTGGAACATAGTTACACATTCAGTCGCCTGAATGGGCAGGTTTCATCACGATGTTTTCCCTCACCGCAAGAGCGTCGGTTAGTATTCAACTAATATACATTACTCAAAAAAGAGTAATTGGCACATGGCCGCAGTTTGATTCGAACCCGATACCTCTCGCTTACGACGCTTCTATTCTTAAAACTACTGCACTAGAGAAAATGTCATCGAAATCGGTTGATTAGCAAAACATTATCAAATCTGTTGATCTGAGATTTTTCAGTTCATATAGTTCAGGGGAGTGCAGTAGTTTTAAGAATAGATAAATCATAGCAGTTCAGCTTACACATCTGAGAACAATTTGTATTCTGTAACACATAAAAATTGCAGTTTTGTGGATCAGGGGGCTTAGGTACTGAAACTGAACTAAGATTATTGAAAAAGTGCTGAAAAGTTGTTGTCCAAAAGAAAAGGTTTTTGGTCATGTCTTCTTAACAATATTTAAAAAGTTGTCTTTTTCGATCAGGATCCAGAGGCAATATACATTAACACAGACGATGGTGGTGTGATCGAGGAGATTATACCTCACGGCAGGGCCATCCCAGAGTTGCTGGCTGAGGTTCCGGAAGACATAGGTGAGGTACCCCAATCTTTACATCAACCAGTTGTCTGGAATATGGTGTTCCAGACAAAAACTGTAGCCTTTGGTCGTTTGCTTTACCAGGGGTATCACTAGCGTATGCACTCCCCTCACTCTTCCTTTAGTATATATAAGCTTGGACCTTATTGTAATATTAGTCAATATACATTTGAACGCAGTTAGTGCCTTTCATTCCTGTCGCCCATCATTGCAAGGCGAATCTGCCAGTACTGCCTCGCGGCAGTGCTGCGCAACGGGTTCAATAATTACATAAAAATGACAAAAAGTTTTAAAGTTCAAAAGTAGACTAATTGCAATTATGCACAACACGCTTGTAAAGTCTAGTCAGTAGTCTGAATTCTTAAAGAAAACCTGAGCAGGAAGGTTATTTCACAAGATAAAAGTGCGTGGAAGAAAGCTCTCTGGCGTAACTTATGTGGTATTTTATGGACCAGGAACAAGCGTTTGCAGAATAACTTACAGTTTCAATCAAAATCGGTCCAGCAGTTTCGAAGTCCATACCTACAGATTTTTGTCTATATACTTTAAAGATTAATGCTTCTTATTACAGTATGTCCTTCGGGATATAACACCGACGTCGACGACAGCGATGTGGAAGATCTAACCGTATAATGGTGATAAAAGAATTAATCTTTATATTTCTTTTCTTAAATTCATAATTTTTTATTAATTTTAATAGGTTACGGTACGGTACGGTAGGTCACTATAAAAGTGTATTTCTTTAGACAACTTTTATTGTTCAAAATTTAGATTTATTTTAGTTTTATTTACCTATGTAAATGTTTGTTAATTAAACAATTATTTGATTTGTTAACATTGACACTGCAGTCATAGGTATCTATTTATGTATTATATTTCGTAGGTAACGTTTACACTTACACTATTTACACATATTATAACGTTTACACAGATATTTCTTTAGAAGTCTTGTGTTGTTCCAAATTTAGATTAATTTTAGTAGTACTTTTGTAAATGTTTGCTGTTTAAACAATGTCTCATTGTGCAAATTTTGCATAATATCTGGTACACATTATTATAATACATTGATTATTATTTATAGATAACATTTCTAACGTATCAAAAGGGATTTGTTTATGAAAATTTAGATTTAGGTACTTTAATTGTATCCTAGTTAATAATTTAAACAATTTTTGTGTTTTAGTTTATATCTCCTTATTCTAGATTCATCTACTCCTCTTTGAAATACAATAAATTAAGTACTTACCTCGCTTTTTTTTCTGCATATTTATTTAATATACCAACAGAGCACACATATAAAAAGTATAATTTAGTTTAGACAAGGTACAAGACTTATATGCACCTCAATTATAGGTAAATACAACATTCACTTCAACCTAAGTACTTACTCAAAATAACAATGTAATATTTTATTTTTATGCAATACTGCAGACAAATAGGCATGCGGGCAGGTGGCCCACCTGACGGAAAGTGGCCAATGATGAAATTTCAGTTTTACAAAAATACTTATACAAAAACTTAGTTAACACATAATTTTAATAAGCTAAACCTTTATAAAAAATTCAAAAGTTAATTGGTGCATATTGGACCTAGACCGTGACCCTAAATAAACGCACGTATACAAACAGTATCTCTTTGATATTGAAACACCTACAGCTCAAGCCCTAGAGGCTCGAGGATGTTTTTTAGCTACGGATTTAAAAAGTTTCTGTCGAATTTGGTTTTTTTCTCTTGTGCTATATAGTTTTGTGGTTTTGCCAAATTATTATAAGTATACCAGGGAAGGTTTTACCCTAAGATATTTGTATATATGTATAACTTTTACCCAAAGTTATGTTAAACCTGCACATTCAGGCGACTGGGTGTGTAACCATTATCCAATCTGGTCAGGTTACCCTGGTAGCAGGGTCATGGAGGTCAGATGGCAGTCGCTGCACTGATAAATCAAATCTTACAAAAAAATGGCCCTAAAACGCAAAGCGCAATGTAACGCTGCATTTTTGGCATGTTATTTGGACCCCTTAAGAGAGTGTGAAACTACATTTTGCAAGCAAAAACAATTGTGCTTCCTGCGTAATATGGGTGGTCGCCTGTTCGGCGAGCCCGGCGCGGGACCAGCGTAGGGTGGCTTCCGGGCGCGTACCGATGTGATTGGGGTTGCCACTGGCGTGGCAGGGGCGTAGAGACGGAAATGCAGCGCCGGGCAGTCGGTCCGGTGGGGTTGGCCGCCGGGCGCAGTGCGCGCGCCGGCGGCGGGCGTCGTGTCTGGTGGGTGCCGCGGAGGTGCTCAGCGGCCGTAGAATCCGGTGAGGGTGGGGTGCACGGGCCTCAACCCGAAGGGAGTCCGCCTACCCCCGGTGTCTCGTTCGGTAGGGCGTCGCCGTTGACGGCGATGTTTCGACGGCGACGCGGCGTCAGTTTAGGGCCGCGCGGCGGCTACGCGGTTCGCGGTACGCGGGTACGCGTGCGCGGCGCGGCGGGATGTAGGGCGCTTTTCAGCGCGGCGTCGTCTCCGGTGGGGGACCGCCACTTCAACGGGATCTCATGTGAGAGCTCGGAGTGGCGGTCGGGATGCGGACGGTCTCGCGTCGTAGACTGTGTCCGCTGGTCCAAATTCGATGGGTTTGGCGATCGGATAGTACGCGCGCGCCCGCACAGCCCGAATCCAGCCCGGCGTTGGCTGGATGGCGGCGGCGGCCCCGTCGGCGGGGTTAATCGTCGGCGAGGCTCATGTGCCGCGACACAACATCATGTTGTGCGCGACACATTCTTGGGGGCTCGTGTGCGGCTTCGTCGGCTCGGCAGGCGGAGGGAACAGGCGCGGTGCTCGACCTCACGGCAGCGCGGCGCACGACGTCTGGCTCTGGCGCGGCGTACGCTGATCCATGGTTTTTTGAAGAATTCTGTGAATACTTATATTTGTGTGAATGGTACCAAAGGAAATGTTTTCAGCCAAATATCGGTATAACCAGTTATGCTAAGAGAAAATTTGTTAGAAATTACGTTTTAATAATAATAAAATACGATCACAAGCTGCCAATCAGCTCCCGAGACCGTTCTATCAGTCTCGGGGTCCAGTGAACGATATTTCTCATCCTCGCCAATTGTATTAAGAGGCACACCTAACAAGTGGCGAGCTCGTCGCGGTGCTGAAATTGGACTAGCCTCAATGTACGAAACGGTCCTCTATCTAGTTCTCGGATTCGGTGAACGTTGCTTAATTTTGGTTATCGTTCTCGCAAGCACGCTGCCGCTATACCAGGGGCCCTATTTTTGAATTGCTCGCTTTGATTCAAACGAGTTTCAATTTTGATTTTCCGCATGAAAAATGACATATTTTCATGCATTATGCTAATTTTCTCTATTTTTGCCCATATTTCGGCCCCCTCTTTCGGTGTTGCCAATGTGATTTTAAAAATATTGAATTTTTCACGCCGAAATTCAATATTGTAAATCGTTCGAATAGAGGCGAGCGATTCAACAACGGAACCCAGGGCCGTTTGTATGTTCGTTTGAAGTTGCTTAGTTTTTACCATGGGTTACTGAAATTCTACAGAGTTCTATTGAAATCGTAATAATGTATTTTTTTGACATTACTTGCCTTTAATGTTGTATCTACATTCATACGACGACGACATTAGGGCCTTCAAGGAACAAGCCTATATAAACGAATTCTCGACACCACTAGCAGGCTCTGTAGAAGTACGCTTTATGGCGCCTAAAACTAAAAAAAAAATGGTTTCATTCGTCCTTTTGCGGTACGAACTACCCAGCAAAGCCCAGCAAATTACTTCCAGCATATCCAGCTCGACTTTGGATCTAAAGGTGACTGCGAAGCCGCCGTCTAAGCCATGAGAATTTTCCTCCAAAGTAATAGTGTTGAAGTCGTACTGAAGGGTGGCTTAAAAATGTATTCAACTCCGTCAATAGAGACGCTTTGCTTGGTCAAATACGATCTAAGCTGCCAGCCGCTTATAAGTTGATGCGGCAATGCTACAAAAAGCCGAGCAACCTTATATACAAAGGCTACCTCTTGCAATCAGTAGTCGGCTGCCAGCAATAGGCGACACTCGAAAAGCTATATTCTAAATTTAACGTATGGTAGTACGACCTACTTAGAATACGGGGTCCTACAAGGGGATGCGAATACGGTTTTACAGGATTTACAGCTCCTCATGCGCGCGTTCGAGGTGATTGGTGTTGTGTCCGAGGGCTGGTACAATTTCTGCAGCTTGTAACTTCACAGTAACCCTAATACCTATCTGTCTGTATAAATACACACATATGAGTATCTACCTATAAAGAGTAGACATAACATAATAAATATCATTTCACATATTGTGATTTGGCCGTAAGCAAGTGATCGTCTAGTTATTGATTTAAATTTTCAGACCCATGACGTTGTGTACACATTTTGAAAAACGTCACAAGGAATATGTAAGTTTAAAGCAATACTCTGTAATTCAACCGCATGAATATTCGGGAGATATTCGCAAATAAATAAAAATTTAGTTCACACAAATAAAAGTAAAATCAAATATCAAAATCCTTATAACTGAAACGAATGAAAAATAAATCCGCGTAAATAAGATGATTTAAATGTAATCAACGCAAATCGAAATAGTCAAACAATTCATAAAATCCGTACAAAAAATCAAACGAAGTATAAAGTAAACATGCGACTTAGCTTTGACAGCACTCGAAACGGCAACGGATTCTTCTTTCTTCTGTGGCCACTCTAACCCTATGATTGCAAAACCCTAACGTTATCCTCACCTAAGTAATATAGAATAGAGGCCTTTAGGTCTCGGAAAACCTACCTAATCGATAAGGAATTGAGACTCCCATCACACCTCATATCCAACCAGCAAAGCCTTCGACATCAAATGAACCAGTGACCTATTGTCTACTTCGCTCAAACCGTCACATATATTCCGATCATCTCGTCAGGCATTATTATGGTCCTACCTATCGACTCACGAGTCAAAGGAGAGACTCTTATTTAAATTTTATTTAAATCGCGTGTGTAAGTTGTGTGCCTAGTGTGAGGGACGCTTACGACTCGGGCCAGGTTTCGATCCAAACTGAGATTCATGTCCGTAGGAAAATGTCATTAAAGCTTTAAAAGCACAAACTTTAAAAGGAACATGGGCCAAAATCGTACCAGAATTCGGCGGCAAACCTAGGCGTAGACTTAGAGCGCCTAGGCCATCGAAGACCAAGTCGGGATTCGTGCCGGACTCATTCTCTTAGAGAGTATTCGATGTCACATCCGAAACTGTGTCCCAGGTTAGTTTTATAGTTTTTTATTCAGTGAGGGTGAGTACTGATGATATTTAATTTGGTAATCTTTTCCCCAAAAAATTGTATTTAATCACCTTTCACACTTACGTTGAAATCTCTAAGAGCCCTAATAAATACTCTTAACTACCATAAAAGTAATGAGAAAGTAACTTACGCTTTCGAAACTTCGAAACAAAGACAATTGTAAAACAAACCAAATCACTGACACTACGGAGATAAAGAAATAGATAGAGAACTAAAGAAACGGCACAAAGCTGAAAAATAACACAAAATAATAAAGCCCAAAATAATTTAACAAACTACACGCGAGTTGTAATGAATTTTTCGAGGAAATTTGGACAAGCCTGGGGTTTCGTAGTTACGGAAATGGATACGATGAACGCGACCCAAGGGCTGACTGTCTCGTTTTTACTACTCCGGCCACCTTGCTTTAAATCGTTATCGTCAAAATTCCCACAGTTCAATATTTCAAACAAACAAAAAATGAAATATTTCTAAGTTTATGAGGTCTAAAGCGACTGCTCTTATAACGTCCGCACATCCATAAATTTTACAAAATGTTTCTGATAAACCGAAAATAGTTAAATGTTACAACAGCTAGGGATGTAGGGATGTGTGCATACGACGTTTTATTTATTTACCGAGTCGATTAAATTTAAACACCGCATACAAAAATACGTAAGCAAATGGATTCGATGTATAATTTCTTTAGACCAAAATTTATAATGTAGGGAGTTATAAGTAAACAATATGAAGACATTTTACGTACTATAAACTCGATGTAATGTTTCATCAGACTGAGTATAGAGATATTTAATTCCTATGAAGCAATTCAATTTGAGTCATCAAACAAGTAGATTAAAATTAAATTCTAGACTCGTTTAATATTTAGGTGTGCTTTTATTCAATTATTTATTTCGATAATTAGTTGAAACGTATTTGTATGACTTTTACAATACTATCACTTGTGAGTATTTTTTCTTGAGTCTCATAACTTGACACCAAACATTTAAGATATTCACGATATTTTGCCTGTCGTCCAACCAATCAATAGCGTAAATTTATTTCGGGCTTTTGAAGTAAAATATTTCTCATATCGTCAAATAAATTGTTTAAGTTTATTACAAAACCAAGTTTTGGTTAAGTATTTGAGAGCATTTGGTAAAAGAAATCACACACACTGCTCTGTGCGTATTCATTTCCAAGTCCATCAACTACAAACATATGCTATTTTTAGGAACTACGGCCAAATTGATTAAAAAAAACAAGACTTAACGAAAAACCTTATATTTTATAACAAAATTATCAATTTACAAAACTCTTAGAAAATAATCACAATTAACCATTATTTGCACTAGATTTCAACACATAGCGATTACACACTTGCCCAGATCAGTTAAACCGAAAACAGGTGGAAAATAACAATGAAAATAACCAGGAAAATAGCTAGGACAATAGCTCACGTGACCTTAATAACAACCAACAGTGATTCTGTAGCACGTCCGTCCGTTCCGAAAGCCAAGTACCAAAAAGAACTTGCCATCTATCTGCTCGTTATTTATAAGGCGTGTAGGGTTGGTGGTAGCCAAGGAAGGGGTTTCTTACACGGCCTCTCCTGACCGTGTGTCGTCCGCGACACAGGGCTTCTTGAGTGGTGCCGCTGGGATCAGCAACGGGTACCGAGGGCTCACATTCAGGGTCTATGTCCAGCCAAGGCATGACCAATCCGGCGGAGATCGGCACAGATAGTGCAGCCTCCACACCATTCTCGTCTTCATGATTATCTGGAAACGTATGCCGGTTAAAAACAGTTCTACGTACCAAGTAAATGCATTCAACCTTACATTTCTTTCTCTCGATCCGCATTTACTTAATTCAAAGTTCAACTTGTACACAGTGCACACAACTGTCACACATCCATCTTTATAATAAAAGACAAATGAAGCTACGTCTAGCTTTTTGGTACACCAATCCAGTGCCTAGGTCTTGTTCTTCGTAAGTTCAGATGACTCTCCGCCATCTGAAACATGATTCGACGAACGAATCGATGCGAGACAACGCATCCTGTCTGATGTGGACCGTATTCACACAAACAGACCCATCTGACGTGGACCGTATTCACACGTACAGATCTATCTGACACAGGCCGTATCCATGTGTGCAGACCCGTCTGACACAGACCGTATTCATGTGTACAGACCACCTGTAGCAGACCGTATTCAAACTACAGGTAACCTTACGCAGGCCGTATCCATGCGTGCAGACCCGTCTGACACAGACCGTATTCATGTGTACAGACCACCTGTAGCAGACCGTATTCAAACTACAGGTAACCTTACGCAGGCCGTATCCATGCGTAGGTAAACATGCATGTGCATAGGTGCAGCGACGAACGCCACAGCAATAATTGCCTGAGTGTCTAGTACCATAGCGACTAGCACTTACACCTAGCACAGCAACAAGACAACTCATTCTCAAAGAAGGCTGCACCCGTCTCGGAGCACCACTCGCGTCGCCATGGCACCATGTGTAGCGCCGCAGCCTGCGTTGCCTTCCCGCGACCTCCACTCAGCAAGCGAAGGGCGAAGCGTCCGCTCGGAAGAACTTTGACCACCTTGTGGTCCAGGTCCATGGTCCAGGCATGCCAGGGTCCAGCTTCACCGTTGACTGGGAAAACATAATATCGCACACCCAGTCATTAAATCTAAATTGACGTGGATCATGCCGTTGCCTGTTCACACATTTGACTTGACTGGTCTGGTTTTCTCGCAGCAGCTGGCTCCTGCTAACTAATTTCTCGGAAAAGTTTTAAAATGACGAAAATTCCTTTCCAACCCAAGCAATTACGTTTTTGGTGGCATGGTATACCAAGACCTCCACTTTTCACGGACTCGGCCTAACCTGACCAATCGGCTGAACCGCTTTGAGCTAGAAGCCACGCGCGATAGGCATTCGGGATCACATCAACCGTTCGCGTCTCTGGCGCGATCTACTTCTTCACACGACGGATCGAAGGTAGAATCGTTATAATGTGTTAATCTAACGGATTGTACAGTTTGAATGGCTTCAAAGCACGTGCAACAGTAGATGCCTCAGAGCATCGGGTGCCAGATTCTACGAAACGTTGGGCACGTGTAGTCGTATCGGACACGATGTTCCTAGGGTGCGTTCACGGTCGATACCTAAAGGACGCCCCCGGGCTACGTGAAACACTGCGGGAGTGTTGTCGCGACCTATCGAGTAACACTTCGCGTACGATCACGCCGGACTCAACAAACATTACGCGAGCGCCGCCTCGCCCTACCGTGCGAAGTACGTTCATCCATAACACGAGAATCACTTCGGTCTAGGACACGTGAGCCACTCCGCGGATCACGCCTTTTCTGGCCACTCGAGCTATGTCGCGAATCATGAGACCTACTCCGCGAGTCGCGCCTATTTCGAAGTCTACGCGTTTTTTTGATCACGCAACCTACCTCGAGTGTGTTGCCGTTCGCAGCTACGTGATCCATCTCGCACCATTTTAACAAAATAACACTTGGTGGTGCTTGGAAAACACACTAAAACAACTATCAGCAGTTAATAAGTAGGCAAGCAAGCAATCGAAACGTGGGTAGTTTCATAAGGAAATTAATAAAAAAAAATTAAGTGGGCTAGCGAGTCCTTTATCCCACGCACTGATTTTAGGAACTACGGCCAAATTGATTAAAAAAAACAAGACTTAACGAAAAACCTTCTTATATTTTATAACAAAATTATCAATTTACAAAACTCTTAGAAAATAATCACAATTAACCATTATTTGCACTAGATTTCAACACATAGCGATTACACACTTGCCCAGATCAGTTAAACCGAAAACAGGTGGAAAATAACAATGAAAATAACCAGGAAAATAGCTAGGACAATAGCTCACGTGACCTTAATAACAACCAACAGTGATTCTGTAGCACGTCCGTCCGTTCCGAAAGCCAAGTACCAAAAAGAACTTGCCATCTATCTGCTCGTTATTTATAAGGCGTGTAGGGTTGGTGGTAGCCAAGGAAAGGGTTTCTTACACTATATAAATAAATTGTATGGTGACGAGCTCATGGTACATAGTGATCGTTACAAACTTTAGACGCTATTGCTATTACAATGTCGTCGACAAGGTGTGGCTTTACCTTCTAGGTAGTTTTGATTAATCCCTCTCGGACTTCGTTTAAGAAAAAATTCGAAATCTATTGTTGTGTTTTGCGGTGTTGTCAACAACACAGTGAAACATATTCTTATATTTTAATTCTTAACATAAATCTCGATAATTCATCTTGGAAACAGATGGATATGGAGGTCTAGGCGTTAGGAAAGTTTCAGATGTGTCCCTGTCAGCTTTTCTGTCCTCGGTGCATAGTTAACAGTATCCAGTGCAGAAGTTATTATCTAAACTAGGGACTTTTATTACGGCATATTCTATCGAGGCCAAATGCCTTTGGCACGAAGCTTTTCTGGAGGCCGAGCTGCCGAAAAATTCCTGTTCCCAGCGGCTATAAGGCGAGCCTCGCTGCAGATTGGTGCGAAACAATATTTTAAGCGCACCAACCAACTCTGCAGAGCGTGCCCGTTTGCTGGCTGCTGGCGAGTGTAAATCGGGTCTCTAACTTCAGGCAATGTCTTCTAAAAATATTGGGACACTTCTCGACTGCGTTACGCACTATATCATCCGCCGGGCCTTCACTTCCGCTGGAGCACCCGCTAAGCTTGAGCGAGGTGGTTTGGCTCGTGATGACGGTAAGAGACCCGAAGGGATGACACTCCCGCCCTAGGAGCTGGAACTACGTTTGGTCAGGGACGCCACGTGTAGCGGTACCCTTGCACAGTTCCATCTTCCAGTAACGGCGTGATATGATGGGCCCGATGCCGTCTCAACTGAAAGTGTCAAACGGTGCAAGTGTTGGTGAAAACCACATATTTACGCCGTTTGGTGTGGAAAACCTTGAATTCTAGTGTCCATGCGCACACTCCCTATTTCGGGAGCTAGCTAAGCGTTTGGTCGATATTACTAAAGACTCATAGGGCTGGCTTCCACTTCGGATGGGGGACAATGCGGCCAGCCTTCTGAGCAGCATTCCTACTAGTTATGATACCGTGGACCTTGGACAAAATTAGTGATTGTTTTATTAAGTTAGTTGTTATTTGTAATTTGTATTATGTCAGATTAGTATTCATAATACGTTCAATTGTTATTCCTACCTTAATAAATACTTTATTCTTCAAAAATACATTTTTACGTTCACCTCGTTTTTTTAAGATTGTGAATAAACCATTAGTCTCATATAGTTTGTTCTGTTAATCATTTAAAGCAAATTAAATGTAGTAAAACTCCCTTTTAATTTTTTTTATTATAGAACTAGCAACTTTACCCATAATTTTTTCCGGACGTGAACAGAACCTAAAATTGAAGTTTTTCGGGAAACATTACCTGCTTAGAACGAGGCAGCGCTATACGTGTCACATAAGCTTGTCTCGTTTATGTATTTTTCTTTCCTCTATGGTGATTATTTTCTCCAAAGAAATTGTATTTCTCTATATCTTCTCTCTGGCTAAAAAACAAATCATCTTGGAAAAAATAGCTTGAGTTTAGCGAGAGCCACATTTAAAAATAATAAGAAGAAGCCTAAAATTGTGGAAGAGAATAATCAAGGATCCTCGTGATTAACTGATTTTCTTTCCGAAAACTTAAAAATATATAGTTATAAGAAATGAATGAATTACTACAGAAACATGGATGTAACACTGTGTTTTTCATGCCCGAAGGTCTTAAGGAATTGATGGCTGATATATCGAGAGAAGTAAGTTTTTATCAATTTTTATACAATTTTATTGCAATTATTTGGAACACTTATTTTTGCTGTTTCTTAATTGACCAAATTAGCTTGGGAAATCTTGAGATTTGTATATTATCAAGCAATAGTACTGTCAAAACAATAATTGTCAATAATAGCCAACGTTTGTAAAGTATTTCTTCAAAAGAAGTTTGCAAAATGTATTTTGGTAATTATAATAAAGAGACAAATTCTGCCAATTATCACATGCATTACAACTACAATTCCACATACATAAATAATATTTAACGCTGATACTTATTCATAACCAAAATTCATATTATAATTTCTGCTAACTAAAGGTTCTCCGTGCTCAACCACTTCAAATATTGAATTTCATAACGGATTATCTGTCTGCTCTGCTAATTACAAGAGAGCATGGTATCCTCTGTTTGAAAATTTGTGACGAACTCTGCGACTGCCGCCCTACCCTCGTCGCCCATATTATGCACCTGAACATACCAAAAGAAACTGCAGAACAGATAGCGGAAGTCATACAAAAAGCAATAAATGATTTTGGAAAAAAATATGACGAAAATAAACGTGCTGAGATGGAAGATGCAAAATTGCGAGCAATGTTCGAGAAAAAACAACCAGCACCAGAACCACCGAGTTTTAGGAAATATGAATTACAATTGCAGGAAGAACAAGATATGCTATCAGAAGTGCAACGTGTAAAAGAATATCTGATGAAAGAAGAGCATTTCGAAAAAGATGACTTCGTGAGATACGGAATTGGTAGGTGCCTTAATACCTAGATTTTGTTTATTTACCTAATTTATTTAGCCTTGATTAATATACCTAATTGTTTTTTTTTATTTGTTTTCAGAGACTCCTTCTAGAGCCAAAGCCCGTAAGACAATATTTATTTATAATTACATACATTATGTTTTAAAATGTTTCAACTAGAAGTTATACATAACCTACACATTAATGTAGTTGATTTGGCATCTGGCATAGAATCACAGACAAGTAGTGAACATTTTTGTAGAATACACGAGTGGATCCCTTGGACTTAAGGGTGTTAGTAACATTGCGACTAATAAAGTAATATCTTATAACTGTTGCGGTTATTATAAGTTTTGTACCTAATTTATTTTATGAATTTTTACCAAGTAATGAGTACCCCGTTGCATGCATCATTGTCGTCGTCCCGTGACAGTCTATAAAGGACAGGTCAGTCAGACCATCTTTAGACCTGCTTTAGCGAGTCTCTACAAGCAGGACGGAAAGGAAATTCTGCATTGGATTTGTCATTGGATGTGTCGAGTAGACTATGTGGAGTTTCACGCAAAGGCCGCACCCGAAACACCCATATTAGCGGTAACCTTGGTATCCGTGACATCGCAGATAGCTGCAAGAGTGCCGTCTTCGATGGTATAACCAGGTCTCTCACAGGCCGGAAAATTACGTAGGGAACAAAATTATCTAGCCATACCACCCCCACCAGGCACGAGTAGAGGAGCCGTACCAAAAAGGTCGTTATGGATGATACGCATGCCAGCAAATTTGCCACCAAAAATGACGCACACCGAGCGAGTGGACAAATATGTATAAGCAGAAAGGCATACCCCGGGCCCTCGCCTGCGAGAGCTCAACCGGGACTGGCGCCAAGATTATGATAATGATGGTCTTGGTTAATGAGTAGCTCAATGTGGCAATTAGTAATTCAGCGTCAGACTATCAGGCTACTCATTAACCTATTAACGTCGAAATCTAAGTGCCGTCGTCTGGTAAATACTCTCGCTGCCAGCTGTTTTAAAAGGTGGATCCCTGGGGCTCTATTTTTGAACCTTTCGCATCCACCCGAACGCTCGCAACTATCTACCCCTTTCACACTCTTGATAAGTTGCAAAATCAGAATAGACAGGCATTGCAAGACGAGCGCTCGCGTGGCTGCAAGCGATTCAAAAATAGAGTCCCAGGTCTTGGAAACCGCTACAAAGTTAGTTTAGAAGTAAATATTGGAGTTTAATAGGTAATAAACTAACTAAATAAAATAACCTACTGTAAAGCACTACACATTACTAATTAAGTTACCTTTATCATACATATACGACATGATTTACTAACCTCACATAGTTGGCTAAAGGCATGAAAATTATGATGATAAAATATCCTGGATTTACTTATTGGCGCTACAAAATCCGAATATATACTAAACGATTTAAAACCCGAGCTAACATTAAACATATCTCAATCTATCTACTAAAGCTAGCTTTTTCAACAATATCATGAGCAGATTATTCAAGTTTAAATACATTATTACGTACGCGAGGAACGATTCCAAAGCCTGACCATCTAGGCTATTTTCGTAATAGGCTATCGTTTTCAACCTAATTATTAATGTTAAGTGCATTTTCAGTAAAAGTAAAAGAGATGGAAATCATAAAAGCTATCCTAGAAGTATGCCCCTTAGATGATCATACGATTGTCAAGCTGTGTATCATTGCGAGGAATACTTTCAGAGAATATATATACAGAAAGAAACTTTTGGAAAAGGTATGGTAACTTTTCAGATGTTAATGCCCGTAACTTGCTCTACACAAACTTCAATGACAATAATCAAACAAGTAACGTCTTATTCTATAAATAACCACTTTTCGCAATGGAAAATATACTTTCTTCTAATGCTAATCTGGGTCACTCCTACTAGAAAGAAACGGCTTAGCGTTGCATTTATCTAAATAATCTAAATAAGTATATTTATTTCTGTACTTAATAGCTTTAGACGGCTGATGTCGTCGTTTTGATTTCAAGTACGGTGGTTTGGTATATAAAATATAATGTTTGTCGGTAACAATGTCACAGTCAGTCGAAGAAAGTTAAAAAATAATCGTTAATTTGTGACAGGAAATGAAAGTTGATCCAACAACGCCTTGGGACGTAGCCGCTAACAATACGATCGACATCTACATGAAAACAAAGCCTTCGATGTCTGAGTTGTATAGAGCCACACGCAGAATTCAGGTAATAACCTGTCACTTATTATTTCGTCATTTGATGTCTATATTCTGTAAAAATAAGCGGTGTGATGATCATGTGGGAATAAGTTTGAATATGTGTTTTCTAGGACTACGATTAAGTCTGTTTTTGTCCGATTCCGTTTAGTTTCTTTAAAATCCGTACATTAGTTTTGCTTGAAAAATAACAATTCCTTCCTTACAAACTTCGCCGTTTATAATGTTACTTCGATCGAGCAATAGCAGTAGAGCACGATAGCGGATAGATGCAAAGCCAACAGGGACGATATTCAGTCTTGTCGAGAAGCCATGGTTGATCGTTAAGACGAAGCTGGTGGCGTTCAACACAACCAAAACACAGTCGTGCTTGTTTTCCGCCAAAAGGAGTCCATTCCAACTAACTCCAACTTTTCGGGATGTTACTGTGGCAATTACCGACAACCTGCAGCTTCTTGGTGTTGAGTTATATAAAAATTTCAACTTCGGTCAGTACATCGAATAGAAGCAAAGACTGCAGCTAATAAACTTGGTATCCTCTCGAATGTTAGGCGGTACTTCACTTCAAAGCAGTTGCTTCAGTTATATCAAGCACAAGTCCAATCCTGCATGGAGTACAGTACTGCTGCCACCTCTGGGGTGGATCAGCCGAATGTCGCCGCGGCTTTGTATTTGGTGGATTAAAGTGCAAAGAAGAATTTTGTAACCCGCAATTTATTGAAGCTAAGCTGCAGAGCCTCAAGCATCGGTGTTCTATAGGTTACATTTCGGAGAGTGTGCGAAGCAGTTGCACGAACTCATTTCGCTGGCCCTTTTCTACCGTCGGGAGACGTAATCCAGGCGAGCTCTTCCTTATGTCGTGGATCTTCCAGCTATCTGCACGAGCCGCTTTGCTTCTACCTTTATAATGTATACAGCTAAGAAATGGAATAAATGGTCTGTGACTGTGTTCCCTGATTATTATAATCTGAATGCCTTCAAGGCTAGAGTGAATAGGCTGCTCCAAAACGGGTATGCTCTATCTTTGGCCTCATCGTCACTTACCTGGGTGAGATGGCGGTCAAATGCCTGTCTTGTGTAATATATAAAGAAAAATAGATATTCTTTCTGAGGCTAGCTAGGTATAAATACTAGGTGTGTATGTCTATGTGCTTCTATACATGCTATAGAAGTGGAGATTATAGATGCATTTGGAATAAATTCTATAAATGTGACTGGTTTGGGGGAGGTCTATGTCCAGTGATAAGGGTAAGAAGATTACGACCATGCTAATGATGATAATATTCTTGCTCCAGTCCGCGTACAGAGCCTATCACATCCGTCGGGGTATGCTGCATCACCTGCAACCAAAGAAGAAGAAGCGAACTCCGAAGAAGGCGTTGCCCGGGCCCCCTCTGGACATCGCAGGGGAGAGAGAGATCGACTTCGGACCCGTCCTCGTAAGCTCAAACGATTATTGAATGCGTTGTTATTTTATTCTTATAAAGCTACTTTATTTTGATACCAACAAGCAGAAGGCCTGTCTGACAGTAACAGTTGCCGCAGCCTATTGGACGATTGCAATACCGTGTTGCCGACCCTGTAAAACTATTTACTTCTTTCTCGAAGAACTCGCTGTGTACTCTCCAGAGAAAACCTCTCTAGGCAGCTCATTTAATTATTTATTTATTTATTTAATACTTTATGCACAGAATAGTACAAAGGTGGACTTAAAGCTTTGTAGCTTTATCTACCAGTCTACCCCGAAAACTGGTAATAAAAATTGCAGGCGGTGCATAAAAATTTACAACAACATTACACTTAAACTACTAATTAAAAATACGATTCTACCCACCAGTATTCACATACTGAAACTCAAAAATTTTGTGAAATGCTTAAACCAATAACAACAAGATAGCAGAACGTACTTGACTACCAATTTCAATCAGACCCACCAAGCTCACTCGCAAAAATAACCGGTGAAAAAAGAAATAAGTTAAAGTCGGTTTTACAAAGAATTTAGAAAATGCTCTCGAAAAGCTTTTTTGAAGGAAGGTTTGTTGGGGCTTCGTCTTATATCGATTGGAAGATCATTCCACAACCTTGCTGCCATTAACGAGAAAGAGTTGGCGAGAAAACCAGTGCGGTGAAGTGGAAGATTTAAATAGAGATTCATTTCTCTTCCGGGGAGCTGGTTTTCATTGAGAATGGGTCTCGTATAAATATTGTAATGATGGATTGACTGGATTGATGTGCTGGGTTTGATTGGATGGATTAGGATATTAGATAGGGCGTAGTGGAAAAGAAAGAGAGGGAAGGCAGACCATGGCAAAAGACAAGATTGAACCCTCGGGTGTCGATGATGATTTGAGGCGATAATACTGCTGTCCTTGCACTGTACTCAATCAATATAATCAAATCTAATCATCATCAACTCTAAGCTACCTTATAAGCAATTACGGGCATGAGGCATTTCATCTTAGTGACAACGCATCACCGGTTCTGCATTTTTGTTGCCTGCAATCTAAGTGCATTAATCGTAGATGTTATGGGCGACAGTTACCGCTAACCATCAGGTGGGCTATCTGCTCGTTTGTCACTAGGTAGAATAATAAAAAAATATTGTTATAATCAATAGGAAAGATAATAATATAGACGAAGTAAACTGTGTTCTTCAGAATGTGCTTCATTGGTTTACGATTAATAACTTAGTCTTAAACTCTAAAAAAACTAAATGCGTTCATTTTTGCCTCCCTAATGTACAAAGTAATCAATGTAATGTTATATTAGATAAAACGCAACTTGAGTTGGTAGAGAAAACTACTTTCTTAGGCGTTAATATAGATTCAAAAATTAAATGGGGCCCACATATTGAATCATTGGCTAGTAGGTTAAGTTCGGCTGCATTTGCCGTGTGGCGAATAAGGAGGCTAACGGATGTGAATACAGCTAGATTAGTTTATTATAGTTATTTTCATAGTATTATGTCATACGGCATCATACTATGGGGCAAGTGTGCTGATAGTGACATCATTTTCAAACTACAAAAGCGAGCTGTAAGAGCAATATATGGATTACGTCGACGTGATTCGCTCAAAGAATTGTTTAAAGAAATTGATGTATTGACTTTCTCAAGTCAATATATATTTGATAATATTATGTATGTTAGAAAGCATATTACCCAATTTGCTAAAAATACTGATATTCATAATGTCAATTTAAGAAACAAAAATAAACTGGTAACACCGTTGTTCAGACTAAGTAAAGTAAATTCATCTTTCATGGGTAACTGTATAAGATTTTATAATCATATTCCTGAATGTATTATTAATTTGCCTGAATTACAATTTAAAGATAAGGTGAAAACAACTTTAATGAAAAAAGCCTATTATAAAATTGATGAATATATCAATGACAAAAATGTATGGTGTACTACTAGCTCTTCGAAATAGGAAGTTATTTATAAATTTATAATTTTGTTAATTGAGTGAGGATGATTTGATGTGTAATAGTCATTGAATAACAAATATTTTTTTAATGTGTACGGCATTGGCAGCGCATGCTCACTTAAAAGTCTGCCTGGTGGTGGCATGGGGGTCGGGTCGTTCTCTTCCCTCAAATATGGTTGAATTGGACGATGGCTGGGCCCTGCGTCATGCTCGTGAACGGGTGCTGCCTTGGTGGACTGGCCTGCTTTTGCTGTGCCATTTTTTATGTTTTTGAAATTTATTTTTATTTTTAGTTATCTTCACCGATTTGTAGAGGTTCACATCATATTCCAATCAAGACAGGCTCACTCAAATTAAATTGACAAATGTATCAATGCAATGTAATCATATTTAAATGTACCTGTGGGTTTCTTGCCGTTTCTTTTTCCCACAGATGGTCATTTTCCTAACTGAAGCGGCATACTGACAGACAGACGACATTCTTTTTACTTATTTGTTCCGAGCTCAGGGCGCGACGCGGGTAGGCCGGCTGGGGCGTGCGGGTGTGAGCGCCGGCGGGCTGGCTGGGGCCGGGCGCGCGCCGCATATGATTCGCCTAGGCGGTTATGTGCGTGGCGCGTATCGGTGCCCGGTGTCTCGCCGGAGTAAGCCCTCGCGCGCGCTGATCGGTCTGCATGCGTCGCCCCCTACCTGGATGAGCTCGCTTAACTTCCCTTTGTTTTCCGTTAGATTTTTGACTTTTGAAAAGAGATTAATTAACGTAATCCTAATTCAATAAATACTTTTTCATTTTCACTCAACAGAATATCAGGCATAAGACCGACAATGTAAATCGAATGTTCAAATCCGTAGTAGAAACTGAACTATGTCTGGTATACGATCCGAATAAAATTATTAAAATGCAAGAGGAGAAAGTTGAAGCTGAAGTGGAGCTTCATGTCCCACAACCAGAACCTACGTTTCAAATTACCCAATCAAGTGAGTAGCTGATGTTAAGGTCTTAATATTTTTTATTCGTTCATCATCAATTCATTTCATTTCTACCTTATAATTGTGATTTAACTCAATGACGAACGAGCTGACGGTGCCTGCCTGATACGATGCCTGTATTTGTACTGGCTACCTTGTCCTTTATGTCTGAACAATGGCTAAGGGGGTGGTACTCTTCTAGGTGGACTCCTCATGCTTGACAGAGTCCTGCCACCGGCTACAATCATAATGTAAGTGTGTAAAAAGGACCGTAAACTTTGTAAAAATTTGCTTCAGAGTGCAGACTGGCTGATAAAGTTAACGTTAAACAAAAATATTTAGCTAAATAGATCCTGCAAAATTTTTGCATTACTACCAGTTGTAGCTGAGGTTTTACGCACGACGAGTAGGTATGTCTCAGTACAGAAATAAATAATTTACCTAGATTATTATTTCTTATTTGATATTAGTTCACCTCAACCACATACCTTTTACTGATAACTAATACTTACTTCATTGATTTATTGTTTCAGAGCTTAACTTTTCAACTTTATCAATTGCTGAAGAATTTAAGTCAGAATCAAAGAAGAATGTTGCCAGTAGCAAGACCAAAATCAAACAAACAATTTGTTCAAATAAGATTTGCGTTCCGGACAAGCCTATGGTGACGCGAAAATCACCTCACAGTTACAAATCCTTATACCCAACTGCAACAGCCAGCAAGGCATTGCTGCAAGAATCGGCTGCTGCTGTCGGTATGAAGTCCTCAGGTATTGTTGCAACATCCAGCAGCAAGGCGTTGCTACAACAATCTATTGCAGCTCTCGGTACTAAGACCTCAGGTATAGTTGCAACAGCCAGCAGCAAGGCGTTGCTACAACAATCTTCTGCAGCTCTCGGTACTAAGGCCTCAGGTATAGTTGTAACAGCCAGCAGCAAAGCGTTGCCACAAGAATCGATTGCAGCTGTCGGTACTAAAGCCTCAGGACCAGTTGTTACAGCCAGCAGCAAGGCGTTGCTACAACAATCTGCTGCAGCTGTCGGTACTAAGTTCTCAGAACCAGTTGCAACATCCAGCAGCAAGGCGCTGCTACAACAATCTACTGCAGCTGTCGGTACTAAGGCCGCAGGATCAGTTGCAACAGCCAGCAGCAAGGCGTTGCTTCAAGAATCGGCTGCAGCTGTCGGTACTAAGGCCTCAGGACCAGTTGCAACAGCCAGCAGCAAGGCGTTGCTACGAGAATCGGCTGCAGCTGTCGGTACCAAGGCCTTAGAACCAGTTGCAACAGCCAGCAGCCAGGCGTTGCCGCAAGATTCGGCTGCAGCTGTCGGTACTAAGGCCTCAGGTATAGTTGTAACAGCCAGCGGGAAAGCGTTGCCACAAGAAGCGGCTGCAGCTGTCGGTACTAAAGCCTCAGGACCAGTTGCAACAGCCAGCAGCAAGGTGTTGCTACAACAATCTTCTGCAGCTCTCGGTACTAAGGCCTCAGGTATAGTTGTAACAGCCAGCAGCAAAGCGTTGCCACAAGAATCGGTTGCAGCTGTCGGTACTAAGGCCTTAGAACCAGTTGCAACAGCCAGCAGCCAGGCGTTGCCACAAGATTCGGCTGCAGCTGTCGGTACCAAGGCCAGTAGCAAGGTATTGCCTCACGAACCAGCCGCAGCTACCAGTGACAATGAAATGAGTAAACAAATTATCACTGCGAAGGGTGCCGTTACTGATAAGTCATCAAACGCAACCATTAGTACTAAGGCAAGCAAACAATCAGGATTTTCTAATTCTGATAAAACAGTAGCAGACACTTCTCTTTCATCTGAAGCGGACGTGCCTAAACAATCAAAAAAGAAGACACAGCCAAGTTTTACAATTTCACCTGTCGTGGAATATTCTGATAGTACAAAAGTTGAAAAAGCACACAGTGTCAAAGTTGACGAACAAGAGGTACCTACTCCATTAGTTAGTAGAAATATAAATATTTAAAAACATATATATTTAAAATTACAAAACCAAGATAACTTACACTTGAATTGACAAAATATCCAAGCTTACCTTAATATTTTGACTGTTCAATAGGTAGTTTTGCCGTGTGGTGTCCAGTAGAGTAGGAGAGCACCAACTTCGTCGAATTACATGATTACAGGTATCGTACAAGGCGACGAAAGTCTGAGAGGTTAACCAGCTGGTACTCCCGTATATCAAAAGAGAACATGGAGCTCTTTTCTGTAGAGTATTTTCAACCCGTCTGCCAAGCGTCGACTTTATGGCAAAACCTAAAACCACTAACGTTTAGGCTCAAATCCACTGATGTTGACGATGATCATGATAATTATTTGATTGTAGTGTAAGATCGCGTAAATCAAGAGAATTTATTTATTTATTTTTATTTGTCTTTTTTATTTTAGTTAAAAAAAAATCTTAACAAGTATGTACGATACAGCTTCATTTGACCTGTTTTAAAATTAAAACAAACTCTTTCAGAGCAATCAGACCACCACAGTGACAGTAGGCTTTCACACCTTAGTAAATAAGATAAAACAGCCGAAAATGTCTGCAATCGATGAGGTGCCTGAAGAGTATGAGAAGGCATGCGCCGCAGCATTGATAGAAGATATAGAGGCGCATGCTAAATTAGATGAAGTGCCTGAGGATATAGATGGTGAGTTGTAATATTCTCATTGGTTACTAAAAAATGAATTTTTAGCTATGTTTCACACGCCAATTTCTCACCACACGACACCACCACCACTACTAACGTTGACAGTAACTGTCAACCCTTCCAGCTCCCGGATATTGCCAGCATTGCTTAACCTTGGTTATCGGTCTCACAACCACGCTGCAACCAGTGCCGTATATTTTGTTTTTGTTTTTAACAACAAATGAATTACCAAGTCCCGTGAATTCACGCCTGATATGATTGATAACTTGTAAACTCGTACAATGTCTTATCACTCCCTCTGTGGATAGTTTCAGTTAAAAATCTTGCCATTTCAGGCATTGTTCAATTGTTGTATCCAATCTTTTTATTACATTGTTAGCAATCGCGTGACTGCTTTATTTGCGTGATTTGTGTGTAAATGCCATCTGTGCCTGTTCTAACGCAATATTTACTGTTAGGGCACCGTAGGTTATTCTACATCATCGAGTACAAGAAATGTGGCACTTTAAAGCGATAGTAAAGGTTTAGGAGACCTACCAAATGTTGCTCTGCCTTTGCCTTTGTACGAAAAAAAATATTCACGTGGTGACACAGATTTACAATAACTATTTATATTATGATTTGACATGTTTAAATTATCTTCCAATGTAGTCGAATTGACCATGAAGATGACAATTATTGTATTAAATTTTTCTATTATTTAGTGGACGATAGTGAAGTCCTGTCGTACCCGATTTCTTTGAAAGATATAACTGCGAACATCGACACTGAAGATGAGGCAGATGCTATCGATGTGGATGATGAAGTTGAAAACAAAAGCTTAATTTAATTTTTATTATTTTAAAAACCTGTTTAAGTTTTCAGTTTTTGTTGTTTATTTTGTGACTATGCGTAAGTAAGTACATATATTTTGGTTGGTAAATGTCGTAAGCATGTACTTACAAATATTTTAGTTGGTTTAAAATACCGGTCTATTAAGTAGATATAGATTTTAATGTGCCGATGAGTATTGGGCTTTTTTTACTACTAACGGTTGACTGGCAAGAGGAGAATTTTTGTTTGAATGGCACAAGGAGTGTTAAAATAAGAATATGGTTAAGAATTATGATTTATGATTATTTAAGTTGACTTTATGTTCTTACTATTTTCTTTCGTGAAGTTTGTTTGCTGTTTTTTATTTTATGTTAGTAAGAAAAAGATTAATTTTCCCTTTTAAATGGATATTTATTCTACGTATTTATATCGTCTTACAAGTTTAGAGGTTTAAAAATCTAAGTTTACTATTTAGTTTCAATTAATTAAGCTGCCTATATTTCGTATTTTTGTAGTCCTTGTTTTAATACACCTATTTCTGCGCAAAAGAACTGTTTATTAGTTTTCATTATGCCATGGCATACTAGATTATATCTTAGAACTTATCATCACATTAGTTCGAAAAGGTTTCTGTTATAAAAAATTATATTCAAATAAATCATTGCGATGAATGATTTATTACAATCTCAGATCAAAGATAGTTGCAATTTGGCATTGCCAGAAGGCTTGAAGGATTTGATGTGGGACATTAGTAGAGAGGTAAATACTTTTCGATTTATATAAGTGTGCCAGTCTACATCCTTTTTATTTCAGTAAGTATTATGCGTAGTATCGAGTAATGTTGTTAGAAATCTTCCTTTAGAACCGTGCTGATAGCTATATAGAACTATCGAGACTTTAATGTAATAGATATTTTTTATTAGGTAAATTAAAGGCATAGAAATGTAGGCAAAGAATGGTAAGATCAAGAGCACCCTAAACCGACCTTCATGTATGAAAAGATCTGTCAGGACCGTAGCAAGTGGATCGTTGTTGCCGACCACTACGGGGAAAAGGTGTGGTATTATGTAGGTATAATTTATCTACACTTGAATTGTAAATACTTGCAAGGAAACTTTTTCCTTCTCGAATGTGAATAATACCATTTTATTTGTTCTCTAATGCAATCACGACGATACATAGAATCCGTCAACATACCGACGACGTCATACATACACGCTCACGCCCTTATCCCACAGAAATATTCCTTATGAAAATAGAATAACTAACAGTAGATTTGGTTAGATTCATAACGATTTTCTACAGTTTTTGCAGTTTTAGACATCCAGATACTCGGACAAATCAATTTTGATCCATAAAACAGGTATTGAGAGCACAACCCGCGGACCTGCTGAAGTTCATCACTGACTATCTAGCGGCGTTGTTGGTCACCAGGGAGCACCTGAACATCAGCAGGTCATTCTGCGATGACATCTGCACCGGCGTCTGTCATGCGACTATTTCCGAAGAGCTGGAACTGCTGGGCCTCGAAGAAGCACAAATTAAAAAAGTGATAAAAGCAGTCGATCATTACTTCGCTGAAGACTATGGTATGCATTTTATAATGGTTGTTGCTGAAGTAAATTTGTTTTGAGGGCTTTAGTAATTTTATTAAGTTATGTAGTTACCGAACTGTTCTTTGTTGTTCGGTAAATAACTCTTTTAAATATCAAATTCGAATATAATTTAATGTACAACTCTAGTGTAATGACTCTAATTCTTTATTCCTCAGTAAGCGAAGGCAGTTTGATGATGCAAATCTTAAGCTTAAATGTAATAGAGAAAGATCAAATCCCTGACATAATGAACGCTATTAGAAGGGCCTATCTACGCCACCAGGCAAAGGAATACCCGTTGATTGAGGTAATTAACTAAACTATCTATTTGCTTTCTATTTACTATCTACTTAAAACCAAACCAAACCAAACTTGTAAATTCAGACTGATTTCATAATTTAAAATTTTTCTATAATGAATGATTCGTTTGTGTGGTGTTAGCCTGAATTTTTAACAATCACATAGCTTTTGATGTTGGTCATATCAACTTAGACATCTTTTTTTCTTTCGCACACCCGAATTTGCACTGTTATAATCTTTTCTTCTTCTTCTTCTGATCAAGTCGATGGACTTAGCATTCCTCCTACTTTGTTCGCCCAGTGTTCGCCTACGATACAGCATTTGGACTGGCCTCGAACAAGTTCTCCATTTGGTAACAGCTATAATGATTATTTATACTGTTATAATGATTGTTATGTTTAGTGAACACATAGTTATAATTTTTTTTACTCAACTAAAGTTTTAGTTCTTTCCGAATATTCTAAAGTTGCTTCGAGAATGACCGGACTTGTATACTGGTCTAGCAGTGGACTGTTTTGACAGTTGATAATGTTTATGTTGAGGTCCGTTTGGTGTCCGGCAGAGTAGAATAGCACCAACCCTTAACACTCGTAGGAGTCGTACATGGCGACAAATGTTAACGAGGGAAAAGATCTATAGTATCCGTAGGTTGGAAAATGGGCAGCAGCGTTTTTCATTGTTATATTTACAACACTGCGATCTCCAACCCGCCTGCCAAGCGTGGGAGAGGCCCTAAGTTCTGCAGTGGACTGTTATGGGCTGTGCTGATGATGTTGAGGTCTGATAATTCTACAATTGACTGCACCTAAGACTCTATCAGTAATAATTCGCCCATATTATACAGAGTGACCTTAGCCTCTGGACAAATAATGAAACCCTGTTTAAGACTGCTACTCAGCAGCGTAATAAAATAGGTCTTCCTTTAATTAGACAAAAACATAAATCTATTTTTTCTAACAAACTAAATTGTAACTAAATCGGCATCAATTTCAACATACTATATTACGACAACACGTAATAATTGATCTAGAATTCATTATTGACATTGACATTCATGACATAACACATGAAAAGCGAGTGACGTTATGTTCAAATTATTGTCAAATCACAATACAATTTTTTTATTTAATTTAAACGCGTCATCTGGCGCGGAGTTCTAATGCAATTCAAAAAAGATTTGCAATGTGTAGGGTACTTCTTAGACCATGCAACTACATACAGGCTGCTCCTGATTGATAAATTTAAAATCGTTATGATACTTTGCAGTTTTGTTTGAAATACCCTACTCAACTAGTAGTATTTGGCTTTGTCCAGAGCATAAGGACAACCTGTATGATATCGCCCGTATAAAATACAAAATATATGGAATATTAGGTGACCAAGCTACGGCCGATACTTGACTCGGACACGGCTTGGTGCAGCGTGAGACATTCTATAAGTGTGATGAAGCGAGAAGTTTAATAAAACTCAATGACTTCTCTATGAAAATGTATGTGTCTACTTTCCAGACCCCACCAGAGAGCGACATGGATGAGGTTGCACTAGCGTGTCACCATACGCTGCGGCTCTACAAGCAGACCTGTCCGACGCCAGAAGAGTATGAAAGAGCAGCTATTTCCATTCAGGTATGTACGAGTTATTTATTAGACAGAGAGGGCGCCGTTGGTTATCCTATGTCACCGTGTGCAAGAAAAAACCCATTTTGTAGCTATAGTAGGTGTAGGTGACCCAAAACAACGTTGGTCTATCCGTGCACAATCAGTTATTTTAGCGACTAAACTAAAAAACCGGAGTGCCTTACATTCTCTTGATGTCAGTCACTTGTTTTCATCAGACTCTTTTTGGTAACTTTAATGCGGCTGACTAGCGAAATTGCCAAGAGGATGTAAGGCACCCCGGCTTTTTTTTTACTTTACTAACCCACACAAGACGATAAGTAAGTACTATTGCTACGAAAAGCAGAAAGTTTGGGACGCTATAAAAATTTTTTTCGTTGTCCCGAGTTCGATTCCCGGCTGAACAGTAATCAAAATGACGAATTTTAATTTCAGTTAAGTAGATAAGGTAGGTAAGGGTGCTAAATAACTGATAAACTACTTATAAACTTTAAAGTACATATTTATTGAAATAGAAATTAAAATTCATTTTTTCAATTTCTACTTGGCCGATAATCGAACCTGGGACTCTATGTGATTAACCAACCGATCAACGACATGAGAGGTCTAAAAAGGTACTTTCGAACTGGCAACCCTGCACAAGTAAAGGCTCAAAGGGCTTATATACAAGAGTATAATTAGACCGGTGGTGGTGCTCTATGGCTGTGAGTCATGGCCAGCGCTGACGAAACACGTTCGCGAACTCCACACCAACGAAATGAAAATGCTGCGGTGGATGTGCGGAGTTACGCGACTCGATCGAGTACGTAACGAGTACATCCGTGGCGGCCTTGGCGTGAGGGATACCGCAGATAACATTGAGGAGGCTCGTCTGCGCTGGTTTGGTCACGTGTTGCGTAAGCCTCAGGGATACGTGGGAAATAGGTGCCTGAACCTGCCGGTATCAGGAAAGAGGCCCCGTGGGCAACCCAAGAAGCGATGGATTGATATAGCTGAGTCGAATGCGAGAGCCAACGGCTTACGACGAGAGGATGCCGAAGACCGGGCGAAGTGGAGAAGATTGAGAAGGAAAGCGGACCCTGGCAGAGGCCGGGATGAACGCTAGGACGATATAGTTGACTGGACATCTATCTAACAATCCACTCCTCATGTAGCAACTTGGAAAAGGAAAAGGGTAAGTTTCAGGCCAACGACCTATATGTCAATTGTAACCCAATAATGTTAGCAACACTATTGGATAATACTATGATAGTTTAGGCTTAACGCCATAGCTGACGCTGGCACGGCGAACCCTTCAGTTCAGCCAATACGCCGGCCGTGTTTTTATAAAAAAAGGCATTCGAACGTTAGCCTCGGGTGAACGACGTTTGTGATTATGGAAGGCAGAATATTAATTATGTAGTAGTTATGTGGTTTTTATATAACTTTGTGCCATAATTGTTAATATATTGTAAGAACTTGTGTACTAGATAATTTAACAAATATCAAATGGTTTGTATGTGTTCTCATTCTAACAATATATAGTTCGACAAAACAAAATATCAACACTTACATGGCTTGAAAGCATACCAGTCTGCGTTCGTGTACCGTGAGAGTGCCACATTAGTAAACAATAACACTCTGTCCCCGTATCAGAAGAGTCTTGCCCACTTTTAACATCTATCGATTTATTTATTCTATCGAAATACTTATAATGACTGTCGTGACACTAAAAGACTTGATTGTCTGTCCAAGGTGCAATTTTAAAGCTAAAATTGTGTGCCCGACGTGCAAAAAAACTTCTTACTGTTTTGTGTGTGAAAACCCACGAAACGAAATGAGGAGAGTCGATGGTTGTAAGCTCAAAGCTTCGAGACTGTGGCAGTTATTAAAGATGAAGATAAAGAAGTTTATGATGTTTATTTTCCGTAAACGCTGGTACAGTAACTGGTGGTAAATAATCCTGTCCCAGGAACACTTAATCAGATCAACAACACGTACTCGACTTCCAGAAACCTCGTAGCTGCCCTAGACAGTTTCAAGATCTCTTAACGAGTGTTATCAGGCTATGACGAGTCCTAAACCATGGTCTAAATAAACGACCACTTTACTGACTTTACCCACTGCCGATAACTATTTAGACTGAAGGCTAGAAGATACTACTATCCAGAACCAGAAAACGCGCCAGTGATCCAGAATTCAGTGTGTTAATGTAAAAAAACTGTAAAATATTTAAGTATACTTATATACGAACGATGTAACTTGTGTAAGTTGAAATGACTGACCTCTAAAAACTAAAAGTGTAATAGATAACTTACTAATCAACCTGCACTAAATGTTAACATTGTCAGCTTCAATTAACGAATGTTAAAGTCGACCACATGCACAACATTTACCTGTTACTTATTGAAGAATATATCCTAAGTATTGTGTTAATTCGTGTTATTACAATATGTGACTATACAAAAGTTTGAACATTCATTTACGATATAAATATTCTACAATAAACTACCCCGACTGGCCCGGCGCGACTTCGATCGCGGGCTGTCCGGGTTCAATTGTATTTTCAAACCATCCTGTGACCCATTCAAACATACACACAAAATGTCATGCAATCTTTGCAGCCTTTAGGAGGAGAAGAATAATATTTGTAACTTAAATTAAAATTACCTTACCTTAGATTAGACCTAACCTAACCTAACTAAATAAATAATAAATAAATATGCTTGAACAATTCACACAGCGCCATTTGTCCCCCAAGTAAGCAAAGATGGGTGCTAACTGATAAACTTCCTTTATACTTTTTAAATACATACTTGTTATACACAATATTATAACACCCAGACTCGTAACAGAAATTAAAATTCATAATGATGACATTGAAATGTCAATTTCTGGTCGGCCGGGAATCGAACCTGTTAAGATCAGAAATATATACAAACCATGTGTTACTTAAATCGGTATATTATTAAAAGTATGGACTTTAGCAAACTTAATGATAATAAACTTATGATAAAACAATTAACGTAAGAAATAGTAAGGCTAATAAGAGTTGGTTGTCTGGTGATACAACCCCTCGGTTCACTCGCAGCTAACGTTCGAATGTCTCGCCCTTGCTTTTCAGCGCAGGGCCGGCCCGCGACCACGTGACTCCTACGTGAGTCCGTTTCACAAGATATCGTCATCTGTGTCGTTTAAACCGAACTATGATGGTTTGATACCATACTGCTAACAAACCTGGGATCTCTGCATGTTAACCAACTGAACCACTCAGGTCGTTTGACTATGACGACGATAGTTTGCGTAGAGGGTGTAGGGGTGCTCATTATCGGAACATTTCATAGCATCTCAGGTGATTGATAATAATCCTAGGTACAGATAAAGTTCTAATACCTATAATTAATGGTCCCGAACGTGAAAAAAAACGGTACCTTAGGTATAGGAGCGCTTTGTTGTCCGTCCTTCCGTCTATTAAGACCCTTTTTTTTCTAAGGAGCA
Organism: Blastobasis lacticolella; assembly: GCA_905147135.1. NCBI lineage: Eukaryota > Metazoa > Arthropoda > Insecta > Lepidoptera > Blastobasidae > Blastobasis > Blastobasis lacticolella. Next base: position 13,821,525 of record LR990053.1, on the reverse strand, counting down.
TGGAGTTATCAAGCTGAAATTAATGCCAAATACCCAGGTCTGGTCTGCAATCCTTTGGAGCAGTGAAAAACCTAACTTCTAAAGTCAACGCAATCACAAGATACGGGCGTTTAATTGCTCCATTTGCGCCATATCTTTTTAGACGCTCGCAAGAAAATCAAAACCTGAAAATATGTGTTATTCTTGATGATAAGAATCATCCTACATTATAAAAGATCTGAATCTCAATCTCAGTAAAAGTAGATTTTAATAATCAAACTGGGTCCAAACACCATTTAAACTCAACTGATCGTTCACAAACTGTTTATTAGCATTAAAAATCTCTATACAATAACTTGTGTAAATACTTGCGTTCTGGTTCACTAATTTAAATCAACTGCCTAAGTTCCGATGTTCACATACTCTTATACCGACTACAGAACAAAGCACTGCGGTCTCGAATACAGGACGGTGTTATTGCTTTTATATAAACATAGCCCAATTCGATTAGTCAAATAAGTACCATTACGTAGGTGGGCCACTACAGAGCCCGGTATGCAACAATGAGTCTTACATTAGTAAAGTGTTATTGTGAGTTATTGCTTTTATACAAACATAGCCGAATTCGTTGAGTACGGAGAAACGATATCATGAATGATCGACTTGTTCTAATAAGTACGCAGCTGGGGTACTACAGATTCCCGGTATAAACAATGAACCTTACAGTATGGTACAATATTTGGTTACCATGACACCAACCTGGATATACGAATATCTCGGAAGTTACTGCTACGAGACTGCGGCCTGGTCTATCTAGGAGGCAGTTTTGGGATGCGCGGGTGAGCCCACCTTGGTCGGACGTCCGGTCGGTCGGTCGGGGGTGTGGTCACGCCCCGCATCCGAAAAGAAATTTTATTCTTTACCTACTAGTTTTTGTCCGCGACTTCGTGCACGTGGAAATAGTTTTTAGTCAGAGTAACCATTTTAAATTACCTCCGAGTTGGATAAATCTTGTACTACGGGGAAGTCAAGTTGTATTTCAGGTTCTATAGTACTACGGGGAATCAAGCTGTATTTCTGGTTCTATATACCTGAATTAGATGAAACATGATTAGATTATACCCTGGACTTGAAGCTATCAAACTATCATAACCAAATCAAAATCGTTTAGTAGTTTGTGCGTGATGCACGAACAGAGAAACAGAAAGAGGGACAAAAATTACACAGTAAAATGTTTTTGGGCGTAGGTATGTCGCAGAATCTTATCCCGACTATTTTTTCAGAAATATATTCAATGTACAGATACGGCTTTTTACAGTTTTATAATAGTAATAGATAGATAGGCTAAGTAAGGGTTAGCATAAACTGCCTAGCTGCCTCCTAGATAGACAAAAAGACATCCATAAATGTTTACATATTAAGGTATTTTTAGAACACTTCAATACTAAATTAAAACAAAGTAGTGCCTGTTGTGTCAGTTATATCTATGTTATATCTCTGTATTTCTTTATTGTGAGCAATAAATTGTTAAATAAATAAATAAAGTAGGTAAACACACAAATACAATAAATCATGGACCAATGCGATGCCAAAAAAAGACCCCAGCTCAGCATTAGCTACAGCAAGTGCTGTAGCGCCGATCGGCCCGGCCGCAGTGTCGTATGTAGAACACTCAAGGAGACCGAAACGCTATCGTGCCGACGTTGCTAACGCTTTACAACTCACACCATCATCTTCATCACCAAAACAAATCCCTTTCGTCGCGTAGAAACAAAGGGTACTTGATTCAAGTGCAGCAGGCCGGCGGCGGCATAGATGAGTCGAATGTAAGTCGAAACTAAGTAGAGCTCGTCTAATCTAAGATGACGCGCCCCACTATCGCATTAACGCACACAAGCAAGTTTAAAATATGGACGCAATACATATACAAATGCCGTTGTAATTGGTCATTCAGTTGCCGGTGAAATTCAAACGTAGGAGAACGCGTCGTTCATTGGCTCCCACACAGATGAAGTGTCGTTATCAATATTTGCACTCACACATCGAAATCAACTAACTAAGTAGTGGGGCGCGTCATTTTAGACTAGACGAGCTCTAACACGGTCATTTCGATAGGAACGAGGGGACCGGGCCTTTAATTCTTACTAAGAACTAAACAAAGGATCGGTTCAATATACATAATTAATGTAACCGTTATAAGCAGGATTATTCTAATAACACCTGAGTGGTTCAGTTGGTTAACATGCTGGTCCGCCACGCAGATGAACCGGGGTCGATTCCCGGCCGAGCAAAAATTAAATTGATTAATTTTAATTTCTGTTACCCTGTTTTATGTATTTAAAAAGTATCTAGGAACCCGTAACACATGCTTGCTTTGAAGCTAGATGGCGCTGTGTGAATTGTGCAAGCATATTTATTACTATATTATTTATTTTAATATATTTTACTAAACTCAGATAAGTTAGTCCAACTTCAAAACTGGAAGTTATTTTAATACCTACGCTAGAACATTGCTCATAAGTTGTTCAATGCCGTTCAGTCAAATGACTCAAAATTTATACTTATGCTTAATGTTCTCCGAATAAAATTACATAAAATATTTTTTTTTTGTGAATACTCATCATATAAGCAACTAAGAGTCTCAGCAGGTTAAGGTCCTGGATAAAATATGGACACCATTCACTATAGAGAAGTGAAGCATACAAGGTACGACAATTTTTTGACAATACATTTTGTTCTACATGAACTACACTCTTACACACACACCACGTCTAACAATCCGCCACCGTTTTGTTTGATTTTGTACCGCACATTCATGCCAGTGACAAGACAAATCAAGGCACACACACAAAAATGGGCAGTCATTTTTATGCTTCACTCATGGTTTCAAAGAGTACCCATCTGTATATTTTTCAGGTCCATGGTTATATCTAGGTAAGTACTTACTACTTACCTATTACTAATACTCGTAACGCCAAGATGTTAATGTCCCGGTTGTGCTCTCGCGCACGAGAGCCCGGAGTCCGCCTTGACCATGATCCAGAATTTTTCAGATCAGGTAATTACAGTGGAGCGACTACCATCTGACCTCCGTTACCCTACTATCAGGGGAACCTGACCAGATTGGAGCATGGTTACACATTCAGTCGCCTGAATGTGCCGATTTCATCACGATGTTTTCCCTCACCGTAAGAGCATCGGTTAGAATTCAACTAATGTACATAACTCAGAAAAGAGTTATTTTCAAAATATCGTCAAGAGGTCTATGCAGCTGCAGCGGCATTCGAACCCGGTACCTCTCGCTTACGAGTCGGATACCTTAACCGCTCGGCCACCGACGCTCCTAATACCTACCTATTACTAATCACTCCCATTCTTTTAAGGCTGCCTACCGCGCATATGGGGTTCAGCGCGAGATGCCTGACAAGGCAACATCTCCGAGACAACACGAGTACTTCCTATGCATGGACTGGGAGCAAAACCCGGAGGTGGATCCTGAAAATCCATCAGATTCGGTAACAACCAGTCTTAACACTACACAGAGATGCACAAACACGGTACATACTACGAGCTTAAGTTTCTTAACCCTAGAACTCGACGCGTTGTCATGTTATATTATATTTTACCGATAAATATATGGCTTAGGTAATCAGTACTTCTAGATGTAAGCTGGTAATCTGGAGCACAGGCTGTAAGTGGCTTTACCAGCCACTCATAACAAATATCCTAACGGAAAGAATCAATATTTTTTTATCATTATCAAAAGGATAGATTAAATATTCAAATTTCGACTTAGGTAATAATAATAATAATATTTATTCGTGTAAATACTTATACAGGGTAATACTTATAAGCTGATAACAGTATTTGTCTGTGGTTACATAAAAAATCTAGTAACTAAAATAGGAGAAGATACTCCTGTGCTATAGTCACCGTCATTATTACAAGACATAACAGTTCAGATGTAGCAATATAAACGTACTAATGGTTTCTTTCTTAAACACTAACACTCTTAAATATGTCCTCGGCGCAATGTCCATAGCGCAAAATGGCATGGGAGCAAAACGTCCTCAATTGAAAAGGTACTCCATTAAAAAAGCAAAATGTCCTTATTACAAAATGACCGCAATTTAAATGGTCATGGAAGCAAAATGTCCGCAATTTAAAAAGTACTTCACATTAGTATAGGACCTAAATAGGCCGCAAAAGGTGAAGCTGGCCCTCCAAAATGTCGAAAAGCTGGATTTTTACAATTAGAATCGTTTAGTGGTCGATTGATTGAACACACTCGCAGGCAATGTGTTCCATTCCTTAGCCGTTTGCTATAAAGGTTGAACTAAAGCGGCTCGTACGGATAGCTGGAAGATCCACGACATAAGGATAAAGCGCTCGCCCGGATCGCGTTTCCCGAAGGCGAAAAGGGGCCGGCGGAATGAGGTCGTGCAACTGTTTCGCACGCACACTCTCCGAAATGCAACCTATAGAATACCGACAGCACGCAACCCTGCTCCGATGCCCGAGGCTCTGCAGCTTAGCCTCAATTAATTGCGGGTCACAAATTATGTTCTCTGCACGTTTTACCACCGAATCCAAAGCGGCCAGTTGATGTTTGGCTGATCTATCCCAGAGATGACAGCAGTACTCCATGCATGATGCATATAACTGAAGCAACTGCTTTGAAGTAAATTACCGCCCGACCTTCGAGAAGATACCATGTTTCTTGGCTGCAGTCTTAGCTTTGGATTCGATGTACTGTCCAAAGTTAAGACTGATTGACCCAGATGGATATTTTTTAATTAAAACTAGGTATAATGTGTTAAGGACGTTTTGCTTCCATGACAATTTTTGATAATGACAACTAGCTTTCAGGGCATTTTTTTTTGAGGACGATTTGCTCCCTGGTCTTTCTTCCGTGTGAACATTTTTATTCAACGGACTTTTAAGGACTAAATGCCTATAAGGACATTTTGCTCTGAGGACCACCCACTCCGAATTGGATTTCTGCATGGTGGGTTAATCCTTTGGTTTTAAAAGACTGTCTGTTATAAATTCAGTTGCCTGAACTTACAGGTTTCATCACGATGTTTTCCCTCACCGTAAGAGCATCGGTTAGAATACAACTAATGTACATAACTCAGAAAAGAGTCATTGGTACATGGCCGCAGCGGGATTCGAACCCGGTACCTCTCGTTTACGAGTTGGATACTCAACCGCCCAGCTACCGACGCTTATCGAACATAAGTACCGTAACGTACTTGCCACTCGTTGGATGTGCCTCCTACTAATGCCGTGGGCGGAGCGAGGTTGGCCAAGGTCGTCCGCTGGAGACCCTGAGACAGCTTGTCTCAGAAACCCATTGCCCCCACCTATAATAATAATTATACTTGAGTACAACTAGTGTCTGTAATAAGAAGAGACTTGGAGAGTCACGTGGTTCGACTTGTTTAGTAGGCGATTACCTGCGCGAAATCCCCTCTACTGCCATTTGACAAGTCTCTTCTTTCATGACGCGCATTATACTTTAAAGCAATTTTTTTTTGTCTACGCTTATATAGGTACATTCACCATTTATTTACTAAAAATGCAGAAAAGCTGTATGACATTGAGACTCAAGTACCTACTAAGATCGGTAAGGACCACGGGCGGTCTCTTATCACTCAAGATAACGTGGGCTGGGAAATATTTATTAGTACACGAAACTCTGGAAACTACCTAAATATTTGGGTACTTTAGGTAATTATTCAATGTTGGCAACGCAATTTTGACCGCCTGTGGTAATGTCCTTTCTGCAAACATTGGCTGTTTTTCGGTAGATATCAATGCAATACATATAGAAAAGATCCTACCTCGTCATGATCGTTTAGTCCATTTACAGTTTGTGGGTCAATTACAAGCAGTACGCCTAGTTCTATTCGTGTACAGTACAATACACAAATGTGTGTTTTTGAATTCACGATACCAAGAGTTACCTAAACAACTTTTACTATGGCCTACCTCTGAAATCGCAAAAAGTTTGCTGTTTCTTACAACATTAAATCGATGTACGAAACAGCTGCTTTATTTTCGCGATTTCAGAGTGCCGTCGTATCACTAGTTTTTATGAGCACATGTATACCTCTTGGTATCAAGAATTTAAAGTCACCCTGTACCCAGAACGTAGGTACTTATATTTTTTTATGCTATTTAGTAACAATCGAGCAGACAGCCCACCTGATGGTAAGTATCTGTCGCCCATAACAAAAATGCAGAACCGCAGGTGCCGCAGGTGTCACTGAGGACTAATATGAAATGGCTCATGCCTGTATTTCGCTGGCTACCCTATCCTTCAAACCGGAACACAACAATGCAAGCATTGTTGCTTGGCGGTAAAAATGGATAGGGTAGTACTCACCCAGGAAGACTTCTCAGGTTTAACAGTCCTACCACCATATCTATTTTAGTTAAAACTACATATTAATAGTGCAAACCCTGGCACATGCCGGGATTGACTGAGATGACGATTATTTATGATAATGATTACATTTAAGTACACATTTTCAGTGCAAAGGATCGGATTCCAAAGGTTCAGAGAGCGCCGAGGACGCCGGTCCCACATCAGTAAGTGAATTCCTAGCCGACAAATTAGATTTATTACACCTACATTTATGAGATATAGCGCTTGCCAAATAATAAGCACATATAGCACACTCAAAGTTCTGCGCTTCTGGAGCCCTATTTTTGAATCGCTCTCCTCATTTTGAACGGTTTTCAATTTTGATTTTTGGCATGAAAAATTTCTATATTAGAAACTATTTTAGTATCCGTACTCTTTCAGTATTGCCAATGTGATTTACAAAATATTGAATTTTTCGTTCAAATCGAGGCGAGCGATTCAAAAATTCAAAAAAAGTGGCCCTGGCTGCTCATGTTTGAATTTCGTAGTTATATTTTTTTAATAAGAAACTCAAACATTGATTTCGAATCAATGGCGGGGAATCGCGTATCAGTTGTTTTGTATCACAAATTGAAGAGCAGCGCCGCGCCGTGAAGATCTCGACACAAAGCACGAGGAATTATAAGCCAGACCACCTGCGGCAATACACTACAATTATAAAAATGGTGTGTTCACATACCCGCGAGGATCTGTGTGAAGAAGATTGGCTACGTAAGCCACTTGCGAGCACATGAACGCCAACAACACGGGAATTGAAGCAGTTATCTTCTTTCGGTAGGGAAGCACCTCATTCGAGCACCGTAAAGCGTTTGATTTCTTAGGAAATGTCAAATACAAATGTATACATTTCCTAGATTTCACAAATTTCCATATAGACTATATTGTATGGTTTTAGACGTAGACTTTATTATGGTTATAGATACGTATTGAACCAACACCTAATTTGTAATTGACACCTAAACGGCCGGCTAGCGGGCTAGTTCTCAGTTTATGTTTGTGTTCCTATACTGTCTTCTTTATGAATAGTATAAAGTATTTTATTTATTCATTGATTACTTACATCCAATTCCACATCAAAACTAGTATTTACCTACTTTTAGGTTTCTAAGACTACCTACGTCTTGTTAAGTACTACACTCGAACTTATTTGTGTACAGGTATCACAAGAGTTGAATGGACCTGGATCTCCGATTCACTTAAGTAAGTTAATTGCTAAATTCATCAATCATATATGTTATGGGCGATAGTTACAGCTTTAGGCTGTCTGCTCGTAGTCACTTCGTAGTATAAAATCCTTTAGGTTTCGTGATCTATTTTAGCCTGAGATTCGTATACATTGAAACATTCAGCCGAAGGGTTGCAACATTATCATTGACGAGTGTCGTAAGAGGCGACCAATGTCTTAGAGGCGACCAGCTATTCAAAGCCAGACCTCCAAAGCCCGAGAATGGGCAGCAGCATTTTCTTTTGACAGTTCCCAAAACTGCTGTCATGGAGGAGGCTTACGTCCAGCAGTGGACTGATTTGAGCAGTTCATGTGAACCTCATCTGAGGGCGAACTTCCATTACTACTAATTGTTTCAGAAACCCGTACTGTATCTTCGACATCTCTCGCTGGCTCTTACCTTAGATTACCTAAATACAAACCGTATTCCGCTCATGATCTTGTAGATCTACGAATAGCAGAAGAACTTGGCGAAAAAGAACATTCCAATTACGACTATACTAAAGAGGAGACCGTACATACTCGTACGTATGCCAGTGAGGTCAATGACAAACCGAGATTGAGTGCTGTTAGTTTTCAAGCTAAAGTACAGACAATCGAAGCCAGCGATTCTGAGGAAATGGAGACGAATAATAAACATAATGAAGATCCCGTTGCCGATATACAAGAACAAGCACCCGAGGAAATAGATGAACAAAAAGAGGAAAATGACATCCAAAATGAAGAAGTAATTGACGAATCTGGTCAGAATGTTGAACACTTTGACAGCTTTGATAAAGAAGTTGAGGTATTCAGCGAACATGTGGATGAATTAACTGATACGGATAACCATGAAATTGATGAAGACATCAGAATTGAAGATGATGACGCTCATAACGATGAAGATATCGAGGCAGATTTGATAGAATTAATTAGAGAAGAACTTGAAAACGAAGAACAATATGATGAAATATGAAGAAATTGTGTATTTACTTTTCATTTAGTTTGTTACAATTTGTATTGAGTTTAAATAAATGACTTATTTTATTATGTTAAAATTTATTATGAACTTCTTCCTAATATAAGGCGAATTTAAATACTCGTTACAATATTACAATACATATTTTTGGTCATAATAATAATATTTATAAATCTTTAACTACCATAATTCTAAGTCTTATACTAGTGTATGACAAAATAGTGCTATTTACTTCAAACTACATACCTACATTAAACAAAATTCTTTAAAATTCAATGTCATGTAAAGAATAATAGCTGCATTGAAACAAAATTATAAATCTAATTATTTTTTTATATATATGTAACAACAAACTTTAACAAATTATAGTAGTTTATCTTCACTAACTATAGTGTGAAACTAACAGAAAAATAGTCTAAATGTACTTTTTGTAACAAAGACTAAAATAAAATACTTAAACAATATTTTTTTTAATTTATAGTCGAGTCGAGTATTTTCTGTATAGCTTTATAAATCCGCAAACTCGTCATACTAGGTACTTAATGTTAGTATTTAAATTACAGCTTACAGTAAGTTAGTAGAAATCACAGCAGATCTCAATATCAATATGTACCAAGTATTACATTAAGTGGATTAACGAAGCCACGTTCAGTTTCAACTATTTCAGATGTTTCTCCAATAATTTTGATGGACTAGTGTAGTCTAAATTTCAATTAAATTGTTCGATAGCAGTGTTAGGAGGTTAAACTATCTTCAGATTATAATTAAAAATGGTTTAGGCGAATAGTTATTGATAGTTACGTATGGGAAAAAAGTAAAATTTTCTAATTAGGTACTTAAATAAGAATATTGTAATTTTTTGAGCGATTTACATCCAGAGATCTCATATCTACGCTTTGGTATACCTAATCCAAATTACAGCTTAATTGTAAATATCTAAAAAAAAAAATTATGATATTATTGAATTTATATTGATTTATGTACCAAAGTACATATGACCAAGAACCATATGACTTTGACCAGGATTGCGGTAAAGTCATGTTCCACTCTAGTGGCTTAACAGTGGTGTAATGCTTTTTTAGGCATATTGTGCTTACTTAAAAGGTGAAAATTTACTATGACTATAGTGTTAACTATAAGTTAAATTCACGACCGACACTGGTGCATTAGATTGTTTTAAGGGCCGTGAGCTAGATCAAAGCAACGGCATCAAATTATGTATAAATCTCACCAACTTATCGGGTAAAGAAGTGTTTAGGTGTTTCGGCCTGGCCTGGTTTTGGCCCGCGGGCCGAAGCGACTGATGCATTAAAATTGATATTTTTCCTCAGGCGTTTGGGCCCGCAGTCAAAAATGTTCTTAGAAATGGTTTTAGGACAGTTGGGGCTTTTAACTGCGGGCTCAAACGCCTGAGGAAAAATAATAATTTTAATTTATCAGGAGTTTGAGCCCGCGGGCCAAAACCAGACCAGGCTGAAGCGCCTGAACGAACATTCACGAGAGAAATATAAAAATCGTAATTCATAAAAAATAAACATTAGTCACTAATGTCATGGTTTGAGTGTTATAGTGAATTTCTTTCTTTCATTCTTCAAATGGTGTCAACTCCCCCGCCCATCAACTTGTTGCCGTATTCACTTAGAAGCTGAAAAAGAACGAAAAACATTAATTATAAGTACATTTAATTCTTTATTTTTCTATGTATGGTATTTCGATTTTTTTAAACTTCCCTAATTTAAAATAACACTGCCAGTAATCTAGTCCAATAGTCTAGCAGCCTTCTAAGGGATATCGTTAACTTTAAACGGACCTTCCCAAGGCTCTGAAGACCGGTCCTCAGTTTAGTACACTCAGTAATACCTCAGGCTCAATGCTAAATAACTTATCCGTAAGACTCACGACCTAAAGCTGCTTTTGCCGGGAGACGCAAGGCGGAACGATATGACGTACAAATTCCGAATCCGTACGCGCTTCCTCGCCCCTCCACCCCTCGTTCTCCATCCAACCCACTCCCTCTCTATACCTAATCACATGTTACACAAAAACCAACCTTATATAGGAATTGGACAGCTTCTGCGGCCGCGCGCTTTCCCGCACCAGGATAAAACTCCTCCTCATTTTTTGCGCACCCTATACCTAATCCCATGTTAATGTCACACAAAAACCAACCTTATACAGGAATATATAGTGATGTCTATTGGACAGCGAGTGCGGCCTCTGCGCCCGTAGCTCTCGCACCACCCGCGGCACGTCCGCCGAAGCTGCGGAGAGTGCGCGCGCGCAGATGTCCGCCGCGATGACGGCCGCCGACCGCCCGGCGCCGGATGAGCATACTACTGTGCAGGGGCGGACGCCTGGGGAGGAGGATGAAACTGTTATACATATATGTAAATAAGAAGAAGAATGAATTAATCATCACAGCCCATAACAGTCCATTGCAGGACTTAGGGCCTCTTCAGTGAAAGGGGAGATTATTGCCATAATCTCCACGCTTGGCAGGCGGGTTGGAGATCGTTAGTCGGAGTGTTATAAATATAACAATGGAAAACACTGCTGTCCGTTTTACAGCCTATGGAGACTCTAGATCTTTTGCCTCGAAATTAGTGGCCTTGTCCGACACCCGCAAGTGTAAGGGGTTGGTACTATTCTACTCTGCCGGACCACACACGGCCAAACTTTCCATTAAACCAAATAGTATTCCATCAATCCGGAATCGTAATGGTTACGGCAATAACTGTGAAGATAAGATACATATCTTTCGGAGTCACGTTTCACCGTAGGTACTATAGAGATCAAACTCATACCTTCGACTTCAGAAGCGGCCTTCATCCTCCCCAGGGTGCCATTGTTGTTCCGGCCTTCCCTCCTCATCTGCTCCTCAGCCCGAGCTGGAGAGTACACGTTCACTCCATTGCTGGAGCCATTCTCGTCACTCCTGAGCTTGGACAGGTTGTGGAACGAGGACCGGCTCTGATCACCGTATATCACTTCCACTCCTGGAATTGTTGACAAAAAATTTTAGGTCAAGCTAGGCCTGCGTGTTACACGGAAGCAACGAAACGTTTATTTTATTATCAACTACCTGGCCTGAACATCCGCAACACCAAAGGTTGATTTATAATTAAAACATCAAATAAGTACCTTCTTCATCATACTCCTTAGCCGTCTGCGAGATCTTCATATAGCTGCGCATTTCGCTCAGGAAATCGATCACCGAGTCATAATCGTCGGGGACTCCTTTCGCTGGCCAGAAGTACCAGAGCTGCGTGACCTCCCTCCAGGTTCTGGTCACCAAGTTAATGAGTTGGATACTGGAGATGGCGTACTTGTCTCGTTGCTCCCTCTTCATTAGGATTATCTGGTAGTCGCCGAAGGTTCGCTTGTTGTCCGATATCTCGGAAGGTGGGAGGTATTCGTAGCATTTTTCCTGGAATGGTTGGAGGTTGTTGCAGTTGTGGCGTTGTAGGTTAAATTCGACCTTCCATGGTGAATCCCCGGGGGATCGGGGGAATCCCCTTGGAAGGTAGTTCTAGTAATACTTGGAAGTGATTGTAGTTTATCACCCGTGTGGTCCAAATTTCTGAGTAGATATGTTACAAACGTACAACTTAGTTGCAAACGATATTGGACAGTCGGTCTCATTGCTTGCTGCGCTTACGAGTGACTATTGAATTGGAGTAAGGGGCTCTTGATATTCAATGGTGTAGGAATGATTTAAATGCGAGTGGAAACAATACTAAAACTAGTAACAGACGTTCCATTTTGGCTGGACCCGACCAACCGTCAGTTGCAGTTGATACAGGTCGGACGTCCAACCCAGTTCGGCTCACCCGCGCGGATTTAATCCAAAAGCGACTTCATTTTGTACATCGTAAAGATTAGTATCGACTGCAACTGACGGTTGTTCGGCTTCACCCAAATCGGAGCGTTTGTTACTAGTATAAATATATAGCGCTTAACTCACTATAGATTCATGATTATCGAGTAAAAGCTCGCGGTATTAATTGACGTCACTTTGTTCCGCTTCCATAAAAACAGGAACCTACTGAATAAAGAACTAACCTTTCTTTTTACGTTGCCGATAGGGCAGTTAGTTAACGAAGTCAAAACAGTCACGATAGTCAGCATTCACTACGGCCAAGAAGATTCCTCATCATCATCAACATCATCATCACATCCCATAACAGTCCACTGTAGGACTTAGGGCCTCTCCCACGAAAGGGGAGGTTATTGCCATAATCTCCACGCTTAGCACGCGGGTTGGAAATCGCAGCGTTGGAAATATAGAAATGGAAAACGCTGCTGCCCATTTTCTAGCCTAGGGAGACTCCAAAACATTAGTCGTCTTGTACGACATCCACGAGTGTAAGGGATTGGTGCTATTTTACTCTGCCAGACACCACACGGCCAGAAGAGTCCTAGCCTAGATCTTATTAAATTAGGAAGGCTACTCACAACCCCGTTCTCCATGTACTCTGTAAGCATGACGATGACCCTGGAGTTCTGTTCCCACACCATGCGCCAGAAGTCGGACACCGTGTGCGCCAGCGGCGCCTGGCATGCGATGTAGTAGTTGCGGATGTTCCCGGGGCCCTGGAATGCGCAAAGAAAACTTGTGATTACCGATTACGTCCGAGGAGGATTTCTGAAATGATCTTCTCCAAAATGGACACGTCTATGTACCTTCAAGCGACGTTAATATACATATGTGAAGATGTCTGAGTCAATGTATAAGCTTTGCTTAGTTTAGGGCTAGATGGCGCTGTGTGAATTTGTCCACGAATATTTATTTATTTTATTTAATGTGGAATAGTAAAAAGTAGGATCAGGATACCCCTATGGGTATCGGACGTGATTGTGTAGATAGATGTGTGAGTATGTATATCTAATTATTGTAACATTCATACTTTTACAAGATTCATCAGAATATTTTTAAGAACAAGGGGGTGAAGGGGGTAGGGTATGGTTACCTAGTATTTACCGGATGTTAATTTTCGACTGACTCGGACATTTTAATTTTAAGGTCAATTAAAATATCTACTCATCCATACATAATCTCCACATAAATTAATTGTCTGTCAGTTACGCTTTCACGACTAAACACAGCACCGATTTTGATGCAACTCGGTATGGACTTTTACTCTGTGCTATTATTTTCCAACAAGAATGGCCAGTGACATTCACATACTCCATCTCCAATAGTGTGAGAGAGATAAGCAAACACACACAGCTACGTAATCACTGTGGTATGCTAATGGGCCAACTTGGGCCCGGATGGCTCATATATCCGATACGATTTTCAACTCGTACAAAAAAGCTCAAGTGCCAATATGGCCACACTTTGTAAGTTATGTGGACCATACATTGAGTGTCGGGGCTGGGCTGAATATTCGAGTACCAACGATTGGAATTAAACAAGTCTCTTAAAAAGTGGATCAAACGAATGTAGTCATTGGCAGTTGGTTATGGATATGTTACCTATTACATATCATCATCAGAGCCAATTTGTAGTTGAATGAGTTTCTCGTATATTGTTTTTTGCCATACGAATAAATAAATAAAATCAGAGCCCATAACAGTTCAGTTAGAGCCTCTCACGCACGAAAGGGGAGGTTTTTGCCATAATAGTTGGTGCTATTCTACTCTGCCCGACACCACACGGACATCCTAAATTGCCTACCGTTAATTGTGGGTGCAGCTCTTTGGGGGTAGTGTCTGTTACTTACATACGGATTGGATTACATATTCAGTCGTTTGAATGTGAAGGTTTCACACAACTCAGAAAAAGGTCATTGGTACATGTCGCCACTGGGGATCAAACTTTCTTGTTAGACATCCGTCGCTCTCTTTCGCTTTTAAGCTTTCGCTAACACGCTAATTTTGACGTGATAGATTCATAAGCTCACCGTGATGAAATTGGCATTGATGTACTCCGTCCGTGGATCGTTGTCAATCCTCTTCAGCGGGACCCTCGTCTCTGGGAGTGGGAGCACGTTGGAGTAGCGGTTCTTGTCCTCGCAACCTGGTGGCACCTCGTCAGGTCGGACCGTCACTGAGGGAATCTCGGCGAACTCAGCTGACATGGACTCCACGTCGAGAGCGAAGTTGGCAAGCGCTGCGTACTGCATCGGGTGGGATGTGACCTGCAATTGGGGTGGTCTGGGTTAGGCAGTGATGTTGTTCAGGGTCTGTTTCCTGAGGGCGTGGTTCTGGTGTCAAGCTCGTTCGTAATTTCAGTTTAATTTTATAAGAATTTGACGATATACAAGATATTTATTTATAACAAAACGAAGTTACTACCTATTGAAATATTTTAAAAATTGTCCTACATCCCTAGCGACTGGATAAGTGACCAGGAAAGGGTCAGTGGATCATTAGAAATATTGACAATTCATTTGAATTTCAGACGGACTTATTATTGACAGCTTAGGTAGGCTGTAGCCTCCAGCATTACAACATAATATTTTCTAGTTATATGAATATAATTCGTTAAGGTCCGATCAAACCAACGCGTTTAGCCTGCGTCCGATTCGATATACTGTACCACACGCACGCGCCTGTTTTAACCTTTCCATACATTGCCAAATACAACTGATCGTCGGCTGCAAGCTGAAGGCGTTGGTTTGATGGAAGCTTTATATATACTTTTGTACATGTACCTAAGTAGTATAAAAACTGACACCGTCGCGCGAGCTAACCGATAAGCTTTATTTTAATTCCTTCTCGGGATTAAGTACTGTCCACGCAAGTCGCTATGCGATTATGTACAGTCAACAGCACATGGACATACATAAAACCACTATATGGTGAGCTAGCGTCTCTGTAGACGCGCATAGTAATTTTAACTCTTTTTATACTGGTTTTAGATAGTACCTGTACCTAGGTTCACTTAGTCCAGACAGTTTAGTGTTGTTGCGTCGGCACGAAGTCTTCTCCGTACTAAAGCTAATGAATACAGACACGTCAGTATTCAAAGTATAAGATCGTTAAGAATGTGAGATTGCGGGAGCAAAAGGGTTATATTAACAAAACGCCTTGATAAAGTGAGTAGGCTGTTGGACTAGCTACAAGGTGCTACAAGGCCAAAAACTCCATAAAAAGTAGGTCGCGATAGAAGCCTTTGAGCTTTGTAACAGACCAATCTAAGGAATAAAGTAAGTATATTACATAAGTATATACAATCTGCTAATCAAATAATATAAATCTAAGGAGAAAACTAATCTATTTTGGAGGAAGGAGAAAGACTGATTGCCAGTCCACTTTGAGGACCAACTAAGAGTCCAATTCAAGAGTCCATTCCGTACGTATTATTAAGGTTGAACCAAAGTGGCTCCTGCGGCTAGCTGAAGGATCCACGACATAAGGATTAATTACTAGCCGAAGCTGATGCTTTAGCGGCTGTAAGCGTCTGTCTGGTGTCTTTGTACCCACCTCGTCATCATACGCGGGGTTCCCATAGCTCCTCTTGCTGGCTCGCAGGCGGTGGTTGCCCTTCCTGTGGCCGACGCTGACGCTGTCCAGACTGTAGGCGTCGAGGGAGACCGGGGTGCAGCGTTGGGCGTAGACGCCGCGCCGGCCCCGCCTGCGTACCACGAGCTGGGGATGGAAATAAATCTATCACACTAAGAAAGAAAGAAAGAAAGATGACATTTATCACACGTAGACACCACGACACGACAATTAGGTACAACAAAAACAAAAACACGGTAATAAAAGTACATAAAAAATAAAAATTAGCCAATAGCTGCTGACCAATGTTTCTGTTCTGTCAAAAATAGAACTCGGAACCATGTGCAGAGCAGCCGATCATCGTTATGACAACTGCTTTAAACAACCTCCGTGCCACGACGTCTCACTCAGCGGGGCTATTGGCTAACTCAGTTGACAACTGTATTTGACACTAGATAATTCTACACCACGTCATCTACGTTGAAAACTGGCAATAGCGTCTACCAAATTAGAGTAGTGTTAGATTTTTTTATGTCAAATTCAGTTGTCCACTGAGATAGCCGATAGGCCCTCAGATCGTCAACAAAATAAGTGAAAAATATCCACACCATCTGATGCCTAGCATCCAACCAACGTACGGACATCGCGAGCCTTTTTACCGCGCACGTGCAAGATGTGGAATGAGCTTCCCGAAGTTTTTCCTTTGCACTATTCAAAATTCAAAATTTCTTTATTGATTCATCATCTCATCTTGGCGTTAATGTCCCGGTTGTGCTCTCGCGCACGAGGGCCCGGGGTCCGCCTTGACCATGATCCAGGATTTGGCAGGTCAGGTAATTACAGTGGAGCGACTGCCATCTGACCTCCATGACCCTGCTACCAGGGGAACCTGACCAGATTGGATCATGGTTACACATCCAGTCGCCTGAATGTGCAGGTTCCATCACGATGTTTTTCCCTCACCGTTAGAGCATCGGTTAGTATTCAACTAATGTACGTAACTCAGAAAACAGTCATTGGTACATGGCCGGAGCGGGATTCGAACCCGGGACCTATGGCTTACGAGTCGTATACTCTAACCGCTCGGCCACCGACGCTCTGATTAGGACATTAAATATCTCTATCAATCGTCAAAAAGGAGGAGGGTAGGAAAATAGGAAGGAAACACACAGTGACACGCTGACCGCCCTATGGCCGTAGCAAACCCATCCCACGCCAACCATGACCGAACCGTGCTCGACAATGCCAGGCAGAGCCGGAACGCGTTCAATATATTATATAGGTATGTCTAGTATAATTAAGAAAAACCACCTAAAACTACAGCAAGAGTAAGCCAGTCCACCAAGGCAGATGGCGCTCCTACAATTTTGGTAATCTTTTTTTAATCTGTATGATGGTGGCAGTGATTTCATGCAGTCAACTAATACTAAACTTAAAAATAAAGTGTTCATTAATATAAACATAACTGTTAAACGTTGAACGAAATGTAAAAAGACAAATACAATATTATCCAATACAACGTACCCAGTGTTTATATCCTGTTTGCTAAGAACCTATTTCAAGCGATTATCAATTACCAAAATTGTCGGGGCGCCATCTAGGGAATGGTTAGGAGTGCTTTAGATACCTATTGGAAAACTGCTCATTAAACAATTAATTTATCTTGAGCTTATCTACTCCTCCAGAATCTACCTAAGATTATGAAATATTTGCCACGTGCGTCCGTTATACTGTTCCAGTTCTGACCGTTACTTGTTGTCAAATTTATGACGCCATTCCTATGAACACTCACATCCGCCCAGCCGCGTAGTAATTCGCTCTTATCACCCAGACGCTAACGTCGAGGCCAGCTCAGCACATTTCATAGGTGTCGCATTACACAGCACGTAACATAAACAGTAGGTCATTCACAAAACCGATCCATTGAGAAAAGCCCTTTGACAAAATAATATTGAAGAGAATCTTTATTGTTCTGGTTGTAAGTTTGTTGCTTGCAAAAGTAAGTTGATGTTTTGCATCTAATATATAAAATTCTCGTGTCACAGTTTTCGTTGCCATACTCCTCCGAAACGGCTTGACCGATTTTGATGAAATTTTTTGTGCTTATCCGGTATCTATGAGAATCGGCCAACATCTATTTTTCATCCCCCTAAATGTTAGGGGTAGTCCACCCCTAAATTTTTTTTTATTTATATGGCAAAACAACGTTTGCCGGGTCAGCTAGTATCTCTATAAAAGAGATAGTGATTGCTTTGATACACAATCTTTCAAAGACATGTATTTCAATATTGTAGACAATTTGTATTCTCCGTAGCTTGGAAAATGGGCAGCAGCGTTTTCCATTGTTATTTTTATAACACTGCGATCTCCAACCCGCCTGCCAAACGTGGAGATTATGGCAATAACCTCCCATTTCGTGGGAGAGGCTCTAAGTCCTGCAGTGGACTGTTATGAGCTGATGATGACGATTCCGGCAAAGTAGAACATAATATTATAGAATTTAGAATATTGTAGCATTCCCTTTAGGTTTATATGATCCACTACATTAAAATGTCCACTCAAAACGTCCTCTTTTTCAGAATGTCTACTGTATAAAAATCCACTTTATCAGAATTCCCTTAACTTAGGATGTCGTAAAAGGCGACTAAAATATTCGGCTATCAGGTAAACTAGCTAGGACCTTAGTAGACTAGAATATAAAATGGGTAGTAGTTCCCTCCACAGATGTGGGGGAGGCTCATGTCCAGCAGCGGACTGTAGATGTTAAAGATTAGATTAGACAAGTATTTCAATATAAATTATGGTTTATTAAGCATACATAACACACAAAGCCTTACAGAATATCGCAGCTAAATAATACTCTTTTAAGTAGTATTGTGTTTCTGCCGGTGAGTAAGGTTTCCAGTGCTCCATGGGGTGGGGATTTGGGGAACCGTGGCTTTGGCAGTGGAGTGGCATTTGCCTTTTGCTGCCAGAGCAACGTGTTAAAGAGGTAGGCAACGCATTAGCGATACTCTTGGTGTTGCTAATGTCTATAGGCAGTGGTGACCACTTTCCATCAGGTGGCCCGCTTGCCTATTTGCCTACCGTATGACATAAAAAAAAATGCATTAGTCATTATGGTCACACGGCCTTAATGGCCATAATAGGACAGGATACTTTAATGCCAAAATGTGTAATCGACATTAAGTATTGAATTGAATATTGAAAGTTAAAGTGACAATACACCCACCGCTATGGGATTGATTGTTTAGCCTACCTGTCTTTTATATCGTAACTTACGACACTAATGACTTACTCTTTTTATCCGACGTTTGGTACCCAACGTTTGATTACCTTATTTCTCACTTGATCGATTCTCACTACTTATTTACACTCGCGAATATCTAAATCGCTCTTTGCATATTCTTTAACCTACCAAAGTAATACTTATAGAAATTCCACACCACAAAATTACAAAAAACAATCTAACTTAATTGAACCGATACCAAAAAAATTAAGGACTCAAACACTCGACAATATTTTCGTGACGCCTCAGGTACTTTAGTCCAAAAACTCTCACTTTTTTCATAGTAGGTACTCTAAGTTCTAATCACAAAATAAAAAAGACCTTCCCGTCTCACGTAGAACATTCCAATTGATTCCTGTCACCAGACATGTTAAGATTGGCACTCGGCACTTGAACCCAAGCTCGAAACTCAGCTAACGTGAGAAAAAAATGACGCTTAAGACCGTTTCGACCGCTTGCCAGCAATTCTACACTTGAAACCTTAATTTACGAGGTGCCCTATTCTCGGACCGTTTCCATTGTCACACGAGGCTCAACTTTCAAATTTTGTGGTCTACAAAAACGCACCTACCTAATCCGATGATATTATAATATCTTTGACATAACCTATAATCCATACTAATGGGGGTTATGTTTGTTGGCCTATCCTTGACATAACCATCTAATAATTCAATAAAATAACCCAGGGAATGGCTTTTATGGCAATGCGTTTCACTAATTTTGAAATCCAGTAGTGGGCTATAACGAACTGTTATAGATCCTGATGAAGATGCTGTTCTACCAGCCAATCAGGGTTTAATTAACAATGTAAGACAAAATAACATTTTTGAGAGGAAATACCATTAAACAGGTTCAAACTACCTATTGATGTATTGACTGTACATGAATAGGTATCGATAACTTCGTGTCGCGTCGCGGTACACGCGACAACGGACACGCGCCCCAGAGGTCCGTCATCGTTGGAGCTTTGTTTATAATCGCAATTGAAAAACATCCTCTGCACCGCGTTTTGCGCGACATCTACAGCTTAGAGCGGAGCGGGCAACCGGCTACGGCACGTGGAAAGTACTGGCACAGGTGAGTGATTGTATTTATTTAAATTTTTTTTAACCGTCGGCACAAAAATGGGGCGTTTCACGTGTCTGTGGCATAGTAGCTCCCGGACGTATGGACTGATTTTGAGGCTTTTCTTTATTTAAAATCCAGTTGATGGTTCTTAACTGGTTTATTCAAATCGAATATTACTGACGTAGTTTGGGAAATATTTGAGTATAAATGTTGACTTGCCGGTTGTTTGGTTGGCTTACTACGTGAGGATGCCGAAGATTGGGCAAAGTGAAGAAAGCAAAGCAGGAAAGCGGACCCTGGCAGTAGCCGGGATTGACCGCTCGGATGATAATGACTGACGTAGTTCGGGAAATATTTGAGTAGAAATGTTGACTTGCCGGTTGTTTTCCGACGTCTGTCCATAAGGATTCTCGTTTTTCTCGTTAGTTTCTTGTTGATTATTATAGAATAGTAGAACATACTGGGACATAGGTATAACCACGGTACTTGGTCAGTCGCATGTAAATTAATAATTTAGCCACACGTAAATTCTACTTATAAGTACAAACTTTACTGTCAAGGATCTAGGCGTGATTACAAAATTTATACAATTGTGATATGGCCCTGGTATAAAACGCCATGTTCGGAGTATATGAAACTTTGCCTGCTTAAAGGCTGTAGTTATACGGCTTTTCCAAAAAGCCAAAAATTTAAATTTACTATTACGGAGTACCAATCGGATACCGAGACTGTTCATCATCTGAGGGACTATAGAAGACGGAAGACGAACTAATTAAGGCATTTTATAATATAGTTAAGAGTTTTCTCTGCTTGTCTTTGAGTTTAAAAATGTATGATATATTTAACGCGTTAGTTTAAAAGAATATGTTACTACATAAAATATAACTTCAGACAGTCGCCACTATTGTATGCACGCTCTAGGTCTGTGTATTAGAAATTGTTTTGACGCTGCCTAAGCTATGTGTGAGTATAGTCGAGTAATTTACGCATTGTGTCCAAAGACTCAAAAATCGACCTAAATTCATATTATTGCTAGCGGTGCCATACTGTCACACAATCATTACCCAACGAGAACGCAAACCAACTCGAAAGAACTCGCACTGGGGTCACCGTACGTTGCGAATGTGCGATAATCTAGCCGATAGGACTTTCTTTCAGTCGCACCGACCCAGAGGCCACTTCCCGGGCACCCGTGGCCCTGCGCCTGCGCAGCTTGTGCCCACTCCGCGTCACATCGTGACCTACGCTAGTCGTGCCCTCTAACTAATATACTGGCCAGTAGCAATATTCTTTCTTTTTCATAATTGTACTGGCCGTTTTAAAAACTTAATTTTTTCCTTTTCCTTGAAAGAAGTCCGGCTCCATTTCGCTACTCGCAGATTGCAATTTCTTCTTTTTATTCGCATTGTTTCACAATTCAATTTTAGAACGAGCCAAATATGTAACTATGAGAAATCAGACTCAAAAATATTTCATAAACGTGTCTAGTTTGCGTATAAACAAAATATGTATGTATTGCCACCACGATTTTTTTTAATTAGACGCACGATCAGCGTTTTCGTAAGAGTTAGTATTTTTTTAAAGTGATTAGATATACCTAGAAATCTGTGCATTGAACACATTCAGGATTAATTGGTAAGTTTCCAAATTATTCTTTTTTTTTATATTTCTTCATAATTCATATCAATTAGAACTTTATAGATGTCGTATTAATTGACCAAAGTTTTTCGCCGATTTAAGCTAAGATTCTGATTTAGTATTGTCATTTTCTGTTATTACTATCATTCCTCATTACCATTTCCTATATCTTTCTTATCATCATCATCGTCAGCCTATACTAGTCCACTGTTGGACATAGGCCTCCCGACTCTTCTAATGAGCGCCAACGCGCCGTGTTCGTCGCTGTTCTTTGCCGCATCCAGCGTCCACCTGCAGCCTTCCACAATACCCCAGCGCCGTTTTTTTCGCCAGATATGGCCAAGCCACTGCCTCTTTAGCTTGTTAATTTTTCTGTGCGCTATGACGATAACTTCCTCATTAGATAAATATTCTCAAAAGTATTTTTCCGTTTAAGAATTGTAAACGATGGTAGGTACATAATATACTGCTTGCAATTTCCAATTCTAAGCATTTTTTATACCAATCAGCTCGTATGGAGCGGACGCGGAATACAAAACCTGGTACCCTTGTAGGTACCAAAAAGATTGGAAAGTTACCTTCATAGCTGAGACTGGCGTTTTTTCTTTGTGCTGTATTTATAGATTCCTATGAGATGGTGTCCATCCCATAGGTTAAGTTGCGCTTGCCCATCATTTGAATCTTTTCACATCCTTTAATAGCGACCCACCCCGGTTTCGCACAGGTAGTAACCTTAACAAGTTATACACCTAAACCTTCCTTATGAATCACTCTTTCTATTGGTGAGAACCGCATGTTAAATCCGATCAGTAGTTTGTGAATTATAAATAAATAAATAAAATATAAATAAATATTCGTGGACAAATTCACACAGCGCTATCCAGCCCCAAACTAAGCAAAGCTTGTACTATGGGTGCTCGATAATTAATATACTACTTAAATACTTTTTAAATACATACTTATTATACATAGAACACTTAGACCCGTAACAGGAATTAAAATTCATCATTTCAATTTCTGCCCGGCCGGGAATCGAACCCGGGACCTCTTGCGTGGCATGTTGACCATTGAACCACTCAGGTCGTCAAAATTCAACATTTATTTATTGATTAGGACATTAAATATCTTTTTCAATCGTCAAAAACGAATAGAACACATGGGACTTTGTTTTATAATATGTAGTAATTTACTTTCATTGCATCTACAAGCGTTGTTACAAGGTAACTGCGCTAAATAATACACATTCGGCTTAGTATTTAGCACAAATGATGTGATAGATTTAGATTTAGTGGTAGATGTGGTGCAACATTTGCCCCGATGGTATAATTGACTGGTACTAATGCTGTTGTTTTGAACCCGCCTTTGTACCTCAATGTGCATAAAACTTCAAACAAATATAAATATGTACGAAACCCACGCTGGGAGGTTGACCACCTTGATTTTATTGTACTATTACTATTTGCCTTTTTTTCTAAAGATGATAAGAAAGTATACAAAATTATCACAAGGACTTGAGCCTACTACTTATTAATGGAGGGTAGTACTATAAAATCAAGTCGCGTGGTGTCCGGCAGAGTGGAATTGAGTACGAACATGAGGTACAGACAGGCAGACCAGCTAAAATCTCCGTAGATCAGAAAACCGGCAGCAGTGTCTCTTTTTTCTTTTTTTTATTATTGTACGCAGTGACAAACGAGCAGACAGCCCACCTCATGGTAAGTGGTAACTGTCACTGGTAAGCGGTAAATTCATGCATTGAGGTTATAGGGTACAAAAATGCAGAACCGTAGGTACTTCGAAATGCCTCATGCCTGTAATTGTTGCTTGGCGGCAGAAATAGATAAGGTGGTTGTACTCGGCCAGGTGGACTCCTCAGTCTGAACCTACCTCTTAATAAAACAAGCAGACCAGATAGGATCTCCGCTGGCCAGAAAATCGGCATTAGCGTTTTCTTTTGTGTGTGTTACAAAAGCCGTCTCCAACCCACCCGCCTATCAAGCGTGGAGAATATGGCAAATCCCTCCACAGATGTGGAGGAGGCTAGCAGTGATGTGATGTGAACATAATCTCCTCGCTCTGGTAAAAGATAATAATAATCATGATCTTGACGTTAATATCCCGGTTGTGCTCTCGAGAACGAGGGCCCGGGGTCCGCCTTGACCATTATCTATTTGGCGATCAAGTAATTACAATGGAGCGACTACCATCTGGCCTCCGTGACCTTGCTATCAGGCAAACCTGACCAGATTGGATCATGCTTACAAATTCAGTTGCCAGAATTTGCAGGTTTCATCACGATGTTTTCCCTCACCGTAAGAGAATCGGTTAGAATTCAACTAATTTACGTAACTCAGAAAAGAGTCATTGGTACATGGCCGCAGCGGGATTCGAACCCTGATACCTCTCGCTTACGAGTTGAATACTCAACCGCCCGGCTACCGACGCTCCCATCTGCATTGTTGATAATCTAACCGATAATTATGTTGAAAACTCCCTCATAAATTCACTAGGTAGGTACTCAAACTGCTGAACCAATTTTTATGAGACAAACCTAAGATCTATCTAGATTAGACTTCTGTGAAATTAAATTCAGATATCTCTAATCATCATCACAGCCCATAACAGAACTTAAAGCCTCTTCACAAAAGGTTATTGCCATAGTCTCCACGCTTAGCAGGCGGGTTGGAGCTCGCAGTGTTGCAAATAACGCTGCCCATTTTCCAGTCTACGGAGACTCCAAAACTGTTGCCTCAAAAACATTTGTCGACTTGTACGACACCCACGAGTGTAAGGGGTTTTTGCTGTTCTATTCTGCCGGACACCACACGGCTAGCACGGATATCTCTAACATTGGTCTTAAATTTAACTTCCAATTATCCCTGACAGAAAATTGTGATTTATTCATTTGTATGTGAATGAACATGTATAGGGCACATTTTTATTTATACACATACGGCCACAGCGCCCTAGTCTCAATTAGACGATCCAATTTAAGTTGGAAAACCTGCTTTTAGTCTCTTTGAACATCTTGAAGTCCCTGTAAAGTTTGGGATCAGTGAACTTTTATGTAGTACGAGTACCTACTTCATTTTGTTATATTAGGATTTTATTTTTTAGAGCGCTGTTTACTGCACCTGCATCCGATCTTTGCAACTAACCTAACCAACAGAAAAAGTCGGCTAACCCCCAACCAAGTTTACATATACTCAAATATTTTCTAAACTACTAAACCAATTTTAATGAAACAAAGCTCAGAGCCATTTCGATTAAACTGGCTTTCAAAAAGAGAAAACCGCATTCAATTCGATCTATCCTTTCGGGAGCTACGAAGCCACAGACAGATACACAAAGGCAGAAACACACGTCAAACTTACTCCTCTTTTTTCATCCGGGGTTGAAATACAGATCACGAAAGATCGGGCAGACCTCTCTACCATTTTTACTGGGGCTATCTTGGCCAGCATTATCTCAGATTTGGATCTGACTAAGTGCGTAAACGTACTGTAATCATGTCTACAATCTATCGTCATGATACTTCATCCCACTGAGTGAGGTCGGCACAATAGGTATCTCGCAGAGCCTTATTGAATAATTGTTAGAACGATATGAGTCCGTGAGTTGACTAAATGTCAAATCAGCTAGTCAAAACGGATCACTTCTATGAGACTTTGAACTGTGACGTCATTGTACAATTGCGTCAAATGAATTCCATTTTGTCATTTTATTTGATTTTTAAATTATAAATATTACGGTTTCATTTATTTTCCATTTATAATAACCTGATTTCATAATTTACATTACGAGCAGATTGAAATGATGAATTTTAATTTCTGTTACGGTTCTAGGTGTACTATGTATAATAAGTATGTATTTATAAAAAGTATATAAGTAATTTATCAGTTATCTAATACCCATAACACAAGCGTTGCTTACTTTGGGGCTAGATGGCGCTGTGTAAGTTTGTCCAAGCATATTTTTTTATTGTTTTTATTTATATTGAATCTAGTCTAGTCGCCAAATTCTTTATAGACAGTAATTATTTATTTTTAGTCTAGCATCCGTTTGTGCACTTCAATCAACACACCTAACCAATCCAAAAACACACTAGACAGGTTTCATTTCGGTAATAAAGCTTCCCTTCCGCGGTGGTCAGGCATCCAACTCGAGTATTGAGCTATTAGCTCGCCCGACCGTTTGCAACCCGAGCTCTGACCCACAGCGGTTCCACGTAGCGAGCTATCACTGGTTACTCGAGCTCTAAAGAATTTTTATCACTCGACCAGCCATTAGTGTTGCATTGAACTCATTAAGGTCGCGGGATTGGCCTGCCATCCTTATTGCTTGCAGGTGTGTTAGGTTACTTCAACGGACTTCTAAAAATATTGGGGTTATACAAGTGTGGGAATCAATTGTATACTTGGTGTGTTTGTGCATACTTTTTGCCAGAGCAACGGTATATAGATGGGCAAGATATTGGCAATACATCTGGAATGGTAATGTTGTACAAAGAATAAATAAATAGGTAGCGGGGACCGTTTTTCATCAGGTGGCTAAGCATAGTTTAAAATAAAGTCGCTCCCCGCCGTCCACCCCTCTGTATGTACGCTTAGATATTTTAAACCACGTAACGGATTTTAATTGATCTTTCATTAAAAAATTGTGGTGTTTTGGCTTTTTAGGTGCGGTGATCACCACGACGACTACCATCCGCACAATCCAGGAAAGCTGAGCCTCGTCCATCTGTCAGCCGGGGACCGCAAGCGGGTGAGGTAGGATGGATTATGGTAAGACCCCACACACAGTAAATTTTCTTTTGTAATTTACGCCCATACCTACCATTACATCATCAGTAGACCTCCAGTCGTCACCATTCGGATCAGAAATGGGTTCTGTTAGAAACTGTATAACACTAACACCTTCAACTGACGGTTGTACAAGGCTGTCTGATGTCATCTAAAGTAATTATTTACAGCAGAAAATGAAAAGCTTTTGAACCAATTTCGCAAATTCTTCCACTACAAATATAATTTAGGAAGCTACATTCTTCTCGACTTTACATCCCGGAAAACTAACAGAATCCCGCAGGATAGTCGAATGTTAGCAGAGTTATAAACTGACTCCGCTCGTCGACGCAACGATCCTTCGAATTACCGATAATCGACCATTTGTAGTTCGAACCAAGGTTATGGACTCGTGAGTTGAAAACCGCGAGTAAGCTCTTTTTGCCTATATAAAATGGTATCTACAGTATCGGTATTCATAATTATTTCAGTTGACGGATTAGACTAAATATTTACGTTCGTTTGACCGTTGGGATTAATATGATTAGGTACTTATTTATCATCGAGTGTCAGCACTGCTACTGCTGACAGAGTTTTGTTTGGTTTTGAGTTTATAGGTGGCAAAGTCAATCGTGATAGGTATTTGTGTTTCTCTAAACTACGCCGCGGTTACATAAAACAATCTCATACGTTTTATTGTCTACCTTAGGAACTGAATCAATTTGAAAATGATTTTCGTTAGTAGTAATGGGGGAGGAATTTTTTCTAGTAATAGTTGCATGCCTGTTGCTATTGTCGATATTTTTAGGGTGCCGGCGTGGCATCAGCCGCAGTTCCTAAAATTAAATTAATATTTACTCATACGTTGAAATAATTTGATTTTTAAAATTTTACTAGATAAGCCTGATTTAATGATTTTTTTTATACCTCTAAGGTGGCAAACAAGCTTGCGGCCTGCCTGTTGGTAAGCAGTCACCGCAGCCTATGGACGTTTGCAATACCAGGGGCATCACCCACGCGTTGCCGACCCCGTAAAAACCTTTTAACCCCTTTCTTGAAGAACTCCATGTTGTACTCTCCAGGGAAAACCTCCAATGTTAACGAATAAAATGTGGTTTATTTATGAAATTTCAATCTGTTCCTTATATAAATTTCAGGTTCTACCATTTGGAGCTGGCCGAGATGGGTCTTTCATGGGGTAAGTTTAAAAAACTTATATATTCGGAAATTACCTTCTAGACATGTGCATAACCTATTATAACGTAGATACATCACATCAACAGCCCTTCAAAACAGTCCACTGCTGGGCTTGAGCCTCCTCCATATTAGTGGACGTTATTGAAATAATCAAGTGTATACCAAATAAGGCAGGTGGGTTTGAAAATATTGACTAAAATAAAAACCAAATAAATGAATAGTCCACAAATAAAAATATTGTAAATTTTAAAAAGATTGTTACCCCAATTGTACGTTTCTCTAGCCATGTCTATAATATTAATTTCTCTTATTTCAGGCAATGAAGTTGAATACACTCACGATCGAATCTGCCACATTCCCCAAAGTAGTGAACGTAATTTATCGTCAGGCTTCCTATAGATATTATGCTCATTACTTTGGATATGTTGTAAGAACACTCGTCGATGAAAGAAGAAAAACAAGAAATAAAGAATCAAAAGTTCATCCAGCGGCATTGAAGTATGAAGATGAATCAGAAGAGATTTCAGTAACCTAAATTTGAATACTTTGTTTTGTTTCGACTGTTATAGCTGATCATAACCATGTAACTTATGGCTCTAGGGGAGGCATATGTTCAGCAGTGGACGTCATGCAATTATATGATTTCACTACATTATAAATTATACTACGATTTGTAATGGTTAGAAACCTATTTAGTACTCACCAATAATCCCAAGAGGAGTATCAACGCAATAACGCCGATTGTGCTGACTGCTATAGCCACAGCTGCTCCAGACCCAGCCTCGTCTTGCAACACGATAGATGACGCTTCAGTCGTGACATCAGTTGTAGTGATACTATCTTCAGTACCAACAACATGAGTTGTGGATTCAACTATATCTTCACTAGGCGTAGTGTCGTGCCTTATAGTTGATACAAATTTAGTGCCTTGTTGTGTTGTAGTAATAGTAGACTCGGTTAGTTCCTCAGTTGAAGCTTCAGTAGTTGTGGATATTTTGAAAGTAGTTTCCGGTGTACTTGGAGTAGTTAATTGTTGTGTTACCTTACTGGTCTCTTGTGTAATGACTTCGTTGCTACCACTATTTTCTTCGCTGCTGCTATCTGTTTCACGTATTTCACTTGGAGGTGTCTCTGTTATTTCTGTGCTGGAATATATTTCTGTGCTAGAAGATGATACTTCAGTACTTGATGACGACGGTTTTTCTCTTTCTGTGTTTATTTCTGTAACGACTGATACTATCATTGTAGTTGTTTCTATTGGAGTAGTCGTCGTTTCAAGAATCGCTTTAGGTGTTACTAGTTTAGTTGTAGGTTGTTCAGCCGTGATTGTAACAGTAGTTTCTTCAGCAGTTGCTGTGGTAATCGGTATTGATTCAGTCGCAATTATTTGAGACGATACCTCTGTTGGAACTGTGGTTTCAAACACTTCAGTAGTAACTTCTTCTTCCTGCTCAGTTGTGGTGTCATATCTAGGCCTGTACGTCGTTATTGGGCCTTCTTGAATAGTTGTAATTTTAGTTCTTGTAGGGAATGCCGGATGCCATGCACTTGTTGTGCTTTTAGTCTCAACTTCAGTTTCAGTATTAGGTAATGTAGGAACGTATGAAAATCTTATAGTAGTAATATCATAATCAGTAGTTGTTGGTGTTTGAGTTACTGCATTTATATTCTGTTCAATGCCAGCAGAGTCATCGGCTGGTGTTGTGAGCCCGCCCGGGAGTTTCGTAATCGATTCAAAACCAGTTGACTTTGTAGCATCAACTGGTGGAATTGTTTCTTGTACTTGTGTTGTTTCAGTTGTTGTGACCTCGTCTACCTGTGTTGTAACCGCTATCCATTTATTATTTTCTTCCGACTTATCACTAGTTGGATCTATTTTAACCATTTCCAGTTTATGTTTTTCGGTGGTAGTCTCTTTATTTGCAGTGTTTTGCGCCGACAAATTGCTATCAACTAGTTGTCCTTCTGATTTATTTTCAGTGGATGTGGTTTCAACAACGGATTCCGAAGAAGCTGTTGAATGTACTACGGCCCGCCATGGTAATCGATTTTGATCTATATCTACGATTTTCTTAGGAATTATATCATTGTTTATAGTGGATGTCGCAGCTGAAGTTGAACTAGTGGTGGTATCTTTTTTATCTGAAAATTAAAAAAAAATTTATAAGGACCATTCATTAACAATTTTAATGAGAACAAATAATATTATATCCATTACTGTTCGATAAAACAATAAAGATCCTAATTTTCATCTCACCTGCTACATCTGCGACTTTCTGCAACTCATTTTCATCGACGGTTTTATGAGTTATACGGGTCGCATTTATTGGACCCGAGCCGGGTGGACTGCGCAAGCTCGCTAACGCCCACGCCGCCAATGTTGGTGGAATCTCCAAATCACTAATACCAGATTCAGTTTCAGATGATGTCGCAGTAGAGGATGAGAATCTCGTAGAACCTCGTTTCCATAAACCGGGTATGCTGTTATCTGATATTGATTGTGACTGAACTACTTTCTTCGCTCCGCTTACTTCTCCTTGAAGCACTGGATCTATTTCGGATGAAACTGTTGTCAAGGTTGTTCTCGAGGGGTGATGGGGTCTTGGTGTACTTAGTGTTCGGTTGTTGATGCTGAAGTGCTCAGAATATATTGTAGATGGCGTTGTAGGCCTTGAGTAGGATGGTGTAGTCGCTTTCGTATAAGATGTTCTAGTAACATTTCTTCTTGGAGCCATCCAAACTGGTTTAGATTTTGGTGTCGTGAAGTGGAACTTTCTGGTGGGAACTCTAAAATTTAGATTCAACGCCGGCTGTTCGGTCCTAGACGTAACACTGTTCGGAGAATCCTTTACGCCTGCAAGATTCAATCGCTTAGAATAGTTTCGATTTCTACTAAAACTACTAGAAAATACTCGTGTCGATCTTTCGGTAGATGATACAGTGTTTTGGGTCGAGTAAGGTTGTGAGCCAACTGCGTTAAAGAATGTGGGTGCGATGGTCGAAACTGATAAGAAATTTGACGACACAGTAGATAAAAATTCAGCCTCAGGTACCGACGATTTTGTTGTTTCAGGCAAAGGTGTCGATTGGGTCGCTTTCAATGAGGCCAATTCTTCTTCAGATGAAGTGCTTGGCGTTGGCTCAGGCGACGTGTCATTATCACAGTCATCATCAGAATGGTCAATATTATATGTTTCGGTAGATAGAACAGACATTTCATAATATATGCTTGTACCGTGTACATCAGACAACTCTTTGTTAGATGTGCCAGCCTTCTCATTATCTAAGAGTCGTACTTCTTTGGTATTTTTAATAATAACAGTCGATTTATTATTCGGCGTTCCGTTACTTAATTTCTCCAAGCCGGTATTTTCTTTAACTATTTTATAAATACTGGTCGCATTTTTTGGTGGTGTTTTAGACTTTATGGTATCTAAGTTGTCCATTATGCTTTTTGATATTTGTTCATATTTCTTATCAAAATATGAATGTCTAGGTGTTGTAAGATCACTGTTAAAGTCGAAAAAGCTCTCGGATTTGTATGGTTCATCATCAGTATTAGGTCCATACGAGGCTTCTGGAAAATTGCTAGAAAATGAATTATATGGTTTACTATATTCTGACTTAAATTTATTATAAGCACCTACTGAATCTTGACTAAAATCATCACTAAAACTAGGTACAGTATAAAAGTTGTCACTAAATTTACTAGAAGTGTACTTTTCAAAGTTATCTCTATCTTCTTCCTCTTCCTCGTCGGTGTATTCCTCTGTTTCTTCACTCTTACTTTCAGTTTTGACCGAAACTGTCATAGGCGTGGTAGAACTTGACCCCATTGGCAGTTTAGTTTTCTTATAGTTTCTCATACTATCTATTATTTGCGCTGGCCTTTTAACTTCTGGCGTTGGAGTAACTATAACAATCTTCGCTGCTTCTGTAGGATTTTGAGGAGTAGTTGTAGATGTAGTACTGGAGGAACCTCTTATTCTTCTGAAGGTACCTTCTGTGCTTGTTTTGACTTGCGAATGAAATCTTACTCTCCCTCTATCTTTGTATTTTGCATTTTTCTCTGTGTGTTCCTCTGACACAGAGTCTTTAGGATGGAGTTCGTTCAGAGCCACATCTGGATTCTTTGGCCTCCTCAACGGCCATGTACTATTACTTCTGGAGAACCTGGGAGCTCTGTCGGTTTTGACCGTCGTTGTTGTAGCCTCGCTTGGCAAGTCATGGCTACTGACAACTGTGCTGCTCAGTAGTAATAAATTTACTACTAGCACAGCACCTGAAATGTAAAATTATAAAACTTTATTGATGACTTGTAAAGTAAACATTTCCCGAAAAATATGATTTGGGAATTTATAAAAAATATAAGCGCTGAAGGAAATTTTATTAGCATAATTACAGGAAACATTGGTAAATAATCCACTTCCGCTAGTTTTAGTGGCGACAGAGACGACGTTCTACGAAGCAAAACTTATGCGCTTATTGCATTTAGCTAACTTCAGTCGTCAAAATTCAGAGGAAGTCCAAAGTCCAATAAATTGCTCAAAGAAAAATTGCTACGCGTAACTTGGTTTTAGAACTGAATTTAGTTGACTCAATTTAGCCAAAGCGCAAAACTGATATGAATGGATTACCACCGACATATAAATAGGAATGATGAAACTAACAACACTCACATAATAATATTCTCACTGGAGACTCCATCGTTATTTCATGGTGTCGATCTTTCCTCACTCAGTTTTCGGTCATCGGCTCCGCATTTTTCTGCAAATAAGAAAAAATTCTAGATTAATATTGTTTTTGGTTATATAAATATGTCAACAAATACTTAACCGGAAGGGTAAGAAATAATTATTAGATATTGTTAAGGCTCCATTCTTCCCAATTTTTTCTGTAAAATTTTTGTAGCCTCTGAAACCATAACGTTTAAGCGTAGCTATGAGCGTGAACTGAACCTTAAAACGCGGATGATTGTTAGTTGGGCCATAGAGCCATCAGGATATAACATCGAGATGAGTAAATAAAAAACTTAACTAACAAATAACTACGTAGGTAGATACTTAAAGGTGTAAAAGAACATACTTGTAACTTTTTACAAGATCTTAACAGGTTTAATAATCAATGATGATTTCGTCTTGTTTTGATCGCGATAAATTGTTATTTTTCCTGTTGCATTTAATTTTGTTTGATACAAGCTCTGCACGCAGAGATTTGTGTATTATAAAATGTACCTACAAAATTTTAGATTACATTAGATTCATTTATTTATAACAGAAATTTACATCATACTGAAATACACAACGAAGATTTTGTCATAATAATATAAATAACTATAATTTCAAACTGAAATAATTTTATATATCTATTTCTACCCACACATAAAAGTGTGATTATTAATAGATTTTCATAATTTACAATTTTATACCGATCTCTGTGTATTTTGTAAAATGAATATAGAATATGTACTTTAACATTATTTTTATAAAATACACAGATGCCAAAGGGCACGAACATTCCGCGGGAAGGTTAGGCAATTAAGTACCTACCTATTTGTAAATTCTATTGTGGTAAGCGCAGTATTGTACAGAGAAGAATGTATGGGATGGGAAAATACTACCTAACGATGTCATATTGAGCTTCTGTGTGGAAGACAATGTTATTCATAAGTCGTTTGAGTACGTATTTAGGTACTTATGTTTAAAACTCTACAAACTATCTGTTTATAGTCTTGCTGTTGTAGTTGTAACCTGTTTTCAGTTTTTAGAATGCATATTCGATCACTTAAGGCGCAAGTAGGTACATTGGGTCGTTTTCTCCAATTTGGTGAGCTATAGAATTCGGACTAACTAGTAATATGTATCTAAATAAACCGAAGTCGAGTGGGTAGGTAGGTGAGTGGTTCAGTGGTCAACATGCCCGAGTTCGATTCCCGACCAACAAGAAATTGAAATAAAGAATTTTAATTTCTGTGACGGGTCTGGGTGTTCTATGTTATGTAGTAGTATGTACTTATTTAAAAGTATTTAAGTATAAATCAATAAAGTACAAGCTTTGCTTAGTTTGAGGCTAGAACGCGTTGTGTGAATTTGTCCACGATTTTTTTTACCTGACTCCCCGGACCCCGAATAAAGGCGGATTGTAATAATTGTGGTCACAAATTCACAATGTAGACCACCGTCCATTCTATCTCCTCAATCTAACTGTACTGTAGGTACACTGACTTTGAGTACTATAATACTATCATCATCGTCATCCGAAGTGAATAATGATGATCATCCGAAGAGTCAATCCCGGCTTCTGCCAGGGTCCGCTTTCCGACATTTTCTACTCCACTTTGCCCAATCTTCGGCACCCTCACGTCGTACGGCGTTGGCTCTCACGCCCGACTCGGCGATGTCAATCAATCTCTTCTTGGGTCTTCCGCGGGACCTTTTTCCTAATACAGGTAGGTTTGTTGTACTCGTTATGAACTCGATTAAGTCGCGTCTACTGACATCGCAACGCACGCTGCACGATGGGGCCAAATTGTAAAACGTAGACAAAATTCATACAGAACTGACATTTCGGGCTTCAATTGCGGGTGCGCCGCGCGGCGCGCTGCACAGTGGGACATTCCGCCATCTGTGAATGTACTTGCATACAAATTGCCTGGCGTGTAACAAGTTTTGCCACATCGTGCAGTGCACTGCGCAGCGCACTGCATGAGTGTGCGTTCAAGATAACAATATCGTGATGAAATCTGCATATTCAGGCGACTGAATGTGTAACCATGATTCAATCTGGTCAGGTTCCCCTAGTAGCAGAGTCACGGAGGTCAGATGGCAGTTGCTTCACTGTAATAACCTGGTCTGCCAAATTCTGCCAAATTAACGCCAAGATGATTTTAATCCGGTATACCCTACGTCCCTTAAAAGTTAGTTACTTTAAAGTTTGTTACTGAACAGCATTCAGAATGTTTCCGTACCTGGACTACCGCGTATCCGTACCAGGTCAGGTCACAGAGGACACCCTGGTAGCCCCAGCCTGACCTATATGTGAATAATTTCACAGTCAGTAATCAAGAAAGTAGGTTTTCACACACTTAAACCGAAACTGTGTCAAGTGAATTAGCATCCTTAAGAACTCTACCTTGCTATTCGACTAATAACGGCTACCATTATCCAGTCATTACTGCCAACGTGATACGCAGTTCAGAACGAAAAAGAAAAGTCGAAAATGTGATCATTATTTTCATGTTACTTGGTGA
Organism: Blastobasis lacticolella; assembly: GCA_905147135.1. Classification (NCBI taxonomy): domain Eukaryota; kingdom Metazoa; phylum Arthropoda; class Insecta; order Lepidoptera; family Blastobasidae; genus Blastobasis; species Blastobasis lacticolella. The sequence goes on along the minus strand of LR990053.1, from coordinate 13,786,259 downwards.
AGAAGTTAGTGAACTTCTGTAGTCCCGAACCCGAAGTAATTTTGTTGACGTTATCATTCGGACCATCAAATAAAAATAGCGAACTACTTATGAGTTCCATTATGGCTATAATATCTTTTTTTAACTGTTGACGTTAAAAAGACGGAATAATAACCTACAAAGACTGGCGAGGAGGGGTCAACAAGAGCATTTTATTCGATATAGCTTTTGCCCGCGACTTCGTCCGCGTGGAAATCATTTTAGGGCATTTCATCTTTTTAAATGACTATTTCCACTTCCTTATTTATTATAGTTTAGCTGGTCTATTATGGTTCTTCATCAGGTGTTCTTGTTTCCAAAATCAATTATAACCTATATGTTGCCCAGGCTTAATAGTTTTATTACTTGTAGGTTAGAATTTTAGATAATAACATTATCTAATATAAATGAAATAAAGATATTGTATGAATAGAATAGTCTAAAGAAACTTTGAATAAAGTAAAAATTATTTGTAATGAAACGTGTTAACACGCAGCCTGTCGCACTTTGGCTCCTTTATCTGCCTCTTCACAGTTGTTGACGTTGCAGAGTTGCTAAAATGAATTGTACATAGACATTGTATACCTTTGCCGCAAACTCAATCAAATATCAATACAATAAAAGTCGTCATCGTCATCTAGCGTTGCTTAGGTAGGTGCACGTTTACTTGATTCTCTCATCCGTATATCCACTCTTTCAGAAATAAGAGTCATACGAGTAGGTACTCACATGTTTCATAATTTTACTTTATGTACTTATTATCAATCATACCTACAGTAACTTGTAAAAATAAATTCCCCTATCCTTATACATCTAACGGGAATTGATGAGTTCACTTCTTTAACTTTTTTCCGTACCTGTGTGACCCTCTAGAACAGCTTACAGATTATCTGTATAATAATTACATACACTTTTCCATTCAGAGCAACCGACAATCTTCGAGTAACATTCAAAGCTACAATATAACGCACCGCAAGCTCCACCGTGGGTTGGAACCTAAAATTAGGTTGTCTAGAACCTGTTCCAAGCACTAGATTCTTGAGGCAAACGTTGCCTTTCTAACCACAGCTTATGCTACTAATTGAGTTCTATATTTAATTGGAAATACATTATAGATCACAGAGTTTCTTCGTAAGGTTTAATGTGGAGAAACACACATAAGAACTGACCTCACGTCACTAGAAGCTTTAATAATATGTACTTAAATAAGAAAGTGACTCTGTATGTCGCGGTTTCACGGCTAAACTGCTGAAACGATTTAGATGAAATGTACTTATTACGTAGAAAGCTTTAGGCAAGGACATTCAGGCATTTTCTACTGCTGAGGCGTAGGCGTCCTTTACATTATGGCATCTTTCACTGCTCTTAGCCACATCAATCCACTTCGATCCAGTAATTTTCTTGATATCGTCACACCAACGCATCTGTTGTCTCCCCAGTGGTGTTTTAACTTCAATTATTTCACTGCCTTACACCACGAGCCTTGATTGCAGGTAACATGATTATTGACCAGTCCACTCCCATTTTAATTTTGCAACACGTTTGGGATGTCACTAACTTTTCTGTGCTGCCTTAGCTGCTGGTCTCTTAGTTTTCTCTCGATGTCTCCTTGAGCCACTTGGAATTTATAGAAGATTTCCTTCGTTAAAATCCAAGTCCTCCGTATGTGAGTACTGGTAGGATACACTGGTCAAAGACCCAAGCTTTCTGCTCAGCACGATGTTCATGACGAATGCAATACGCAGATCTCAGGCCACTTCTTGCGGTTTATATTAGTTTAATACCATGTTTCCGCCAATGCAAGTTCTTAAAATGTCTTCCAGTATATCTAACACCCATAACACAAGCTTTGCTTACTTTGGGGCTAGATGCCGCTGTGTGAAATTAGCATATTTATTTAGGAATTTTATTTATTTTGAAAACGGTGTTCACATTTTGTAGCAATATCTACTTGTACATTAAATTTACCTATAGATATCGTATAGTAATTACATGCTTATTTACAATCTGCGCGGGCGGCGCCGCAGTTTCGACATTTCAATTATTTATATGCACGAACCTACTAAATCAAGATTACCTACCGCTCTCTTGAAAAACGGTTGTGCCTAATTTAACGGTATCAACTAAATTGTTAATGGTTGATGTTAAAATAAAGCAGTGAAGTATGAATAAAAAATCATAAAATAATCGTAGATAAATTTACACAGCGCCATCTAGCCCCAAACTAAGCAAAGCTTGAACTATGGGTACTTATTATACATAGAACACCCAGACTTATAACAGAAATTAAAATTCATTATTTCATTTAAAACCCGGGACCTTTTGCGTGGCAGACCGTCATGTTGATCATTGAATCACTCAGATCGTCAAATAGAACTTTACGCAACCTGCATCCATCGTACTCTAGTGGTAAATGCATTAGCCCTGCGAGTGTGTGACCCGAATTCGAATCCCACAGACAGCCTTGAAATGTTTTTTTCTAATATAACCTTAAGCGCAGGTCGTGATCATCACATGCTTCGGGATGTACATGGCACTTTGACTCTCGCATGGATGCTGTCAACTAATAGTCATTCTATAGTTCACATCATCAATAATTACAACAATCAACCGCTGAACATGAGCATTTTCATTTGTGGAGGGCATTGTCATAATCTCCATGCTGCATGCAGGGACTATCCCGACACAGGCAAATGATACTCGCAGAGTTGCTACTGGGAGAGTTCAACCTACGAGTATGTACCCACTACAAATGTTGATTTAACTTTTATTTATTTGTTTATTTATGTATTTGCTTATTTATTTAGTATTTATTCAATTCAATTCAAATTATTTATTTCAGAATAATTATTCCATAATTTGTTAGTAAATAAACAACATTGACTATGTCAAAATAAATGTCAAATAAACAATTCAATGTCAACCTTAATCTACTAGCAGTGATGTCCATGGGGCACTCGTACCTATCCTCAAACGCCCTCAGGATGGTGTTGGTGCCGTATTTATACTTGGCAGCCGCATTAAGGAATGCATTGTTAAAAAAAAAACATGCTGGTTTCCGACCCGAGCGGAGGACCTAAGTCAAGTTGACACTGAGACTCGTTAAACAGTCCCGGTCCCGTGACGGTATACTTGTAATACTACCTACTAAAAATGCTGCGACCATTGCTTGGTTTAAACCAAGACATTAGTCGCCTTTAGAACACCCGCCAAGTCCGGCAACGTCATATGGTTCCCGTGCTAAAATCCGTCCAGACTGACTTTCTGTCTTTTGGTAAACAAACATGGCACAAATACTAGCGACCAAAGACTATTTATGGAGTTGGGGTAAATCATAGACAAAATAGATTTCCGAATGTCAAAGCGTCAATGTTTTTTTTTATCTGTAACAATAAGTGATGGTGAATTTCATATTTTCATAGAAAATGAATGATTTGTAGCAGCATTCGTTGAAATTCACATTCTCATGTGTTGCATAATTCAATACATCTATACACAGTGTACGTAGCGTGATTGACATGCATATATACGGCAAGTCGTGATTTTGTTACGAGTATTGCTTGTTTACCAAATAAAACAAGTCAGTCTTGACAGATTTTACTTACATTCTAATCTGTCAGTCACAAAACGACATATAGCCTCCTAATGACAAGGTAATTTAATATAAATAAGTAGGCACCACAATTTATTGACATAATCCCAACAAAATGCTCTTAGAAGTAAATTAAAAATTTGATTAAGTAATGTCCATTTTACTTTGTTCTGTGAAAATTATCAACCGTAAGGAATATCCGGTTAACAAATCGCGATTTCACGTTTAAAATTTCATAATTTAGTTAATACGTTTTCATCGACTATCATCATTTATTTATTTATTTATTTATTTATTCTTAGGAAAATCAACAGCTGTTGTAATATTGATTAGAATTAAACTTAAGTATCAGAAAGCCAATTACAGATTCTCACAGATAAAATCATGCATGTATTAATCACCTCGTGCAACATTCAGATAAACGAAATGTAGGCAGTGAGTGCTTAAGCTTGGGTTAATTAAATTCGATTAATTGAAACGAAAATTTAATGTGACTAATTAGGGGTAAGGTTTACAATGCGTGAATTAATAAATATCGACGAAACACAACAATGCCACGAACTAACTCGTCGTAACAAAAACAACGAAAACAACGAATAGGTTGTTTCAAGACAAGCATGTTCCATTTTCGGCCCCATCGCCACTTACCAGGGGAGATGCCGGTCAAATAAGTACATTGCTAGTTCCTGCAGACACAAAAACGTTAAATAACCTCGACCAAGTATACATTTTCTCAATATTTCTTAAAGAACAAAGCTAAAAACCATCTCGATTAAACTGGCTTTCAAATACAGTAAACCGTATCGAAGTCGGCCCATCCGTTAGGGAGCTATGACACAGACAGATTCACACCTCCACTATACTCAAACTTACAACACTCCTCTTTTTTCGTCCAGGCTTAAAAAGATAAAATGACACAGATATACAGCTAATTGCTCTAGTACATATTAGTGTAGAATCACGTATTGCTGTGTGTACCTCCGTTCCTTTCAAAACAATCATGGTGCCGTGACCTCCGCGGAGATGGTACAATTACTATGAGAGCGGCCTTCACCACGCCGTGACTCAGCCGCGGCTCGCCCACACAGCGACAGAACAGCTCTAGACTAGTATTTACGTGTAGTAGCCGAAGCGATAGGTGGATTTGTTTAGGTTCACTTCTCTGCTTATGGTGTTGACTTGCACACAGCACAAACTAGTAAAATCCTTTAACATGTCCGTAACCAAAGAAACCAAATGTGTCTAAAATAGGTTTGTATTTTAAAGTGTTCGTTTAAGATTTATAATTAAGTTTTATGTTAAGTTTTATAATTATGGACATTCACGAAAGACAATTTACATTACACATATGATGCGGCCGATTCGACCCCCCGCGACTGTTTTATTAATTTCATCGATATTAGACGTCATAGATTACAAAACATTGACATGGAGCCCGGAACCACAGGCTGCCAATCGACGCCCGAGACTGTTCATCCAGTCTTAGGATCCCCAGAGGAAGACCTCAACCTCGCTACGCCAACGGGATTAAGAGGCACACCTAACGAGAGGCGAGCTCGTTGCGGCAAAACCCCATTCTGAAAAATCTTGGGAACCAATTGGCACCCCGTGATGGTATATTCTTATTATTCCGGGCTGCGTGCAACAGTTTTGTAATCCATGGCGTCTAATATCTATGAACTTTCAATAAGCAGGTAGAGTATTAAAGATCAATATAGACACAGCTGTAACAATAGAACATTTAGGTAGCACAAAATATACAACCAAACACGTTTCTAGCGAAGAAATAATATGATATTTACGAACAATCACATTCTATAGAAAACCATTAACATTCAAAGAATACGTGCAGTTGTCTCATAAACATAAGATTCTATGTAATGCCGAAAAGAAACTTTAACACAACTGCATTTTTTGCAGAAACAAATGCTAAAGTAAATGTTGCATTCGTGCCATACCCGATAATACCACTGCGTAACAAAAACGTCCATAAAAAGATACAACAGCGCTGTTTTCACTCCATTACTGGCTTCACGTGGGAGATTAAGCAATGTCTATAAACATAATGTTCAGTGTATAATGCACAATTGAGTAACGAAGTAATATAGTTCGTGTATAGTGCGACACTCTAGAGATCGTGATAGAATGCGTTTGCGCTCCCTTGAGCTCTGTTCGGTCGTAGAGATGCCAACGCTTCGATTATATTTGACGTTATTCCTTGTGAGTTTGTTGTAAAGGGTAGGAAGTGCAATACTGAAATAGTCATTCGGCTGATGGCCTATTCTTACGATGTACTAGCTTACTTGTTTATAATTCTTAAATAAGCCGAATTACTTTATTGAGTTTGCATTATATTTTAATTACGTAACCAGTTTTGATTTTAGTACCATAGTCAGTATTGGTAGTTATCTAATAGTCTCTACCTATTGTAAATAAAGTTTTACGTTTATCGACTCTATTTAGTTACACATTGCCCATATTAGAGGCTATAATATATAATAACTAATCAGTCGATTTCAGATGCGGGTCAGTGGTCCACTATCATTTGACTTCCCTTCAGTACATACCAACGTGTCCAGTTTTATTTTGTTTAATTTTCATTTTATTATTATTTGACTAGCCAGGCATTTGACCTCACCTGGTTATTGTAATAATGACCTATATTCTTATATATAGTTAAGGTTTTTATTCACACGTCACATTCAAAATACACAATCAATCACACACTACACATCAATAGCTCAAATTTAATAACCTAACCATCTCGATAAAACTGGTCTTCCAATCAAGAAAACCGCATCGAAATCGGCTCATCCGGTCGGGACCTACGATGCCACAAACCGACACACACACGTCAAAATAACATGCGTCCTTTTGCGTGTAGGGTTAAAAAAACTATCGACAACAATTAATCGACACTGCGCGGCACTAGTGCATCAATGAAATTACATCGGCACAGCAAGCGTGTCGGGCCGCGTGGCGCGCATCGTAACGAGGTATTTACAAATGTTCTCGGGACGGCCACTCTTGCGCACCTCCAACCAACTATGGACGTAGCCACTTAAACAGTCTCCGTTATACACTAGGGACCAGCCCCGGCTTCGCACAGGTTTTCTCGATTTTTCTTTCACTGTAATAGGCATGTGTCATACATATATACCTTCCGGAAGAAATTCTGTAGCTGATGGTGTAAACCGTATCAAAATCCGTTGCGTACTTTAGGAGGAGTTGGCCGATGTTTAGCCTGGTGGACGTGAACTTTTTTGATGATTTTATATAAGGGTGCGTCCAAAGCTCACGAACGCGTCCCGAATGCTTAGTTGAACGGAGCGCGACGCGAGCAGTGCAAGCGGCGCGTGCACTTGAAATTCTGGTCGTCTGCGTATCTGGTAGTTTACTGTTAAAAATGTGGTCTTTTGCGTGTGTGGTTTTTGCGTTTCCGGTACAATGCATCGAAAGGAGGTCTTCGAATGTTTCGTTTCGTACAGTGAAATGCAACGCTCGCGCGCCGTTGCAGCAACTACGCATTCGGAGCGCGTTCGTGAAAACTGGACGTACCCAAAGAAAGGATACCTTACCTACACACCCACGCTGGTGCCCGTATCCCTTAAGGGTGGATAGGCAGAGACTATCAAGTGTAACAAGCTTCGATCCTGACACACCTTCTTTGTCTCTTCCATATTTATTAATCTTCTCATGCATTTACGCCGGCTGGGGTCTGACATTAGTTCTATGTGGTCGTTAAATAGGCGTTGAAAGTAGACGATTTAGGAAATGTTATATTTACGACCGGTTATCAGCGATTTAATCGGCAATTAAAAAATTTATAACAATAGAAAATCTTGTGTTTGTGTTTCCAAAAGTTCATTTAACAAGTTCACGTCAAAATAACTCAATTCAAATGAGTATGACTCGTAAGCGAGAGATACCGGATTCGAAACCCATTGCGGCCATGTACCAATGACTCTTTTGTGAGTTATGTGCATAAGTTGAATGCTAACCGATGCTCTTACGGTGACTGAATGTGTAACCAAGATCGAATCTGGTCAGGTTCCTCTGGTAGCAGGATCACGGAGGCCAGATAACAGTCGCTCTACTGTAATTATTTGCTCTGCCAAATCCTGGATCTTGGTCAAGGCGGTCCCCGGGCCCTCGGCGCGAGAGCACAACCGATAACTATTAAATGAGAAGATCTATGATTCACACACGTTACTTGTTTACGTGTGCAGAAGCAGAACAGAAAGTTAAAAATTGGACTCTGCACGTAGACAAGTAATTGTGTGGTTTTGGCTACACACAGTAATATTGGCTACATCATAAAGTTTTGCTATCATAAATAGGTGTCCAGGGAAATAGAAAGACATAGGTATAGATAGGAAGATATTTTCGCAATCATCTAAGTACTGGTATTGCAAACGTCCATAGGCTGCGGTGACCTTACGGCTTACCATCAGGCAGGCCTAAAGCTTGTTTGCCACCTTAGCGGTATAAAAAAGAATTGCGTAGACGAAATAGAAGAACTAATTTCTATGATTGTATGTTGTCGTTCGTCTTTCATAACGTCATTAGTTCCTTAAGTTCCCGAACATCACATCACGACGCACGAGTCACGACACAGTTATGGTTTATACGTGCGACTGACATAAGCTTAAAGCGCGAGACGGAAAATGAATCACACGCAGACTATTCGAAGTCGTGGTTTCATGCCATAGACCATCACACCTGATAACGCACGTGCGGTTCTCCATTTTTGTTAACTGCAACCTAAATTCTAGATGTTATGGGCGACAATTACCACTCACCATCAGGTGGACTGTCTGCTCGTTTGTCACTGAGTAGCATAAAAAAAAGAATATCGACAGCAAGCTTAAAAAAAATATAGGAACAGAATCTTTTAAGAATTATAGGGCATATATTTTCACTACGATTACCTGGAATCGGACTTATAGTACATTATTTTCATACATTTTAATTAACTTTGTTACCATTTTTTCATATAAAATGTAGACACGTAGGTGTAGTCATATTTAGATTAAACTCCCAGCACAATATTAAATTTATAGCAGGGGTCAATTTACTCTGTAACTGACTCTACAACATTAATGATCGCGCTGTTTACCATTTGTGACTAAACTATATCTTCCCATAAGGTATATTTTAATCAAAATTTTTGCTATTTTTTCACGCTGACGAACTCGCGGTCAAAAGATAATATATAATTAATAGTAAAAATTAACTGATACCAACTAAATACTGATTTACTGAGATGTACTTACCACGATCAAATCTATAATATAAAAAACGTCAGGCGACAACGCCGACGTTCATGTATGAAAACGATAATAAATGTGAAATCAGGAAGCGAGTAAGATCTGTCAGGACCGTAGCAAATGCATCCGTAGCAACTACGGAAAAAATGCGTGAAGTTATGTATGTACGTTACGTTAAGTATATATTTAAATACTGATTATTGACTTAACGTTACGCATATTTAAAATCAATTCGCTTATTGTTTGAAATAGTATTACGTAAAATCTAGCAGTGGTTTTGTAGCGACGTCTACCAGCTGATTGCTGTGTGATGTAAAGGGGCACATACGGTTCTGAATCACGACCATACCACGCACTCTTAACGTTGGAAAGGGCTTAAATGGAGGCTTGCATGATAAAGCTGTAATAATAACAATAATACAGATCACGATTTACCCATGTAATTTAAAGGACGGTTGCTCATTTTATAAAACTATTTAATTAACAAAAAATTTTCTCAAACTAAGCAGTTTGTATTGTAACTATGGGAGCTAAATGATAACACAGACCCGGAATTTCGTACTTCCATTTCTGTCGTATTATATCATACAAGCTATGCATGTAATATATAGATATGTTTTAAGCTTGAACTGGATTGTATGTACTCCAACTGTGATCGCGAACGATCAATCTGAAACTGACGCCAACTAGTACATGTGTTTAACAAGTCAGTATTTTTATGAGTTCATTTTTACATTTATGGTGTCATCATCACAGCCCGTAAAATTCCACTGCAGGACTTAGGGCCTCTCTTACGAAAGGGGACGTTATTGCCATAATCTCCACGCTTGGCAGGCGGGTTGGAGATCGCAGTGTTTAAATATAATAATGGAAAATGCTGCTGCCCAATTTTCCAGATTACGGAGACTCTTGATCTTTTGCCTCGAAAACATTAGTCGCCTTGTACGACACCCATGAGCGTAAGGGGTTGGTGCTATTCTACTCTGCCGGTCACCACACGGCACAATTAATTGTAATTGTAATTAATTGCAATTATCCCAATCTTCCCAGGAATTTCCCAAAAATTGTATTTGTTCTATATCGATCAAGTCCTTTCTCTGGGGAACCATAGTCTCGGGAGCCGATTGCAACCCGCTTTTTTATTATATTTTATTTATACATACAGTCATTCAACTAAAATTTCAAAATGGAGTAAGGGGTCAGCTAATTAGATGTATAATCTGGACGCCTTCAAGGCTAGAGTGAATAGGCTGATCCTAGTCAGGCATGCTCTATCTTCGACCGCATCGTCACTTACCACCAGGTGAGATGGTGGTCAAATGCCTGGATAGTCTAAAAAAAAGTCTCGATTTTAACCCCCGACGAAAAAAGGGGGGTGTTATAAGTATGACGTGATTATATGTATCTGTCTGTGGTCTACGATACCACAGACAGATACATACAGAGACAGATTAGGATGCAGTTTTCTCTTTTTGAAATCCATTTTAATCGAGATGGTTTTTAGCTTTGTTTCATTAAAATTGTTTGTCGTTAAAAAAATATTTGAGTTTAAGTAAACTTAGTCGGAGGTTATCCCACTTTTTCTGTCGGTTACATTATAACTTTCGGTCAAATGTAGTTGACTGATGTAGTTATATAGAAGACACTTTTTTATACCGCGTAGTATCATATCTAGTATACTAATACGTGATATTTAGCTGGCGCCAAACCGCGAGAATGGGTTGCCCTTTTACGTGGTGTGACGCAACTAATGAGTCAAGGATTTAGAAATCTAAAGCCGCCGTGTTCGACAATCATTGCTGGCTAAACAAAGCAGGTACTCGTTTGTCACAAAAGTGATGATGGGCCTCACAGTTTAGTACGTTATTTCGTATGAGATTTATGTTTTTAAGTAGGTAATTTAAACGTTATACCAGCTGAAAGTTATTCCATTATGATATTGTACCTGTAACCCAGTACCGCCATGTCCAATGACTCTATTCTGAGTGCTATACATTAATTGAACACCAACCAATGCCCGTACGGTGAGGGAAAACATCGTGAAGAAACCAGCACATTCAGCCGACTGCATGTGTAACCATGATCCAATCTGGTCAGGTTCCCCTGTTACCTGTGTCACGGGGGTGAGATGGCAGTCGCTCCACTGTAATTATCTGATCTGGTAAATCCTGGATCATGGTCAAGGCCCTCGTGCGCGAGAGCACGGAATAATATACCGTCCCGGGGTGCCAATCGTCTTCCGGGACTGTTCAACGAGGATAAGAAGGGTATTTGATACCTACCTATAAAGGTTGACGTCATGAATTCAGTAGACATTATGGTAGAGACCATAATACCGAACCTAATCATAAAAGTGATTCTATTAATATTCCCTTTAGTAAGTAAAAAAAACCTGTTAATATTCCCTTTAGTAAGTAAAAAATGACACTTCCCAGCCACACCGCACGGTGGCAAATGCAGTCACTGCTCAAACAGTTTCACTTTTATCCCGTTTGGGGCATTAACTACAATTTTACAGTCATGCACACGAAGCTCGCTAACGGTGTAAGCCCGGGATGTTCACGCGAAAAGTTGCCTATGTTTTATCATCGCGACATGTAGGTACGTTGACACAAAATAACACCTGCCTACACGTCGTCCTAATATTAGGTAGGTACTACATGTAATGTAGTATTGTATAGCGTCGACCTAATAAATAGTAAGTATTAGAATATAATGTAATATACCAGAGTAAGTGGATAGAATTAAACTAATTTGTGTACCGGAATCAAAAACAAATTTTCAAGAACCTTCCTATTAACTATCAGTAAACCACCTATTTTTATACAAGATGGCCTTGAACAAATTGCAAACAACAATATACCTCAGAGTATTTATAACAAAAGCGACAATTATACAAAGCAAAATAAAAAATAACTGGTAAAAAATCTGCTTCCCACTGTGATTTGCCCCAAGTAATGGCAATACTAAATCGCATTTTTACGGATGGCCACACCGGAACCTTTTTTCACTGTTTTCACGCTGTGTCTAATCACAATACAGCCCATTTTTATTTCTAACGATTAAGAGGATTTGTCACATTTGCCTAACAATTTTTGGCTAATTTATGCGTAAAAAATTTCAGCGTCTTGTATTCAAATTTCAGCTAGGCACCCAATTGGCGAAGTTTCATCAAAGTCTAGGTATCTCTTAGGCAATAACAGATGTAGAAACTGCGAAACGCGGACGAGAACTTAATTAGAATCAAATAGAGTTAAGTGGTTAGGAGAATAGGTATCTAGTAGCAAAGAGTACCTAAGTAATGATAACGCTTAGTCTATATTACTTATTACAGCTAGCTAGCAAGTATTTATACATAGTATAAAACTAATTCGCTTCCCGCCGTCTGTCCCTATGTATCTATGTACGCTTAGATCTCTTAAACTACTCAACGGATTTCAATGCGGTGTTTAACAAAAGATAGAGTGGTTCAAAAGGTAGGTTTATAATTAAGAAAACCTTTCTATATAGTTAGCTATTGCAGCATGTAATATACGTAAAGGTTTTTACGGGGTCGGCAACGCGTGGGTGATGCTCTGGTATTGCAAAAGTCCATAGGCTGCGGTGACTGCTTACCATCAGGCAGGCCGCAAGCTTGTTTGCAACCTTAGTGGTATAAAAAAACTTAGTAGATAAGTACTACAAAACGATAAATGGCCACCGACAGACATAGTTACTTATAGAGGCAACGAACCATAGAATAACTTTAGGACGTGACTTCAGACGGTGCGCTTGCGCCTTGCATTAAACTGTGGTGGGAACATGTCAAAATCTTTGGGTGGGGCGAATTCGTTTTTGATTTTTTTTACCCGACGACGATGAGGAGGTGCGTTTGTTTGTGGGGAATTAAGTTTAACGTTTAGGTATCAGTGTATGTGTGTCTGTCTGTGGCAACATAGTTTAGAAAATATTGAAGTATATGTTGTCTTATGTCATACGGTTGGAAATCGGGCAAGCAGGCCACCTGGTGGAATGTGATCGCCACTCACCGCCACCTATAGACATTAGCAACACGTTATTTAGGATTTTGGATAACAAACAGGCAAGCGGGTAATAGAAAGTCATCACCGTTGCCTATGGGTAGTAAGCAACACCAGGAGCGTCACCAATGCATTTCCCGCCACTAATCATCATCACAGCCCATAACAGTCCACTGCAGGACTTAAGGCCTCTCCCACGAAAGGGAAGGTTATTGATATAATCTCCACGCTAGGCAGGCGGGTTGGAGATCGCAGTGTTGTAAATATAACAATGGAAAACGCTGCTGTGAGACCTCTTAATTTACCTCTCTTAACTTACCACGCTTTGAGAGTTCGCCCGGGTAGATATATCAACACATCAACATAGTGATCAACTAGTCCTTACAGTACCTACATGTATTAAACCCTAAACTTTGAATTTTAGGGGTTATGAGTGAGAGTGAGAGGTTAGCCACCGCTAGACTTGCTTGAGACTCCTTCACTTCAGTGGAAGAATTTGCGCTAATCTCGTTGGAGATCGTGAGTCTAAAATAATAAAGTTCAACAACCTTCTAATAAGCATACACCTACTTACATGTAATACTTGTTTTTAATTAGCATTCCTTGAGATGTAGGTACTTCATCATTATAGCCATTGCTACCTAGAGAAAAATCATAAAATGGTAATTCTGATCATTCCATTCATGAATCCAAGCTCCGGTAGGGTCTCTCCGAAGCGTCTCTACGCTCTAATAACTACAAATTACATTATGATTTTCACTTTCCTCACACCCGAAAACACTTTTCGTCTGTAAAAAGCGAAAGTACTATAATTAACTCTATAAAACTCAACAAAACTCACTTAAAAATAGAATATAAGCACCTAATCTCGATTTCATTCCACACATCAACTTCGTTAACTTGTTGGCATTCTAAAATTTTGAATTCCTACATGATATTTAATTATTTTGCTACGCCTTGTTGAGTTTTAATCTCATAAATACCAAATTGACACGTTTTTTAAACAAGTATCTCATTAAAAAGAGCCCTTTTCGTGAATCTTCAAAATTTAATTAATTTCTAAACATTTTAATTCAGTGATTAGTTGGTATCACATTGCAATCTAATTATTATCGTGTTACAGTTTCTTGAAACGGCTATTAAGTGTTATGCTCTGTATGGAATAAGGTATAATATAAACAAATAAAAAGTTTCATTCTTTATAGTTTAGGATTTACTGAAAGCTTTCTATTTAATTTTCTTATTTTCTCTCTACGCAGTTTCTGTATATTGTGGATAACCGAAATGTAGATGATTAAGATAACGTGACGTAACAGAAAAATATTTTATGTCTGAAAGCCAAGAATCTTAATCCACACGTGAGTTCTATCCCGACTCCCGTCCGTCGTAGTCCGATCGTCTGCGCAGAAAGTGAAGTAGCGTGGCATTTATGGGAACCAACATTTTATTTGTCTTTTAATCATGTTTCGACGGTTCACTCTACTCAAATTAAACCAACCCTAAAGGACAAGTTTAAAAAAAATGACAATGTCGTCCGGAGCGCTATGATCTATCCAGACTGACTCTTATTTGGTTATGGAAATTATTTAGTTAAATAGATAGTTTGCAGCAGTATTCGTTGAAATTAACATTCTATGTGTTTCTCATATATCAAGACACCTATACATAGTCTTAGTACATAGTCTTTGGGGCTATATGGCGCTGTGTGACATTTTTTTTTTTTTTTTTTATAGTTTACTAGCGTGATTGACACGGCAAGTCGTGACTTTGGGTATTGTTTGTTCACTAAATCAAGTCAAGTCAGTCTGGACAGCCGTGGAAACCTACCACAACAACAAAATGTCATCTCTCACATTCCCAGACGATAGCTGCAATATCAAAAGTACAAATCGATTAATAATGATTGGGGGGCGTACCGCTCTCAAGTTACGGTCTGTTCCCCGATTAGATACAATACCCACAGAGTGTCATAGATACGTCATTCAGTTGCCCTTTTTTGTAATGATGACAGTGGAAAAAAACACATTTATCGAGAATTAAAAAATCCCGCCCAAGAATGAGTTGGACTTGTAGAGAAAGGATTCCCATTTTCCAAAGTATTCCATTACCACTATCACAGCCCATAACAGTCCACTGCAATTATATTTCGTCGCTTCATTCTTCAGATATAAGATAATTCACAACGTAGTCCCTTTAGCCTACAAGGTAGCTTCGCACGTTTATTTAAAGTAAAATCGATTTGTTTCAATCGATCATTTTTTTTCGATCCTACGTATCGATACAGCCAGCCGCCATTTTTACGTCATTCCTTTTTCGTGCGAGGTAGCGAGCACATCGTGCACACGTGGTGCACAACAAATTGTTAAAATTTTATTTCAAAAGTAGAAACGCAGCGCCGATAACAAGATTCGGTATTTTAAAAGAAAAAGCAAAAACCCTACGATGTCACAAAGTGGCGATATTCTCGGATTCCACTTCAGATTCCGATAAAAATTCATGTAAGTACCTACAATATTTTCGCCGAATGTAGTTACTTTTATAATTTATGCATTGAGTGTATTAATACAAAACCGGGGGGTTGGCCGTGAGTCAACACGACGGTGATTTAGCTTTAATGTATATACAATAAAAAATGAAGAATATAATTAAAATTTCATCTGGAGGTTGGTCGAGAATCAACACGACGATATCAAATAACTACGCATACACCGCCTCGGCGTTGGTCGTGAATCATCACAAAGGCAATATGCAATAATCTAGTTTCTCAACCTGGTGATGATCGAGGTTTTTAGATACTTTAGATTCCGATTAAAACTAAGTAAGTTTCTATTTTACGCGATTTTCGCTTAATGTGATACGTGTAAATTATGCATCGAGTGTTTCAATGTAAAACCTGGGGGTTGGCCGTGAGTCAACACGATGGTAAAAACCTGGACGTTGGTCGAGAATCAACGCGACGGTAAAATTATACACCTGGATGTTGGTCGAGAACCAACACGACGGTATCGACACAGAGCCTGGAGGTTGGTCGTGAACCATCACGAAGGCAATGTGCATATTCACCTGGATGTTGGTCGAGAACCAACACGACGGTATCGACACAGAGCCTGGAGGTTGGTCGTGAACCATCACGAAGGCAATGTGCATATTCACCTGGATGTTGGTCGAGAACCAACACGACGGTATCGACACAGAGCCTGGAGGTTGGTCGTGAACCATCACGAAGGCAATGTGCATATTCACCTGGATGTTGGTCGAGAACCAACACGACAGTATCGACACAGAGCCTGGAGGTTGGTCGTGAACCATCACGAAGGCAATGTGCATATTCACCTGGATGTTGGTCGAGAACCAACACGACGGTATCGACACAGAGCCTGGAGGTTGGTCGTGAACCATCACGAAGGCAATGTGCAATAATCCCAAGTGTCTCAACCTGCTGATGATCAAGAATCATTTAGAGGTCTATGACATCTACCTACCCGCCACCGTCGATCAAGAATCGGCAGTGCGGATTTATTTTGTGGATATACCCACATTCTTCACATATCCGTGGTTTTATCTTCGGAATGGTTTTTAGTTGATCGGGGATCAATACAAACACCTTAATATACTATGAACACTCGATGAACGATGAGAATAATACTTTAAACAGTGGGGCATTAAGTACCTACTAGTAAAGTAGGGGTGTAATCGACCACTCGTTCGTAAACTCGTTTGTTCTAAAACGGACATAATATGAATTTGTCTGCGGTTTTAGACATCGACACACCTCCGAATGCAATTACTGAGAGGTATTACTTGCTACTGAGGCGTCAACAGACCTGCCCCAGGTCGCCGTCGCCGCTAGAGTAGCGAAAGAGCCTTCGTCGGAGCCGTCCGATGCGCCCGCGCACAGTTAGACCCACAGCTGGGGCGGGCCCTCGAAGCCAATATATAAGCCCACAACGAACCCGAGCACGGGAACAAAATACATAACAATATGAGTCTATTGTGACTCCCTTACGAGGAAAAGATCCTTAAGAGTTATTTAGTGCCGGAAAACATAAAGTTACCCCAGGCTCCAAAATAAAATTTCGTAATAATAAAGTTTAGGCTCGATAACCGAGAGCGCCCGCGACCGCGACACGAAAGCGGCGACGGCGCGGCAGCAAATCGGCGCCTTCGTTGCGGTCATCCGCTCCGCAACACGTACTCCAACGAGGAGAATACCATATTCATCGCCGTCAAATATCTGAGTGACGCCCGCCGCATACTCTTGCGATCTTTATTTTATGGACTCGAAATCGAGAATAAAACTGATAATAATAACGCCTAACGATAAGGCGTCCTTGTATGTCGTCCGGAACACTCACCGAAACGAAACGCTATTCGGAAGTACTGTGTGCGAATTGGCTCCATCGACGTACCCCTTGCTCGGCCACGCGAGCCCGGGGAAATGGGCGGCTCCCCCCGCGCCGGCCGGCACCGGGCCGCAGCGAGCGTCGGCCAAGCAGCCTCCGCGCGCCGCGGAAGCCGCCGGCCGCTGTAGCCGCGCCTACTTAGTCACCTAAGTGACTCAGGTGCGCCACGTTGGTCGCGGACAATTATTTTATAATTAATAGTTGGCATTGATTCGGGACGGCTTAGAAGTCCCATTCTATAAGTCCGTGGCACAATATCTATGTTGCCCCTGGTATAGACAAGTATTCTGTCTCCTGACCAATACCAAACTTTTTGCTCCTGACAAAAAGAAGGACTCCCCTAGTCCATTAAAATGTTAGTAGATTTGGGTGCGATTTTAGAGTGTTCAGCCGAACACCTTGCATTGGGCAGGCGGCAGCCCCACATACATAATCAATTTTTATCTAAAATATTCCCGGCACCTAAACCGAATGGGAAAAAAGATTCACCATAAATCTAAAATCACAAATAAATTTATACGTATATCGGACCACAGAACCATTTCAAAATAAATTCCAAGAAACACATTTTTAAATATTATAAATTTAAAATTGTGAACCATAAAAGCTTTAATTCGATGGCAGAATTTACAAATTTTCAGGCTTACTGTATTAGTACCTCGGTTGCCCCGCGAGGGTTTACTAAAGTGACGACTAAGGTCTTCACCTTCTTAAGGTCTCAAGGCTCAAAATCCGTGCTATACTTAGACGATATCATTTGCATTGGCAATGACTTCGAGAAATGTCTAAGCAAAGTTAACGAGGCCCAGATTACTTCAATGTCTGGGATTCATAGTCAACGTTAACAAAAGCAACTTGCAACCTAAAAATATGTGTAAAATTCTAGTGTTTATATGTTTAATTTTGAGAATTTCACTTAATTTTTTTTTAACTGGAGAAACCCGACATTATAGTACAATCAGTGTATATATTTTCGTCTCTTCCCCGTTGCACAATATAAGTTCGCTCAACTTATTGCGCTGTCAGTAGCAGCTTGTCCAGCGCTACAATACAGCTGATTGCACACAAAAACTTTGGAGACCAATTTTTATCTATTGTTAAAAAGTATTTAAAAATATAATAGCTACTTAAACATTAGCATAAATATCCCCTCGTTCTACGTTCTTTGAGGATCTTAATTGATGGGCGCAAAACATTGGCCCTTTATTGTCCCTCAGGACTTCATTATGTAAACGAGAACCTCACTTATGGCTCTCGTACTGACTGGGGAACCGTCTATGGCGACGATTGGGTCAACGGGTGTTGGAAGCAATGTGAACTCAAGTATCCCATTAACTGGATTTACTAAACCTAAAAATGTTGCATCATACGATAATAATTGTGCTATATTGGTACGAGTAGATAACACCACAGCTATCAGCTATGTAAATTGTCAAGGAAGTATTGAATACCTTCATGCAAAGAATCTAGCGCGGCATATTTCGTTATGTGATATTAAGGTTGACGAGGACTCAAGAGAGTAAAGGACATAGAGTGGAAACTCTCTGACTCGGTTTACCGATAGATAGTCCACACTGTTAGACAGACTATGATTGAGGTATCGGTAGATTACCGATTTCATGTCTCGCGTCAATGCCGACTGTGAGCGCTATTTATCCTGCAAACAGGACTCGGAGGCTATCGCAGTAGATGCGATTAATCTCATGCATTCTCACTTGCCGCACTTCTCTCGATTTGCAATTTTGATTGCAGAATATCCCCACTATGAATATTACTGATCCATATGAAGATTCTAACGAATTTGTGATAACATTTTAAGTAATTGTTTTAATACGAATGCTTCGTATGACACTTTGAACAATCATCGTTCAGCTCCGTATCCCATTTTGGTCTCAGTTAGGATGTTCGAATTAAACGATCACTAATAGGAGCTTTCAAATTCAATCCAAGTTTGCCTAGGTATACTGCCACTTGGAATCCTCGAGAGTGTATTGGATAACATTTCAAATTCGGTCCCGTCCGAATAAATAAAACATAATAAAAAGTTAACCAGAACATTAGGAATATTACTGACCCTGTGTACCGCACACACACAGGGTACAAACGCTATCACTTTTAAGGATGATAATATTAATACCACCTCAAATAGCATTAAAATCATAATTAGTTACAACATTAGGGTCAGGTCGCTAGTATCCAGGGCTCTTTCGTACCTAATTTACGCATAACCCCTTCCATCACACTCGAGGAGTATCTGATTAGAATCGAGCAACTCAGTACTGGCACATACTAAGTATTTCTTTCTGTCGTGCAAACCACACCATAAACAAGTCACGGACAAACCATTAGCCAATGGATTGGCAGGGTGATGACAGAGAGCAGTGTGTCATGGGTCCATGTGCTGTGGCTCGGTGTGCCCGGCGTCCGGTGTCCGGCGCTGGGCCGGCGGCGTCTCCGCGGCGGAGCCCGCAATGCGCTGGCCGCAAGGACCAGCACATCGCGTTTTCGCCAGATATTATATCAGGCCGATCGCTGATGTCGGCCGATTTGTTAAACCCGTTTGCTTTCTTAATAATGAATTAACCAGTGTCCATTATGTAATATGTTTAATTTACGGTTGATACCGTATAATTAATACATTGTTTAAAATGTATGAATAATTAATATTTTGTTTAAAATTTGCAAAACTTCCCTCTCCAAACATCTACGTTGTGAATTATCTTATATCTGAAGAATGAAGCGACGAAATATAATATATGATCAAACGAACTTCGCGAAGTTCGATCGATATTATATGAGTCGCTTCATTCGAAGATATAACACCCGCCCGCCCATATTCCCAGGCGTGGGGAAGTTTCGCATAGTATCTCTAAAAAGAATGACGTAAAAATGGCGGCTGGCTGTATCGATACGTAGGATCGAAAAAAAATGATCGATTGAAACAAATCGATTTTACTTTAAATAAACGTGCGAAGCTACCTTGTAGGCTAAAGGGACTACGTTGTGAATTATCTTATATCTTCGAATGAAGCGACTCATATAATATCGATCGAACTTCGCGAAGTTCGTTTGATCATATATAATTAGGGCTTCTCCCACGAATGGGGAGGTTAGTGCCATAATCTCAGGCGGGTTGGAGTTCGCAGTTTTATAAATATAACAATGGAAAACGCTGCTGCCCATTTTCCAGCCTACGAGAGCTCTTGACCGTTTAGTATTTATAGCTATAGTAACAAAAAATGGAGCCAAAAATTTCGCTTTTTACATCACCCGGAACCTGCAATTATCCAGGTCAAGTTTGTTATGTGCGAGCACGTGCTACCTACGTATAGGGTTGCTACGTCTACTATATAATATAGTATCCTACTATATTTTGAGTCAAGATACTGTATAAAGATACTAGGTATAAAATTTATAGTAGCTATATTTTAGCATAACATAAGTACAATTGTTACTAATATAATTCTAGCAAAATATGGATCTATGGTCTGAAATAAATATATTTTAATTTAATTTAATACAGCGTCAACACTCCCTCTGTAATAAGAGCCATTTGGTCAAAAATATCATAAAGTCCTTAAAACAAATTTAAAACCTAAGTACCTACGCAATTTAAAAAAGTTTAACCACTTTAAAAGTTGTGACCGGCAAAGCAGCAAAGGGGTCTTTGACAAGTGTCATGCAAATTGTAAAAAGTCTGCTTAAAATGATAAATAAAGGATATTATATTTATACTAGTTTTCGACAACCAAAATAGACATCTCCTATATTCCCCTTGAAACTTGGCAGCCCTACCTACATGTCAGGATTCCTTACCTCGCCGGTTACCCAAGCATGCAGTAAGTGTTATGCAACTGCAATGTCAAAGTCACTAACGTGTCTAGTGTTTAGCACTACCTACAACACTGGTGTGTACCTTATCATTTATGAAAGAACTAATGTTACGAGCAAATAATATATTGAGGAAGGTTCGATACCTGGCTTCGACACGCGGGACTTTCTATGTAAAATAAGGAGACGGTGGTTGGCTAGTGAAGAATTTATAGTGTGAAAAACTATCTCCTTTCAACCAAAAACGTAACGAGAAATCTATACATATAATAAAGCATTATTTTAACTGGCTATTTAGTTACTGCTTAAAAAAAGGATTTTCATTCGAATTTCGACAAAGCTAGTGGGATTCACAAAGACAGTTGGTATATTATAGTTTGTAGCTGTGCTAAGGAATGCAAATTGACAACAAACCATTCGTTTTTTAACATTATGGGACTGAAAATCTTCAAGTACAATTTAACCTATGCCTTTGCGTTATAGGTACCTTTTTGCTCACTGTCCTGACTTATTCTCAGTCTATTGAATCTATTCAAAAGCGTACAGAAACCGTCCTTTGAGCCGCTGTCTATTTAGTCGCTGAGCCTGCCGTGACTGCGACTTACAGCACCACTAACTTATTTGTTCAGTAGACAAAATTGTAACTAAGACATTATTGTACTGAAATGACTGTTTGAGACGCCGACTTCTTTACCAGTGGCGACACCGTAACTGAACAGATGAGTTGGTCGCAGTGTATGAATGGATGGAAAATATTATAACTGTTCAGTCGTGACAAAGAAGTCTCTCTGCTTGCTTGTCGTTACTTTCTCTTTCATGCCTACTTGAAGGATTAGGTCCTTTGTGCTTAAATGACGACGGGAGTATAGTCTTTATTCCTTTGTAGCTAACACAGATAGAATTCATCTCTTCTTCTTAATCTAATTTCCGTCTTATACTGCCTGTGTTACCTGCACTACGAGGACACTGAGAATCTAAAAGAGTGTCTAACTTAATCAGTGCCACATTAAAACGTCATATCTTCCAGAGTAGGATCACTAGCCTACAGGACATTTATGTGATAGGTACGGCAGACAAACGGACAAGCCACCTGATGCAAAGTGATCACCGTCGCCTATGCGTTGCCTGACTGTAAGGAGAATTCTAATATACCTCTTATAAAGTTTATAATAAACTATCAAACCGGATAAAGGACTGCCCTCAGACAAAATTTAAACAAAAAAATTCTGGTTGAAAATTTGTTTTCATTCTATCAAGGATATTCTAAATGCAAATATTGTTGACTAGGTAAATTGATATTAAAATGCAAATTGTTAATCTTATACGAATAATGTAATGACATAGTGCAATAATAATTACAACATTTTTGTTTGCCTCATTGGGTAGAACATAAGGGCCCAGTGGGTCTAAGTAATCATTTGTAACCTTGTTGTTACTATTTTCTGCCAATAAAAAGCTTTTGGTTTTAGACTTTTGAAAATAGGACTTACGACCGCAAGGTCTCATTCAGTTGTCAGTGCGTACGGCGTCTCTGTACGTTTAATGCGACGGTAGCGACAAATGTCAGTTCCCAGAAAAGTTGATTGGTATGTAGGTACTGTAAGGTCATAACTATTGCTGCCATGGCAATAGTTTAATCCGTCAGTCTCGAAAGGCGGGCGTTGCGCAAGAGTCGCTCGACGGACAATCGACACTTCCTTATTAGTTTACCAGCCAGTACTGTCTCGGCTGTATATTGGAACTTTCCCTTCGCACTCTTTGAATGGGTTAAGAAGGTTTAAAGATGTCACTTACAATACAAGCATTCATGTAGTACCACATGATAATGATACGTGAGTATTATTTGATTTGGTACCTATTTGATTTGCTGGCTACCATTCAGCAAGAAGGCTAGCCTAACGTCCATATTTCTATATTGTAGCCTTCGCGACTTCTTTCATTTATGGGCCATGGTGATAATTACTTACCATCAGGTGGCGCAGGTGTTCGTTTTCCTTACTTTAATATAAAAAAGTTGCTTATGAACAAACTCACAACTCAAAAAATTACGTTTATGTGCAGTTTAGATACAGAATGCCCTATGGTATTCATCACGTATTAACGAACAATTAAGCTGAAATAGCATAAATCTAACCTTTAATGACATACAAGTTGTAAATATGGAACTTCGTAAACTTAATTTTGTGGCCGAACATTCTCGATTAACTCGTAGCGGTAGCAGCGATAACCGCAGAACGAAGAACACTATACACTTTTATTATCCACGTACCCATTCCCTCACGGATATCACCATCGAAACTATGAAACAGTCAAGAGCGATCATTCTGCAGGCCCTATAGGTATCACTTGGGGAAAATAAATACATCAGCCGTCAATATGTATCTTGCGCTTGTATGTAGCCTGAACTAGCTTGTCTGCCTTCTATAAAAATATTATAGCCTCAAGCCTGTACCTGTAGCCTTTATACCTGTACTCATAACCTCTAACAACGTTTTGATCGAGACAATAATTCACGATAACAATCATAGTCATAGCTTAGACGTCATAGTTACAGAGTATGACCCATAAAAAACTGCATGTCTAAACTTGTTACATGACAGAGTCATTCTAATAAAGATTGACAACCCTATAATTACATAACCAACCTCATTGGGCCGCAGCAAATCGTATGAGCTCCGAAAGCATTTCTAATTGGCGCTGAGGGTATTTTAAAGTAAAATGAAAAATGCTTGACACTCGTTTGTCTACCTACTATGTTAGAGAGAGAAGAGAACTAATAAATCTATGACTTTATCATATTCGCTTGGTCTAAATAATTTAACCGACAGAAAAGTCTGATAATCCCCGACCAAGTTTACTTATACTCAAATATTTTCTACACTAATGAACCGATTTTAATAAAAACAACCATACAACAGCTCAGAACCATCTCGATTAAACTGGCTTTCAAATACAGAAAATTGCATTCAAATCGGTCCATCCGTTCGGGAGCTGCAATGCTACAGACACAGATACATAAAAGCCACAGTCAAGCCACACCCGTTTTTTTTCATTAGGGGTTAAGAAGGCACTCGTTCCGCTATATAGTCTAGATATCTTAATAATCCGCTAAATATCTTAAATCCGCTGTTCTAAACATATCTACAGCAATCTAAAGTTTACACCAAAAGTACACGAGCTGCGCTTGCTCCGGCTATCTCTAATATCTTTAACAAATGCAACGCAACAATGTTGTAGGTCTAGACCTAATTTTTGAATATCCAATTGCTGTTACGTCCGTGACACATTCAGTTATCGACCGACCGGACCCTTGGGGCATTACGCATCTATTACTCATCTAAAACCAACCAGAACATTTGAACCAAATGCCCTGGCAATTGCTTGCAAAGAGTTCAATCGCTAGGGACGGGGAAGCGAATAAAAATATCGATAGATATCGCAAGAGTTACTGGAGTTAAAAGATCGATAAAATTGCGTAAAGCTAACTGAAATAATTCACGATAACCGTGAATAACAAAAACAAATGTTCCGAAAATCATAACACCAATGATACTTGGACAGAACATAGAGCTCATTTCAATTTGACATAGCCAATTCCAATGACAAAGAGCCAGGGCTTACGTTGCTAGGATGCCTAAGCCCGGGCGAAATGGAGGAAAATGAGTCAGAAAACGGACCCTTGCAGAGGCCGGGACTGGCCGCTCGGATGGTGATGGTAATATCGATATTCCGATTTATCGACAATATCTTCTACCCAACCCTACAAATGGTCACCGATTTGTTGTGATCACGTAACATTGATTGAATCTGAGGAAGTAGTTTGTTTTTATTTCCGTGGAATTGGGCACCGGGGCAATGTCTGCGGAGCGTGGCCAATGGAGATTATTGTTATGATCGATTCATACGCCTCCGTTTATTATAACCATTGCTATTATTATACCATTAAGGCGGAAAGGTACTTCCGCATCTGGTCTCACGAGTTAAGGCGCTTTCATTGTAAAAGTAAATACGTACCTACTTACCTACACGTTATAGATCGTAGGCATCTAAATATCTACGACTGCAACGATGTAAACAGAGTTTTGTAATGTAAATTTGCAAATAATTTGTCTGTAATAGTTTTGGAATAAATAATAAATAAATAAATAAATATTCGTGGACAAATTCACACAGCGCCATCTAGCCCCAAAGTAAGCAAAGCTTGTGTTATGGGTGCTAAATAACTGATAAACTACTTATATACTTTTAAATACATACTTATTATACATAGAACACCCAGACCCGTAATGAAATTAAAATTCATCATTTCAATTTCTGAATCGAACCCGGGACCTCTTGCGTGGCAGACAGATGTTGACCATTGAACCACTCAGGTCGTCTAATATAGTCGAATAATATAGTATCACGTCCCGGGGTACCAATCGTCTCCCAAGCCTGTTCAACCGGGTACCTCCCGATAAAGCTTAACGTCTTGAATTTAGTAGCGACGACAAAAGTAAGCGAGGACCACGCGTACCTTTTTATAAATTTAGATTAGCCAGGCATTTGACCGCCATCTCACGTGGTAAATGACGATGCAGCCGAAGATGGAGCATGCTGTCTAGGAACAGCCCATTCACTCTAGCCTTAAGGGCGTCCAGATTATAATGATCAGAGAGAACACACTCGCAGGCAACGTGTTCTATTCCCCAGCCGTACGCATTACAAAGGCTGAACCAAAGCTTGTCCGGATAGGTGGAAAGATTCACGACATAAAGATGAAGCGCTCGTCCGGTTCGCATCTCCCGATAGCGGAAAGGGCCGGCCGATATGTAACCTGTAGAAGCTCAAGGCTCCTGCAGCTTAGTATCAATCAATTGCGGGTCACAAATTATCTTATTTGCGCGTTTTTTCACCGAATCCAAAGCGGCCAGCCACACCTTATCCAGACACTGACCACAGACACGAAGCCACAGAAACTAGTCAGTTCAAATGGTAGAATTATTAGTCGATTTGACCCAAAACCACGCACAATGACCGCCCCGGCCATGCTCCACTTACGAACTTGTGGCAGTAATGACGTCATTATCCACACTCAGGTGGGAAGCCGCGAATTGTGTCGCGCTCGTGATGATTTCTATCGCGCGACAATTGTTATGGATTATGATTAATTCGTTGTTTTGTTGACCCCTTAAGAAAGAGGGTAATCGTCTTCGCTGTATGCGCATGCACTTAGATGTAAAACATTCATGACAAAGAGTCTGCTTCATGGTTATTAGATACCTTTATATCTATAGTAAGACGCTGGCAACCTGTAGACTTGTTCGACGTTTTTTTTAATCCTCGATGAATAAAGAGGGGTGTTTTGCGTGTGTATCTGTGGCTGTGTATATCTGTGTGTCTGTCTGTAGCATCGTAGCTCCCAACCGGGTGGACCGATTTCGATGTGGTTTTCTTTATTTGAAAAGCTGTTTAATGAGATAGTTCTTAGATTTGTTTTATTAAAATCAGTTCAGTAGTTTAGAAAAATACTTCGGGGGCTTTCTGGTGTTTTCTGTCGGTAAAGTTGTTATACAACCCACTATACTTTGTCTCTGATCAATTTTCCATGGTTGTAAACAAACCACTTTTACATATCTACCTCGTCAAAGAACACAATGTGAATTCACACCATAGCCAGAGTGAACGTCATGGGTTAAACTAATCATAATCACTTATAACGCATCACTAATTATTAGTTTACATTGAATTGACACGCAGTATTTGTTTACAAAGTTGGAAAATTGATCTGAGTCAAAGTATAGCATTGCTATTAAAAAAATGATTTTTTACTACGCCGTAAACAAACGAGCAGACAGCATAACTTATGGTTAGCGGTAACTGACGCCCATAACATCTACGATTCATGCATTTAGGTTGCAGGCAACAAAAATGCAGAACCGCAGATGCGTTGTCACTGTGAGGACTAAGATGGAATATAATGTTTTAGATAATAACACATATTAAATTACTTATCTTCCAAAACTACATCAATGTCTGTATACGTTTTAAATTTATTCATTCATTTATTTATTTCCCCTGGTGTTGCTGATGTCCACAGGCGGCGGTGACCACTTTCCATCAGGTGGCCCGCTTGTCTGTTTGTCTGCTGAGTAACATAAAAAAAAAAATATGAACCATTGTTTTAAAAGTGGGTCAAAGGAAATTTAATTGAAGAAAAAGCGAATTACGTACGCAAATCGTGGGCAGGAGAATCAATAATAAAACTAAGGTATATCCTATGTGAGAAACCATCAAATTTTATTATTGAGTATTTACTTCATTTCTATTTTTCTTTCACTCAAACTGCGGTCAGCATTCCGTGGTGACCATTAATCTAATTTGACTTATCTGTGTCAGCTTGTTCATTACACTTACCGCATGTTACATAAAACGCAAGTATAAGTACCTACCTACATCGCACATGTTTGTATAAGTGCATACATACACTTTTTTACCAGATGAAACTAAATTACCATTACGAAACTTCCTGTACCTCTAAGTACGTCTCGGCTATGAACGTCTTGTTATTAAGATTTTATGCGAAATTTATGCATAATCTCCACTCCGCATCCGTTTTGGATTCATAGCGGCATTGCATTTGAAAGGGAAGTGCAGCTGTGTGACAGTACAGTCTAAGAGTGATGCTTAAGTTTTCTTATATGACTAGTTAGTGTATAGTGTTATTTTGTGGTGATTTCTTTTTATAGCAGTAAGGTGGCAAACAAGCTTACGGCCTGTCTGATGGTAAGCAGTCACCGCAGCCTATGGACGTTTGCAATACCAGGGGCACTACCCACACGTTGCCGACCACGTAAAAACCTTTTCACTCCTTTCTTGAAGAACTAACTAATAGAGTAGTGGTGGAGACACTCGCTTAGAAGTTTTCGTTTTGGCGGAATATGTGCAGGGCAGATGTTAAAGTGGTGGTACCTATGGTTCAATTTCTATGACGATGAGCGTGCCGATTCGTCATGTGTTCAATGATGCTAGGGGAATTCCAGATAAGTCTCCTTTAAGATTATGGCGTTCCTATAATTGTACATATTGTGAGTTATGTTGGCTATCTGTCAATTTAGTTCCTTTGTCATCCACGAGCGATACTATCTGACAATGTATCTAGTTCTTTTTGGGCACATCGATCGGCCATTTTCTATTACTTACTTGCATGGTCAATAGGTCATGGTTTTGGTACAAATTATTTGAAAGTATGCCCTGTCCTCCTAAAAGGAATCTCTTTCGTCGTTACAGTTTCTTTCAATGGAAAACCCTCAAACAAAGCCGCCGATATTTTCTCTATGAGCCGCCAAGCCGAGATCTCAACACATGTCGTGCCCGCGATACGCGAGTGCTCCGGAGAGTGTTGTCTCGGTCCAGCGCACACCTTTACGCTTTCTCCATTGCTCTCGCACACGGCACGCGGTGCGTCTGCGCAGGATGGCAGCCAGGGAGGACCGTCACGCGGGTCAGTGGATACCACAGAGGTGGATACTCTTGAAGTCCGATTTGTGACGAACGCATAACGGGTATAACGGATGTTATACCCTCAACTGTGACAATTTAGAATAATTGATAATTAGCGACCCGGCTCGCACGGATTTTCTCGGGGTCTCTGTATAGCGCATCAAAATTCGTTGCGTGATTTAAAATATCAGCGTACATACTATGAGACATACGGCGGAAAGCGACTATATTTTACCTAGATAGCCTTCACCGCCAAAAACAGGGGTTTATTGGTGAAACTTTGGTAAACTAAAAAACATTTTTTCCAAGATAAGATCTAAACAGGTTAACACTACTGAATACACTACTGTCCAAGTCCAACTCATTTGGTTCAGCATTCACAGCCAACAAACAAAACCTAGGTTGTCTAGCAATTAGGGAAGTGTTTTATAACTTTGAACAATACCCGACACTTTTCACTTGG
Organism: Blastobasis lacticolella; assembly: GCA_905147135.1. NCBI lineage: Eukaryota > Metazoa > Arthropoda > Insecta > Lepidoptera > Blastobasidae > Blastobasis > Blastobasis lacticolella. Next base: position 13,757,181 of record LR990053.1, on the reverse strand, counting down.
TGAGGTCAATGTTCGCTGCATTTAACTTCAGTTTACTTTTATACTTCAATTTGTACTTGTAGGTCAAATTGGAGTATAAAAATGAACTGAGGAGGCAGAAAACTGGCTGGTGTCTTTTATGTTTTTTTAGAACTACAGTTCTAAAATACCAAAATGGTTATGGAATACCCATCCAACTTCAGCTTTTGCAGCCCGAAAACATATTTTTAATATCAAAGATCGTTTTCAGTTTTGAAATTGAAAAAGTATTTATTGTATGAGGATTGCGTTAATCAGCTTTCCAAACGTCTAGTCAAAAAGCTAATAAGAGGCACGGCAAGGGCACGTGCCGGTTAATGTAGATATATTGTAGTAACGAGTGACATTATTTATACAGATTTGTGACTAGAGAATGTTGAATCCGACGTATCGTAAGCGAGGATAGCCTCCCAGGGATACGCCATGCTCAAAAGCTTGGATGGCCCTAGCGATATAGCTAATAACTCGAAAGCTACCTATATCTTCCATGAGCGAGCAAGATGAGTATCGCATAAGTTATCGCAAAGAGTTAGGCGCTATCATATTTGAAAACGATCGTGCGACCATGCTCGTACCGTAGCCGTGGTCATTGAAGCACTCAAAACCGCCCGTCGCACGACCATGGTTGCGCGACCGTTGCCAATTCGGACAGCGCCTTAGGCGGTAGCTCCTCAGGAACCATTGCACGTTGTCCCAAGAATGCATCAATTGGTTACCTATCCTACCTACCATCATACAAAATTCGATTTCGCACTGTGGAGTCCAAATAAATTCAGTAAAACCTGCTTATAGAGGCACTTACATCCAGCAGCACGTGCTTTATATGCGAAGAACATATCCATACATACAAAGCAAGAGATAACCGCCTAAATATCCTTCACTATGTACTTAGTAAAACAATGAGTGAATCCTTACGCGGCCACAATCGCCGGAACGTTGCAATGCCGGCGGTCGGCCTCACACTTGACTTGATCGCGGCCCGAGGCCGGCAGTTCCTACGCGAGAGGCAGAGCCTACGCTGAGTATACCGAATTAACGAATATGCGGTGTTTTTTAGATGTATTTTTCTTAAGTATAATATACCTAGATTTTATATCGGGCGCGGTCGGGCTCTTGCTTTGTCGGGCACTGACCGGCTCTTTCTGGTATTGTCGGAAACGGTCCGGCCGTTGTCGGCGTGGGGTAGATGTGCTCCTTCCTACTTTCCTATCCCCTCCTTTTTGACGTTTGAAGGAGATACTTAATATACTACTCAACAAAGAAATTTTGATTGATTGATATTGGCCCGTACTATAGTCTCATGAGTGAACGGGAGACCACGATGCTTTTAGATTATGAAGGTACCTTCTGAGAAGGGGTTCGGAAAAACACTGTGGTTGATGCCCCTGGTATTGCATACGTCCATAGGCTGTGGTGACTGATTACCATCAGGCAGGCCGTAAGTGTGTTTGCCACCTTAATGGTATAAAAAACGTACTCATGAACGTAAAATTACCATGCAGGGTTTGTTACTATGGAGAATTGAAAGTAATAGTACCTACTAAAGTAGATCGTCATCATTAGAAATAGGAAGCGATATACGACGATTGTAATAGAGAACAATATTGAGTAATCATACATTGCAAAACTTAACATAACCGCCATAAAGGTATCCTATTTGAATGTCAACAGTAAATATGTTCCGAATCAACAACATTACAACACAGTGTTTATCTGTTATGCCAATTTCTAGGCTGTGTACATGCTAAATGACTTATGCTCGTGCTTCTTGAATCAATACATTCTGGTTTCCGAGACGTTTCTTTGAAGTGGGATAAATTTAATTACACAACAAGTATTACAAGATTAATGACACTGTTTGAACTTTGAACATTCAATTATTTGTTTTAGAGAAAAAATAAAGTATGAAGTAATAATAAGATGAACAAGTACCTTAATTTTACTGTCACTCCGCGGGGAACATAATCTGAAAGAAAAAAATATTGTTAATCAACTGAACAACATGGATGTGTACACACACTCGCATTTAATTAATATAGATGAGATACAATAAAATATAATATTAAGGCTAGAAATAAAAAAAAAATTATATATTTTCAATATATATCGGACCATCGGTCTCTATACAGCGATTCATCCGTCTAAACCAAGATTTGAAGCACCGGCGACAGTCTTCTTTAGAGTAATCCTCATCTGCTGCTGTAAAAGCATTCCGAGCGTCCTCAGGGCTATCAAATTGAATGCCACGAAGTTCTAGTTTCATTTTTTTTTAAAGAAGTCGCACAAAGTAAAAAGAAAGAAGTCGCACGATGTTAGATCAGGGCTACAAGGCGGGTGGATTAATTTTAGAATCTCAGTGTTTGTTAAACATGATTGTGTAAGTTTTGTCGATGCATTGTCATGATGCAAATAGAGACCTCTCAAACCCGTTTTAAGACGTTTTTGATTTAACTCACCAAATACGGTTGGTAACACACTTCAGAGTAACATTGGGCGTTAGATAACAGTGTTTTGAGTGTCCAAGGAAATTGTCGCTAAATGGCCACTCGCAGAAAGGAATGTTGTCACCATTTTCTTGCCCATACTGCCCACGTTTGTCTTTCCTAGGAGGTTCTACGTCTGGAAACACCCAAACTGTTGACTGCCGCTTATTTAGTGGGTCATATTGATAAACCCAACTCTCACATCCAGTATTAAACACTAGCAACCCGCCCCGGCTTCGCACGGGTATTAACCTAACAAATTATACAATAGCCTCGTGAGGCTATTCAATTGGAAAAATAAGACAAAAAAATTTATGTAGTTACATTTATAACGGGCCAAATCAAAGCCTGAAGATACATTCTAAAGTCAAACGTAAACACTAAAGCCAATCATGGCCATAGATAGATACAACTCTCTTTAATTCGATTTATATTTAAAGGTTAATGGTCTACTAAAATCTTGAATATGTACTAGACGTAAAATGGAAACATGCGTTACCACAAGAAAGTTCCCTCTTTACTGCATATAGGATTATCCTATGGTTCTATTCTAGGCCTGACTCATAAATTACTTATTACCTCTACTCGTGTCTATTCCGTTATTCCTTTACTGACTAGTAAGTATGCATATTTTGAACCAACATTACCTACAGTGTAAGTACTCGTAAACTGTTTGTGACTATTGAGACATTATCATATTTTATGCCACCAGCTAGGGTGACAGGGTGAAAAAAAGAGTGTCTATGCGTTAGCAACACTCGGGGACGCAGTGACTAGCTTATAGTTAGTTACATAGCGAAAGTAACTAGTTTGTCACCTTAAAAATACGACCAGTTACAAGTATCTACGTGCATACGTGCACTGCAACGCGATTATCAATGAGAAAGATTTGCACATTTTTCTTTCTTTACTTTTTCAACACCATAGGTTATTGTACCTACATGTTAATTATAAAAACATGATATTTTACATTACTAGAATAAATTAACTCCTAGACAACAATGTGTGGGAAGTTAATCTTTGTTTGAATTGAAATTATCAGTAGAAAATTATGTTGTTTTAATTAATTGTTTTAGACCGTTCCTATTCTTTAATACCACTTCATAAGTGACCTTTATTATAATTTATAAAATATCACAATGTTACGTCGATAGTGTGTATAGTCTGCTTGACAATGAATTTTTTATCCAAACTCAAAATGTTAAGGTAACTGGCCAACTAATGATAGCACTCCAATTGCCGTTCCAATCGACATATGCTTAAATAAACAACGCATAATACTCGATCCTTGCGTGTTCAACTAGATTGTGTAAACATTAAGGACATGGGTACCTAATCGTACAATGGGAACCAACATAAATTGAACGTCGATACTGCCTCAACTCGTTTAATTCCGGGGTCACTTGAAACTGGGTGTATTAATGGTAGCACGAATTGGAATATCAGTTCTGAGCACTGAAATATAGAGCGCAAATTGCTACATCCTAACAATGCTCCTGTTAGGGTGACTGAGCTTCTAATCAAATATGAATTAAGGGTGGTTGTCCTCAATGGTATTTGCACCAATTTTCTCGACTATGGGTGTTGTAAAACCGACTAATCCTTACTACTAAAGCTACCGATCACCTCGAGTGAGGTCCTTTTTGAGGTGGTTTGCTACTGTAATTATCTGATTAGCCAAATCCTGTCAAGGCGGACTCCGGGCCCTCGTGCGCGAGAGCACAAACATGACTTTTTCCTCGAGTGAGTTCGACTCGAGTTTAGGTATGGTGTAAATGGGTGTAAAACACTAACCAGCTAGGTGGACCAAAAAATGAGCAGCAGTGTTTTCTGTTGTCTTTGAGGTCCAAATCCCGTGAACGCGCTAACGCGCTGCCAATACGCAGTTGCAATATCACGCACGTAGCACATGTGTTTTCTGCTTAAATATTTGCTTAACCGACTAGTGTTGCTGACGAATAGTAACAACTTAATAATGTATTATGAGGTAAACCGACATTAATAGCACCGAGCAAAGTCGAAGCAATGTAATAAATATCTGTAACAGATATAAATACTTTACCTTCCTAATGTCACTTAGTTTGCAAGTACCTATGCCAAAGAAAATGCTCTCCGAGCCTCTTGAGAATTAATATTTCTATGACAGCTAACCGACGCAGTGTCCGAGTTCTGCCAGAGTTTTCTATACCGTCAATTTTAAGTCAGGCGTGGCAAGAAAACAAACAAATGATAGAACTACACCCGTATTCACAAACAATACTTGTCTAAGTAAATACGTGGTTACAGTGCTCGTCAGCTAACGCATACGTTCAATACGACTCTTTTGCTCCGGAATCGTGGTCCCACCATGATGTCTTACTATAGGTCCCACTAGTGGGTGCACGAGTCGAATTCGTTCATTTTGACGCAGCATAGTGCCGAACGCCACGCCGAACCGTGTACGTTCGCACGCACATTGAGACCTCTGTATGGTGTATCTCGTATTCTGCCGCACAGTTTCGTATTTAGGAAAAGCCGCCATTAGAATGCCAACAACTTTACGGACTACAGGGGGTCTAAAAAGGCCACATTAGCGTTTCATAATATGATTTATATTTATTTGACACAAACTTATCTGCAGCGTCGCTGTTGTTGACATTGACATGACAATTCAAAATGGCGTCACTTAGTTCCAGCACTGGCCACCGCATCAGATAAGTTTGTGGCAGTCTAATATGAATCATAATATGAAACGCTAATGTGGCCTTTTTAGACCCCCTGATCTATGTTTTCCATAAAGCACAACATAAACTCTTTCGATAACGGACAACACAAATCCTTCGTACTATTTTACGTCGCACCTGTCACAACACGATGTGCGAATGACAATAGCGGTGGTGCCTAATGTTGTAGAAGCAGGTACTAAGAAGGCAAGTTGCGTCACCCGACTGCGCGGCGGGATGTTGGCCAACAGCGACCACAATTAGGAGGCTGTTACCCACTCAGAGGCTATGGAGGCCTGGTACTTGGTAGGCTGTTACTCGGATTTATTTTTGTTAAACGTTCCTTGGATTTGGCTGGGGATTTATGTTCTTTTTTTAATTTTTATCATTTGCATCCTCCTCCACTCAATTACAAATATCGAATGTGGTGTTAGACGATAGAATCTAGGCTCTGATAGCCGGAATGTAACGATATGAGATTAAATGATTCATGTAAAAGAGACGGTAAAAGAGGCACAAGGTCATAGAGTTACGGAAAATGCACGGTTATATCTAGGTCTCCTGGCCGGAGAGCGTCCTGATCCACGCCTGCTTAACCGTGGTCTTCACTTTAGTTAAGAAGAATAAACCGGCTGTCAGTTATTCGGCAGATATAGATATGGCTATTCCACTGCCACCGACCAAGGTAACGGATCAGTCAGATGTCGTACTTAGTCCCGTTTATCTTCCTGATACCTTTTCAAGTTATCGATTAAACCTATTAAAATTTATGTAAGTAGATGAACGAACAAAGGTTTCTAGGTTACAAAACTGGCATGCATTCTAACAAAGAATGAGTTTTGTCGCAACCCAACCGGTTCAAGATTTGTTTTCCGCTTTCGCTGACGTGTCTCTGCTATGAATATTATTAGCCAAGGTTATTGGGACCGTTTATTAAGTTTAGGACTGTGTGTTGAACTAAAACGCGTTCGATTTTAGGCAGGTTGTAAAGATAGGGGGTAGGCTTTTGAAAGCGTACAAGAAAATAAGCTAGTTTGTGATCCCTTCACAGCGCATCGGGGTACATAAGTCTGCCTGTTCATATGGTTATTACAAAGTATATACAGGTATTTATAAATAACCTTTTTTGGGTACCTAGAAGTAAAGCGGGGGTGAAATTATGTGGGGTGTCATTATGTATATTATATTATGTACGGCGTATAACTCTACCGCCAGGGCCGCTATGCCCTCTACCCTTGTGCTCGCGTCCGCGGCGGCCTAGCGCAACTGGCAGCAATAGCTGCTATTGGCGTACAACCGGAATTTGCGTCTCGCGGGTATTGCCGTTTGCTGCCATTGGCGTTTTAATGGGTAAAGATTTTTTTTATTTATTCTAAATATTTGGCATTTGCTTTCAAAATAATTACTTCATTGTATTACAGCAATATTTGTAACGAATATGACAATACAATCGTTGTCGTTACGTCAGATACGCGAGCGCCGTTAAAAGTGGGCCAAGTTCGTTATTTTAATTCGCCACTCATGCACCGGAGCTCTTAGGGAAAACACGCACTTACAATTCATTGAAAGAAATATATAATTTCTAAAATCATGACATTTACCATTCATGACTTAAATTTTTTTAAATGACTTAATTGGAAAAAACGGTGACTTAAAACATTGTAAGTATTTACTTTAAATAAAAAGGAAACAAATGTTCTGAAATAATATTTGGGATGTTTTTCCCGACATACGTTTATCGGTTGACACTCGCATTATCGATGCATTGCGTGGTAGTGGTGTGTGGGTATATTCACGTGGTAGTTGTAACTTGTAAACAATATGATAATGGCTTATGTAGTAAAACATAATGGCATCCATTACACTCAAACTAATCGTTATTTCCTTTAATTTATTCAGTGATTTCCAGCTGTTTTATCGGGATTACCGTAATCTGGTAATCCTACGATTATATTGCTTTGTACGATCATTGTTGTTTTAAAAAAAATTGTAGCTTTATTTGTAGCATTCGAAAAAACAAGTATTTTGAGTAATCAGTCGCCAAAGGTGAATGAAGCATTGCAACCTCAAAGGAATAACTAAAGCTGCAACCCAAAAAACTACTGTCATAGATTGCAGAATAGGTACTTACCTAATTTAATTACGTCTGTAAATAAAAAAATTGGCTTCAGTCAGTGTTTTCAACACTGCGATCTCCTTGCAAGCGTGGAGATTATGGCAATCAACATCGTCTGAGCGATCAATCCCGGCACCCGGCTGAGATCTGTTCTAATAAGAAATTCTAAGAATTATTTTTTTGTCTGATTACTGAAACAACTAGTACCTACATACGTCTTATCCGTACCTATTTTGTACATGAAGAAGGGGCTAACATCCAAGTTAAACACTCAGCCTAGTTTGAAGACTAGTACTTACACACTGTCTAAATAATGCAATTAAGAAGATCTATGTACCTCTATTTTGTAACTTTCTTTTTGCGACAATAAATTATTTATTTATTATTTACTATCAGGATCCACTTTCCTAGATTAATTAGATATTTTTCCTGCACTTCGCCCCGTCTTCAGCATCTTCACTTCGTGAGCCATTCGCTCTCGCGTCCGACTCGGCGATCTCAGTCCTTCGCTTCTTGGGTCTCACTCGGGACCTCTTTCCTGATACCATCAGGTTTCGTCACCTGTTTCTCACGTACCCAGGAGCTTACACAGCACGTGTACAACCAGTGCAAGCGAGCCTCTTCAATCTTATCGAGAGTTAGAGACGTGTGAAGATTATGGCAATGGCTTCTACTATTGGGGAGGAAGTTCATGTTCAGCTGTTCACTTTTATAAGCTGTTGATCATGTACTTATTTGAAGTGTATATTTAAATTAGGATTTTATGACATCAGCTAGCAATGCTTACACCGTACCTGTACCCAATAGTTTTAGATGCCTTGCTTAAATTACACTAACCCACATGTTACTTAAAGTATATGATTGGTCACTTTTGTTTTCGTCATCGCAAGCAATTTACCGTGACTCATGTGGGATCGCATTACATTATAGTAGAACAAATATTATAGTAGATTTATTTACAAAAAATACATTATTAATTAATACATTATGTACAGTATGATATGTAGAAATGAGCAGCCAGCCCAGCTGATGGTAAGTGGTAACTGTCGCCCATAACATCTACAATTCATACATTTAGGTTGTAAGTAACAAAAATGCAGATCCGCAGGCGCGTTGTCACTCTGAGGACAAAGATGAAATGCCTCATGCCTGTAATTTCGCTTCATACATCACTGCGAAGAATACTATTATGTTAGGTTAATTTCCCCTAGTATTGACAGGTATGATGCTGACCGCACAGCACAAAGATGGCGCAGTTTTCCACATGTGCGCAAACGCAGATGGCGTGCAGATAGAGAAATCCGCTGAGCTATGCATATTTATACCACATTGCTTTCTCTCTCCCGACTTTACACGCTGCGCTGGCACGACTCTATTTGGTGATGATACATACCTGCAATAGAGTCCAAACCTATTCATCGATACTTTTTTCAGATTAATAGCCATAGGCAGGGATGTTCTATCGTAGAGAGGTGAGATATCCGTCAAATACCTGACAATTTTGCAAATTGAGAAAATAATTTACGAACGCTCTAAGTTGTAGTATTTTAAGTAATATTGGTAGCTTTTTATGCTACTCAGTGACAAAGGAATAGACAGCCCACATAATACAAGTAATTGCGCTGGCCACCTTATCCTACCAACCGGAACACAACAATGCAAACATTGTTGCTTCAAGGCAGAAATAGATAATATGACAGAAGAAATAGCGTCGGTAGATACTGTAGCATGTGTGCTCTAGCAGACCTTAGGTTAGGTAGACTATCAGGATGGGTTGGCGTTCCGATAGTGGCCTGGGCTTTAGGTTAAGCAGGTTGGGTCGTTAGGTGAAGGCTTTGATTGGGATTAGGCCAGCCAGCATTTGTGTAGGTTTACGTAGGACGTAGGTATCGGCTGGCTAGGGTGCTCGCACTCATCTAGTGTGAGTGAGCTTCGGTTTGATTTGGTCATGCTGGGGATAGGATCGTTTGTAGGCGTAGGATTTAGAAGTCATCATCACAGCCCATAACAGTCCACTGCAGGACTTACGGTCTCTCCCACGAAAGGGAAGGTTATTGCCATAATCTCCACGCTTGGCAGGAGGGTTGGAGATCGCAGTGTTGTAAATATAACAATAGAAAACGCTGCTGCCCATTTTCCAGCCTACGGAGACTCTAGACATTTTGCCTCGGAAACATTAGTCGCCTTGTACGACACCCACGAGTGTAAGGGGTTGGTGCTATTCTACTCTGCCGGACACTACACGGCCAACGGATTTAGAAGTAAGATGTACTAATTAGTTTTAAGGCATTGAATATAGTCTTTTCAACAAAGCAACTTGTTTTTTAAAGATTGTTAGCTATATCCCCCGGTACCAAATAAATGGTTGCAGTACTCACCCGGGCGGACTCCTCAGCCTTGAAAGTGTCCTACAACCTTATCCCTCCATGGAAGTTAACCCTTTACAATCTCACTCTATCATACCACAAAGTGTTTTAACTAGAGATCCATTATACAATATCCGCCGTACAAAAATAGAATCACAAGCGAAAGTATCCATTCACTTGCTTTCATAAATTATCATCATTTCATTATCTTCATAATTAATGACGAATTTGTAATTAATACATTTTCATACTTATCGGCGACTCTGTTAATGATGTAGTGGATGCTATTAGAGAGGTTTAAAATATAAAATCACTTCAACAGCACATACAGTTAACTGCTGGACTCGAGCCTACCCCACATCAGTGGAGGGCTTCGGCATAATCTCCACGCTCGGCAGGCGGGTCGGAGATAGCAGTGTTTAAAATGCACATCAGAACACGCTGCTCTCAATTTCTGGTGTAAGACATCGGTCGCCTTTTACGACACCCAGTCGAGGGGTCGGTGCAACTCTACTATGTTGGACACCATTATACAAAGTGTATTGAAAGACATATTTATGCCAAGTACCTACTCTTACATTGTCGCAAAACAAAATGGTTCTTAGAGTAGGCACCAGCACTGAAACAAGAAAGTTGACTGATGTTCACATTTTGGCACAGAATTCAAAATATTGACGAAACATTTTTTACACCCGTACCTTTCGGCGATTAAAATGTCGCAATGACGTTAGTGAGCCCTTTCTAGTTCTTGTTCTGCGTTGTGCTGGATGTTCTCGCATCACGGCCAGAATTCCGAACACACCTCCATAGCTCATGGAATAAACGTAAAAACTTAGTACACTTCCAACCAACCAAAATCAAACATAGGTATACAAGAAAAACAAAATAGTAAAGTAAAGTAACTCCCCTCAGTCACAACTTAGACCGGTCCTCAGTTTTGCAAATCTAGACACTGCCAGCTGTTTTGCCCACATTACGTTTCCCTAAACGTGGCCTCCATTCGAAAACACATCTATCCCAACCGCCATCGGTTCTGCAACCTATGTCATGTTCTTTCAAGAAATTTAAGTACCTAATTAAAGACTGAATTAATGTACTAACCAATCATAAAACTCAGTGGATTAATGAATGCTGTTTTATTATGGATGTTTAAATTTTTTTTTATCAATATGTTGGTAAGAACAGTATTTATTTATTTGCTATTTGTCTTTCCTAACTAATTAAATAATGGACATAGTTATCCATCTCGTACCTTTGACTTTCTGTTCTGCTAGATTCATCCGTTTTAATATAAATTAGCACCTACCAATAAGTGCATTATTTTTTTAAAAGTTTGCGTATATATGGCCGCCATGAAGATAAAATGTCGAGCCTTACCGTACGTACAGTCTCCCAACAATGCAGATTAAAATCATAGTCTACTACAAAGTATAAAAAATGGTTCCCGCGGTTGCAGTCGCCTCGATACTTACCATTTTTCGTGGTAACCTTGCCGTTCTCTCTGGCCGTGACGCTCCGATGCTAAAATTATTGTTGTCTCGCTGCCACAGCGAGTTTAATGGTTAAATTTGGCTTATAACTATAAACCTGCCTTGTCTTGCACATGTTTTGGGTGAATTTCTTCCTAAATAGGATATAATGAAGAAATAATCGATTTAAAAAAGATAAAACGGCAGGTTTTCTATGAAGTTATTGGTAGGTAGTTTCAGGTTCATAGTTTGAGCTGTATAGCTCCCTAATCAACCCGCAGGTACTGGTTATAATGAAATGCTAACACGAGGATAGATTAATAGGATGCCTAGATGGGTGTTGATACGATTTACTTAAAGTTCTTACGATTTTGAAAACATAAAAATTATTTTATCTTCGTCGCTGGATCAGGAGATACCATTTTCATTTCAAACTTTTAAACGAGGTAAGCTTATTGATGCAACCAGTTAGACCATGGATAAACTTTTCCCACGTGGTACAACCAGTTGAACATGGCAGTTGTTGGAGGTAAGAATTAGTGTATCTTTAGAGGCCTACTAATTTTTCTTGTGTGAATACTACTTACCATATTTTGCTGTGAACTTAAATTTAGAAAACAATTAAATATTTTTTATCCGAAAATAAATATAGGTAAACATGAATTGGGATATGGTAATCAGCGCAATTACAAGCATGAGGCATTTCATATTAGTGCTCACAGTGACACGTACGGTTCTGCATTTTTGTTGTCTGCAGCCTAAATGCCACAAATCGTAGATGTTGTGGGCGACAGTTACCGTTTACCATCAGATGGGCTATCTGCTCCTTTGCCACTACGTAGCGTAAAAAATATCTGAAACTTGTGTTATTTCATACATTGATATTAGGATCGATGTAACCGTTAGAAAGTTAAGAGTGACAGTCAATTTACGTAATGCTGCAAGGAAAATACACACTGCGGAATCAACGAGAGAGAAAATGTCATTATGTCCATAATCAGAAATAAGCTCAGTTTTCTCTTTCAACGACGTGGTTTATCATTTTCATTGTGCAGATTGATATTGTGGGCATGGTGGCTACATATCTATGGTGTATTTTAAATGTGATATAGTTTAGGTACGTCATTGAAAACAGATTTTTTATCATTTACGCAGTTATTTACGTGCCTAATGATTTTATGTTATATCCCCTTGTTTACAATATTCTCTACCGTTTACGTAGGTGTCAACTATTTTTTTGCAACCTACCATGAAAGAAAAACTACGTAATTTATGTTAGAACTCTACTGCCCTCAATAGGTAAGTAATTAATATTTCCAAAGATCTCAAAAAGTTTTCATTACTTTTTTACTAATGATTTTTAAGTACCTGCTTTTAGCTGTATTGCTCCTCCGTGGATGTCCTTTGGAATAAATCGGTATAACGATTTTATCACTATTATGTCACAAATTAGTCCAGAATTAAATGATTATTTGTTTTTTTATATATATAATGGGTAGATGACGTTGCATCTATTGGTACAGCACCCCGATGTTAACACTTTGACAACAAAACTACATAAACATAATACACATCGAAAAACCCAAGCAGCTGAGTACACCGATACTGAATAAAGGCTCAATAAAACCCGAAACTTGTTAGCACGAAGAAAGGTCACGATCGAAATTCTGATACTGAATCGCCTTGTCTTTTGAGCTCACGCAATTTAAAGGCATTGAAAACTTCTTCCTGTTCCGAACTAAGTACTGAGGCAGAACTTAACCGCAATGGTATGGAGCAAATACTTGCAACAAAAAATTTAGGTATATTAAGTAATTACGCCGGCCCAGTAATATTGATATTTCTTGGAAGCAGGGGTGAATATTCTTAGAAAGAACTGACAGTGACGGACGATGACAAAGGTTCCGAACCCTAAATAGGCAGGTAAAGATATTTCAACTCAGTTGTGCGCGCGGCCCTATGTATGGGTGAACCTTAATACTTGGTATTAAGGTTCACCCATACATAGGGCCGCGCGCACAATTGAGTTGAAATATCTATAAACGAATTGGTATATATTTTTATAGCACTAAGGTGGCGAACAAGCCATTCCACCTGATGGTGAAGTGACTATGCAGCCGATGATGGAATATGCGAGGATGGATCAGGTCGAGTCAAAGCGGCTCGTGCGCATAGCTAAATATTGTTTGTAAGTAGGTGTTATAGGCGACAGTCACTGTTTTTCATCGGTTCAGCTGTCTCCTAGTTTATCACTGACAATGTCTTGTTTAAAAAACATTAATCCACATAATATACGTATATTTTAGCTATTTTTACATAATTATTTGCGAGTTGGTAACTATCTGTAATTTGGTATATGAGAGTTTAATAAACAAATATGACTTTCATGTAAAGTAGAGCATCCTGTCATATGATATGGTAACCACCATGCAGTTAAATAATATTTGTAGCCAGGTACTGTATTCTCAATTTAAACGTGCTGACAACAAACGAAGGTCAACAAAGCCAATTCTGTATAAATAGTAGGTACCTACTCTCATGAATTGGTCATGGGTATACCTATTGTTAAATTCATTATCATTGTCATTGTCATATGCATTACATAGGTAATTATGTTCGACATAGATGTTGAAAGGTCTGCAGATACCATCATGTCCTTTTCTCATAAAATCGGCAGAAAAGCCAACAAAATCTAATAGAAAGTTGAATTATTATACACATATATAGACATAGGGTACCTATCTTTAAAAGGGTACTAAGTTAGGAAGGCCAGTTCACCTACTCAATGTATCTGTTACTGAACAAATTGGTCAACAGTACCTACAGAAATAGTGCTATGGACCATTCATCTCGTGAACGTGCTTAACAATGAACGTCTATATTTAGAGCGGTGACAGACAGACGGACAATGCTTGACCTGCGCCTGCGCCGACGGGCAGACAGATAAAGACAGTGCTTCGCTCAATCAGGACACGACTATATAGTTCGTAGGTCGGCTCCCAGATACAGAGGATTTGATGCAATAACCGGTAGGAACATTACCTATGCTACAATGTTTGGAGATGGGTGCGCGCGCATGCAGGAATTCTTGAATCTTGAAAGATTAAATAATAAATAAATATGCTTGAACAAATTCACGCAGCATAATCCAGCTCCAAAGTAAGCAAAGCTTGTGTTATGGCTTGTTAGATAATTAATATACTTCTTTTGAAATACCGACTTATTGTACATACCTACTACACCCAGACCCGTAACAGAAATTAAAATTTATCATTTCAATTTCTGCTCTCAACATCTGCGTGGCGACCGGCATGTTAACCACTCAGGAATCACTGAATCACTCAGGTGGTCATCATGTCTCATAGTTGTCACGTTTGAAATGTTTTTGATACTTAGGTACCACTAAGAATTCGGCCTGCCTGATGGTAAGCCAGAAACCCTATGATGACCTATGATGTTTGCAAGAAATGGAGTACAATTATATCAGCTTTGAAACAATAAGTATCACTATAAAATTTCCAAAAAAAAAATGGTGTTGCTGTAGAGATGCTTTACATCAACACTAAATTCAAATAATGTACCTACTCTTAAACTATTAGGGTACCTATTTTTTAAAGTATGTACTAATACAGTTCACATAATGTACAATTACGTTAAGCATTTAGAAACACCAAAATTGACGGTGGAGTTACCAGGGAGCACGACGTAATAATTGTAGCCGCCACATCAAATCTAATTATGTCGAGTCTCACTATCAAGTCTCTCTACAGTAAATATATCAGGGGTATCAGTCACTACCTAAAAACTTTTCACCCCTTTCTTCTTGAAGAACTCCATCACTATTCAAATTAATATGAATATTACCAGTGGGATTATTACAGTACTTACTGGTACCAATAACTTACTGGCATCGTACCTATACCGGCACTTAATCAGTGTCATCATCATCCTAATGGTACATCATGGCTTGTGCTAGGATTCATACTAGACCTACTCTTCTTCGCCCGGTCTTGGGCATCCTCGCGTCGTAAGCCGTTGGCTCATGCATCCGGCTCTGCGATGTCACTCCAATGATTCTTGGGCCTTTGAAGCTACATACAAAAGCATTGTGAAATCAATAGAACTCTGAGCTCTAGCGCTTTTTGTATAAAAAACAACAACAAACGATCATAAATTTACGTAAACTAATTTTTATAAATCAGCTTAAGATTAAAAAGAAACTTATTTATTAGATTATCTTGTAAAATGCAGTATAATATTACATCTAGTAAAACACTTATAACTCAGTAAGTGGTACGTGCACGTAAAATAAACTTCGCCAAGATTGTTTTATCTAGGTACCCTTTTTCACTAAAAAGGCCCTTATATTATTATAACAAAATAATAGACAATAAAAATATATAGGTACTTAACCTACTTCATACACTAATCGTTTATCATTAAGGCTTGTACTCGTATAATAAAAACATTATTAGGTACTCAACCGAATGGCACAAACACTGGATAAGACTGAATCAGCGCGTTTTTATGCATCAAAGCGACTAACAGTTTTATATGAGTAATGTAACCTTTTAATATAATTGATTAAAACAGCAATGTGATACTTTCGCTGTGCCTACGTACCTACTAAAAGCAATGAGTAATTGATAGAGATGGGTACCTAATGGAGTGTCTAAGTAAAACGTGTCATCTGTAAACATTTATATTGACGTTATTGATAACAGTCAAAAGGACAATCATAAAATTTTCCTTTAGCTATACAGTGTAAAACAATGTCGTTCCCTATGTATCTATGTACGGTTAGATCTTTTAAACTACGCAACGGATTTTAATGCGGTTTCCAACAATAGATAGAGTGATGCATGAGAAAGGTTTATAAGCAAGAAAAAAAGGGTAGGTCCCTACCCTACTAGTAGGTGTACGCGAACGAAGTCGTGCCGGGTCCACTAGTTGTTTACGTTTACGTAAATTTTTATAATGTATTTATTAATATTAATTCGAAATTCACATTCATTTTCGTCTTAGAAATATGATAATATAAGTATAAAGACTCTATTATTGTCTATAATTTTTTAAATTTATTTTGTAACATTACAGTTAGCATAAGGTCTCTACATACATACAGTACCTAAGCGTTACATGTCTAAAAAGGTAATCTACTCGTATATGTTCTCTAACATCTTAAATACTTCTAGAAAAATGTATGCTGCTATCTACCTACAAACAGACACATAACACGCCTGATATGTCAGTAACTGAACAATTTGCCAAGAAATTACATTTAAATTTCCATCAACTTTATAATGAAACACACTATTAGGAGCAAAAAACCCGGCGTATACGCAATGCTATTGTATGCCCGCCGAGGCGGTACCCACTCTTGTTGGATCGTTTTGTATGATTGTCCCAGGTTCTCACACGATAAAATGACAAAATTAAACACATTACTAGTTGCTGTTTTTGCACAGTAACGTTTAGTTTATGCTTTGCTGCTTAGCTATGATATTCTAAAACTATGTCAGTCATCATCATCATCAGACCTGCCAGAAGACGCCCACTGCTGGACATAGACCTCCCCCAGAGATCTCCACAAAGGCCGGGCCTGTGCTTTTCGCATCCAGCTTGTACCTGCGATCCTTACCAGGTCGTCGGTCCACCTTGTGGGAGGCCTACGCACGCTGCGTCTTCCGGTACGTGGTCGCCACTCGAGAAATTTGCTGCCCCATCGGCCACCTGTTCTTCGAGCTATGTGCCCTGCCCACTGCCACTTCAGTCTGGCAATCCTTAGAGCTATGTCGGTAACCTTGGTTCGCTTGCGGATCTCATTTCTGATTCAAGCACGCAACGAGACTCCGAACATAGCCCTTTCCATTGCCCTTTGGGTAACAGTGAGCTTTCTTATAAGTGACGATGTCAGTAAGTAAAAAATTATATACCTACATTAACCAACCGAAACATTATTAGCGCATGTTCAATTTTTTTTAAATACAACTAAGGTGGCAAACAAGCTTACGGCCTGCTGGATGGTTAGCAATCACCGCAGCCTATAGACGTTTGCAATACCAGGGGCATCGCCCACGCGTTGCCGATCCCGTAAAAACCTTTTCAGCCCTTTCTTGTCCTGCAATCCCCTTTTCTTAATACCTGTGCAATAATTACAGAAATTTCCTTATTCATGTCGGGCGTTTATGGCAAGATTTGCAAGCTTTTTTACCGGCCACGTACAAGAAGTGGACTCCCTCGAAATTTTTCCTTTGCACCAAACCTCTGAGGTTCTTAGAAATACATGTCAACATAAAAGTCCGGCGCCGCATCGATTCCCAGGTTGCAGATGCACTGGACGAAGGCAAATATTTTCCAACAGGTAGATTTTTGCTAGTGGGCCTCCCTTTCTTCCTTTCATTTAATTGCAGGTTTCAGAATTTTCTTTTGTCCATTGGTTGATCATATAAGCATACAATAAAGGTCTATCGAGTCTGTTCGCTCTGCAGCTGACTGTACCTACTTTTATATGCGAAGTGAACTTATTTAAAAATTCAACACTTTCTTTGATAAATCCGTTACAATCAACAAGTGCTACAACGCAAAATACTACTATTACTGTACTTAGGTACTTTGTGCCTAAACCACGTACTTACCTAGGTAAACAAAGCGTGTATCGTCGAATCGAATTCTTTACAACCGTACAAAATTCTATAACCTAGTGTGTGCACAGAATTGAAAATTAAATGAAAATATTTAAATCAAATCAAAATAAATGTTTATTTCACTTATTATAAAGTTAATAGGATGGCTTCGTCATTATTTTGGTTACATTAACCCTTATGTATCTCGCTTACGGGTTCGAATCCCACTGCCGCCATGTACCAATGAAACATTAGTTGAATGCTAACCGATGCTCTTAAAGTGAGGGAAAACATCGTGATGAATGGCGACTGAATGTGTAACCATGATCCAATATGGTCAGGTTCTCCTGATAGCAGGGTCACGGAGGTCAAATCTGCTGAATTCCGGATCATAGTCAAGGCGGACCCCGGGCCCTCGTGCGAGTGAGCACAACCGGGACATTAACTCCAAGATGACCACCACCTACCTACGTTATATACGCTAAAGTTAGAAAGTAATAAATGTAGAGCACGTTATCGATAAATATTATCAACAAAAACCTAAGTAAATTGACTTATTTAATGTATTATCCAAAGAACTCTATACACTTTTTTACTATACATTTTTATTAATGAATCATATTATTTATATTGGCCGTGTGGTGTCCGGCAGAGTAGAATAGCACCAACCTCTTACACTCATGGGTGTCGTACAAGGCGACTAATGTTTTCGAGGCAAAAGATCAAGAGTCTCCGTAGTCTGGAAAATGGGCAGCAGCATTTTCCATTGTATTATTTAAACACTGCGATCTCCAACCCGCCTGCCAAGCGTGGAGATTATGGCAATAACCTCCCCTTGTGGGAGAGGCCCTAAGTCCTGCAGTGGACTGTTACGGGCTGTGATGATGATTATTTATATTACTGTGGATAACGCATTAACGTGCTCTACTTTTACAGTATATTTTACCAGTACTCTCTTAATGTACCTAATTGTCTGTGTAAGATAATGTGCGTATGGGCCCAACGTAGTACCCTGTGTGACTCTGTGGGTCACCACGTGGGTGTGAGTACCGGGCGACCGGTCCGCAGCCGGCTACCTGACCTACTGAGCCACATCTGACTCACTCGTAAGGATGTTAAACTTATAACCTAACTGTTATGTTAATTCTTAGCACACATGTTCCACGTGACATTAGTTACCTATATGAGACAACAAAGAGGTAAAATAACAATAGATGTGGGTGGTATCTATTTCAGGCCAGTTTGTTTGTCGGTGAATTGTGTTAAAATTGGATTTAAAAAAAAATCTTTCACCTGAAGGACGAATATTGCTCATCATAGGTACCTATCTAACTTTCCGATCTGAATTCGAGAAAATGCTGTCTGATGTAGCTACAGTGATAGCTTTATCAGGCGGCAGGACTTTGGTAAGCCTGAGGAGTGCATCTGGAATACCACAGTCTTATCTATTTCAGCCGCCAAGCAACAATGCTTGCATTGTTGTGTTCCGGTTTGGAGGATAAGGCAGCCAGCGTATTTACGGGCATAAGGCATTTCATCTTAGTCCTTACAGTGACAACGCACCTACTCTTCATTTTTGTTACCTGCAACCTAAATGCATGAATCATACTTAGATGGGGTGACAGTTACCGCATACCATCAGGTGGACTATCTGCTTGTTTGTCAGTGCGTAGAATAAAAAAAGTTTAGTCGTCCGAATTCTGTCCGAGTTTTCTATAATCATCCAAGTTTAACGAACTCATTTTGATAGTAGGTACTGTATTTCTAATCAGACGAACTATTTCGTATGTAGGAGGTATGTAGAGATCGGAATGTTCGTCATTAAAACGCCACCTTAAAATTACCGGACTAGATATACAGGCTGTTACATAATATATGTATGAAGCCGTGAACTGGATGGAGTGATAAACATATTAAAACGATAGGTACAATTATTTCTGTCGTACGTGAAATTTTTGTACCTATAGTTTTCATACATTTAGCACTCCATCCGGTTCACGGCTTCATACATATATTATGTAACATTCTGTATATTTTCTCGGACTCTAGGTTTCGAGAGTCAACGGCTGACGGGGTTACGTGCGAAGTGGAGGATACAGAGCCGGAAACCGGACCCAGGCAGAAGCAGGGATTTATTGAAACTCGGATCATGATTATTTACCACAATGCCACACGATTGAAGAATAAGTGAAGTTTTTATGAACGTATAACTCGCACCTAGAATGCCGGCTATATTTTCCTTAATAAGAGACCTTGCGCAAACTAAATTTAGATACGGATATGTCTTTGACAATGGCGGCACCTCGATTAGCAGTGTTCTAATAGGACAAGATAGTTAGATTACAATTTTCTTATTCCAAACTAAGTTAGTGGCTTACTTGCTTCTGTAACACTTGTAATATAATTTGTACGTGTGATGATGTATGTAATGAGTAAAATGATGAATCATCATCATATTAGCCCACTGCTGGGCATAGGCTTTCCTCAAAGATCTTCACAAAGGTCTCTTCCTTCAAAGGCATATGCAGTCCGCATTCAGCTGATACCTGCGACCTTTACCAGGTTAGGTCCTGCTTGGCGGAAGGCCTGCTCACGCTATATTTTTCGTGGTCATTACTAGAGAACCCAAGCGGCCAATGTTTATACTTCATACTTTTTGTTTTCTTAATAGATTTTTCAATATTATTCATCATGTTAAGAATTTCAATGATTATTCAAGTTCAAAATAATAAGATGTAAAGCAAAGCTTTACTAGAGTAAGAAATTGTTATTGTGATTAGTAAGAAGATATAGAGCTACTACAACACATTGCGCAAAGCCCTCTTTCCACCGCTGCAACTCCTGTTTAGCTGTGATCTACAGACAGCGATAACCCAAAAATACACTGACATTCGACAGAGCTAAAAAAATAAAACAATGACATCGTTAGTGTAATACTATCCACCTTTACCTACAAAAACATCGAAAACTTACATCAACAGGCACCAAACCATAAAAAAATTGTCTCTCCGCTTCACAGATACCACAAATCATTACATACTGTGAAATATAGCACAAAATTAATCTGCAAAAACTACGCATTACCTTCACGGGCCATGGGCCCAGTGGTTTTTCTCGAGTATTGCCCACAGATGGCTTCCTCAACGCTTCGGTGGGCGAGGTTTTTGCCTTCGTTGTTTTGACCTAATTATTCCCTCGTTTATGTCGATGCATTCAATTTGCGGGGTTACAATGTGGAACCACCTATATAAACAAGTAACATTTTTTAATAAAACTTTAAGTCTAAGTTATAGATAAATATAAAACTAATTAAAAATTTTTTTTCTGGCATATTCCATTGAAAGTAGCCTATTATATAGTTCATAAACAACCACATATACACATACGTAGATACCTACCTATCTGTATAGGGCTACGTATAATAGAGCATATACTTCTAATGAAATTCTTTAGATTAATAGTATGAAAACTGGTATTTTGTAACAGGAGCAAAGACTTAGATTTAGACTTAGACTTAGATTATCTTATATTCTGACTTACATAAATATTACAGATATATCTATTTCTTGTGGGTTTGTAGCCATAAGAGAATCGAAACTAAGTTTATGATGAATTTTAAAAGATCATACAAAATCCTAGTTGTTACAACAGGAGATGCTCAACTTGACTTAATGTTCAAATGCGGAGTTAGGTTTTAGCCCCGTCCGTGTTGTCAATCCAAATAAACGACAATATTTATGTAGGTACCTTTACCAACCTAACCTACTTACAGTACACAAGTTAAAGGTTTGTAAGTAAGTAATATACTTACCTATTTAGATCAAACTGATTTAGATAAATTAATAAATAAACTAAATTTATTACTTTAACTAAGTACCTATCTGCTATAGGTACTTCAAAAGGACCACTCATGTTAAAATAATCTTAACCTGCCTTCTGTTATCGATTAACCGTGTCGTAAAACTGCTTGTTTACTAACAATGCAATCTTTATCTCATGTAATCCAGAACGATTACTTATCTAAGTAGTTATGGCGTTATCTGAAGGATATTCGTGTTTACCCGACGTGGCCCTTTGACATAAAGAATTATTATATTTAAAAGTTTCACTTCAGAATTCTGTCTTTACAGGGTGTTACATAATTATGTATGAAGCCGTGAACTGGATGAAGTGCTAAACGTATTAAAACGATTGGTACAACTATTCCACGTACGACAAAAATAATTTTACCTATCGTTTTAATATGTTTAGCACTCAATCCAGTTCACGACTTCATACATATATTATGTAACACTCTGTATACTAGATAACAGACATTGAAGATGATACATTATAGCAATTTTTCACTTTATTGTGAACTAGATTTTGCCAGAGACTGTTCGCGTGGAAATAGTTTTTAGGACAGTTTATCTTTTTCCCACACGACCATTTTAAATGACCTACCTAATGTATGAAAGCTAGTACTACGGAGAGGTCAAGCTGTATCTCTGGTTCTACCCAACCGAATTAGATGAAACATGGCCTAGATTTTAAGTTCGACCCCAAACCACCAAACTGTGTAAAACCCATCAATTATATGTTGCCCAAGCTTAATAGCTACACAAATAAAAATGTTTCATTCTAATCCGTCTAATAGTTCCAAAGATTAATGTACGTGTACAAACAGACAAAGAGATAGAAAAAAAATGAAAAAGAAATTATTAATTGATTGTACTATTTAATTATTTTTGTAAATACATATATTCAATGTACAGACACACATTTTTTACTGTTTTATTATATGTAAGTATTGATTTTGTGCTTCACAAATTCTCTCAAACTCGAGCATGAACTACTTTTTTACGAGTTTTTACCTAATTTATCTCAAATCGGTTCTTACACCGACCCTTTAATTACCAGTGTCGCAACCAGCCATTGTAAACGGAGGTTCAAACAATGAATGTCACCATTCGATATTGAAACAGTTGACTACCTCCAAACGCCAAGGTTCAGCTGATGAAAGATGCTGGAGGGACTGAGGAAGTGATGAAACACCTGGTTTACTCATGCGAGATCTTTAGATAGGCACCGTGGATTATTGATTTCTAACGCGAAAGTAACAGAATAAGTCAAAACACTCGAAGCAATTGATTGCTTTATTTAGTGACTCGATAACACTTATCATAAGTACCTAATTACATAGGTACTTATAGAATGTTAAATGATGTATTTTTTTGGACGACCTGTGTGGTTCAGTTAACCTGCCACGCAGAGGTCCCGGGTTCGATTCCCGGCCGGGCAGAAAATGAATTGACGAATTTTAATTTCTGTTACGGGTCTGGGTGTTGTTTGTATAATGAGTATGTATTTAAAAAATAAGTAGTTTAGGAGTTTTCTGGCATCCATAACACAAACTTAGCTTACTTTAGGGCTAGATGGCGGTGTGTGAATTGTCAAAGCATATTTATTTCTTTGTGATAGGAAATGCATATGAAATCATTTACAAAGCTGAACCTCGCCTGGGGTTAGTGTTACAAAGCAGTCGAACTAGTAACCAAGTCTACGTTCGCTTATAACCTAACGATTTCTATAGTCTCACGATGACATATTCCAAGTTGTAAATACATACATTATCTTTCAGTTTATAAACCTTACAACTAAAAACTACTGCTGATATTCCTTCACTAGCCGAATACACCCGTTATCACGATCGCGTATGGCACGGGCCAGCACCGCATGTTTCATATCAACGCATAGATAGGCCGCTCGTTGTACCCGTGATCAGTCATTAGCTTAGCTACAATGTTACTATTATGCTCCAACACAAGGCTACCATAACTAGTATAATCTTTGAAGTACTTATTCTCGCTAGCTAGTGAGTATAAATATTGTCTTTGTACGAAAAATGCGGTTTATCTCGATTTTAGATAGGTTTGCAACGTGGTTTAAGGAGAAGGATAGCATCTAAGACCTAATTGGTACTGAATCTTGAAGTTCAAAATAACGATGTTTTGTGTATAGAAAGTATTTAAGTCTGAATTACTTAATTCAGAATGTTCATCACGTCGATGTACGCAACTATGAACAATTATGTATGGAACATTCCATCGCTGTTTTGAACTTCGAGTTTCAGTATTAGTTAGACTCGTCTCTTTCTAAGTAAAATAAAAACACAATGACGGACATGGTGCTAAATGATGGGGAGAAGCTGCAAAGTTAAGTGAAAATGAATAACGGTTATTGCAACACTCATAATAAATAAATAATAAATAAAGAATTCTGGACAAATTCACACAGCGCCATCTAGCCCCAAAGTAAGCAAAGCTTGTGTTATGGGTGCTAGATAACTGATAAACTACTTATATACTTCTTTTTTTAAATACGTACTTATTATACATAGAACACCCAGACCCGTAACCGAACCCGGGACCTCTTGCGTGGCAGACCGGCATACTGACCACTGAACCACTCAGGGCGTCATAAAACAAATAAATAAATGATTAGTACACAAATTAATATTGTTTATTAGATTTATGATAAACGTAATTGTTTACATCACTAATGAATGGTTACTATTATAACACACCAAATAATAAGAACCAATTACATTGCCGACAGCGCTCTATAAAAACAAAAGTGATTTAACAATGGTTTTCCCACCAGCCGGCAGTTCTTATATGGCTCGTTTGCTATGCTATAGTAAATGCGTAGTAAATCGTACATCTTTAGATATTCAAGGCACACGTGCCTGTATTATGTAAGTGGGCGACTTAGGTCTGCATATTAGCAGCCTTTCGCAACACGAGTTGCATTAAGTACATGACAGGTTTTGCTTAGATGTCTGGTCTAAAATATGCAATAAGTACCCGGCCAGGTAAGAAAACGGACAGCAAGGTTTTTTTGCATTTGTAGTATTCGTATTTTAAACACTGCGAACTTTGGAGGAATTCTCTAACTTGGAGGAAGCTCACGTCCTGCAATGAACAGCACAGTTGCTTCTATTTATAACGACTTCATCATCATCCGAACGATCAGTGCCGGCTTCTGCCAGGGTCGACTTATTCTTCTCCATTTCTCTCGCATCTGCATCCCATCGC
Organism: Blastobasis lacticolella; assembly: GCA_905147135.1. Lineage (NCBI taxonomy): Eukaryota > Metazoa > Arthropoda > Insecta > Lepidoptera > Blastobasidae > Blastobasis > Blastobasis lacticolella. The sequence continues at coordinate 13,732,325 of LR990053.1, read as the reverse complement.
TCTCTCTTCCGATTCCGGCAGGTTTGGGCCCCTGTTTTCCATGTATCCCTAGGCTTCCGCAACACGTGACCAAACCAGTGAAGGCGACCCTCTTCAATTTATGACGACTTGTGGTAAGTAAGAGTGATCACGGCAGGAATTATAAACAGATTGACTGAACATTTTGGAAATTCTGTAAAGAGTTCCTATTGTCTGGTTTAAAGACACGAGTGGTACCTAAATAAGAAACATCGATCCTCCTGGCAATATATTGGCAACAATTTTCTTTAACCATCAAGGCATTTTGCTTGTTGATTTTTGCATGAGAGACGCATAATCAATGCTGGTCAGCAGTTCTATTGCGCGCTATTGGATAAAGTAAGGCTGTATGTATGTATGTAAACTCTTTTTTGCTTAATAAATACAGGAGTTTAATAATGTCTGTCTCCTAAATGACAACGCCAGGCCTCATAACGCAGTTCTGGCCACTGGTTCATCAGACTGGACTGTTTTCAATTGTCCGCCCTAATGCCCCGACTTGTCGCCCTGTGATTTTTTATTTGTTTATATCGCTTATCGAAAGAAAGAAAGAAAGAGTACAGATGCTATGGATTGGTATGGCCGTACACAAGGTATTCCTGAATATCTAGGTACCTACTCTACTGTATCGCAGTAAATCTAGAACTGTGAAATTACGATGTGAATGATTATATCGCAATTGCCTTATAAAGTTAAAGAATAAACTTACTTTGTCTTTACATCAAATTGATTTCATATAAAACAACAGATTCGAAGATGATGCAGGAATGCAGGATTTTATGCAAATGACTCTTGACTCGAGCAACTTCATTCTACGATACTGTAATGATAGTATCGTAGAATGTAAATAGTATGACAGTAGGTCTCTAAATTAAAATCAGGTCTTAAATTTTTAATAATTTTAAAAATCAACATCGCGGTTTACGGAAGACCGTGCGACCAATCGATGTGATATCGATTCCACATCTCGGGCGGTCCGAATCGATTCGGCATAGTTGCGAAAATGGTTACTCAATGAGTGATGCTCTGACTAGGTCAGTTGCGTTCGAGGCTGACGCAGTTCGTCTGTTTGTACGCATTTGACGACAAAAATTATACGTAAGTGTAATTACGTGATGTTGGGAAAAACCGTACGAAGTTTTTAGAAGGAGAAGGGGGGATTTCTCAAAACGGTGAATTAGCAGGGAGAGGATTTAGGGATGGGCCGTCGTTTATACTAGTATTTCAAAGAGGAAAAGGTTGTATGTTCTGTATGTAAGGGGCAATCTTCGAAATCTCTCAGGACGCTACAATATTCTCGAGTGTCGTCAGGTACCTACTTTTGATCTTGGAAAGATAAGAGGATCCCGCGGCATAGTTGATTGTTTACATAGATATTGATAAGATGTCCCTGTTAACAGGGTTACGGTCATTGATTATATGTCAAAATCTTTGGTTGCAGTCGCTCTACTATAATTACCTACATGATCTGCCAAATCCTGGCTCATGATCACGGTGGACCCCGGGCCCTCGCACGCATGACCTCATCCAGGATATGATGGGTAGGAAAATAAGTAAGTAGGTACCTACCGACTTACTTATTTTCGACATTCTATTCTATATTTCATTAATCCCGCTCTTACAATAGAATTAGTGTTTACCTAGGTTTTACATATTGTCGTCGTTACAAACAACACTTTTTTATGAACTAACAGTGGCACCGGGAAGGGAAATCAGTCCATCGGTCCGATGCGCAAACGCAAAGGTCGACAGTTGCAGAATCTTAGCAACTAAATTGTGGTAGACATTATGAAATATCAACTCTGCTTCTTTTGAAACACTAGACTTACTATGGTAATCAAAATTTGAAATTGATATAATTTGTAATTATAATTTGTAGGCAATGCAATGCGCAGTGAATTCGTACACTCGTCGAGAGCCAAAGCAAGACGAAATGAATTATTTACGAAATTATAATTTCGTAAATACTGTGGTTAAACCGACAAATCCCCCTTCCCAAATATGGTATCCAGTCAAACCTAATAAACTAGACACTTTGACGAGCTGAGTGGCCGGACGCAGAGAGAAATTGAAATGATGAAATTTAATTTCTGTTACGGGTCTGGGTGTTGTATGTTTATCTAATAACCATGTAGAGCTCGTCTAATTTAAAATGACGCGCCCCACTATCGCATTAACGCACACAAGCAAGTTTAAAATATGGACGCAATACATATACAATTGCCGTTGTAATTGGTCATTCAGTTGCCGGTAAGATTCAAACGTCGGAGCACGCGCCGTTCATTGGCTCCCACACAGATGAAGTGTCGTTATTAATATTTGCACTCACACATCGAAATCAACTAACTAAGTAGTGGGGCGCGTCATCTTAGACTAGACGAGCTCTACCTACCTATTTAAAAATATTTAAGTAGTTTATCAGTTCTCTTGGCACCCATTACTCAAACTGTGCTTACTTTGGGGCTAGATGGCGCTATGTGAATTGTCCAAGCATATTTATTTATTATTATTTATTTATTTAGACAACAAAATGCTTTTTAGGATTAGGAGGGACATTTTGTGTTGATTGAGTGCAACTGATTTCCTGCTGACCAGTTACACTAGGGCTAAGTCAACTACTATTTGGTGCTATTGTAACCTATTGCCGAAGTAAGCAAACTACTTAGGTACCTACTACTTTACCAAAACGTACTTTTAGTTTTAGGTAACTCTTTTGTAGTGCAATGCTAGGTGCGTTGGCGCAATACCAAATAGCTACTATTGTTGGAGAATACCAATCTAATCAAGATCAGAGGTTCTCAACGGATTTGTTTTTTATGAGTAGGTAGTATCTAGATTATTCTAGATACTATTATCTAATTAGCTATGACGAAAAATAATTTCTATGTTTTACAAATAAAAATAGTTTATTAGTAAAATACATGGTTGCAGCAAGTAAATTGTACGTTTCGTTCAATTCATTAAATAGGTTGGAATCAAATAATGTAGTCTTTACACTAGGACAAGCCTGTATCGTGGAGGCCATGAATATCTGAGAGTCTGAAGATGCAGAGGTAGTGAAATTACGGTGTATTACGTTGTGGTAACAATAAACATTGTGTTATAACAAAACTGAAAATAGTAAAAGCAGATTGTGGTTGCAATTGTAGAGAAAGTGACAGCCCTTGGAACTAGAAAACCGATAACCAGTTTACCTCATTCTAATAAAAGGGCTATCTGGCGAGTTATCGCCTGATCTTTATTAAAAATAAGTAAAAGTATCCCCGTGATATACGGGCGTGAGAGTATACGTATGTAAAAATACGCCGATAGGTCACCCAGGGGCACGTTTGAATGGCTCATACATTAGACAAAATCTGGATCCTTTGCTTTTGTGAAGAGATGTCTGGCTATGTTTATGCATGTGCAGGAAAAGATAAGAAAATGGTGAGGCAAATTATAATTTAGAAATGTTACACGTGGTAGATATTTTATAAGTACATATTTTCTTATCAATCGATGATGCGTCATTGATATATAATTCCTAACCCATAAATAATGACCTTTAAAAAGTGATTATGTAAATGGATACAAAAATATGTAAAGTATTCACGGAACGCGTTTCGTGGCGTCTTTATGAAATTTAAATAAGTCAATGATTTGAGAAGTTTTGGGTATTATCACAGATGAATTCGTTTTAAGTATGATTGCTATCTTGGAAAGGCTGACTAATATATTTAAATCGCGCATCAAGTGTACGCAATAGACATACTTTACCTACCTTATCATATCACTTAGGTAAGTAGGAAGTGCTCACTTACTATATTAATAAAATAGTTACCTACATTATGTAGCGCAGGTAAATTACAGTAAACAAATTTCCTATTAACAACTATTAACAATAGTCAATTTTTTATACAAATTCATTTAACTAAACGTGTGTTTACGTAAAGACTTACAACAAAAAGTGCCTACCTATTCAACACTAAATTCAAAAAAGTAATTCTAAATCTCCGCCGACTGTTGAGGTCCAAAGGCTTTTTATTACGTTAGCTTGGCACGGTCGACAAAAATAAACTATACCGCCGCAGGTTATGAACCCCTGGCTTCGTAACGTCGCACGCGCACGCTCGCTCGACTCCACTATTCGTGGGTATTGCTCCATACAGCCTTTTTTATCTCATTTCATTTGCCTATTTCGGCCCATTGGCCGCTATTGACCTGCATTGAAATACAAATTGTGTTTACATCCAAACATTGGCGTTTCGTCGATGTAATGTACCTACTTACGAGGAAGTAAAATAATGTTTTTGGTAAAATAAGTTTTAACGAAAATGATAAATTAGAACGATTTAAGAGGCCTTCGGTACACATTTTTAAATTATAAGTTAAAGATACAGGGATGCGTAAGATATTTGTAAAATCGTGTCGGATAGTTCAATTAAAGGTTACTAATTTAAACCTAAGTACTCACTTAAAACAATTCCATCGAAACTTGACTCTATGTTCTTCGGTAAAGTTCAGATAGACTGTCACCGAATTCAATTTCATCACATTTGGCTGAGCACTAAAAAGGTAGCCGTGAACATAACACTTATGAGACCGGTAGACGGATATATACTCTTTATAAGTACAATCGCAGTCCGCTGCTGGAGTTAGCATCTTCTAAAGCACATTACTCACCTAGACCGCATAGTAATAGCACCTGAACTATTTATTATACTAAATTGATAAGGAAAAAACTTATAGACACGAATGTACACAATATAATGGTACCTACACTCGATCAGCCCAATTCGTTTTTATAAAGCACGGTGGACAATGAAAAAAATAAATCAGCCGCATGTTGTCTAACAATCGACACGATCATAGGTACATACCGCGTACCTAGGTACCTACCTAACATTCAAACCAAGGTCACCGTCATAGCAAAATATATTGGGCAACCAATTAGCCACTTGACTGATGGCCTGAGACAGAAATATACAATAAAAACTCGATAAATTGTCTAATTCAATTAGAGTTTGCCAAAACCGAACTATGTCAATGAGGCTGTGAAGCGACAACGCTTCACTGGGTATTGCAACGTTTTTATCCTTACAGTTAATATATACCGTTACATAAGAAAAAACTAAAATGCTCTTACGATGAGGGAAAACATCGTGATGTAACCTGCACATTCAGGCGACTGAATGTGTAACCATGATCCAATCTGGTCAGGTTCCCCTGCAGAGTCACAGAGTGATCTCCGTGTAGTGCCTGCCATCTGATGATGGCAGTCGCTCCACTGCAATGACCTGATGTGCGATATTCTTGATTATGGTCATGGCGGACCCCGGGCCCTCGTTCGCGAAAGCACACCCGGTACATTAACGCCACGCTCATGATGATGACAAAGTAAAACTAAACAAATAAAGAAAGAGTTTCACAAACATACTAACTGATCAATATCTGTTTTCCAGCTTCATTTTTCCATCCCAAGCCGCGTCTTACTCGAAATAAGTGGGCGAAGTATTGAAACACCAGTCAACACAGCATGCACAACGAGATATGTGGGTTGGCATCGCGGAACACGACTAATTGCGTCGTAACGGATTCGGACCCCGGAACGAGCGCTCGCGCTGCCCAGCCGCGCATCCAGAGACCGCGAGGTTTCAGCTCGATCGACTGCTACGTTTTAATTACCTAGTTACAGGTTTCTTTTTGTACGTAATTTTGTATATTAACCATTGTTGGAGTGTGCAATATTATATAGCAATATAAGTATTTGGACACATCGCTGAGTCGGAAGCGAGAGCCAACGGCTTACGGCGCGAGGATGCCGAAGACTGAGCGAAGTGGAGAAGAATAAGTAGGTAAGCGGATCCTGGCAGAGACCGCGATAAGCGCTAGGAGGATGATGATGATGATGATAAGTATTTGGACACATGTTTTTAAACGGCGAATTCAACGAACACGATCTAAAGAGCAAAGTGACACCTAAAGAGAACTTTAGAAGTAAATAAGTAGTTAAGCGTTTTCGAATTGTGATTCTTATACTTACCGATGGTAAAGAAATATCCAAAGAATGAAGGATGATCAGTTAAATTAAGCTATTGTTCGGCCCAAGTAGAGGAAACTGAACTAAGGGGTGTTGATGGACGGAGTAACGCTGTAGGCAACTGGTGGCGTGACGTATTGTAACTAGGTGACCGTGTCCGTGGCACAATTCACTGATTTAGCATTTTGTTTGATCTGCTAAATAGAATATTACAAGTCGACGTTCCTGTTTCTCCAAATTAACAGTCATAAATTACGAGATACTAGGTACGCAATTTTCAGAAAATTATCTTATCATCAATGAATAGAATCTATCCAATAGATGAAACCCTTAAGCAGGTGTATACTTAAAGTATAGACCTGCACGAGGACTACGAATCAAGTTTAAAAATATAATCGTAAAAAGAACAACAAGAAAACATCACGATCTTAGAGCTCCATCCGGTTGCCCAACGCCGTCGCCGGGTAGGCAGATAATCTACTCGCCAAATATTTCTACACTTTCCGTGACACTAATCAGTTGCAATTAAAATGGCAATAAGCGAGTAATTAGCTAGACAGCAGTTGATATTTATAGTTAGGCTAAAAACCTTCTTGTGCGTGATTTACTTTTTTATATTCGAAATCCAGCTATGTTGCATGCGGTTTTTGTTGAAAACATACCACAAGAGTACAAAGTATCTATATACAAGGCTTCTAAATTACAATATTATCTACGTTAAATAAACACTGCACGACATGAACGGATCAATTAACTTTTAATTCAATGTTCACAACCTGTGTTAACACACCCATCTTACTGTAATTAAATTACAACAACAAGAAAGAAATCTTTGAGGATTAACCATCTCGAACCACTTTTTCGGCTTCGGCATACCACAAGACCAAAAAAAGTTTTGTAACAATTTCACTTTCTATGGGTTCTTTATCGGGCCTACAGCTTCATGTTTACAATTCGGCGCTCGGACAACCGTAGTAGCAAGCAAAAGTGCTGTTACCTCACACACAATCAGGCCGATGAAAAACTTAATGCTATTGATTTGATACGATTGGTTAACGAGATTATGGAATATTAAACATTTCTTATTTTCCTCATGAGACTGCTGATCATTCTAAAAATAAAATGCAAACTCATGCAGGTATAATCCTTGAAGTTATAAGCGTAAAACTTTTTATTTCTTTTTTGCAATACATGAGCGTTCTTTGGATATAAAAACATCGCGCAGATAATTATCTTCCGTGTGGAATAGTTTATAAACTTAATACGAATGAGAAGCACAATATTGTTTGTTGAGTGGATATCTTTTTCTACATAATCCAAAACATTGTACTTTATCCTTGAGAGATTGTTATTTTTGTTACCAGCTGCGTAACACTTAATAAATAATATACTGAGGTACCTAAGTAGGAACAAACACACACAATACCTACACAAAAGTTTGAATCGTTTGTTAATTTACTAAGCTAAAGTTGTTACAAACATTATCTATCCATGAGTATTTGAATCTTGGACAAGTACCTATAAAAGAAGTTGGCTATTATTCACTTTACGAGCCAAGGGAAATTATTCATGAAGTTTGCAGGAAGAGTGATTAAATTTGCAACTGCAATGAACAGTAAAATTGAATCGAATAGGAAATTATTTTATCGAAATACTTAAATTAACTTTAAACCTTTTATAAATAAACGCTCTGAGTAAATTCAATAGAATTACAATCATAAATTCCTAGCAGACATTTTATACATCAATAAATTAATAAAAAGGTGAACGATCTAATCTAAAAATAAATTACTTAATTAAATTTATTGCAGTGTTTACATACCTCGACGCTCCCTTAGATCCGGCTTCAAATCAATGCACTATTTTGAATTAACTGCACGTGTACACTATAAAACACCCAGTTAAACTGCCACAAAAGAGTAGTCCAATGGAACACTTTTTCGAAAAAGTTGACGATTGAGTTTTTTACGCGGGAATTTTTGACAGATGCGTAGTAGCGTGCGTCATGAGCGGCGCGCGCGGGCGGACTGCGGAGTGACCAGCCTACAGCCACTGGTCGCGCTCACAAACAGGCATCGTCCGAGATAATTATTGCAATGAACACGGCCATCGGCGGCGTTAGAAAACGAATAAATAGCTACACTTATTTGCCAATAAACCAGCGAGATGCATCGCTGCCCGCTCGTGTTTCAGTGGAATTTGTAGCGGCAATGCTTTTTCTAGGTAAAGACGCGAGAATGACGATCTTTCGAAAGAGTTTAGTTATTCAATCAGATTTGGACTGATGTTACTGATCATATACACAGCATGTAAATTGTTCAGGTAATCGCCGAAAGGCGCCCAAGAAATATTCTATTGTTAAAAATGCTAAACAGATAATCGAGTTGCTTAGTTGTCAGGCAGCTCTCTCGATCGCATTCCTGGGGCAGTTGCTTTAGAATGTGGCAACTATTACTTATCAAACAATTTGTAAAATGTTTATTATAGATATTGTAAATAGATTTCATTTTACCAATTGCTAATAGTTAAGATTATTTATGAGTGTTTTGGTTAAACGGTTTGTAAACTGCATTAACTCGAAGAACCGTTTCAAATAAATAAATAAATTAGAACTTGATCACTTTAAATACATACATAGAAAATTAATCAATATTGTTAAAGACGAAGAGATTATTTTAGATCGAAAATAAACAAAACGAGGTATTTTATAGAAAGTCCATTTTATACAGTTCATCTACTTTATTCACAATTCATTTGGTTCACAAGTGTAAATTAACTAAATTAACACTAGGAATAAATAAATAAAATTATCGAGTGTCAGATCCAACGTTTACGTTAAAAGATTACAAGAATTATCACTGTTAGTAAACTACAATTAAATTGCCAAAAATCGGTAACTTCAATCAGAAATACATCACAAACACACAGGCCACTAAAATTAAAAGAAAATTCATAAACGATTTTTGTTGTAACAAAGACAATACGCATCAACTGTAAACGACGCGTGAATAACGAATGTGGGCGCCACTTTATCTCAGACAATTAAATCTTCAAACCCACTCACACAAAATTGTGAATACAATAATATTATCAACGAATTTTCTGGATTCAATTATAACTTAATTATTTAGTGTAAATCCCAAAAAAGGTCATCCAAAATTCATTTATTTTTATAAGTAAAATACACATATACTTAATCGTACAGTCGTGTCAAGTGCCTAATATTATTATCCAATAATTACGCATAAAATATGCTGTGCCGAAGGCTTGTAAGTTTTATACTAGTTAAAATCGATTATACAAAATATAAAATTCACGATTGTTAGTCAATAATCACTCAAAAAGCGTACAAATCACTGTCAAAATACATCATCAAAATTTACCTAATTATTATAATACAAGTACATTTTTAAACTAAAAATAAAGAGCACACCTATATAAGGCCAGCGGTGTATGTTTTACGTCTACAAATGTTTCAGATCAAAATAAATAGATTTGTACTTCTCAGGTGAGATGGGGAATGTTTGTGTATTTTAGGCCTCTTTTTATTACATACAATATGCTTATTTATCTGTGTATTACCACATCAACACATCAAAAGTTTGTCGGTAAGTTCAATGCTTGTGATACAGTGAGATATAGCACCATGAATTGTTTAGCTCAAACGGCGAAACATTCACCTAATTTGCTTAATTTACTGGTTTGTACCAGTTTTCATACGTTTTCACGTTTCATACAGTTCAACATACTTTTAGTGTATGCGGTTATTTACCATGTACCATTTCGTCGAATACGGCACTCGTACGAAACCGAGGAGTTTCGTACGAGTACCACATTCAATGGGCTGTTCTCTACAACTCATGTTTACTTAGGATCAGACGGAATGATAGTGTACCTAGTGTGCTATATACAATAACATTTACGTTATACAAGTGTAACGGCAGATGCTAAGATTTTAAGAAAACTCAAACAATACGCAACTTTAAACCAGCTGAAACCATCCCAATGAGGATTTCGCGAATTCAGATGCTAGGCGTAAGGTCTGTTGTCAAAATACTGTCGTGCTAAAAACCAATGCTGTAAAATTACGAATATATTCAACGATCCAACGCACAGGTTTGACATCAGGCCTCACGTCAGTAGCGACATCTCGTGGATTTTGTAATCGCGAAAAATCATTCTCTGCTACTTCAGTCACGCGCACGTTTTGGAGAGCGTGTCTAGCAGAGTTCTTCGTGTTTGCTGTCTCATTAACAATTACAGTTCCATATCCACCTAGCAAAACTATCTTAAAACACTTTTTGCATCCAGTCTCGGATGCACGACACTCGGGACATTCGTCTCCGCATCCGCCGTTGACAGCTTCGTTGTTTCGTTCTAAGAGTAGAAGGTGAGTACGGCGGCGTGGTTCCCGCGTATGAGGAGCACCCGGTCGGCGGCGGTGGTGATGGCGTGGAGCCAGGCCATGTACAAGGCGGGCGGCACTACGCTGCGGCGACGCGGCATCGGCAATGTCACGCAGACGAGACGCGCGCTGGAGAACGAATGTGTGAATGAATGGCGCGGAATCATTATCGGCATTTTAGCCGGAGGATGACCACTAAACATATGCTTTCTGATTACTTCCACAAATATCAAATCTCGACGTTTCGATCGCGTAAGGTATTAAGACTCCAAGATAGCAATAGGACAGAGAGTGTCAAAATAAAATCTTATATAGGTTGCTTGCATGACTTCAGTTTGTAACTATGAATTGTATCTTGCGTTGACAATATGTATCAAGGGCTCCGACGTGGGTTATAACGACCACTATCAATCAAAGACTCTCGTTTCAGAAAGCGTCGAGAAACGATTTGCGAACGACAGCACGGTTAGACAGTCTAATTTGGATAGATTTCATACTTCGAACGAGCGACATAATGTCATAAAGCTATCGCAAAGGCTGACGCAAAAAGTTACGACGGTCTCTGTCTAACTAAATAATCAAGCGACTTGGGTAACTAAATAATTGAATGAAATCACCACGTAAGAAACACTAATTGGATAACGAAGTCGTCCGTTTAATAGCAACTATCTTGCTTATTTCCATCAATACTTTACCTACTCCAGTCGCTTGACTTTTTTGACAGAGCATAGCTGCCCAGGCTATGTCCAGCAGTAGACCAGTTTAGGGTAGTAATGATAAAAATCATCTTGAACAATCTTGGCATTCATGTCCCGGTTGTGCTCTCGCGCACGAGGGCCTGGGGTCCACCTTGATCTGCCAAATCGTGGATCATGGCCACGATTTGGCAGATCAGATAACAACAGTGGAGCAACTGAAATCTGACTTCCGTAACCCTGCTACCAGGGAAACCTGACCAGATTGGACCATGGTTACATATTCAGTCGCCTGAATTTGCAGGTTTCATCGCGATGTTTTCCCTTACCGTAACAGCACCGGGGTTATGTACAGACATAACCCCCGAGTCATTGGTACATGGCCGCAGTGAGATTCGAACCCGGTACGGTCGGATACCTTAACCTAAGCCATAATATTTTAGCCGTAGGACATCCACCGCTGAACATAAGCTCTCCTTGTACTTCGATACTTCCTTTCATCCTTCGTCTTGTTCGCCTGCGTAGGTCGCCGCGAAAGAAGCCAAGCCTTAGGCTATGTCCAGCAGTGGACTAGTAGACACTAATAATGATGACAACCCTCATTTTAACTTCTCAGTCTCACTGTAATAGTGAAAACCCTCATCTTAACTAGTGGTCTAACCTGGAAGACTGCTCAGCGATAAGCTCCCGAAGACGGAGGTGTCGGTGCGTGCGGTCGCGCGCTGCCAGCAACTCCGCGTCCGTAATGCCAGCTAAAGGGTAGGAAAATTGTTTTATGGCTTACAATGTTTCACTATTTAAAACAACAATAAAAGCGCTGTCCTAATATACAACGGTCGTGCGACGGGCGGTTTTGAGGTCTCCTATTGGTCGGGCGACGTTTGTCGTAAGACCGTTGCCAATGAGGAGTTTTCTAGTAGGTATTGTCAGTTGGTTTGAAAAAGCATCAATATATGGTGCTCCTACAATTTTGGTTATCTTTTTTTAATCTGTATGATGGTGGCAGTGATTTCATGCAGCCAACTAATACTAATATTAAAAAAAATATTTTTAATATAAACATAACTGTTAAAGGTTGAACGAAATGTAAAAAGAAATATTTATATAATTTGGCACTATGTTCCATTATTATTACAACCTCTAAAATGATTGAAAACTATTGACAAATTCAATATTATCCAATACAACGTACCCAGTGTTTATATCCTCTTTGCTAAGAACATATTTCAAGCGATTATTAATTACCAAAATTGTCGGGGCGCCATCTAGTGAGTGGTTAGGAATGCTTTAGATACCTATTGGAAAACTGCTCAGAACTGGAAATCAGACCGCTAGCTTGATGCCGTGCTTTAGAACTGCGAGTGCCGGTGCTCTGTTTGACAGCCAATACCTTCATAGTACAGTACAACACAACGCGACGCAATAGCACGGCAACAGGGGCTAGCCTAGATAGCTAGGTATGGTTGTCGCCATGCAGTAGATCCGAGAGTCAACTTTTGCCCATAGTATCCGCTATCCACACTATCTGACAACTGAGAGTTAATGCGCAGTACTCAAGTCATGCGCAGTAGTGGTCCAGGTGGCGACATGCGTTCTCCATAGTTTGACGCCCACATGGCATTTCTATTTACAAGAAATTTTATTTGCTAATATGAAGGCCTCTGCAGTAACTTCATTTGAATAAGTGGTAGAGATGGGTGATAAATAACGTCACTAATATCGGCGGCATGTCAGTTACTTTTTAAGTCACATTCATTAATGTCCTAACATGCCGTCGATAGGGAAGCAACTGATTAAAAGACACTGACGCACGCCTCACGGCCCTTACCATCGTGTATCCAATAATATTATGTTATGACGTGATTTTGTAACATAGTTCCTCCGTGAAAAGTCAGTGATACTACCATTAATTACTACGTTATTTAGCACCCATCTCTAGCACTTATGCGCTTTTTACATTTGACTAAATTCAGTAGCAAAAAGCGTGAGAGCAAATCAAAGTAGAATGTATTGCTCATAGAATAAGGTCCATTTTTGTATTACTTACATGACAGCCCATAACAGTCCACTGCAGGACTTAGCGCCTCTCCCACGAAAGGAGATGTTATTGCCATAATCTCCTCTCTTGAGAGGCGGGTTGGAGATCGTTGTGTCATAAATATAGTAAAGGAAAACGCTGCTGCCCATTATCCAGTCTACGGAGACTAGAAGCTTTGCCTCGAAAACATAAGTCGCCTCGTACGACACCAACAAGTGTAAGGGGGTTGGTGCTATTCTACTCTGCCGGACACCAACGGCCATTTGCTATGTCCGTAGGGTATGATATAAAAATGCACTAACTATTATCAGCATTATCATCGTTGGTGCGGAATGGCGCGATGAGTCGTTCGAAGTAGGCGAGTGTGGCGTCGCGCGGCCGCTTTGTGATGTCCGCCACTATCTTCAGAGCTGAGTAGTCTATGCGGAACTTGGACAGGAGGGACGCCATGCTGTGGGGGAGGATAAGATTAGAAAAAAAAATCTCGAGTGGCGACCACGTACAGGAAAACGTAGTGTGGGTAGAGGCCTCCCACAAGATGGACCGACTACTTGGTAAATTTTCGCAGGTATCCAGCTGGATGTGGCAGGCACATCGCAAAAGACCCAATTAAAGCAAAACTCGCTATTGGTTGCTTGTCTATACTAATATTATAATGAGAAAAGATTTATATTTTTGTTTGTGATGAATGATTTAAAAATTCTTTCGCTAATAGTGGCATAGGCTACTTTTTATCCCGGAAAATAACAGGGTCATTTTGCAGTAAAAATTGCACACTTAAAACATATCTATACTAATATAAGGGAGGAAAAATATGCAAGTCTGTACGATGGGGGTAATCTCCGAAACTACTGCCTCGATTTTAAAAATTCTTTAAAAACTAATACGACGTTATTCCCGAGTTACACAGGCTGCTTTTCATCCTAGAACAGGAAAAATAATACAGTCCCGCTGTATAATTGAATATTTCCAGAGATCCGAACTGCGCATGGATGAAAACTGAGTCCCTGCTCTAGGTGTACACTCTTTTTGAGAGAAATAAATGAATTTTGTATTGTATTGTACGGTACAAGACACTGACTTCCTCTCCTCGATCTCCAACTCCGTGTGTTTGTTGGCGAGCGTGAACACGCGCAGCGGGCACGCCGCCCACGCGCGACGCGTCGACAGGATGTACGGCAGCAGCAGCGTCAGCCCTGCCCACGCATAGAACATTATTTATCACTACATAGCGTCGGTGGTGTGTAAGAAAGGGCGAAAGCGCCATTTCTATATTATGATTATTATTTATTATTATAAACTGTAATGATTAATTAAATGAGATAAGTCTGTGAAACTTGAAATAAATGATATTTTATTTTATTTATTTTATATTTCTACAGTAAGCAGTTTTCAAGTATCAAAGACAGTTTAAATCATTGTTTTACACTTATTCACTTCTTTTTGTGTTTGTAGTAAAGGGTTATTTTAGTTGTTGTTCACCGAATAATATTTTCGCTACCAATTATCTGTGTAAGAAGATAGCTAAACATAAAAACATTTTTGCAAAAAATTGCATTTTCAACCTTTCTACAATCCACTGACGATAGGTACCTATGGTAAAACACAGTCCTATTGTAAAACAAAGTCAACAAAGTCGACACGTTAATGTGTTGGGTCCTTTACCTATATAAGACAATGTTTTTTTTCCTTTTATATTTTTAATATTATTTTTAACTTTGTCTATCGTGGTGTCTCGTGGCAATAAATGTTCTTTCTTATTCTTAAGCATAAAAATTTAAAATATCCACATACCCCCGTCGTCGTAGAGCCACCAGACGTCGACGGAGCCCTGGTGGCGGCGCGTGAACTGCTCCACCGACGTGAACGACGACGCGCGCCGCGCCGCGCCCGCGCCGCCCAGCGCGCGGCGGAGCGATCGCCCTAGGCCGTGTCTGGGGGATGGGATATGACAATTAAGAAGTTACCAACATTATTTTCAAATTATTATTAAAAAATGAGAGTAAAATGAAAAAAAAACGGTGAAAAAAATGATTTTCAGAGGTATTTAGTTTTACTCGATCGCATAAATGGTAAAACATACTATCATCAAACTTTGAGAAAGCGGCAGTTGCAGGGTGAAGCTAGCAATAACAGCGGCCATAGTAACATATGTTCTGTGAAAAGTTCAAGTATCTAGCTAGTGCGGTTTCAAGGATACAGTCACAAAGAGTACAAGTGTACGTCTAGCGCTATAGCGGGGACCGGGAATTTATTCCTGCAAGAGCAATTTCAATCAAAGTCTCATAACTTTTAAATCTTAAAAAAAATCACCGTTTTGTTTCATTTTACTCAAATTTTTTAGCTATAGTGGGTAGCGGACATAGCGGCGGCCAAGCTGCCGGCCTGGTGACGTCACAGCTAGATCGCGGCAACAGCAATTTCGCAAAAAATTAAGTAATGTTCATTATTCTATAACTCAGTCATTTATTGACGGATTCTTAGATTTAATACTATGCCATTTAATATGGCAATATCTACATGAAGGACCCTCATTAATGGGTCAACCATTTGTTTATCGATAACGATAAAATACAATCTTAACATACTTTGGAATTTGGAATCAAACATACTCTAGTAACTACACATGTTATCGGGTTTTTTTACCACGGTTAGTATTGTTTTACCTCGATATTTCGACGCAGTTGCATCTGACGAAAATCCGAAAATGGGGGACCGATATGTCTGTCCTTAGGAGCGACTTCACACAGCGGCACCAGTCAGTGACCATGACGCATGACGCGCGTGAAAGTGTAGTGAATAACCACGAAAGTCTTAAAACCTATATACTCTAGTAGAGCTCGTCTAGTCTAAAATGACGCGCCCCACTACTTAGTTAGTTGATTTCGATGTGTGAGTGCAAATATTGATAACGACACTTCATCTGTGTGGGTGCCAATGAACGACGCGTGCTCCTACGTTTGAATCTCACCGGCAACTGAATGACCAATTACAACGGTATTTGTATATGTATTGCGTCCATATTTTAAACTTGCTTGTGTGCGTTAATGCGATAGTGGGGCCCGTCATTTTAGATTAGACGAGCTCTAATACATACCTCTCCTTCTCTGGCTTGGGCGCTGTGGCGTCCGCGGCGGGGTCGGCCACCACGGCCGCGCGCCGCAGCTGCGGAGACCCGATCGATATGTCCGACAGACTGCTGCCTGTGCGTGACACGGACCTTAGATTTGTATGTCCCACACCGGTATCTCGAACATATTCAAACACCAGGGATATTCGTAAACCGTTCGCATCCACGCGAGCCCTCGCGTTCTAATGCCTGTCCTTTGTATATCTAGCAACTTACCACAATAGTGAAAGAGACATGTAGCACACGCGGGCGCTCGCGTGGATGTGAACGTTTCAAAAATAGGTATAAAAAAGTTGGCATTTATTTGTGTGAGAGTATTTAAAACATCATACGAGCAAATACATAATCGTCATGCAATATGAAAAACTATCTAGCTTTTCGACGCTTTTCTTAGTTTTAATATGTAATTCTATTATGTTTAAGTTGTAAATAAAGAAGTTAAACAACACTTTTCGACTTCACACAACGGTCTGGAAATATTAGAAACGGTTTCAAACTGTTTCCAAGAGTTGTAAACAGTTTGGAACGAAACAAGATGAAATAAACTCCGGCGTTAAGAGTCGAAATACCGATCTCAACTTCTTTAGGTGGCAAGCTCGACTTAAGTCTTCATCAGACATTTTCAAATTTGATTTTTTGGAAGTTTTCTGTGAGCCAATTAAAAAGTTCAAATAGTTTAAATAGATGGCGGTGAATAAACACGGTTCTTAAAAATTAATAAGAACGAACCCATTAGAACCCACGAGAATTTTTTCGATACTGTTACTGAACCTTACGTATCTGTTCATGTGACATCTTTCAGTTATTTTGGCATTTCAAATACTTGAGAATCGTACCTAAGGAAGTCATATTACTCTGATGACTTATGAATAAAGATGATGCATATATTGCAGGTCACACTGCACATAGGAGAATTGTATTACAAAATGAATGCACCAAGCGACAATGGAATGGGGGCTCACTCGAGTCCAAAATTTCAATAGATGGCAATGGCGGGTAATATGTGCTGTCAAAATACGTCGTGCCAATATAACAGCGTTATTTTGACAATGACACGACTTTACCAGCCAAAAAACCAATAATGATCTCCAAGTCGTAACCGCCATTCGGCTCAGTGTTTCTCTATTTGGTTCTTACGTCCAGCTTCTCCCACCAATCGAAGTTACTATCGCAAACCCTATTCACAAGCCACGCGACATACGACCACAACTTAAGCCGAATTAGAGCTAAGATTGCTCGGCAACATTTCCATTCAACACGGGAGTAGTGTAAATAATTTGTATACAGACATATTGTTATTTACTAGTGTATAAAGAGCTTCGGAGAAAGAGCGGAGTGTGCCAAGCGTTACTCACCCACTGATTGCGTGTTGAGGCTCTCTGTTGACTTTGATTCCTTGTAATTGTCGCCCATCGACCCTGCACACACGTTAGTTACAGATGGTTGCTCACTAAATGGTTAATTGACACAGGGAACGGGGAAGACTTATCGCTAAAGCATTTTCCACATATACAACATTATTTTACTAAGAGCCTGTTTCAGAACCCACTCATAAGTTCCAGATATATTTTTTGGCAGATATATGTAAAGTCATATCCCTCTTGTTAGTGTAAAACGAAAGATACGGCATCACAGGTATCTGTCAGTTTTGATATAGGGAAGTTATCAGCAGGTGGTGAAACAAGCCCTAAATGTTAATAACATTACTTTGACCAAAATTTTTGGTTCAAGCTATGAAAGCTATAAAGTATGCAAAATCGCCAGCGAATATCTAAAATAGTATTTGACTAGGCTTCTTATCAAATAATTAATGAAACTACATTAGAATTATATAACACATAAATATGAAATAAGTTAAAAAACATTGACAGTACATTAAGGAATTGGAGTCAAATACCGGAAAACGGTAATGCATTACCGGAATATTTGCAGTAGAGACGCTGATCGTATATATTGTATAACGGTAGTATTGGACTCTTGGTTAATAGTAAAAAAGCTATCATTCCATAACGTGTAGTCTATTCTATATCTGAGCTACGAATAAGCTATGAACACATCCAGGGGCCCTATTATTGAATCGCTTACCTCGATTTGAACGGTTTTCAATTTTGACTTTCGACAAAATTTCGATATTTTGATGCATGATGCTGATTTCCCTATTTTTAAACCATACTCTCTCGGTGTTGAAAATAATATTAATAAAAATTGAAAACCAGAGGGCTTACCATGACCTCTTATAGCAGGACCTAAACAGAACTGCCCTGCTTAGTGCGAGACAAACTTGTGTGACACATATAGCGCTGTCTCGTTCTAATACAGGGCACTTCTGTTTAAGTCTTGCTATAAGAGCTCATGGTAAGCCCCCAGTAGAATCGAGGCGAGCGATTCAAAAGTAGAGCCCCTGAATGTTTACAGAAGATCTAGATATTTTTCGGTGCATGTACGTAAAAAAGCACGTGAATTATTCACGGTAGACCTTCAGATATTAAGCGATAAAAGCACATTTATGAGACTAGATTTATTAACTAGAAAAATATGTAAATTTTAACACAATTAGAATATAGCGGTGTAAAAATGCGACCCAAATTTGGTCATCATGAAGTTATTAAACTAGCTAAATTCTAGTCACGGTAAAGCAGAGCTGAACTGATTTTGACAAAAAATATGCTGGGTGACATTCTATTTGTTTCAAACTAAACTCGCGTACTTAACACATATTATTATATAAGACGGGACTTACATACGTACCTTTTCTCGTGACCACGATGGGTAACCCTACCGAAACAAATTGGTCGGGAAAACAAATCGAAAAGGTACGTCCGTGTATAAGTCCCGTCTAATATAATAAGATGGGAGACATTCTGTCAATTACCACTGCTGCAAGCTCGCAGGAAAGGGTGCGCCAATACTAATGTATAAAATGATAAATTACAGATCCATAACAAAGGAATATTTCATTTTTTTAAGTGTATTGTGCAGATTTCACCCTATGCTGCTCCCATTTGACAGGAACCTACTAAGCTCTAGACACATATAAGGCAAAGAGCGTTACAATTCCCTTTAGGAAACTAAAAGAGGTCAAATTACGAACTGAACTCTTGTAACTTTCACAATGAGAGTTTTCGTGATTCCAAAATCCACGAGATGGCGCTACTGCGAAATAAGGTCTGATGCCAAAATAAAGCCGTCGTTGACTTGAATAGATTCATAATTTTACAGCAATTGTTTTTGTCAACACTATACAGGGTGCTACATAATATATGTATGAAGCCGTGAACTGGATGGAGTGCTAAACATATTAAAACGATAGGTACAATTATTTCTGCCGTACGTGGAATTTTTGGAGTAACACCCTGTATATGTTTGTTGTTATAGCATCACTGTAATTTTGACAACAGACCTTACGACTCACTAGCGCCATCTGAACCCGAGAAAACCCATGATCGTTCGTGAAGGAAATAAGCCATCAACTCACGTGACAAAGCGGAGTAGTCCTTAGCATTCACATCTGCTAGGAAAGCCTTGAGGTCGTCGTCCAGCGCTTCTGACGTGTACTGGCCGCCTTCGACTCGCAACAACGCAATTGCCATGTGCATGTCCAATGCTTTGCTGGGGATATAACAACAGATTTATCAACAAAAAACGATTAAGTTGCGAGTTGCAACGTCTTCGACAATAACGGTGAAAATAAATAAATAATAAATAAACGTTTATTTTCTCCCATTAATTTACAGTTCACAATTTACATTTTATTTAAACACTTATGGGAGACTGATGCCTAAGCTAGGCAAGAAGCCTGTATTTCAGGTCAAAATGCTGGCTAGAAAAAAATATTGTATGACTGGCTATTTTCTTTCTGGAGAGGTGATAAGTTGACACTACTCACGAGAGCAATTTTTAATGTCTTGTGTACTGAAACAAATTCACACAGCTCCACCTAGCCCCAAGCTAATCTAAGCTTATAATATGATACCAAAGCGAATACTCACTGTAACACCTCGACGTAGTCTATGAGCTCTGCTCTGTCGCAGATGAGCCAATCCTCCTTGAAACCCATCATGAGGATATTCGGTTTCAGTTTGCCCAGACCGCTAGCCTGAGGAAAATAAAGTTATTAGATTCATCATCATTTCTTTTAGTAATAATGTTAAATAAAGTTTGTGACGGAACTTTGTGCATTGTTTTAGTATGGGCGCCCGTGGACATTCAAATTACTAAAAAGGTTACCGTTTAAAATTGTGATATTGTTAAAATTTTCGTGTTTCGTTAAAGCCGTGATAAGTAACGTAACGTGATAAGTCGAAAATTTCCAGATTTGATAATAACATTTGGAGGTTACAATAGAGACTAAAATCAGTTGGTGTCATCGATCAGAATGGAAATTCATTGGTTTTATTATTTAAAAATAGTTTATAACTCCACTTTCGTAAAATCTTTCTGCGAAAATTTCACTGGCAAACGTGTTACTTATTCTCTTATATTGCAAGTAATATTATAAGCTGTTTATAATAATAATAAAATTGTTTACTTCGAAAATTTACAGGCGATAAAAATACAATGTATGTAATAGGTATACAATCAAATACATTGCAACTTCTGAAACCAAAGTAGGTCAGAGGCCTTAATAAAGACAAATATATGCCAATAGCCCCCTGCGTACCTGCGCGAGCGCTCCCGCGCCGTCCTTGAAGGTGGCGTCGTCGACGAGCGAGTAGAAGGCCTTCATCTTGCGGCGCGCCAGCCACGCCGCCGCGCGCAGCGACAGCGCCTCGCGGGTGCGATGCGATACTGGGCCCTGAAAGAGACGAGTTAAGGTCTATTTTGACCTGAATTTTTCTTATATCAGAGTAGTGGAGGCGCATCGCAAGGGGCGAACGTTATCCGAAGAAAACGCATCATGAACCCACGACCACTCTGTCAAAAGTGAACGGCTAAGTGACGCTTCGATTCGGCGCTAACTTGACCCTTTCAGACCAGTCGTGGTATACTGTCCCACCACTGTTTATCGCGGACACGATTGAGGGTATTGATCGATAGGTGCCTGAACCACAAAAATATCGTCTACATTATTTGGCACTTTAGTATCTTATAACGTCATTGCGTAAGTTGAAATTCGAATATATTTTTTCATGTTTGTGCTCGCACTAATTTCAAAGATCAAGCTTCATCAGCATGGCGCTATAATAAGTAAAGGCTTTCGAACAATGCAAAGAAAAATGGAAAATAGATGAAAAATATTCGTACTAAAACATCATACAGGTGGGGTCGGCCGGCGCAACCCATCCGGGCGATTTGAAACCTGTCATTTTACATGTCTCACTCTCTTCTTCTCTTCCCCTCTCCATCTTTCATCTCTTACACGCATCTCGACAATCACAAAATCCATCCATCTTCTCTTTCGTCAGCCCTCGATTCGCCCTCCCACATACCTGCACGATATGTCCGCACAGCATGAGCGAGAGTCCCTTGGTGAGCAGATACGCGAAGTCGGTGAGCAGCGGCCGCTCGGCCGGGAACCCGGACAGTACCAGGATCTGGGGACTGAATACAAACATTATCAACCAATAGTTCACTTTAACACACCTTGTACGCTATATCAAGAAATGTAACAACACAGCTGGTACCAGTGTACGCCCGAAAGCGACAAGCTGGTAAATAAGCGGTAAGTAATCGTGGACAAATTCACACAGCCCCATTTATCTAAGCAAAGCTTGTACTATGGGTGCTAGATAACTAATATACTACTTAAATACTTTTAACTGACCACCCTGAACACCCAGACCCGTATCAGAAATTTAATTCCGCCGGCCGGGAATCGAACCCGGGCCCTTTTACGTGGCAGACACGTAAACCACTCCGATCGTCCAAAAGGCTCGACATGATCTTGCTATCTCTGTCATCTTAGTATCAAGTCGCGGCGCAAATACACCAGTCAATTAGTGTTTTTGTGAATCATCAACCACCAGTGCATTTAAAAGCGTCGAGATTATGGCAAAGCTGTTTACTGATGTGGAGGAGGCTGCCACTGAGAAGCTAGTACAGTTAAGGCAGAGTGAATAGCCCCTCTAGCATACATCAAATGTACAGTAGGTGGGTCAATTTCTTTATATTCTATTTTATTATTTTTTTATTGCTTCATAAGTTACATAACATTATGAACCCTGGGCACTGCAATTTTAAACTTAAAAAAATTATTAATATATTTACATTTGACATATCTAAGTAATAAGTATTTACAAAGTTGGAACATTTATAGCATGTAGGTACTGTAAGTGAAGTAATTGTTCTTTATGTTGTTATTTTAGTTTTCTAACATAAGGTAGTGTAGTAGTTATGTGTACGTGAGTGCGTGCATGTGTGTGCGTGTGTGTGTGTAATGTGTATTGGATAAGGTTTATGTACTTTTTATATTAGGTATAAGTACTATACTATAAATTCAAACCATATTTCTGCAGCTGGCTGTACAAAAAGCGGTGAGTTTGTAGTTACCGATAGTTCTTGACGTGCTCGGTGACCCGGTTGAGATGGTGCACACCGGCCAGCGCGCTCTTGTACGTCTGCGCCTGCGTCGTCGAGCCCCAGTTCACGTCTGGGGACAGAGACGGATGAATTTTTTTAAACAGGCAAGGACTTTTTTAATTGTCTAGGTAAAAACACGGTTAGATGGTCCACCTGATGGAAAGCGGCCACCACTTCCTCAGGTGGTAGGACTCTGTCAAGCAACATAGCAAGATTTTTTGAGTTCCAGGTTGAAGGATAAATGCACCTGCGGTTCTGCATTTTTGTTGCCTGCAACCTAAATGAATTAATCGTAGATGTTATGCGCGACAGTTACCGTTTACCCTTATTAAAAAGCCGTCGACCGGGACATCCGCAAACTAAGGAGAGCGGATGCGGTGCCGACATTTGAAGTAGCTGTAGACATGCTACTTCGCTTGGTCTTCGGCATCCTAAGCGGTGACTTTGTTACAACGCTTGTCATCCAATGACGTCAAGCGCTCGCTTCTTGGACCGGCCTCTTTCCCGTGCCTGGTGAGGTGGTATGGCCAGACATTTTGTTCCATATATAGGCAAAACCTGTTGGGTACGGGCGTTGGGTTGGGGAGCTAGTCTGGCTAAATTAGCTCACCTTAACTACTGTGCGCGCGCAAGTTCTGTCTATCGGCCCCGACCGTTTAACTTGAACGGATAATACATCGCCTTCTCACTCGCTCGAACCGCAACCGAGCGAGATGGCGATGTACCGAGACTTCAATAGTTGAATGCTAACGCTACTCGAATTATTTAAACGGTCGTGCCCGATGGATATGAACTCGCGCGCGCACAGTACGTAAAAATGACCAACTATAAGTTCCAACTGTAGAAAAAGGAGCCCAAAAACCTAAACCTAATCCGTTATGTACATTGTACTATTACTTATTACTACAGTTTCACAGTAACAACTCACCAGGCTTCCTATACGAGACCAGGAGGTACAGTGCGAGCAGACACGCGATGGTGACGAGGGCCGTGGCCCAGGAGATCACGAACATTATCGAGACGCACACCATCGCACCCAGCAATGACAGCCACATGTTGTAGAACTGATGGGGAAAAAATGTTATGAAATTTAAAGTAAAATAATTTATTTAACCATTAAGATAATAAAAAACAATTATTCATATTGAAAAAGAACCATACTCTAACAAAAGATATCCTAACTAATCCTAACTAAAGATAAAAAATTTGGCCCAGGTCCCCCGAATTTGGAAGGGTCCCCAGATGGCTGGCCGAGTTAAAGTTATATAATTTATGAATTTTGTTGCTGATATTATACTAATCAATTTAATTTAATTGGAACACTAAATATTGCATGCTAGATTCTGGTAAAGTGTGTAAAGCGAAAATCATAATTTTAACAACTATAGTATTTTAATCAATAAATAATATTCTATTCTATTCTGAAGAGTTCATTATTGTAATGACAATAAAATATGTTTGCGCTTTCAATATCCACTAGATGACGCTACTGAGATGTAAGACCTGCTGTGAAAATACTGACGCGCTATTGGACAACAGCTGTTATTTTTTACATACATACAAACATACACACTCACGCCCGTATCCCATAGGGATAGGTAGACACTATCGAGTGCCACAAGCTTCGATCCTGACACACTTCTCTCGCCATTCATTCATTATTTATTCACTCATACACATTTTTTATTTGAGTTATTTTTGCTATGGTGGTAAGGTGGTGGAGTGGTGGAACTCAATCATCATCACAGCCCGTAACAGTCCACTGCAGGCTTCAGTCCTCTCCCACGAAAGGGGATATTATTGCCATAATCTCCACGCTTGGCAGGCGGGTTGGAGATCGCAGCGTTGAAATATAACAATGGAATGCTGGAATGCTGCTGCCCATTTTCCAGACTACGGAGACTCTTGATCTATTGCCTCGAAAACATTAGTCGCCTTGTACGACACCCACGAGTTTAAGGGGTTGGTGCTATTCTACTCTGCCGGATACCACACGGCCAATCGGTCAATACATCTTATATATCAGTTAAATAAATTATAGTTACCCGGAAGGTGGGTCTCCAGCCGACTGGGCGCGCGAGGCTGGCGTGGAAGGTGGAGAAGTTGATGAGCGCGTACGCCGCCAGGAAGAAGTTGGAGATCAGCGGCGCGATCTGGTTCAGACCGCCTGTTGGCACAGACATGGAGTTTAGGTAGAGACGACATCAACAATCTTACGTCATCTATCTACATATATTAAACTCATCAAAAGTATCAGGCATTTCATTATTATATTAGCCTGAACCATCCCACTGCTGGGCAAAGGCCTCCCCCCGATTCTTCCACTGTTCACGATCAAGTGCCAATGTCTGCCAGCCACTTTCGAAAGCCCGCAGCTCATCTGTCCACTTTTTTTGGGTTTTGGGAAACGTCGTTTCCGAGAATTGGGTATCCAAACTGTAGCGGTTTTAGCCCATAACTCCTCCGACATGCGGCAAACATGACCTGCCCAGATCCATTTCAGCTTTCCAACTTTAGTGGCTAC
The DNA here is from genome assembly GCA_905147135.1 of Blastobasis lacticolella. Classification (NCBI taxonomy): domain Eukaryota; kingdom Metazoa; phylum Arthropoda; class Insecta; order Lepidoptera; family Blastobasidae; genus Blastobasis; species Blastobasis lacticolella. The sequence continues at coordinate 13,706,977 of LR990053.1, read as the reverse complement.
ATTAGCAATCTGCATTTTGGAGCGCAGCGTCGAGTTTTGAATCAGGCATCAAGAATTCAATACATAATATCAATTCAAATATCCTAATTGTTCAATTCTATAAACATAATATTAAATTAACAAATAACTTTGTCAGTTCTTATTATTTTCTTTACTATTAATTTTAATTTACCTCCACAATATTGCATAAAGTTAATCGAGAAGAAAGCGAAATACAAGCTAGTAGGACGCTTCCTTCTCCTTCCTGAGTTTGTAAATAGTACTAAGCTATTTACAAACTCAGGAAAAATAGATTTAAGCGATAGGGCTCAAACAAACAGAATCGAAGCACAAAAAATCGGATGAGAAAAGTCTAGAAAATCATATGCAAAAATATTTTAATATAAAAATAGAAAGATTTTAACTAAATATAAATTATAACTTAAAATTAAAATTACTAATAAATTAGGTTCGCTACATAGTCGTGATTTTCAGTAATTAGAAAAAACACGCTGCCCCTAGGCACTTTTTTGCTTTTTTTTTGTTTTATAGCAGCAGTTTTTACCAACGCGCATTTCGGATCTCTGTAAACATTCAATGATCCCACGGAACTATTATTTTTCCGGGATGAAAAGTAGCCAATATCACTCGGGTGGAAATAATGTAGCTTTTGAAAATCTTTTCATTAATAGGAAATTACGATTTTCCTAAGTGTGATAGGGTACTTTATGTCCCGGAAAAGTATCATGATCCCGCGGGATAGTCGAATGTTAGCAGTTTCGGAAACGGCTGATAACAGGGCCGCTACGCACAGTATTAAAATGAGACATTCAGTTGCGTTCAGAAATGATATTGGACTGCAGTTGTCAGACCAAAGAAATAAGTGGATATGAATCAATGGAACTATGCTACAGAAATGAACCAAGCAAGGCAAGGCAGAGTACCGCTTTCATCTGATACTCAGTATAGAATATTTCAATGAAAACGCTCTTTGACAGATTTATTTCGTAATTATTTCATGTTTACTCGTTTTCTTGGTCTGAGGTCATACACAAACTGGTCCAGTCATATCTGTCAGCCGAAAATATATGTCTTATGCGCTAATTACATTTGGCAAAATTCAGTCGTTTAAATTCAGAAGTCAAAAGGTGATACAAAAAATAAGGTATATTTTTGTATCATTTGTATCATGTTACGCGTCACGCCGCTTTTCAAAAGGCGTGATCCAAAACGGACCTTATTTTATGGGCAATACATTCCACTTTGGTTTGCTTTCAAGCTTTTTGCTTTTAAACTTAGACGACTAAATTAAGCTAAATGTAAAAAAGGGATACAACTTACCCATGAGTATGAAAGCAACTGCGATGATGAAAGTCAGTACGTAACCGCGAACCGGCTCGTTGTTCTGACCGTAGCCCTTCGCGAAGAATTCCAGGTAGGGATACAGCTTGTCTTGGCACAGAGCCTGCAGAGGAAGAAAAAAGAGACAATAGAGTGAAGAGGAGAGTAGAACATTAAGTAACTAGACCATATTTACGCAAATAGACCATCTTGAGGTAGTTTATTGGCGCTAAGGATTATCGCGCTTCCAAAAATCCACCAGATGGCGCTACTGAGATGTGACGCAGCAGACTTTTACAGCAGTTGTTTTTGTCAAATAGCACAGCAGTATTTTGACAACGGACCTCACTTCTTAGCAGCATGATGAATTTTGAAATCGCAAAAATCTTCCTTGCTGTTGCGGCGCGGAAGGTTCAATATGGCCAATCAGGAAATGGCCAAAGTTACCACATTCCATCAGAGATAGCATGGTAAAAATAAATCTTGTGATTGGCCGTGTGGTGTCCAGCAAAGTAGAATAGCACCAACCTCTTACACTCATGGGTGTCGTACAAGGCGAATAATGTTTTCGAGGCAAAAGATCTACGAGTCTCTGTAGGCTGGAAAATGGGCAGCAGCGTTTTCCATTGTTATACTTATAACACTGCGATCTCGAACCCGCCTGCCAAGCGTGGAGATTATGGCATACTCCCCTTTCGTGGGAGAGGCCCTAAGTCCTGCAGGGGACTGTTATGGGCCGTGATGATGAAATCTTGTAAAATCCATTTCAATTTTGATTCTACAAAAACACGTAAAAGGTAATAATAATAACTACTATCATAAATAATGTCCCTGTCCTCACCTGGAAGACCTTGGGCGCGGAGACGAGCGAGGCGAGCGCAGAAGACAGCGTGGCGGCGAAGCAGCCGCCGTAGATCAGCGGGCCCCAGCCAGACACCAGACGGATCACCTATAGGGGAGATGGGCAAGTTTTTTTTATTGCATTGGGAGACAGCCGATAAAGACTTGTCAGGAGACAGCCCACAATGACAAGTCAAAGCCCTCACCGGGATACGCAGCTTAATCCTACTGAGTGAGTTGTGCAGCGTCAGGCGAAACGTCAAATGTCAGATGACAGATCCGTTCTAGGGCCTAAGTCTCGCGCTGTGACATCTCGAATTCGATATTTTTCCTCAATTAGTAATGACATTGAAATGTCTATTGCAGCCAAAAATATTTTCTTACCTATCTTGGACAGCCCTTTGTTGTCTAAAATCAATTTCAGTGATGTTTTAATACGGTTTTTTGGTTAGAGAAAATGTCAAATTTAGAATGTCACAGCGCTAGAATCGCCCCTCCCCCGGCTAGTGGCAGGACAATACCATGACAGCTGACCTTACGTCTCGGTAGTGCCATCTAGTGGGTTGTTGGTTTCTCAAAAACCCTCATTGAGGTTTTTTATTGCCTAGGGAGGCGGCATACGGTCAGGCGGGCCACCTGATGGGAAGCGGCTACCGTCGACCGGGACATCCGCAACCGTACCTAACCTTACCTTACCTTGTTTTTTTTTTGTACCTTACTGTCGTGTCGTGGTGTCTACGTGTAATAAATGTCTTCTTTCTTTCTTTCTTTTAACCTAAGGGAAGCGGATGCGGTGGCATATTTGTACAGTTGTGAAAAAATTACCAAGAGCTATAGGATAAGCCCTATAGCTCAATATCTATGACGAAGACAGTCATTGAGCGTGCCGATTCGTCATATTATGTACTATGATACTAGAGTTCTAGTTTTTTTTCGGCACATCCGTCGGTCATTTTATATACCTAACAAAAGGCTACATACTTATTCGACCCATTAACACAGCGGTACTGTTGTTGACAGCAAAATGTCATTTCAAACTGGCGACACTTAGTTCCAATATTGGCCACCGGGTGACATAACCTTGTGGAACACGTGTGTGCTTGCCTTGTTGTGTTCCGGTTTGAAGGACTTATCCTTCAAGGTTATAGGTTAAATGCCTCATGCCTGTAGTTTCGCTGGCTACTAAGGTAACTACAGGCATGAGGCATTTCATCTTAGTCCTCACAGTGACAACGCACCTGCGGTTCTACATTTTTGTTATCAGCAACCTAAATGTATGAATTGTAGATGCTATGGGCGACAGTTACCACTTTCGATCAGGTGGACTGTCTGCTCGTTTGTCACTGAACAGCATAAAACAAAATCCATCGGCCATTTTATATGCCTAACATAAGATAAGCCACATACATATTCGGCCCAATAACACAGCGGCACTGTTATTGACAACAAAATGACATTTCAAAATGGCAACACTTAGTACCAGTTTTGGCCACCGAATCCGAAGTTTGTGTCACTGTATTCGCATTATTTGACACACTCTCTCTTCATAAAAATCATTTCTTTCCTCACCGTAAACGACTTATTCAGGATACAGAAAACAAACTCACGTCATTGCTATGATGCAGCCCATACTTGCAGGTGTTATTAGCAGCACAGGACGACATAGTAAAGTTGGCGACGTCCGCAAGTTCGCCTGACGCGTCCCGGACCACGGTCCAGCCGGTCAACACCGCGATCAGGAGGTAGGATATCGTGGTCAGCAGGATGGCCAGGAGGGTGCCTTTCGGGATCGATTTCTGGGGGTCCTGGGGGAGGATTGTTGTGGTAAATATTAAGTAAATTAATGACATTATTATTGTTGATTACCCTAATAAGCGGACCCAGGCCGGGATAAGCGCTAGGATGATAATGATGAAGATATTAGCCTATATCATCTTACTGCTGCTAGTAATAAATAAAATAACCGACAGAAAAAGTCGGATAACTCCCGACCACTAAAATTATTTTTTTTAAATCTTGGTCAAGCTCGCTTTACGGACAACGGACAAATTATGGTAATACATAAATGTTTGTATTACCATTATTTCGTGGTTTTAAACACCTGGTCGGATTCTAACCGATTTTCTGGACACCACCACCACCACCATCACAGCCCATAACAATCCACTGCAGGACTTCGGGCCTCTCCCACGAAAGGGGAGGTCATTGCCATAATCTCCACGCTTGGCAAGCGGGTTGGAGATCGCAGTGCAGTTGATGTAAATCAACCTAGAAAGATGCTGCTGCCCATCTTTCGGATTAGTCCCTTAGTCGCCTCTTACGACACCCACGGGAAGAGATGGGGTATCTGGACACCAATAATTAAATAAAGAATTAAAAACGACATAATTATATGAAATACCAGGGGACCTATCGCGCTAAATAAACCGTTAAAAATCGCTACCTTTCTGTTTTAACTATATCATGAGATTTGGTGTTCGTAAATACGTTCAAATTAAGCGCGATAGGCCCCCGGGTCTATTTTTGGTTCACATAGTCCACTGTCTCAAAATGTCCACCCTTCCCCACCCAGCTTAGTTTTTTGTAACTGAGAAAAAATTTAAAAAATATTACTAAAACTTTATTACTTGAACATAATAGGCCATTTTAGAGTTTATTTTATAAGTATACCTAAATTTATTTTATATAATAAACAAACAATATATTTGCATGTCGCTTCCAATATGACTCAATGATATGATTCAATGTTATTTATACTATAAGACCTGTAATGTATGTAATATTTAACGCAAATACAAAATTAAAATTAAATTGAAAACATTGAAATTATTTGCAATGACTCTGCTGTTTAGAATTCATTCGTTGATAGCGACTTTTAATCTAGTTGAATTTATACTCAACTCATCTATTTCTAGAATAATATTACTCAACATTTCCTGTTAAATATCCTCAAATGGATATCTATCTACAGAATATGAAATATAATATAATATGAAATACTTTTATCTTACCTTCAAATCACCAGATATGTTGGCACCGGCCAGTATTCCGGTGGCAGCGGGGAAGAATATGGAGAACACTGAGAAGAAATTGTGGTTCACTCCTTCGAAGAGTCGGTAGTCCGCGTGGAGATTCTGCTGCAACACCGTCACTGGAACATGTCATCATCAAGAGATCAATGTCATCCTCATCATTAAGAGTCACTCTTATCGGTGGAATAATTGTTAACTTTCCAGCTCATTATAATCATATTGAAAGGACGCGAATAATTGGCAGTGTGGTGTCCAGCATTGTAGAGCAGTAACCCCTTACTCTCGTGGGTGTCGTACAAGGCGACTAATGTTTTAGAGACAAAAGATCTAGTCTCTGTAATTTGGAAAATGAGCAGCAGCGTTTTCCATTGTTACATTTACAACACTGCTATCTCCAACCCGCCTGCCAAGCGTGGAGATTATGGCAATAACGTTTGTGGGAGGGGGCCCCAAGTCCTGCAGTGGACTGTTATGGGATGTGATGATTATACACTTGGGCAACAAAACTCTTATCTACTTCGAAGTGAAATTCGTATTGATATTATAGAGATTTCATGTTTCAATTTCTTTCAGCACCACTTTATAAAACTAGAACAGACAAAAAACAGCCGAAACTCACTGTTGTACCCGACGAATCCTTGTGCGATTTCGATGTCGTCCTTGGGCCCGATCGCGGAGCCGATGCAGAAGTCCACAATGGCCGCTAACAGGATGATCAGTAGCACGATCTGAGCCTTCGCCTCCCACTCCATGCCCACTATCACTATGCCCGTGAGCAGCACTATCGTTATGCAGCCGTATATCGCTTGGTCCTGCGAGAAAAAATGTTTGTTAAGGATAAATAAAATAAATAAATAATCGTGGACAAATTCACACAGCGCCATCTAGCCCCAAAGTAAGCAAAGCTTGTGATATGGGTGCTAGATAACTGATAAACTACCAAGAACACCCAGACCCGTAACAGAAATTGAAAGTTCATCATTTCAATTTCTGCCCGGCCGGGAATCGAACCCGGGACCTCTTGCGTGGCAGACCTGCATGTTGACCACTGAACCACTCAGGTCGTCAAGGAATGTAGGAAAGATGAATACATAATCAGGTGGTAGGACTCTGTCACGCCAGAGGAGTCCGCCTGGGTAAGTACCACCGCCTTATCTATATCTGCCGCCAAGCAACAATGCTTACATTTCATCTTAGTCCTCGTAGTGACAACGCAACCGCGGTTCTGCATTTTTGTTGATTGCAACCTAAATGAATGAATGGTAGATGTCATGGGCGACAGTTGCCACTTACCATTAGGTGGGCTGTCTACTCGTTTGCAAGCCCAGTGGCTTAATATACAAATCTCCCGTCTGTTTTTTTACCCTTGGATTTCTGTTCTACAGATATAACGGCTTCCTAATATAGGTATAACACCGCAAAAATACATAAGACTTCTTCGCACTGAATAAACGGCCCGTCTCCAAGAATCCAATGAGGTCCAAGAATGACTCGCTTTGTGACATCACGAGAAGGGTGATTTCTATAGGACGCCCGGATGTTTTCTATAGGTCGCCCGAGACGACCAAAGACCCTAACATGGTGTTTGCTATACTAACAAAGGGACGTGCAGCAATGATATTACAGTTATAGTATAATAGTGATTTGGGAGCGATACTTTTATTTCAAATAAACAAGTTTTACTAGATATGACCCTCTCCACATTCATGAAGGTGATTCGAACGAATCATTTTGGCCCACAAGCTGTCTTACGCGTGTACCTAAGCTGAACACGTCGCTCGCAAGCCATATATCGCCTTCCACACAAGTGCGCCTTCTAACGAGGCATTTTGCGGTCGCACCATTATTTAATATTTTCCACTTAAATGCCAAACAAGTGTATGCAGTTAACGCAACCAATAGACATTTTCAATACCAGGGACATCACTCCCGTGCTTCCTTTTTAAGCTGATACTTGGCGCTTGAATGCCTCGCTACTGTAAACATCGGTCTGCCTACAAACCTGCTTACACCTACGGGTGGAAGTGACCGTATATGGTTTTGACGCAGAACGATACTTTCACAAAAGTCATCGTGAAAAATTTTGTCACTTTTGCATAATGTCACTTTCGCAAAACGTCATTTTCGCACAACGAAATTGTCTCAAAACGTCATAGGGTCTTGATAGGTATTCTCCATAATTACGATGAACTCACCCAGCTCTTGCTGACCATGTACGCGGACTCCGGTATGAGAGTGATGAGGGACTCTCCGAAGCCGACCACGTACATGGCGCACGCGACCGCATTCGCCATCGAGAATATCAGCCCGATCGAGCCGCCAAACTCGGGGCCCAAAGACCGCGATATCATGTAGTAAGTGCCGCCTGGAAAGCGAAAATGAATGAATGAATTAGTGTTTTCGTGAGCAAAGGAATCCATCAGATGGTGCTACTGAGACGTCAGGTCTACTGTCAAAAGAAAGCCGTATCATTTGTAAGAATGAATCAATCACCTTCCGGCTGTTGTGTTTGCCCAATAGCGCCACCTGGTGGTCTGGTATCCTGGTGGTCCTGAGTCTCTCTTTGCTTCACAAAAGTTAAGCAAGAGTTCGTGCGTAAAAGTCGCGAAAATTGGCGATGTTGTTAATTTTTTATCTCATTTGGACTTTACTCTATCACTTAGGACATAAAAAAAGGTAAACATAAGCATTCCTCGATATTTACAACAAACATAGGCGCAAAGATTCTCAAGGTATCAGCCAGTAGCAAACTAGACTCCTATCTTCCATGGGGAACTGTTACTCGTTCTCAATTGATAGCAGTCGTCATACCCCACTTCGAAAGTTTCTTGGTTCCAACTGCAACCTATCTATAGGAGATACCTCATACGTTGAATGAATAAATATTTCTCAGCAGGCAAATAGGGCTTGCTATTGAATCTCTGACTAAAAGTATGAATAGCCACTTACCTCCTTTTATGACGCCGTTGGTGCTAATGGCCGACATGGAGAGCGCGGTGATCGTGGTCACCACTGATGTTGTCAGGATCAGGAGCATTGACTGCGCTGCACAGTACAAAGGAGCTCAGTTGGCAGGCTTATAAATATTACATAGTAAATTGGAGAGGTTTTTAACCTCTTGACGGATGTGATGCGAGACTCAAATTCAGTCCATTGCTATTAAATAAATCATCTTGGCGTCAATATCCCGGTTAACTCTATCGCCAATAATCCCGGATTTTGGCAGATCAGGTAATTACAGTCGATCAACTGCTATCTGATCTCCGTGACCCTGTTAACAAGGGAACCTAACCTGGATCATGGTTACACATTCAGTCACCTGCATGTGCAGGTTTCATCACGATTTTTTCCCTCGCCGTAAGAGCATCGGTTAGTATTCAATGTACATACATAACCCAGAAAAAGGTCATTGGTACATTGCGGCACTGGGGATCAAACTCGTACCTTTCGCTCGGGTATCTTTCGCTTCCGAGTCGAGCCCGTCAGCCATCAGACAACCGACGCTTCCAGTCTATTGCCATTGATAGGATTTATGATATGTACTTACCAATACCGGCCTGCCCGACGACCCAGGACAGTCTGAGGAAGAGCATCACCCCCCATATGTTGAGGAGACACCGCATCAGCACGCCCTTGATCCAGCCGAACTTCACGGCGGGCGACGGCATCGTAAGCGCCTCGGCATCCTTCTCCAGGGTCTGGCCTGGCTGGAGACACAGCGGCGTGTCAATACCATAAACAAGGATTTTTCGTTTCAACCCTCGATGTAAGGAGAGGGGTGTTATGTTGTGTATCTTAATGTCTGTATGTGGCATCGTAGATGTCGAACGGATGGAATAATTACGATGCATATTTTCAACCCCCAAACAAAAAAGAGGGCTCTGGGGCATTGCAGCTCCCGAACGAATACATGGATTACGACTATTGTACCTATATCTTGCGAGCTTGCGAGTGGAGGGGAATAAAAAGTAACATAAACTATCTCTATACCAAATTTCATCAAAATCGGTGCAGTGGTTTAGTAGTGAAGGCGTAACAGACAGACAGAGTTACTTTCGCATTTTATATAATATTTATATTTTAAAGTCACAGATTTCAATCAAGATGGCCCATAGCTTTATTTCGGTATAATCAGTTCAGCAGTCCAAGAATTATTTGACTATTATCTAGACATTTTTATTAGAAGTTAAGCATCTGGTCATCAATAACACGAAACCGAAAAAAACGACACCGGATTCAATCCATAGCTCAAGCAAACATTTATATGAATTTTTACTGCATGGACTACATTTTGATCAGGGGCCTTCCGATTCCGAATTCCTTTCGGAAGCAACCTCCGAGTGCCTCCTCCGTTATTTTTTGGCAGGCTGAGTCTATCAATATCGTATGAAGTTGCATATAGCTGACCACACGAGACTCCAAGAAACTTTCGTACAAAGTTTGTTTCAACACATACGAATACAGAACAGGTACTTTGTCGGGGATAGTTATTATACTATTCAAAGACACTGCTGTCCGCAGGTAGCTAGGCGTGTGCGCCGCCGCGCCATCCGCCGCCGCACGTTGTTCGAACACCGTGAATATAACCGAATGTAGCTCAAAAACTTTCTTAATGAGTATGGACCACGTTTCAACCAGCTCTTGGGTCCCTATTTTTGAACCGCTCACCAAATTCACACGAGCGCTCGCATGAAGTACCTCTTTCACATTCGTGGTACGTTGCTAAAGGTAGAAAAGACAGCTACTACGACAGTACTGGATGCGAGCGATTCAAAAATAAAGCCTCTGGTCTTCACATGTAGCAAAATTCTGTTACCCGTGTGTGATTGATTGTCGTTAAAAATATTGTTGGCACCAATAAGCTATTTCTAAGCTCAGGGGTCTATGAGGATTGTCGCGGTTGAATCCTTGTGAAATGATAATTTATGGGGATATCTCTGCGCCAGCCAGTACCCGACTCTTAGTCCTTGCTGTTACTATTTTCTTGGAAGAAGTCTTGGCTTTTGCTCTCTTCTGATATATCAGCTCACCGAGAAGTTCCATTAACTCGGTAACCTCGTTCTTCTTGCTGCACGAGAACTATAAGTGGACCCTACTTGTACCACATCGCCCAGAATCGAATCTCGCCGACTAGATTTTATTTTCCTCTTCTACATAACTACTACGTCAACTCCCAGCGCAAAAACGGCTAAACCCGAACAATTAAGTTAGTTCCAGGAATAGTTTCGTTGTTTTTTCGCAAATTGCTCACCATATGAGTCATTTTGACGATCCTAGTTTGACTATTTCACAAAAAGCGTCACGCGGATTTCACGCCGGTTACGCCGCCGCCAACGGTTCATTTTGGCCTCTATGCCGCCACTGCTCGATTTGGAATCGGCGCACACGTCTCCTACCTAGCTTTTTAAATCTTTGAGTAACTAAACTAACTAAAAAATATACTTTTTTTATATATTAGTCAAGACAGGCATTTGACCGCCATCTCACCTGTTGGTAAGTGACGATGCGGTCGAAGATGGAGCATGCCCTTCTTGGCTATTCAACAGCCTATTCACTCTAGCCTTCAAGGCATCCAGATAATATTGATCACTAATAGAACACTACTATTGATACTTAGAACATGTCAAGATCAAATCAATAAAATGACACAGTCAGTCAGTGTATACTTATTTTAGACCTTAAACGGAACCATACCATGTGTAATAGACAGGATATTTTAAATCTAACGTTATAAAAATAACGATAAAAATGGGCGTCCCATTCAAACCAACCGTTACAACCTAAGCGATATCTATAAAAAGCCACATTGCTGTTTATGTGAATCTGGTTAAGGTGAATCTAAAAATACTAAAATCCATCGAGCCGTTAGGCCTGAGTGCGAGCCAAGAATATGGACATATTTACAAACTAAATTCAAACATTATTCTCTTATATCAAATTATTGTACGTATTAATGTATCTGATTCTAGTTACGAAATAGGATGAATGTAAGTAAAGTAAAGTAAAGTAAGTAAAGTCAAACACATTTATTACACTCAAACACACAGCACAAAATTCTTATAATTAAATTTAAAAAATATAATCAAACAGAGACATAAACAAAAAAAGAAACAGAAAAAAGATACTCTAATCTCGTTACCTGTGCCATGTGGAGAGTGCAATGGGGCCACACTCAGCATATGCCATGACAGTTGCTGTAACGCTGGTTTTCAGTGGGCCCCCTAACTTAAGTTACTCTACCTCCTCATCCTAGCGGTAAGTCCCGGCACATTGGCTAGCGGTAGGTAAATCTGCCAGCCAGTCCGCTCTTCTACTAGGAAAGAGCTTATTTCATTACTTTCATTCAAACGCTTTCAGTTTCCTTTTGTTTTAGCTTTTTACGTTTACCTGACCCGCACGACCGGCTAGGGCAGGCAAGACGACCCGAACATAGAAATAATTTTCTGAGCGTGTCTAATTAAATTAGGGAATTTAGATTTTGGTAGATTTTTGTAGAATTCAAGGTTTGTTTTATTGTCAATGAACGTTTTATTCATTGTAGCTCACAGTTCTGTCTGCGCCTCGCTTTTGTTTTTAGCGCGAATATTCGAATATTGTTTATCGCGGGCCAATTTATTATAAATAAATATTAATTTATTTATCATTTAGAAATCCATAAAATCTTAGGTTTTAACTTTCACCGGGTGTAAGCGTTTTTCTTTGTGTCTTAACATGTACCTATGGCGACGCAACAGTGCATATTCGTCATCATCATCCGAGAGCCAATCCCGGTTCTTCTAGGGACCGCTTTCCTAATTTTTCTTCTCCATTTCCTCGCGTCGTAAGTCCTGGCTCTCCTATCCGACTCGGCGACATTGTAAATTATTACCAATTATATTATAAAGGCCATTCGCTTACGGTTACTGCTAATCATTAGCAAAATCGTTCGAAACGACGATTCCGGTCGAACAATTTTAGGAATGAAGCTATTTCATTATTCATCAAATGCTAGATCACCCAACAGGCATACGGGGCTCTATTGCCTCTTATCACATTCCAATCATTGGCTATGAACACAATAAGTGCATTATCTATTTATCATTGCGTCTGAGACCTTGCCAATACAATTCGCGTGGGGTGTGAGCTAATGAATGAAGCGACACATGCTGGTGATTCACAGAGGTCCCGACTGCAGATTCCTTGACCTCTGCTCTGCTCACATAGCTACTAGAACACTCTGTTGCCCAAATGGTCTGTCTATGGCTTTGCTATGCTTTAGATCTGGATCAGTAGTGGTCTAAGATGCGGTAACATTAATTCCTGTCTATTTTAAATTATTTATTTGAGTAATAACATTTATTATCGTAAACGTTATCGAGGACGCGCGGTTTAGAGTAAATTGGCAATAGTCAGCTAATCGGAATTTTTTATAGATTATTTTTGGGAGCAATAAAAAATTACAGGGTCGGTACGATGAGTTAGTTCGTTTATTAATAGGGGGGAGTTAGTTTATTTTCCTTGGAATAATTAAATAACGCTGGATAAGGTAAATAATCCAATATCGACATTTTCCGTATTTACAAGGACGAAGCATATTATACTTATATATTTAAGCATATTCGCTTCGCGGGATAAACGTGTGCTACATTTATTAACTACATGAAATTATCTTTACTACTCAGTAATTTTTGTGCATTTAATCTCATTTTTAAGCCATTCTGCTCTATTTTGCAAATTTACGTGAACAGATCGATACTATAAACTCTAAGTATTACAATAGAGAAAAACACTTCCAACCCATCCAACACCCACGCAACCGATCAGGTACCTACGAGCATACCTGGCAGCAGCTACCGTAAACATATCAATCATCCTTCGCCGCACGAGTCAACAATTAGCCGCCTTGTTGACCATTGACGCATCTCAGGTATCCCAATTGTCCTTAATTGCAACCACGACTGATTAGTTAATTACCGCATTTGATGCCCTGGAGACCTACCTTCGTGGTAGTTGCGCAACTAGGTGTATCTTGTATATACGAGCAACCAAGGCTACTGAATAGCAATAGGGAACTGCAATACAATCGCGATATTCTTCAATAACAGGGACGCAGTATCTTGGGAGTCACATTGACAGACCACACAGGTAATAGACGCGTGCTGCGTTCTACAACACAAGTCGTCGATTTAGGTCAACTAGAAGTGGGTCTGGACTCGTGGGTTTACCTCAAGTCAAACGAATTGTCGGCTAAATTGTTCCCTCCGAATGTGAGAAGCAAGCGCCATATGCCCAGACTTTAATGGACATTCCAGGAATGGAAGATGGGTAGGGAGTCTTTTTTTATTATTGCCTGGAGGCACACGGATCTTTGATTCTTTGCCTTGCAGTGGGACAATAATGGCTATTAAAAAAGAGTACTTATTACCAAGTGAGCCACACTTATCCCACAAGAGAGTAACTGTAGTAACATGCAGTAGAGGCTGCATGAATACAAAATTACGCGACTGTTTTGCAATATGCAGCCCATGCGTAGGCTTACGTTTATTCGTACCTATAAAGTATGTAACGAGGACTATACGTACGTCTACGTAACATACGAGGTAGTAGTACTTGCACTCTTGTACTACGCAATGTGGCACCTCCTCAGTTACATCGCGCACGTGCCACCGCCGCAGTCACAGTAAACATGATAGGACGTAGGTAGGTATAGCAAACGCCTTAAGGGGGCTATATTTAGGTCGAAGGTCACAGCATGTCCTAGAGTAACAATCCCGCGGAAAATTCCTCCCACGGGAAAGTTATATTTATAAACGTATAGGGTCATAGGTTTGTTTACTTTTATATTTTCCTACATCGGCAGAATGCTTGATGTAATACTATGGATGGGGAAGTAGGATTTTATTTTGTCGAAACGCTTATTCTGCTCACTATTGACCATAAACTTTTTTTTGTTTGCTAAATTTAAATGACATGGGATCGTTCAATAGGTATATTAGAGGTCTCTTCAGAGACGGGCAACGCATTGGTGACTCTCCTGCTGATGTAATCGTAGAGATCGAAAATCTCACGCCAGTTTATACAAATCGGAACTACTTTAATCTGGACTATTAGGAGGTGCGCGGATGCGTTTTGGAGGAGATACAAACAAAATGATCAAATTTGACCGAAATGTTGTTGACTTTTGCTGACTGACATATTTCTTCACTTCAATTCAGGTGGGTGCATAAAAATTTATACAAACCTCCGAAACGCAACCGCGCACAGCCTAATGCGAGCCCAGAATCACGCCAGGACCCTAAAGATATCTTCTACCTACTTCTCTACTTAATATTATAAATTACCTATAAGTTACCTTGTCTGTCTGTTACGCTTTCACAACTTTTGACCCAAATTCGGTATGGATACATACCATACCGAATTTCGTCCATTTAGCACTGCAGGATATTTTTAATTTCCACTCGTAAGCTCAAGATATAGCTGGTACAATACTCCACGCGGGCGGACCCAGTTCTTCCCGACCTACAAGTTATATCAGTTGGCGAGCAAGCGGAAGATAGGAGTAAGTTGCGTGATCTTCCATCGGACTCGCAAGCCGAGGTCTACTTCGGGTCGTTGAGCCAGAGAAGTGAGCAAGAATAGTAATTATGACGTAAAATGTTAGAAGCTATCTCGTAGTATACTAATACTAATAGCTCAAGAACTCACCTTCCTCGAAAGAGAAGCATTGTGGAGTTCGTCCAGCGTGGGCCGAGGGGCGGCGTGGAGGGAGAGCACGTTCCTGTAATTGTCTAACCTCGGGAGAGCTTCCCTTGTGAAATGCCTGCGGACAAAGTCATAAAACTATCAACACAGTGGCCTGGAACAAGAATCCCGGCGATGGATTGACATCGCTGAGTCGGACGCGAGGATGCCCAAGACAGGGCGAAATGGAGGAGACGCGGGACCTGTCCGAAGCCGAGATTGACTCGGATTATGATGATGATAAGTCAGCATAATTTTAACAACTGTAAGTATTTCCAAACACAAATAAATAAATAACAGGCCAAGAAATGCTTAATAGGCAAAAGAAAGCCTTCTGATACCATAAACACATTACAAAGTTACAAATGTAGCTAGCTCGATTTTTTTTTCATACAGTTTGTATGAAACGTTTGCAGATAAAGTCATAAGTTGGTCGACTATTACTCGTAAACATGAAGAGTCCACTGGGCTGTGATAGTTTTTCTTTTCATAATATACCTTTACTATTATTTTAAATACTTTATCTACACTCATAGCATAATGTTCCAATTACATATTCGAAAACAGTCGTTTAAGGGTACACTTTTTTCACGCCAGACTATAAAATTTTAAAATAGTAGTTTATGCAACTGTCATATAAAAGGGCGTATTAAAACATGAGTGTCTGTTTATCATACGAGGCGTAGCCGAGTATGATATTAGTTTGACACGAGTGTTTTAATACCTAATTATATGCAGTTGCATACACTACTTTATCTACACTCATATTTTTATGTTAAAATTTCTTACCTATAATTTTCTCAACTTTGCTAGAAGTAAGCTGCGAGTCAGTTCTGTTGTATCTACGCTTCAAGGATATCAAGCGGCGGGAAATTCACTTAACTATTTTCACATTTATCTATTTATTTACTTAAAATAAGGAAAAACATTCACAAACACAAATAACAACAATTACAAAAAATGTTTTGTTTAGCGGGAAAATAATTACACAGAATATATACAGGAAAATTTAAATTTTGAATTTGAATTTGTTAAAGACATCTAAGTATTCAGCCTACATTTGACCGTGTGCGGGCGCCCGACAACAATTTAAAAAATATAAGTGTTGCATAATGATTAAAAAGTTATTTTACGTTACAGCTGTAATTAAATTAGTATGGGAAATGCTGTATCGAAAAGTAATTTTTTAAAATTTTATGGACTGGCGTGAAAAAAGTGTCTCCTTAAACGACTGTTTTCGAATATGTAATTTGAACATTACGATACGAGTGTAGATAATAGTAGTTTATGCAACTGTCATATAAAAGGGGGTATTAAAACATGAGTGTCTATTTATCATACGAAGCGTAGCCGAGTATGATAAAAGTTCGACACGAGTGTTTTAATGCCTAATTATATGCAGTTGCATACACTACTTTATCTACACTCTAATATTTTTATGTTAAAATATCGTACCTATAATTTTCTCAACTTAGCTGGAAGTAAGCTGCGAGTCAGTTCTGTTGTATCTACGCGTCAAGGATATCAAGGGGCGGGAAATACACTTAACTATTTACACATTTATCTATTTATTTGCTTAAAATAAGGAATAACTAAAAATATTCTGTTTAGCGGGAAAATAATTACACAGAATATAAAAAGGAAAATTTAAATTTTGAATTTGAATTTGTTAAAGACATCTAAGTATTCAGCCTACATTTGACCGTGTGCGGGCGCCCGACAACAATTTAAAAAATATAAGTGTTGCATAATGATTAAAAAGTTATTTTACGTTACAGCTGTAATTAAATTAGTATGGGAAATGCTGTATCGAAAAGTAATTTTTTAAAATTTTATGGACTGGCGTGAAAAAAGTGTCTCCTTAAACGACTGTTTTCGAATATGTAATTTGAACATTACGATACGAGTGTAGATAAAATTACTTATCGATACAGCATTTCCCATACCATTTTCATTACAGCTGTTTCGTAAAATAACTTATTAATCATTATGCAACACTTTTATTTTTTTATTTTTTGTCGGGCGCCGGGACACGGCGTAATGTAGGCTGAATACTTAGATGCCTTTAACAAATTCAAATTCAAAATTTAAATTTTCCTTTTTATATTCTGTGTAATTATTTTCCCGCTAAACAGAATATTTTTAGTAATTGTTGTAATTTGTGTTTGTGAATGTTATTCCTTATTTTAAGCAAATAAATAGATAAATGTGTAAATAGTTAAGTGTATTTCCCGCCCCTTGATATCCTTGACGCGTAGATACAACAGAACTGACTCGCAGCTTACTTCCAGCTAAGTTGAGAAAATTATAGGTACGATATTTTAACATAAAAATATTAGAGTGTAGATAAAGTAGTGTATGCAACTGCATATAATTAGGCATTAAAACACTCGTGTCGAACTTTTATCATACTCGGCTACGCTTCGTATGATAAATAGACACTCATGTTTTAATACCCCCTTTTATATGACAGTTGCATAAACTACTATTACACCTATACAAATATTACGGTTGAGCTGTTAAAGGGGAGGACACGTGTTCCTAACAAAAAAATGTATAATCATACAAAAATTTCAGCTTCCTAGTACTAATACTTTTTTAGATATGCCACGGACGGACAGATAGACGAACAGACGGACGAAAATGGTGAAACTATAACTTCCTTAGTTTTCTACGAAACCATAAAAATGGGATATGAAAACCATTTCCACACACAACTTACCCACATCACAGAATATGGATTCTAACATATAAATAGCAAGTGCTAGAGATAATTTATGGTTTCTCTCCCAATATTTTGCTTAATACATGTGGTCTTGTAAATGTATTTGCCTTTTATTACATATATGCTTGCCTCCCTCTACTAAAATAAATCGAATATTTATCTTTAGGATGGTCAAAAACTACATCTTGGCGTTAATGTCCCGGTTGTTATCCGTACGAGGGCCCGGGGTCCGCCTTGACCGAACCTCTCCATAAGAGCATCGGTTAGCATTCAACTAATGTACATAACCCAGAAAAGAGTCATTAGTACATGGCCGCAGTGGGATTCGAACTCGGTACCTCTCGCTTACGAGTCGGATACCTTAACCACTCGGCCACCGACGCTCCAAAGGATGGCCAAAACTACAAATCGATTAAATTTAAAAGGCATGAGGGATTTACCTAAAACTCTTCGTATACTTGGTGTCCGTTGCGGTGAGCGGATCATCGCTCTCCATTCCATCTTCGGAGTCCTCGGTTGCTTCCCCCGACTTGTCCTCCATCTGGGAAATGCAAACATAACTATAATGTATGTTAATTACACTTAATCTTATCTATCCTTGACCCGGGTCAAGTCTGGACCCTGGTCATGCCCCAGGTCCAACAGCTAATCCTTGATCCGGGTCAAGCCTGGACTCTGGCCAAGCACCAGGTCAAACAGCCAGTTCCAGTCTCAGTCAAGGACCCTGGTCAAGCCTAAACTTCCGGGTCAAGGACTGACTGCTTGACTTGCGATTCAAGTACAATTCGATCGTTGTTGATTAGTTGAACTCGAGGCCGGTGCCACGAACCAAAGATTACATCTTTAATTTCATATACATTAAGTACCTGACTTACAACTAAATATCGCGTAAACACATCTAAACGATAATCTTAAAAGGGCATATTACTTTGTCGGCACATAAAACCATCTGTGAAGGTTTAATAAACTTGTTTCCTAATGATTTCGCATTCTAGTCCATGTAACCTTCTGAATTATATATGTAATTTTCCACTATGATTTTGACCACTACGTACTTATGTGACGGAGACAGAGCCTTCCTACAGTGATTTTCCATGGGAACAATCGCAACCGTAAAATTTCTTATGCAAATAGGTTGTGTAGCAATAGCAAACAGCCAGTAAATTACAAAGAATGCTCCACGGTGGCTCACAAAAATAAACGTGAATATTGTAGGACTTTACGAAACTGTGGCACAATGAAGATTTTACAGATGAGTTTAGGTATATTTAAACAAGTGTCACTATTGCGACTGTAATTGCAAACGTCGCACCAGCAACATGGCCTCCAATAAACAGTTTTACCACCTCCAAAATCTTTTTTTCTCTCACTATCAGACCGATCTTAAACAAAAAAGCAATATTTTAAATAAGCACCTAATTAACGCATGCTCGGACAAACTAGAGTTCGTTGTACCGTTTGAGACGCCCACGTAAATAAGTTGAACATTCACGTGCGATAATAATGTGAATGTACGCATTAAAATTGCAAGAAACAGAGGCTCGATAAGTGTTGCCACACGATTCTACACGCACCTAAAAGCTTAGGAAGGTGCTGTCAAAATTGTACACTTAATTGTCAGCGGTCACGTCACGAGATCGTGCTCTATTCGCCATTCGTATGAGCCTCAGCGGTCAAGGATTGTAATGTTAACTCGTAAACACATATTTCGTAACACCACTAGGTAGTGTGGCAAATGGCTTCAGTTGATTATACACGCAGGGCTGCAATGCGCACCTGTTTAATTTACTTTCGATTACACGAAGCGAATGACACAAAAAAATCACACTAGAAGGAAATTCGTACGGTAGGGAGGCCTATGGTTAGACGGTCCATCTGGTGGAAAGCGGCCACCGTCGTCCAGGACATCTCCAACCTAAAGGGAGCAGATGTGGTGCCGTTTACAACTTTCTTACTTTGTCTCTGTTACTGCTCTATTCAAATAGGAAATGATTATGATGTTCAATCAATTACAAGCGTTCATCGATGTGAACAATAGTCCTAACCTAGACAGTGTGCAGACAAAGGAACACTTCAATACATTCATAAGTGTAATGTATAGAGTAATAAACTTGACAAATGCGAAAATAATAATGTGTCTTTTACCTATGAAATCAATCAAGTATTTCATTGCCTTGTTGAATAAGCATTTTGCAATAAATCTGCAAGCACCTACGCTGAACATGTCGCAAAGAATTCCCTCCTAAACTCTGATATTTGGTGTAGAATTGGCTACGACGGCAGGGCCTCGATCAATTTTGTATGAAAAGACATAAAAAAAAGATCCTCCATATATTACACGGCTCCTGAGACCAGTTAAACCAGTCTCAGGGTCCTCAATGGAAGACCTTGGTCACCCTTGTTTCGCCAATGGTATAGGAGGTCTCCAACCCGCCTGCCAAGCGTGGAGATTATGGCAATAACCTTCCCTTTCGTGGGAGAGACCCTAAGTCCTGCAGTGGACTGTTACGGGCTGTGATAATGACAGGAGGTACACCTAGGGAATGGCGAGCTCGATGCGGTGCTGAAGTTCGATAAGACATGCGATGACGCCTGTGCGTTGGCTT
This sequence comes from Blastobasis lacticolella, assembly GCA_905147135.1. Classification (NCBI taxonomy): domain Eukaryota; kingdom Metazoa; phylum Arthropoda; class Insecta; order Lepidoptera; family Blastobasidae; genus Blastobasis; species Blastobasis lacticolella. Next base: position 13,686,734 of record LR990053.1, on the reverse strand, counting down.
TGTTATCAGTCTCGCAAGTAAGCTGAAGAGATCGCTTGTAGCGATAAGGCCGCCTTTGCCCACAATGTTTGAAAACACCTGTTAAATTTTCTTTTTCTTGTAATTTTGAGTGCAATAAATAGTTATATCTATCTATCTATCATCTAAGCGATAGACTGGGCCGCTTCTACATACGATACATCTCTTAAAGCTTCTCCCAAACAGATGCGAAATAATGCGCGATATTATCGCGTGCGTTCTTATCGCAATTAGTTTACACAATTTCAAGTTTTGTGTACACAATACAAAATGTACTGAAAACAAATATCGCAAGAAAGCGGTAACGCTAGCGTTCTCTTTTTTAATGCCTAGGAAGGCACACGGACGGTTGGTCCACCGTCAAACGGAAAGTAGCCACCGTCACCCAGGACATCTGCGACCTAAGAGGAGCGAATGCGGTACCGGCCAAAGAGGTATCTGTAGACATGCCTTTTGAAGAACCACATGTTGTAGTGTAACGGAAAGACTTCGGGACACATCAAGACACATCTTGCACGTGCACGGTAAAAAGCCTCGCGATGCACGTACGTTAGTTGGATGCCAGGCATCTTGATAGTGTGGGTGAAATCTATCGGAGGGTGCAGTGGCGGAAACGTGACGGTAGCACCAAGTTGAACAGTTATTCGGAACATTCCGCGCTGTATAGACGGTAGTGAACACACAGAGAGCCAACGTCTCTTCGGAGGCTGAAGGGATCTAGACCATATGCGAAAGGGGATAATCGACAATACCCGGCGTTAGATGAAATGAAGTGGAAGAAGTTAGTAGGTATTGGGGTGCACCAACCCATAAAGAGTTTACATATTGTTAGTTAATGAAAATTACCAACCATAACATCAGAAATACTACAATGAAATGTAATATTTTATCATCTAATTCGATACTTGTAATTAGTTTACTATTGTATTTATGAATAAATTAATGAACACGATTGAAAATTAGTAAACAATAAACTGTCAAACTAGACAATTGTGAATGGTCTTGCCATTTGTAAAACACGTTCCTTCTCCGTAGAAAATATTATGCGCTATTCTATTCGGACGTGCTCAAAATGGCAACACTAAGGTTTCCGTCTATAAAAGCAAGTGCAACGTTGTATTTGGTTCCTTATTATAGTAATCATAGAATAAACACATACAGTTCTGTATGTTAATTATGTTTTTATTCAATACACAAAGTATAACGCCATACTTCTGACTTATAATTATTATTCAACAATATACATTATACATGAAGCTTAGGTGTTATGCACGGCAGTAACACTTTCCATCGGATGTTGTCACTGGGTCGTATAAAATAATAAAACTACCATAAAACTTTATAGTTTATACAGGTAGGTACAATTCAGTGCATCTACCTAATGCGTGTGGGTGGTGTGTCTAATCAGCTTCGCCACGACTCTTTCAAGTCACGTCGTCGATGTTAGCGACCACCATCGCAATCTCACAATGACTCATTAGATGTTAATGCAGCCGCCAAATTGGTATCCTGCGTCGTAGCCACGAGAGGACTTAACTCGCGCTCTTTCTTATACTTGTACGAAATTCCGACTACAATGTTGAAACATTACAGCGTTATACGATAACAAGGACAAATATTTTCTAAGATTAAATAGGTATGTTAGTCTGAAATTCTGAAGTAATGTATTCGTTCCATAGGAGCGGTCAGTGTTAGAAATTTAAATTATTGAAGTTTTTTAATGTTACATTCAAATGTTGTGGACGAGTCAGGAAAGTTGACTACGTAAGAATGTGGACAAAATCATCATTAAGAAAATATAACATGCTACATTTCTTGACCTTAGAGGCGATTCGATCAAAATGACTTTTTAGTACACCTCATAATAAGGTTTAGTTTCTCTTTCGTCTGAAGCGTTTGTGTGTGTTTTATTCAAATATTTTGAATAATCGTGATTTTGTTATAACTAGATTTCAGACTTCCGACTCTGTAGCCATAACACCGCACATGCAAATAGTATTATTTGAGAAATATAATTATTTTTATTTATTTATTTATTATTATATCAGTCAATTCATATTTTTAAAAAACGTGTGAAAGAATACTACATTTGCCAATGTGCCTAAATGTAATTCAGTATTCTCAATGCCTTTATGTTATATTGATATAGTAAGTATATAATTTTATGTATATATTTAGTTATAGTATAATTATAGTCATTGTGCACGTCTTATCTGCGTTTAATTATCACATCTCTCTTTTGTACGCCTACTGGAAGAGATTTTTTAGAGATAAGTAGTGTCTGTTGTGTCATAACTAATCTGTACTTTCTGTATAAGTCATCTCGTGTACAATAAACTGTTAAATAAATAAATAAATATAATGGTTGTCCAAATAAGGAATTAGGTATAAATTTTGTAAGACGTAAAATAAATAAATTAGAACATGAAATTGTTCGCAACTTTCCTTCCGCTCTCCTGAAAAGTAGCGATTTGGTACATATGACCTTATACTTATGGAGTCGAGATTTATTGAGGACCTATGTGGTCAGCGTACAGCCGAAATCTGTAGATCCACAAACGTTGTTGCGGGGATTTATCACTATCGCACCTGAGTCCATTTCTTGAATCGCAGACTCAATGAGCCGGACAACCCGCAATAATCTACTGCTGAAATGGAGCCTCCTCCGCAGTAGGCCAAGGTTCAGGTACCTTCACGGCACTATTCCTAAATGGGGTGGCAAAGAAAAGATGTGCACAGAAGAAACGTATTTCCGTTCCAACTTTACCTATTGATCACCCATTGCATGCCAATCGGCGGGCACATGATTACAAAATGCAGTCCGCGTAATTACTATTTGCAAGGGTCAATGTCACATCCTCCAATGTCGCTATGATTCTCGTCACGGATCAAACTGACTCATTAGAAGGTAACGCAAGAATTATCATCAACCCACACGACCCGGGTATAGCGTCATCCTGCTCCAACCTTGGCCAATGCACCGTTGATTTTATAGTTTAACTAGTATTCCTATCTCCCTCTACTACCTACGAGGTAAACGTGAATATGTATGACATTATAATTAATTATTTGGAAACAATTTGTAACATCGAACGCGTTAACATTGTATAGGCAGTTTCACGTCAAACTTGGCATCTAATTCTAATTAAAGTGTCGTCGACCCACTTGTGCAATGTATCATGGTCGAGAAACTGCAACAGGCTAACAGAAACTGTGTAGCGGCTGTAAGAACAGCACCTACCTAATAATTATCTAGCACAGAGTAAGGGAAAACAGAAGCGTAAGCTTACTTCCCAAAATCTGTTGAGGGTGAAATTAAGTGCACTCACCCCCGCCACACCTATTCGAGTATACCTACCTATCGGAAAACCCCCAAAAAATATGTTATTACCTATTTAAATAATCCCTAATATAGTGAATAGATTTGAACGAAGCAAGCTAAAAACCACCTCGATGAAACTATCTCTATAATAAATAAAATCATTCAAATATCGTTCGTGAGCTAACTACAATACCATAGACAGACACAAACAACAAACATTTGTAACACGAAAGTTCCCGCATAGTAGATAAAAGAATAATGGGGAAAAAAGCGTATGGTAATAAATATACCAGATAAGCAAAATTTCGGAGAACTAAATTCCACACTACGATTTGATAGTCTCTGATGCAGAAATGATTCGAGGAGAAAAGATTGAGCTTACGACATCAAATAACATCGCGAAAACTTGCATCCTCTTGGTCGATTACGTTCATGTTACGGTTCATTTGATTTAATACGGCACGAGAAGCTGCTGTTACTATGTGACCTGATACTACATATTTCGTCGGTAGGAAAACCAAACTTTTGACCAAAAGAATAAGGTGTAAACTCCTTTGCAGGAATTTTCAAAGGAGCTAAATTTAGACTCACTCGAGCGGACGATCATTTGAATTGCTATGGAGTTATTTTTGCCGGTTAGGAGGATGTGTTACCTGACACAATCCTCCAGCGATTTCAATCAAAATCCATTCAAACTTGAATACATTTTGTACTGGTGGGACAGAATAAACGGTGCTTTTGTACTGGTGGCACAAAAATAACTTTTTTTTGCGATAAATTTCAAATGTCTTCTCCGTGAAATGACTAGTCTTTAACTTCCTCAACACAAATCTAGAGGCAAAATGCGTATGTTATTTCGTAGAACCTATCTTAGCTTAGTATGATGTTAAAATATCATAATTATACAGTTAAAATTTAATAAATGTTTTTTACATTTTGCGACATCGCAGATAAGCTGCAAGAGTGCCGCCTTCGATGGTATGGCCGAACCAAATGTCTGGCCACGCCACCCCCGCCAAGCACGGCCAGGAGAGCCCGGCTAAAGAAGCGGTGGCTTGACGTCGTTTAGAATGACATGCTTGGCTTGACAAGAAGTAGGAAGGCGCCCACGGGCCCTCAATTATTACCTATTATATTTATCACTACACGTCAAGCTTCAACAAGAATACGCGCTGAAGTGGCAGATCACGCTCGCATACACGTAAAGCAAACATTTTACTATTATTAAAATAATTTATCGCAATGTATAATTTATCAAAAAAATGATATTTATCAATATTTCTATCACACCGAAACTTGTATTAAGGCTCTTCCCCATAAGTGCATCCAACGCGCAATAATTATCTATTTTTGCAATAAGGCTTTCCGCGTATTTACCGGCATCCGCATTTTTATTTTTCTATGTATCCTTACGCCTACTATCGTCATAACGCAACAACGTGAGTAACATCGTGTGCGACCCAATCCAAAATGTACAAGAACATCATAAAAATCTCAAGAATGCAGGACGCAAGCGTCCTACACCTGTTTCTGCATTATTATCGGAGAGTTGTGTAAGATCGAATGCGTCCCAAATAGCCCCAATACTCTCAAGAACTCTGAACAGATATAGGAATAACGCATTCGATATGATCGCGCGATAAATCGCACCTGTGTGGGAAGGCCTTAACTTTCCATAAACCTTATTTTTACTGTATCATTTAAGTGCTACCCACATTAAGAGCTAACCAGGTAAGTTACGTAGTAGACTCCCTTTCACGACAAACAGCACTTTTAACGACTTTCATCGTGTCGAATATTATAATGCAGATCGAAACGACTTTGTTACTCATACAAGTACGTTGCACGCACTTTCTCCTGAGCACCGCGGCACGCGTATGTTATTCGTACACATACTGGTTTAAGAAAATATTTCCGAATGTTTATAATACGGGTGGTAACGTCTGTAGCCGTTAATAATTACGATCCATCAAGTGGTATAACCGTGAACGTGTTGCGGGAATCATAACAATTATAGTACAAGTCCGTTAATATGAAAAACCGGGAAATAATAAGGTCTTAAACCGACTCGTACGGTAAGCACGTACCTACCTAAGATGTATTTACTGGCCGGCCTTGCTCCACCAGCTGTACATTGAGAAACGCAAACAGGAAACGGACTCCCGTTACCGGCTCAACCTACAGTTAAAAAGGTTGAAAAGCAGTTTCCTGGCGACCACAACATTATCTGCGAAAGCGACGCCCCTACAGCCAGAAGCAACGTGTGGTTTGATAATTTTTCGTCCTTCAACCCTCCCGCTGAAAGGCTTCGCAACCGGAAACAAACATTCGTGTAATACCTGGAAAGCCTGGAAAGGCTTCGGTTCCAGGAGGGTCGATGCGAAGAATATCAATTCAGGTGGGGATATATGAATTCTCTCAATAAAAAAAAAAGACAGTTCTCAGTGTGACTGTGGCGTAGGTATCTTCGCAAACCATGGACCACCTCGTTTCACGCTCGGCGCCTCCTAATACTTGCGCAATGTGCGTCTTGCGTCGTCGAGTTTAGTTCACCGACACGATAAAAAAATCATATCTCCCAAGCAAATATGAGCAGCTGTTTCTCCTGTAATTTTATTTATGTAATTTGTATTTGACTACCACCATAACCGGTGTCAATAATTATAGCGCATACCTGCCTAGGTATTTGAAAAGGATAGGATGTTCTAGAAACTTTCGAAGGACCAGCAGTGGACCTCCAGCTGATAATTTATACGATAATGAGAATTATGAATTGAATTACCTTTTGTACACTAGTTCCTATTTTATAATGAGAATTGCAATTTTTCCGCAATGTGCACTTATTTTCCTTGGTTCCAAAAAAAGTAAAGTTCTAAGGCCCTATCCTAATTGGCAGACCACAAACCCGACCGTCGTACGACCATGGTCACACGACCTTTGCTAATTGGGACAGCGCCTAAAAATCGTTTTCCTGGGTGTAGCTCGTGAGATAGCGGTCATATGCTTTGCTATCAAAAAGTAACAAAAAAAAGCTTTTAGCTTTTATCAGTAAGTTTTTTCGGAATTATTGCAGTAAGTACTTACTTAGTTCTAGAGATAAAGCCATATTATAAACTGTTAGAATGGATTTATGTGGATATAAATAACTAGGTAAGTTCTAGGTACTACTTTCTCGTCTCGTAAAGTCAACGGGTCTGGCTTGGGATTTGATTGGCTAGATTTTCTCTGGCAATATTGAATTTTACATTTTATAAAGTAGGCTTTACTTTGCATGCAGCTATTATACGTAAATAGGTGGGCCTAAGAACTCGAGGTTTTTAAATGTTGGGGGAACGGTCTGCAGCTGACTGTACATAGACGCGCAATCAATAATATTTCGTCGATTTTCTCGATTTCTCAACGAGAAGGAAATCCATGTTTAAACATTATTACCGGATATGTTGTAAACAAGTTGTAAACAATCCTGATAACGGAATCGTCCAACCAATAGGAATGATGACTGATAATGAATATGTCATATTTATGTACAAAATATGAAAATGGTTTTAAAACAATAACATAAAATTAAAATTTGTTATAAAACACTGGACTTATCTTACAGATTATAGTCTAACGCCTCGCAAAACGAAGTTTAGAAACGTGTGTTTTAAATCGCTATACTCAACCGTTACGTCACACCGCTTTGTCTAATTAGGAATTTCAAACGTGCATATCTTACGCTTTAATTATTTTCATAATCTAATTTTACTCTTCTATACGTAATGTAAAACGCAATCAAAATAAGCAATGAAAAACTCATCATACCTATTAAAGTCTAGCCGAGCATGGTCAAGCAATAAATACCTAGATTAGGTACATCTTTACGTATAATATCGATGAAGACAAGGCGGCGACATAATAATATGAAGCTGTAAATACTATACTCAAATTAATGACTTTTTCATATTTATTGAGACTACCCAGGCAATTGACCGCCATCTCACTTGGTGGTAAGAGACGATGCGGCCGAAGATGGAGCATGCCTGTCTAGGAACAGCCTATTCACTCTAGCCTTGAAGGCGTCCAGATTATAAAGATCAGAAAACACACTCGCAGGCAACGTGTTCCATTCCTTAGCCGTACGCGTTATAGAGGTTGAACCAAAGCGGCTCGTGCGGATAGCTGAAAGAACCACGACATAAGAATGAAGCGTTCGCCCGGACCGCGTCTTTCGCATCTCGTGTTTCTTAATATCATATTGATAAAGACAAGTAGCTGTAACTAGTATTATCAAAATAACAACTTTCTCACACATCACGCGCTAAGCGTAGGTACTAAACTAAAGTGCGCGTTAGAGTTAGGAGCTCCTGTCAACACCTGGTGGCTATAATTGACGAATGGAAGTCGAACATAAAAAATCAATAAAATATAAGTTATTCTACTGCCAACTTACGGACAGAGGACGAATTGGATGATCACAGACAATGGACAATGTACGTGATACTGTGTTGTTTACGAGAAATGCTATCCGCATATGACTACGGTTTCCATTTAGTGTCTGCGATGAACAATATAGGTATGTGTTAATGAAAACTTCGAAACTGTTAACAAAAAATGTAGTAGCAGCGACATCAGATCGTCCTGGTCGATGTCTTGAGCAGATAGTCGTATTACAAAGTGAGAGTCTGCTTCCTTTATGTCAATATAGAACAGAGATAGGCAATGGCATGCGGAAAAAAGTTATGGCACGCCGTTTAAGCTGGTTAAAGATTAAACAAATTAAAATGCAGCTGATTATTCATTAATTACTAATGCGCTTATTACACATTCCTAAATTCAGTAACTGAATTCAGAATCAAAAAGCGTGAGAGCAAATCAAAGTGGAATGTATTGCTCATACAATAAGATCAATTTTTTTTATCACTTATAGTAAGTCACGCCCCGCTCCGCTTTTCAAAAATCCGAGATACAAAAGTGGACCCTATTCTATGAGCAATACTTGATTTGCTCTTACATTAGTCAAGATTCATTGACGGCACGTCATGGCCACATTATTATTTGATAATAAAATATAGCACGTTTGACAATAAAGGTTCGCCATCCCTGATGTAGAGCATCATTGTATCATCCGCTTCACTCTGAGACAGTGTCAGAATGGGGATAAAAACATATTTTTCAAATACAAGGCTACGCTACTATTTACTCATGTGGCTACGCTAGTGTGACAAGTAGGTGAATAGTTCGGCAATCCACGCTGTAAAAACAACAGCCCTAGAGGCACCGCACCTACTATGGTTCTTTGGTAATAAATTGTAAGCCTTATGGGCTACGGTGTAATACATTTCAGCAGAATGGTTGACAGCTATTAGTCGCTGTGAGAGTCCGGTTTCACCATGAAGTTGGCTGGTAAAAGTGGAGAGACCTAACTTCTAACTAGGGTTTGTCTTTTTTTATTATTTTCTATACATAATAATAATAATATCTTTATTGACAAGACAACAGTGGTCCATTTGTTGTTAGTAAATCTTAGTCTATGTTAGCAAAATTTATAATAACTATGTCATAAAATTATTGAATTAATTATTTTCTAATATAATATTTTAAGCCTAGATAGCGTCCGCTGCGTGAGTACCCACATGACAGGACTCTCAACTTTGTCAGCTATGCATTTCAGGAGGCTGTTACCGCTGGCGCGCACTCTGCTCACTAGCGACGCAGTTTTCTTGCGCCAGGTGGCATCGAAACCATCCGCGCGCGCCTCGGCAAACATAGCAGACGCACTGCAGAAACGTAGTAGTAGTAGTAACATAGTATAAAACAAAGTCGCTTGCCACCGTCAGTCTATTTATGTATGTATACAGGGTGTACATAATATATGTATGAAGCCGTGAACCGGATGGAGTGTTAAATGTATGAAAACGATAGGTACAAAAATTCCACGTACAACAAAAATAATTTCACCTATCGTTTTAATATGTTTAGCACTCCATCCAGTTCACGGCTTCATACATATATTATGTAACATCCTGTATATGTACGTCTAGATCTTTTAAAGTACGCAGCGGATTTTAATGCCGTTTTCAGCAATATAGTGCTTCAAGAGGAAGGTTTATAAGCAAGAAAAAAAGGGTGGTAGGGGTAAAGTAGGTGTAGGGTAAGTGTATACTATTCTATGAGTAGGGTAGTTGTAAGGTAGAGTTGGAGTAGGGGTAGGGTAATATGTATATATTATTATTTATTTAGTTAACTTTCCACGATGAAAGTAAATATACGCTTGTTCCGATTGTATTCATATTTTAAATGTTATAATAACAAAAATTGACGATCTCTTTTATAGATTTATATTAATTACTAGGATTTTGATAATGAAATATAGGCTGTAAAATGAGATAATACATAAATCTAAATCTATGGCGTAGGAGTAGGGGTAGGGTAATATAGAGCAGGAATAGGGTAGTGTGAGGGTAGAATGCCATGCGAACTTTATTGCATAGTATAAGATAAAGTCACTTCCCGCCGTCTGTCCCTATGTATGTATGTATGTATGTTTGTACGATAAGATCGTTTAAAATACGCAATGGTCTTTAAAAGCCAATACAAGACCAATCCCGTGAAGTCTACTACAATTACTTCTTCTTCTATCCAATTACAGTCATGACATGATGAGGCATAGTATTATTTTAGTCCTCACAGAGACAACGCACCTGCGGTTCTGCAGTTTTGTCACATGAAACTGATGAAACCTAAGTGCATGAGTCGTAGCTTGTGTTGTGGGCGACATTTAATCTGCAAATGGATAACAGTCTGTTATCCATTGCTGGTCGAACGGAAATTGTGTGTTATTTGAGGGTTATTATTATGTTGTTTTTGTATTCAATTCAAATTCAAAATTTCTTAATTGATTAGCACATTAAATATCTCTTTCAATCGTCAAAAAGGAGGGGGATAGGAAAGTAGGAAGGAAACACACAGTGACACGCTGACCGCTTTATAGCCGTAGATAAACGTATCCCTCGCCAACCACGAGCGAACCGTGCTCGACAATGCCAGGCAGAGCCGGAACGCTATATTATATATATATTTATTTTTTTATTGCCTAAGGAGGAACACAGACGGACGGTCCACCTGATGGAAAGCGGCCACCGTCGCCAGTAGGCTAATTATTACCTAACGATGTTGCTAACAATTCTCTGATTTCAATTATTGAAATTATTACTTTTGCTATTACGTATGATCGGTTTAATAGTTTCAGTTCATTTCAATGGAACTTTATTAGCAACTGAACCCATGAATTCGTTGATACGTAGAGCTCGTCTAATCTAAAATGACGCGCCCCACTATCGCATTACCGCACACAAGCAAGTTTAAAATGTGGACGCAATACATATACAAATGCCGTTGTAATTGGTCATTCAGTTGCCGGTGAGATTTAAACTTAGGAGCACGCGTCGTTCATTGGCTCCCACACAGATGAAGTGTCGTTATCAATATTTGCACTCACACATCGAAATCAACTAACTAAGTAGTGGGGCGCGTCATTTTAGACTAGACGAGCTCTAATAGCCAAAGTAATGATTTCAATCATTAAAACCAGAGAACTGTTAGCAAGTTACATAATTAGGTAACATTTCCTTTGCAGTACAACCCTATGTTGTAGTGTAAGGGAAAGATTTCGAGATGGCCTCTGATCTCACCAGTATTTGTAATTCCCAGGTTTGCCACTTTAGGTAGTGGCATAGAAAAGTTCAGGAAACCATAGAAATCGGTCGGCGTGACGTACACCGCAGCCTTGTATGCGTTTTGAGGCTTTATGTCAAATTAGTCTAATCGAGTAAATAAATAAATAGCCAGAAATCTTTACATAGAATAAAACAAAATGTAAAACCCTATGTATCTATGTGCGCTTAGATCTTTTAAACTACGAGATGGATTTTAATGCGGTTTTCAACAATGGATAGAGTTATTCAAGAGGAAGGTTTAAATAAGCAAGAAAAAAAAGTGGGGGTACCTAAAGTAAGTGTACGCGAACGAAGTCGCGCCGGGTCCACTAGTATTGCATAAACACAACATCCTTATCTTATTAGTGCCTTATCCTTACCTGTTTAGTGTTTCAATTTTGAAATAACATTCATAATATTCATCGTCTCCATAGCCAATAACCTAACTGCGCGCGGATATAACCTTTCAACTAAGTATGATGTCTAAACGTTTACAATGTAAACTCCAACGAATTCCACCGCACCGTGCGTATAACAATGGAGTTCCATGGATTGTTGAAATTAGTATCCATAGGAAGAATAGGCCTTGAAAGTCACTGATTTTCAAAGGAAACTTTGAAATGTGAATCGCTTCGCGATGAGAACCGGTCATCCATTATAATTCGACCCTAATGACGCAGGCATCGGTCAAGTAAGTAGGTATGAAAAACTGTAAAATGTTTGTAATGCATAACTCGGATTGTATATAGGTATCTAAGTGGTATTGGTATGTAGAATATGTAATATGTAATAATAAATGAATAGCCTAATTTCACAAGGGATAACAACAGCCATACAATATATTAATTATAATCTGTCCAAAGTGACTTGTGTTATTTGGTTAGGAAATGATGTATTCAAATGGATAATGTGCAGCAGTATTCATTGAAATTCACATTCTATGTGTTTCATATATAATTCGAGACATATACCGTACCGTACGTAGCGTGATTGAAACGGCAAGTCGTGATTTTGGGCATTATTTGTTCACCAAATAAGACAAGTCAGTTTGGACAGATCATACAATTTGTTGTTATTTTAATTAAAAATAATTACAGTTGCCTCAAACTGAGCAAAGCATCAGCATGGGTGCTACACAGACATCTGCCTACTTACAATACTTGTAGGTAGGATACAGAAACACTCTGACCCGAAGCAAAAATACAAATGCATCATAGTAAATTTTCAATCGAACCTCAATAATATATATACATTTTTTTTTATGTCATACGATAGGCAAACAGTCAAGGGGGCCACATGATAGAAAGTGGTCACCACTGCCTATAGACATTAGCAACACCAAGAGTATCGCCAATTCCCACCACATGGAGAACTGGAAACCTTACGCACCGACAGAAACACAATATCTACTATTTAAAAAAATATTGTTTAGCTGCGGTATTCTGTAAGGTGGAGGTGCCCTACTTCTCTTTGTATATAATGTAATATTACAATTTATGATATTTTATAATTATATTTCATTGTCAATATAAATAAAAGTTCAATATTTTAAAATACAGTTTATAACAGTACGTAATAAAAGTAATTATTAGGTTCGGTATTCAAAACGATGTCGCTGTGTCAGTAACTTAAAAAATTAAATTTCACTTGATATTGATTTTCATCTTCTCATGAACCTGACTTTGGAAGAACTTCTATCGGAAGAGTGGAATCAAATAATAAATATACTTATGCTGCGAGTTAAATTTTGATAATCAGTGTATGATTTCCAGTCATATTTTTAAATTCTCGACTCTAATACTGCAAAAACGGTCGATAAGATTTCTAGACCCGCAACGGAACCCCATACTCCCCGGTCGGAAACCCTTCTATTATTTACGTTAGTCGGCAGACAAACAAGCCTGTCGGAAAGTGGTCACCGCTGCCTATGGACATTAGCAACACCAGGGGTATCACCAATGCGTCGCACACCTCTAACGCTCCGGGACACATTGCTCTGGCAGCAAACAAGCAAATGTTACGCCCCTCCACTATCAAAGCCAAGGTTCCCCGTATATGTGTACCTAGTTATGTAATTATTGTGCGGAATTCGCGCCACCTTTCAGCGATATCCAGTTTACGGCGGAAACAATAAGGCGATCGGTACCTTCGAGCGGCATCGTGACTGGATTGGCTAACGTGCCTTGGGGAGCGCAACCACAGCAGACCTATTGAACTTGATGAGGTCGCATTACCGTAAGTATCGTATTATTGAAACGTCGGTGGCCTAGTGCCGACGGTACCAATGACCTTTTCTGAGTTATGTATACGGTGAGGATAAACATTGTGATGAAACCTGCACATTCAGGCTACTGAATGTGTAACATTGGTCCGCTCTGGTCAGGTTTCCCTGGTAGCAGGGTCACAAAGGGCAGTCGCTACACTGTTCTGATCTGTCAAATCCTGGATAATGGTTAAAGGCAACCCCGGGTCCTCGTACGCGAGAGCACAATCGGGTCATTAACGCAAAGATAATATTTTTTTATTATTGAAGCGAATAAGATTGACGAGGCTCGCCTCCGCTGGTTTGAGCAATTGTTGCGTAAGCCCAGGGATACTTGGGAAGTAGATGCTTAAACCTGCTGCTACAGGAAAGAGGTCCCGAAGTAGGCCCAACAAGCTTCGGATGCGAGAACCAAAGGCTTACCACGCAAGAATGGAAGATCGAGCGATGTGGAGGAGAAAGAACAGGAAAGCGGACCCTGGCAGAAGCCGGGATTAACCACACCCATGATGATGACTTGTAAGTCTACCGTACATCAAGAGCGTCGAAACGAAAAGACCCTTGTAGAGAAGAGTAGACAAAAACCAATTAAAATTGTTTGTGTCTGTCTGTACTACTGTATACTTAATTTATTTTATTCAACGATGACACCACTGTTCTAATGTTTCTGCATGTGCGTCAATCAATTTAGCAAAATCGACGTAATGAAAACATACTAAGTGACGTAAATTGACGTTTTTTGCTGAAATATTAATGTAGCACTCTGATTGTTTTTTGACCAATGTATATTGTATACCGCTGCATTTCTATAACAACTTAGGTAGTGTGGTATTCTGTGCTCTGGTGGATGGAATGCTTTTTTACCACATTGGTGGTACATACCTAAAAAGCCTTGTCTGATACGGCTTAACTTTTGAGCCGATATGTATGTTGAGCCTGGTTTACATTTTGAGAAGTGCAACTGACAAGTGACAAGTACTGTGTGTTTGAACCATGGACTTACTACCCAAAGGGACTGCGCACTGCTTTGACTAAAACCGGGCAGAGCGAGAGTCACCATCGATAGTCCTGTGTCCCTTTCTTGTGTTGCCACCATTGTTGATGCAAATTCCGAATTACTTTTATTATTTGGCGCGGACACCGACCTCAGGGCCAAGCAGAGCTGGACCGGGTGCAATCTAGAGTGAAATGATAGCACTCCTCGAGATCATCATTTCGTATGACAGCTGTCAAAGTTAAATCTTATACAGGGTGTTTCATAATACATGTATAAAGCCGAAAGGGTGTTAAAGTATAGCTTGCAAAGAGTACACTGGCGACTTCATATTATCCAGACATTGAATTTTAATTTTTATAAAAAATCTTCGTTTTTAAAGAAAAATAACCATATCGACTACGTTGATGCACAGCTCTATTTCAAGTTGATGATCCTAGAAGGAGAAGTTTAACCTTTTAAATTAAAATTACAATATTTTTTTGTACAGAACCCTCAAACCAAAAAATACAAAACGGCTAATTTAGATCTCCTTAATATCCCATTGCGCCTAGTACTATGAACTTGAGTGACCTTTTACAACTGATTTCTAGAGATGCGGTCTTTCGTTTTCAAAATGTCGATTATCGACATTGAAAAGGTAAAAGTTCGATAGTCATTTTCTCGCTTACTATTCCACGCACGAAAAAAATAATTGTACCTATCGTTTTAATACGTTTAGCACTCCATCCAGTTCACGGCTTTATACATGTATTATGAAACACCCTGTATAATTCGGTACCCATTGGTCCTAAAACACTAGTTACTTGAGAAAAATGATAGTACTTGTTGAGATCTACATTTCGAATGACAGCTGTCAAATTTAGGACTGAAATAACTCCTAACCTATTGGTGCTATAACACTCGTTCCTAAAGAAAAATGATAGTGTTCGTCGAGATCTACATTTCGCATGACAGCTGTCAAACTTAGAACTGTTGTAACTCGGAAACGATTGGTCTTAGAACACTAGTTCCTAGAGCAATACGATAGCACTCATCGAGATCTACATTTCGGATGACAGTTCTAAGTTTGACAGCTGTCATACTAAATGTAGATCTCGACAAGTACTATCATTTTTCTACAGAAACTAGTGTTTTAGGACCAATGGGTTCCGAATTACAAAAGATTTAAGCTGTTACCCGAAATGTAGAAATCGACGAGTACTATCACTTCTCTTTAGAAACTAGTGTTGTAGGATGAATCGTTACCGAACTTATCGTTTATCGTTACTTTTGTGGAACAAAAAGTCGTAGGTTAATAATTATGTCGACTCGACGTTTGTCGGAGAAACGTTCAGTAGATCAAAAGGTATTTTGACAACTACTTTTCGGATTGTACTGATTACCTCATAATAATACCAAATTCACCGTAAATATATTTCTCCAATAATGGCAACACCAAACATGACACTTGTCAATTTAGAATGACGGTGATTATGCCAATAACATTGTGTTTACACTGTTAGAAAGGGACAAAGGACTATCGATGGTGACTCTCGCTCTGACCGGTTTTAGTCAAAGCAGTGCGCAGTCCCTTTGGGTAGTAAGTCCATGGTTTGAACGGACAGTGACAAGTCCGCGTGACAAGTGATAAAACTAGTAACAGACGTTCCGTTTTGGCTGGAACCGACCAACCGTCAGTTACAGTTGATACTAATCCAAGTGCAACTGCCGGTTGGTCGGGCTCGGCCAAATCGGAGCGTCTCTTACAAATTTAAGTGTGAAATTACCAATGCCAGAACAATGTTTAAAGCTTCTCTGATTACTTCACGAACTTGTAGGTGCAGTTGCTCATCCATTTTAGACATAGACATAATTATTATTTGGCAATTTTTACAATTAAAACTAATAATCATGATAAAAGTGGTTTTTAATTAAAGAAAATCGCATCGAAATCGGTCCATCCTTTCGGGAGCCACGGTGCCACAGAAGGCACTCCGATACACAATATGTTAAAACTGACAACACCCTTCTTGAAAACAGAATTCTGTTACCTATAAAATATCCCGTCTCGCGGCTGGTCATCTCGCAAGCCGCGACAGCCAAGACGAGCGAGGCTATAGGAAGCCTACGACGGCCGTGCACTTATCCAATTCGCCGCTATTATGATTTATTGGTACATCTACCAGGCGCCTCTGACCTAGACCCCGGCTAGCCCAGCGAGGAGACACCGGAACTGCCATTGTTTGGGAAGCGTCGCGCTACGCAACAGTTGGCAATTGCCTTTTCATAAAGCGTTGCACGTGCTACGAGTTTAGCTGGCTGCTTTATTATTATTCTACTTTTTTAATGTTATACGGCAGATAAATAGGCTAGCGGGCATCCTGATGGAAAGTGGTCACCGCCGCCTATGGACATCAATAGCAGGGGCGCTACCAATGCCTTGCCTGCCTCTAAAGATATCTCTAACATACCTCTTGAATAATCCCACGTCACAGTCTAAAGGAAACATTGTGTCTGGGAGCTCATTCCACATTCGAATCGTCCGAGCGAACGTGCTTTCGGCCCTTCGCGTGGACACTACTAGGTCTAATGTAATGGGGATGAGTACCCACCCTGCGGCGGGTGGTGCGATGGTGGAACTGTGGTGTGTACTTACACTACTCATTGATAAACAAGCAGACAGCCCAGCTGATGGAAAGCGAATTCTTGTAACAAAAATGCTGTACCGCAACCGCAACAAACAACGCATTGTGGCTTGGCGGGAGATCCGGAGTCAAAATGTCACTTTAGTAAAAGGTTACAACTACAAACCCTAAATTTTTGTTATAGCTTGGCCGTTTCATAGATTCAAACGTAGCTTTGTCAGAGACAGTGATATCACAGATATGACAATGATATCGAGACAGATGCTAGTCGGTCGAGCACTGAATCCAGCCTGTGTTCAATAGTTCTATGAAACGGCCAAGATATTCTTTCTTGTTAAAATGTAGGCGGTGGTACTCACCCAGTTGCACACCTCAGGCTTGACAGAGTCCTACCACCTGATAAAGATCTAAGACCTAAGATCAGATAACATGTTCTCGGAGAAACTGTTAAGAGCTTACGAGGCTTCCAACCAATTTTACATGAAATCTTTCGAAGGTTTCCGGATTAGCAAAGACGCCCGACAATCCGGCGGCTAGCACGGATTAAGTAAGCGAATAACAATGTACCGAGTATAGTCAGCCGCAATAGTGGCGTCGGTGTATATCTACATTTTAGTATCATGTTACAAACACACTTTCGCACTATAGGCAGTATGTATTTTGCATAGGAGTAGCTCTACAATAGCTTACACCAGTGTTTCTCAAAGTGGGATACGCGAACTCCTAGGGGTTCGCCATTCTACGGTAGGAGGTTCCCGACAAGATTTACGTAATGCTGGCTGTATGACTGGTAGGCCCGTGTGCAATGAACATTGGCGCAAAGCGGTGATTTCCTTTTACCCTTCGCTACAACATACTTCCTGAGAGAGTGGGTTGAGGCCCGAAATGTCAAAATTTTAGAGCTGTATCATCACCCCAGCTAAGACCCAGAAATTTCGAGCTCCCTGCGCTCGCTCATTTATTAATTTATAATGCCACTGAAAAGGACAACATTTTTCAGTTCAGGGCGCTCGTTAATTACATGATATCTATAATTTTACCGTTTTGCGGTGGGTGTAAGGGGTTCGCTGCCACCAGGAAACTTTGACAGGGGTCCGTGGAGCCATAAGCTTGAGAAACTCTGGCTTACACTAAAGTTTTATCGTTATAAGCATAGCATTACTCATGACAATCCGGTTGCAAAACCATTGTTAATTTTTATTGCATTTCCATTCAATGCCAGGCATAAACGTGTGTTGTGAGTAGGTTGGTATTATGCAAAATGAATTATTATGTTTTACGAACATAACTGTTATCCACCGAAGGCTTGGGAAAGGCGAGGCATCGCCTGACGGTCTAGCCATCTTTGACAGCTCCGCTTGCGTGATGCGTGTATGGTGGAAAATTGACAGGTCGAAGTTCGACTATTTCTACCAACATTGACTCTGATTGTGTAGGATCATCCGCCAATCCGCCTCCTTTGTACACCGAAAGTACGTGAATTGTCTATGGACCAATAATTTCTACCACAAACGTTAGGTTATGTCAGATAACGTTAGCCTGTGTCAAATCCCATACATTTTTTTTACCACAAACGATTGTAGATTAACGAAACCTCTTGGCTAAGGCCGCTAGTGCAGTCACGTGGTTCAGAGCTATCTCAAATTAAGGTGTCTACCTCGTACTGTAAATGGTATGATTCACGTGAGTATACTACATCACCTGAGTGACGAAAACCACGACTCGGCAATCATAGTGTTCGTAGGCAGTTAGATAGGTAGTCACCTTCTGTCCGGATGGAGTGACGTCAGATATTACTGACGAACAAAGTTAACAGGATTTATATATCTATTGTGTTATCTGCATATTTTATTATAACGAACTAGTAGGCCCGGCGCGACCCTACCCTATACCTACCCTACACCTATTTTACCCCTATCTACATTTTTTTTCTTGCGTATAAACCTTTCTCTTGACTCACTCTTATCTATTTTTGAAAACCACAATAAAATCGGTTGCGTACTTCAAAAGATCTAAGCGTACATACATACATAGATACAGACGGACAGACGGCGGAAGGCACTTTGTTAATATAATATGTAGGTACTATATAACTAGCCCGCCGCGACTTCATTCCCGTGTTGTCCTACCCTATAAACCTTCCTCTTGAATCACTCTATCTATTGTTGAAAACCGTATTAAAATCCGTTGCGTAGTTTAAAAGATCTAAGCGTACATACATGCATACAGATAGACAAACGGCGGGAAGCGACATTGTTTTATACCATGTATAGATATAGATACATAACTACTAACATTCATTCTCATTGCATACAAACCGTTCTGACGCATATTCCGAAACGAACGCGGGTTTTTATTCAGCTTGAGTAATTATTGACCGTCTGAATTTACGTTGGTGCGTTAGGTGACTAGTAAAGTTTTGAGATAGGCACGAAAAACATGTACCCATTAGTTTATTATATTCAAAATATTAAGAAACTAGTGGACCCGGCGCGACTTCGTTCGCGTACAACTACTTTACTCCTTTCTACCCCTTTTTCTTGCGTATAAACCTTCCTCTTGAATCACTTAATTTCAGCGCTCGCACCCCGTCCCTACGGGGTGTAGCATCCGATGAAACCTATGCGCCTAGGCTCTTTTTTGGCGAGTCGTGCATAACCAGTCCGGCCGGCCGGCTGGTACTCATGACAGTACACCTCCTCCCTCCCAACCGCTATACCGGAGGGTGCCCATTTCCTTTGCGTTGGGAAAACAACACTAAAACAATAAAAAAATACACTAAATTATATTGTTGAAAACCGCTTTAAAATCCGTCGCGCAGTTTAAAATAACTAAGCGTACATAGATACATAGGTGGGAATCGACTTTGTTTTATAGATGATGTATCGAATAAGTTATATAAGATATATTTTAAAAAAGTGTGTACCTCAAAACATTTCTAGTCATCCACGTATTAAATTATACAGTGCAACGTCACAGAGTGCTACAAAAATATACTCTGTGGTCAAAGTAGCGTTGCTAGGGCATTATCTGGACACACACGCACACGCACACGAGTACTGTGTACTGACGCACGCACACGATATTATACATGTTTATTTATTATTATATTATTATTTTATCCGTATCATTACTGAACAATTCACGTGCTGGTATGGGTACTTTGTTGGACATGATATTCTTAGCTTTACTAATCCCATTTGTAAATTGCAGTTTTGTAATTGACAGTACAACTCTTATCTGTATCTGATTATAACCAAATGAACATTGCTGTAAAACTGTGTAATAAATAAATAAATAATATTACCCACAACATTCCACGATCGGACTGTACCTAGGCATATTATTGTTCTACAATGTTTATTTTGGCGATTTGCAATGGTTCACGCATCCATACTTCTCGTGAACATTGTATAAGAAACAGCAATTTCATGCTAAGACTAGCATGAATCTACTTGAAAACTTGCGTATATATTTCTGGGATATAAATAGTAAAGGTGAAGCGTTATGTATGCTAGCCACATACTAATAATACAAAACGCTACCCCATTGTTGTAATTATATATTACAACTAACTTACTTTACCCCTACCTACACTGTTTTTCTGCCTTACAAACCTTCCTGTTGAATCACTCTATCTATTGTTGAAAACCGCATTAAACTCCGTTGCTATGCGTAGTTTAGGTATAGCTATATTATTTATTATCTATACTAATATTATAAAGAGGAAATGTTTGATATTTTGTTTGTTTGTTTGTATTAAATAGGCTTCGAAACTACTGGACCGATTTCGAAAATTCTTTCACCGTTGGGAAGCTACACTATCCCCGGGTGACATAGGCTATATTATATTTTCTAAAAAATTACGGATCATTAATAAAACTCCAATAATGTAACCCAAGGTGTAAAAAATACCCAAAAAATTCCTTACATCGCGTGTGCTGCGAAAACTATTGATGATAGAACGAAATAATGTACTACGACTTTGCAGAACACATCATTATCTACAAAAAGTGTCGCGACAGTATATGTCTAACTATTATAGTTATGTCACAATAAGTGTTCTTTTATTTTCAAAATTTAATTGAAATGCCGCCGCTAAAAAACGCTCTTTATTTGTACCTTGGTATTAATCGTTATCAAAATCAATTACTTCATATTCACGACTGCTTCAATACCTTTATATAACTTTTTGAATTATTCAATTCAGACATTCCATTCGAAAGATATCACGAGTTTAAAAATGTGAATATTAGAAAAAAGTCGCGTGTTCGCCGCTCAGTCCGCTCGGCTATCTAGGCAGCACGGGGTACGGGAGGTCAGTCAAAGTCAAGAAATAAAGTGCCGCGCGGCTCACTCGCGCGGTCGGCTCCCTACGCAGCTGTCGTGTGCGGAATCGAATAATTTTCGCTTGAAAGTAACCCGTGTACCCGTAGTGGTACCCGTGCGAAGCCGGGGCGGGCCGCTAGTTTATTTATAGATATACCTAGATATTAAATTAAAGTTTTCAAATGAAATTACTTCGCAAGCACGATATTGCGGCAGCTTTTGATTAAAGTCGTTTAACTTGTGGATTATCACTTGATTGGCCTCACACCCACCACCATTTGCGGAAAGGTGCGGTGTTTTAGATTAAACTTTAGTAAGAAATAATCGGTCCCAATGGTAGCTTCAGCTTTTCTAACAAATTAACCTTTTTATTATGCTACTCAATGATAAACTAGCAGACAGCCCACCTGATGGTAAGTGGTAACCTTTTGACCGACGTAATACTGGATTGAATTTCATTTTTCAAGGCTTGGGGTTAAGTTTTATAACAAATAACCACGTGCTAAGGCACGTGTAGTGTTCCGTGAGGTTAGCATGAGGATATTATGAATCATATGAGATACTTACGCATATTTTTTACCTTAGATGAAAACAAAAATTAGATGAAAAATCATTTTCAACTTGGTTGAAAATGATTTTTGTTTTTAGGTATAGTTTAGGTAGGTATATATTTTAATGCGTACCTTTTGTGTGTTTACTAGCTGGCCTGTCGCGTATTGTCTTACCCTATAACCTTCCTCTCGAATTACACTATTGTTGAAAACCGCATTAAATCCGTAGAGTAGTATAAAAGATATAAAAGGGACAAGCCGCGCCGGCGGCAAGCGACTTATTGTTACTATTGTGGTATTATGGGGGAGTAGAGAAGGACATTTGAAGACGTGGCTGCGGCCTTGAAGTGAACGTTATATTTTTCTGCGGAGTCCCTGAAGCTAGGGCTGTATGGGCTACATCCCTTTGCCTTTCTCGTAAAGTATAAATTCCGTTGGAACCGTGTACAGCGACAACCATCCATTTTAACATTTCTGCCTTATGTAAAATGAAGCCCCATTACAATAGCGCGAACTAATTGACGCACAACGACATCTAGCGTAAAGTGTGCTAATCAATCAAATCGCTACATTCAAATATAATTTAGACACATTAAACACAGTCAGAAAACGCCCGTTTCCTGGCCTACGGAGGTCCGATTTGGTATGCCTCCAAGTCATTAGTCCCACTGCTGGGCATAGGCCACCCCAAGAGATATTCACAAAGGCCGGCCTTGTACCTACCGCATCCAGCTGGTACCTGCCATCTTTACCAGATCATCGGTCCACCTAGTGGCAGGCCCACGCTACGTCTTCCGGCACGTGGTCGCCACTCGAGATCTATTCTGCCCCATCAGCCATCTGTTCTGCGAGCTATGTGCCCACTTCCACTTAGCAATCCTTCGGACTACATCGGTGACTTCAGTTCACTTGCGGATCTCATCATTCCTGATTCTACCGCTTAATGAGACTCCGAAAGGATGTAGCTGCGGCTAATATGATGAGTACGACATTGTTTCTTCTATTGTAATGTTTAAAATATATACCAGGCGCGTTCAAACCGCGCAATTTGCGTTGCGGTGACAAATAATAAAATACTACATAACAAATAATAGAATAGAAAATAAACGACAGCACTACATAATAAATAATAGAATAGTACACGCAATGTCAAGTCACCACACGACTCCAGTGTATGGAACCGGCAGAGCTGAAACCCGCCATGATATCATCAATGTCCTCTGATTACCATGAACGCCGCATTAATCCAAATAAAGCGCTTTGTTTCCACGTTTCCTATGTCTGAACAAACACGACAATCTGCAGTATACTGTAGGTACGGTCACCAAAATAGTTTATGAGAGCCAAGTTGGGTAATTTTCTATGCTTTTATATTATGTCCTATGTATATCCTAGCCGTCCCGGTAAAAAGCGCAAAGTTCACAATCGATAAAATAATAAGAAACAAGGGTTTGAAATATTAAAGGCTGCCCACATACCACCCTGAGCTGAACGCGATCGAGGATACCTGGGGTGACTTAAACACATTTGCTTAAAAAAATCGACGATTCTCGTCTGCGCTGGTTTGGTCACGTGGTGCGTAAGCCTCAGGGCTACGTGGGAAATAGGTGCCCGACAACCTGCCGGTATAAAAAAGAGGCTCCGTAGCGACCCAAGAAGCGATGGATTACGACGCGAGGATGCCGAAGACCGGGCGAAATGGAGGGGAATAAGATGGAAGCCTATTGATAATAAAAAAAAACGGACCCTGACCGAGGCCGGGATAAGCGCTAGGACGATAATAAAGATTGCTTAGAATATTGAAACAAAACACGACTGCAGTACAAAATTTAATATATAACGGCTTGAACAACATTAACAACACCAACTGGTCAAACACTTGCAAGCATGTAGAAAAAAAATCGAATACATGAAGCACTTTGATTACTACTTTGAGTTTGTGATTAATGTGGGTGAAACAAGTGACAGTGACACCGCAGATGTGATAATTTATATGAACAAAAAATAATATTGAAATAATAAAGGAGACTGGGTAAGTATGTAAGTGGACTATGGCCAAATAACAACATCGGTATAGTATTTACATTTAGCACCCTCAAATACATCCTTGTAGAGAAGGGCATCAAAATCAGACCGGCAATTAATAATAAAAACATATTTACTTGGCACCTATGAACCGATGGAGTTATCGTTACAGTATATGGGTTGAACACCTTTAACTTTATTCTTATACGGAGTATAGGTTGAGCACCTTCAGCTCTGTTGTTATGCCGCAAGACATCAAAATCGGACCCAGCAGTTTTGTCAAAATACGGCACTTGTCATACAACTGTGCGAAAGACATGCGAATTACATATTATGCGGCATAACAACAGAGCTGAAGGTGCTCAACCTATACTCCGTAACGATGTCGCTGCTGGTTCAAAGAATACTGCACTTGTCATACAAGTACAAATGAATGCTTTTTTCTCGAAACTGCCGGGACCAATTTCGATATCGTGTTTCATAAGAACATAGTTTAACGTATTCTACCTATACTCTGTAACCATGTCGCTGCTAGTTCAAAGAATACGGAAATTGCCATACAAACATGTGATAAATAAATGCTTTTTCTCGAAATTCCCGGAACCGATTTTGGTGCTGGTGCTCTATCTATACTTCGTAACCATGTCACTGCTGGTTCAAAGAATACGTCACTTGTCATACAAATGTGCGAAAGATATCCATTTTTCTCGAAACTGCCGGGACCGATTTTGATGCAATCTTGTACAAATATGCAGTTGAGGCACCCTAACCCATAGGTCACCACCAGAAAGCTGCTGGTTCATAGACCACTTTTGCCCAGTCTCCTTTATACAATTGAATTTATAAAATGGAAAATTTAATAATTAATTTAAATGTATTAATCAACCGGTTTCAAATTACTCATCTTCAGGCAATGTAATTCGAATGGCAATTTAATAAAATTTGAACTAGTGTACAATAGGTGATTTAATTCATCCTATTTCTCATATCATAATAATAATTTCTCTATAACATGTTACTATTTATCACAATATTTTTTAATTTTGTTTCTATTAACCGTACACGCATCCACGTACTCGTATTTACCACAACAAATGGCCGATCGCGCTCGTGATTTGCAACAACTGTATGCATGTACGTATTTCCGCCAACTCCTAAGCCATGCGACCGATTTTGATGCGGTTTACACCATCAGTTAGAGGATTCCTATTGAAGAGTTTATATATGTCGCAGGTGCATGATGAAATCGGAGTTTTGATCAAAAACCAAGGCTTTTGATCAAGAACCGGAGAAGACAAAGTGACAACTTAATTTAATCATAAACATGAGAAAGTCGGTTCATTCCCGTTGTCTCCCATTTCAGAATTTGGGGGACAACGAAACTAAAATTTCCGTTGTTCCCCGATCTGGGGATGAAATTTGGGGGACAACGGGAATGAACCAGAAAATCCAGTTTTTGGTCAACAACCTAAACCTGTTTAGATTTATGATAAAACTTATGCTTGAACGCGATCGAATGGAAAATTTCGGTTGATTGGGATTTTCCGCGTTCGCTTTACCTGCGGTCGCCAGTGCCTCTCAGGATCTGTCTATTTTTCTGTCTCAGTTCAAATAAATATAAATAAATATTCGTGGACAAATTCAAACGGCGCCATCTAGCCCCAAACTAAGCAAAGCTTGTACTATGGGTGCTAGATAACTGATATACTACTTAAATACTTTTAAATACATACTTATTATACAGAGAACACCCAGACCCGTAACAGAAATTAAGATTCATCATTTCAATTTCTGCCCGGCCGGGAATCGAACCCGGGACCTCTTGCGGCAGACCGGACCATTGAACCACTCAGGTCGTCAAAATGCATAAAATTCATCAGCATCGTCATATTCTAACTAAGATATGACATCCACAGGTGAGCCTCAGCCTGGTCCAGTAAATCTCTCCAGTCTAATCTGTTTCCGATTTATATGGCGCAGGTACAGAAACTCACCAACGCCGGGAAAGGTATTGCTGCCTGACAATTAGCAGCGGTGTTTTATTCATCGGGTATTTTTGACGTAGCCCAAATTTAAAACTTTCGGATATGAACCTCTCTCTAGAACCGTGCTCCAACATATTTTATGAGTAGTAGGTATGTATAGATTGAGCAGTGTACTCGTCTTTTTAATTTGTTCGTATTATTACGAGAAACATCGCTTAACTTCGCTTTATGACATTCATGACAAACCACACGTCAAAAAAAGAAACACGGCCAATTTCAGACATCATTATGTTAACTTGCTCCACATTTAGTTTCCTCGACTGTATATTATAACAAATAAATCATTATTTGTCGTCCCTTATTGTTTTTTAAGTATTGCATAACAATCGATATTGATTTTATCATAATACTAAATCAGTCCAGGCTTTTGATATTGATTTTTAACACAAAAGTAATCCAGTGTAGGTTTTTGATTAAAAAACTGGATTTTCTCAGGTTTATGATAAGATAAAATTGACATTTTGTCTTCTTCCGGTTCTTCATCAAAAGATATTTGATAAAAACTCAGATTTCATCATAAACCTGCGACATATACATATACATAATAATGTATAGAAAAGCTGAGAAAACCCGTGCGAACCCGGGTCGGGTCGCTAGTAGTACCTATATATTCGAATGTTAGCAGAGCATCGACCGGAACGAGGGGTCTTATTAGTCCTAGGTACCTAATAATTAGTATTTGTGACGCGGGTGAAAGAAAGCCGTGGAGCCGTCTTTTATTTTTTTAAATGATTATTTAAACTGAATCAAAATAAATTTCCAGTAATCGTTTACGTGATAATAACGTATTCATCGAGCAAGTGTCGTAAATCTGGTCATTTGAAAACATCTTACCAATGAAATTTAATAGCAATGCTGCGTAAATTGCTCTCTAGGTAGGTATGTATGTTATGTAGGTAATATTGCAAGCGTGAAGCGATCGATTAGAATTTCAACTAGCCATAACATATTTACCATTGGGTTCCATTGATTTATGGGGCATAAATACCTATTTATAGTGCTAAGGTAACTATTGCTGCGTAGCTAGTGGGTGGCAATCCAACAAAAAAGATCTCAAGCTATGCCAGCAAAACCTGCTTTAAAAACCGTCATTCGATGTCGTTGACAGGTGAATGTACTTTGTTTTAGCGAAGTTAATCGCGTTAAAAACAAAAGAAAACATCGAATTGGAAATCGAACAGAGCAAGCGGACACTAGATAGAAATCAATGATCACAAAACCGACAAGAGCGAACCTCACAAATAAATAATTGTTATGATTTCACATCAGGCTGGTCACGAACCTCACGTAA
This sequence comes from Blastobasis lacticolella, assembly GCA_905147135.1. Classification (NCBI taxonomy): domain Eukaryota; kingdom Metazoa; phylum Arthropoda; class Insecta; order Lepidoptera; family Blastobasidae; genus Blastobasis; species Blastobasis lacticolella. The sequence goes on along the minus strand of LR990053.1, from coordinate 13,659,572 downwards.
ATAGTAATCATTGTCATTCTAACAGTCTATCCTGGCCTGGCCAGGGTCCGCTTTTCTACTTTTTCACCTCCACTTCGCTCGGTGTTTAGCATCCTACCTGTCGCCGTTGGCTTCCGCATCCGACTCAGCTATTTCAAGCCATTCCTTCTTAGGCCTGCCGAGGGGTCTCTTTCGTGATACCGGTAGGTTTAGGTCTCTATTCTGATACCGGTAGACCCCTATAGTCCACATAACGCTGTGATTTGCGTGAACATACCATCGGAAGCGAACCTCCCCAATCAATCTTATGCGCTACGCTTACGACTCAGGATAGGTTGTCGCGGATTTTATTACTACGAATAGTAATTTTTTTATCAGAATTATCAAAAATAGTAATTTACTATTAATGCTATCTATTAAATTAACGAAAAGCTGCTTCTTTTGAACTCGGGCATTTGATAGACTTCTAGACAGACCGTTCACACTAAGCCTTGAAGATTGTCTAGATAACTTTAATATGTGGTCCTTTGATATAGTCCCAGGGTTATGACAATGACCCGGTATTTCCGATTGAGCTACCTACCTACCTACGATGCATACTTGAAACACCATTTTAATGAAATATTTGTTTTATGAAACCGCAGTGACATTTAAACGTGCCATTCACATTTCTGGTGATTATCAAGTTCTTGGTATGCAAATAATACGTGGGATCCAACCAAAGCGTCGATCAATTCTATCCAAAATCGTCATCGGAGACGAAACATCAATGAAATCATTGTTTGCACTCGTAACCTCGTAGGTACGGAATGAACCATTCATGTTCTGGGGCCGTATTATTAAAACCGCTCGTGTCCACGCGAGCGCTCGCGTGCGCTACCTATCTCTCTCACGCCCATGGTAAGTAGCTAGAGAAAGAAAACACAAGTAATAGAAGGCGAGCGTCCGCGTGGATGCGAGCGGTTTCAAAAATAGGGCCTCTGTAGGCTAGTTACGTAACTATGTTGCTAACATTTCTTTGATTTCAATTATAGAAATTGTTACTTTTGCGATCACGTATGATGGATTTTATAGTTTCAGTTAATTGCAAATTTAGCAGTGAACCTATGAAATAGATCGTACGTAATCGCAAAAGTAACAATTTCAATTACTGAAATCAGCGAATTGTTAGCAAGCAGAGTTACGCAATTAGCCTACTGGTTTATATCAGTTTCTTCTGTAGACCGTACTATTAACCAGGTATTATTTTGCAACCCTTATCTGTTTGAGGACGTTAGGTCATCGCTGTGTCGCGCCGAGAACTAAACTAAAATATAAGTATTGTAGATAACATACGTAAGCATTTTCTGCCAGCACCGAGCGTGAATACCTACTAGTGTTCCACTTCCGGTTAGAAGAATAATATAGGTCTATAGGTAGTAATGTAATAGGCATGACAATATTAATTGATTTGATGGAATTTTGTTTTCAACGAATGGCAAAATAGTTTTATAATATCTTTATCTGAATGGGCGACCGTCTCGCACCGTCTTTCTTATTTTTTTGTACCTAATTATCGAGTCACGATGTCTCTGTGCGATTAATGTTTGTTTCTTTTTTTCTTTCTCGTACTTTGAGGAGTTTGAGACTAGTCGAAATTCTAGCACCGCAACCGAGCCAATTGGCACCCGTTTATTAGTATTATTGTTTAAAAATAAGGTAAGATACGAATGATGATGATGATGAAATTTTGAATTAGACAGAGAGGGCGACATACACACGTGACGTCACGAGTATGTCTCGTCATTTAAAATACGTAGGTTGTAAACTCTGTTTTGTGAGATAGAGACAGCACGTCATATAACACCTAGAGAAAGTCTATAGTTAAATTTATCAAGAAGAAGCAAGCATTTCTAGGGTGGGCCTATTGTTTTACAAGTTTAGGTAGGGTAGGTACATGTGCTTATGTCTGCTTGCATGGTGGTTATGTTGGTATTTTTTTAAATTTTATTTTATTTTTTTACATTCTGAATGTAGATACACATATTACTCAATTCTGTTCCGAAAAAATGCTGGTCGTTCTGTTTGTCATCATTAATTCAAGAATCAAACTCTTGTCCATAGAGCATAGCTAGCTTACCAGTATTTGAATCAGTGCAGTACAGTATAAGTCATGATCTCTATCATAGATGAAGTACAATCATATTTTTAAATTTAGACGTACCAGAGCACAGCATGTAGATCATGCAAAATATATTGCTACCACAGTAGGTATAGTTAGAGAACATTTAGGTGAACTCTATTTCTGACTAAACTGCTAGTGAGATTTACAAAGAGCTTCCGATCAAAGCTTTCAGCAGATAGATAACGTTTATGAAACATTTCTAAATTTAGACCAGTTATGTAAAGAATTTATAATCTTGAACATATATTTTGTTTGTGTAATAGATACATATTCCGTACAGTACACTAGTTTAGTTCGGTTTTTAGATAGCAGATAGGTGTAATGGACCTGTTTTTAGACACATTTAGTATTAAATTACATGGATAAAAAAGAAATGCAAATTTATGTTACCAGACGGCAACCTAGATTATTTTCAAGGGAGTGCACACAATATAGTTATAGTAACATAACTTAACAGAAAAAATATTATCATTTGTAACACATTTTTTTTATGACAGGGGTGCAATATACCTCCTCGCACACCACTCCTGGAGCCAATGGATTGTGTCCACATACCTAATTAAACCACAGTAAATTTTAAAGCTACACACTTAAACGCAGACAAGGAAAATAGTAGTACAGACATGGGTCTGACGGAATTATAGAGCAGCTTTACCAACGCCATAATATCTATGATGGCGTTAAGGTATAACTTATAAAATAAAAATTGAATTATTAAAATAAATCTTACCTGGAATCTGGTGGCCGAAGGTTGATCTTTGAACCTCGAGGGCTTCTCTATGTCTCGGAAACTGCTCTTGGTGACCTGGCCAGCAGGCACAACGACAGTCCCGCTTGGGAGCTCCCGCAGCAACTTGTCCCTTTCTCCCGCGTGTTTAGTCTTCAAATGGAGCCCCGTGTCATTCTCATCAAATTTCTGGGCATACGGTTCTGACGGATACTGAATATTACCATTCGTGGCTGCCATGGATTTGGCTGAACTTATCTTCCTAAACCGACCGATTATGACATCCTCTTCGTCATTTACTGGGAGAGTAAGACCAGCCGGCTTGCTCGCTTGAGCCTCGTTTTTCACAGGACTCAACTCGATATCTTTTTCGGGAGATCCCATTGTGGAGCACGTGTTTGGCCGGTAAGGCAACTAACAATATTTCATTTAATAATTTACTTGTTTAACAATAAGAAAAGCGATTTAGAAAATACACACTTCTCAGCTAAAACAAAACGTGGTACTCGGTTGCCGCCAAACGTGTACCTACTTCGATGTTATCAATGGAAGAATAATTCCACCGGTTCCGAGCGTGAATCGAATATTTTGTGTTACTAAATCGGTGTGACATTTGAAACCATTATAATTACAACGGCTTCTACGTTTTATACTAGGAATGATTTATGAAAGTATGCAATTCTGAGATTTTATGTAAAGAAATCGCAAAATACTATTCAAATGAACGCGGTAACATAAAAGCAACGAAAAATACACCCTCCACCTTCGACGGTGAGTTTGACAACTAAAAAATTGAATGAATGAAATGAACAGTCAATGTGCCAGTCAGTGCTGCCAACTGGTACTGTAGAAAGTTGCCAGAATTACAAATTTATTTTTACGCCTTGATGTAGTAAAGAATTCGGATTATATAGCTATAGAATCCTGACTAAATTAAATGCTATGTCACATTGCACATGAGAATAAATAAAACAGAAAGTATTTAAATACTATTTAAAATTTCAAAATGAATCAGTGTCACAAACTTATTTGATCCGGTGGCAAAAATTGGAATTAGTGTCGCCTTTTTGATATGTCATTTTATTTTCTACAACAGTATCATTGACCGCTGAACATTTACAATAATTTCTGTTGGTTTATTTCATTGCCTGGTACTTATACTCTCTTGTCTTAAAGTTCAAGAAAAATAAGTTAAAAAATAAGCTTCCAATGGGAGAGTTTCCTACAGTTCTCATTTTGTTGCCCCAGATGACACTGTAAAAGAGAACGACCTATGTTTTTCAACAGATTAAGACAAAGGGCTCGTTTATTAAGCCAAATCGTTGGTAAACGATGTACGGACTCCTATGTTTTACATAACACAATGCTACTAAGCGTATCTAGTTTATAGTTAGAATAATACCTCCATCAGTTAAAATTAGTACTACTAGTTTTTATTTGTTCCTTCGTTTAGTGACAATTTGACTAAAGTCAAATTTAACACACAGAGTGTCATCTAAAAATTTATAGGTACATTCAGAACATTCAATATTGCGTTAGACAACTATCCGCTGAGGCGAGAGCGAATTCTCTGAACACAAACACTATAAAAAAATTAAGTCGCTTAGCGGTGTAGCGCTATATAAAACTAAAAAAGAAAAGAAGCTCCTCCCATTTCGGAAAATTATACCTAGCTGTTTTAAAAAAGGCAAAATCTAGTTAAATGTTGCTAAGTTGGCAACACTTACGGTCAACGAACGAACGACGAATGATCAAGTTCTACAGATAATAAATACATTTGAATGAACATATTTAATTTTTTTACAACATCTACTTTACGCGAAGACTTAATTACATAGAAAGCCAAAAACTTTCAAAATAACAATGGGCGGGCAGCAGCATTTTCCATTGTTATATTAAACTGCTATCTTTGGCGATTAGCGATACTCTTGGTGTTGCTAATGTCTATAGGCAGTGGTGGCCTCTTTCCATCAGATGGCCCACTTGCCTGTTTGCCTACCGTATGACATAAAACCAATCCTTATCCCACCTGCCAAGCGTGGAGGTTATGGCAATAACCTCCTCTTTCGTGGGAAAGGCCACGCTTAGTCCTGCAGTGGACTGTTATAATTCGTGATGATGTGTACTACCTACTATAATATCAAGCCACAGAAATCAAAATAAGATTCAAAGATCAAAGTAGGTAAGTAATTAGAAGTAATATCCACGCGTGACTGTCGCCATGCAGATGTTTGCCTAATCAAAGTAGGTATCTGTGATTGAAATGGGGAGCGACCGACTAACTCTAATCGAAAACCGCCATCTCACTCTCAAAAGAGCGACACATAGAAGAAGAGGTGCAGAACTTAACAGAAGAGGGACAGAAGAGGGCCACTGGGGCCCAACCGCCTAACTCGAATTGAATGTAAACGCCATCGTATCGAGGGCATCTGCGCAGCTTCAGCGGTTCAAACCAGTTCTTTGGGTGATACCCGTGCCATCCGCTGGGCTCGGTTAGTCGAAATACAAGTACAGGTGACGGAAATACCGATTAGAGCGACACCATACCTGGTTCGGTGCCGCTCCAGAAGCCTTTCTGCAGCGGTACCGCCGATCTCCAATCGCATGACACTACCACTTTGGAATGACGTCACAACATGCATTTTGGTTATTCTGTGACGTCATTCCAGAGGGCAGCATCATGCGATTGGAGATCGGCGGTGCCGTTCCTGGCTGGTTTTGTACCCGAACGGTACGGAAAGGCGTTTAGTCACTGCAGCTTCAGCGGTTGTGCTCGCGGTCCCAACAAGCACAAGTAGCAGTACAAAATATAACTTTTGGTGTAACTCAGAACAATATGAATTAATAAAGATTTATAATTGTTCAACCGTGAACTTAGAGCTGCGCATTTCGCTGTTGTCTGTATAATAGGCAATAATAGCATCATAAGAGCTGTAGCCGTATTCACAATGATTCGAAACTGTTTCCGAACGATTCGACACGAAATTCGTGAGCGACGAATCCGTGTCGATCGATTTGAAAACTGTTATTCAGAATCCCGATAGATTTCACGGAAACTCTATTCTCTATAACATATGAACATTTCATCAAAATTAACTGAAACCACATTTTCCTAAGAACTTTTGCGGGGTCCTTTGTCGATTCCGTATCCGAATCCGATTTCCGAGCCATTGTGAATACGGCTACTGGAACGGATGCTATTGTTACGGTCTCCGAGTTAGCGTAGATGTCAAAAATATGTCTTACAGTTACTAGCATTTCACAGGTTATAATGTTAAAAGTGTAAGTAGGTACTTAACTGAGATAACACAATTCCTTATTACACCTTCACCATAATCAATTTATCGGCACTTTAATTCGTTTAAGTTAGAGAAGCCCTGCCAAAATAGAATAAGTTCACACAGCTGATTATTGAAAGGGTAATCGAGAACCTAAAGCGTTTTTTAAGACTATCAGTTTCCATTCCTTAGTGCTTAGTCTGTATAACAGGGCACTCGTGTTCTGTTAAACAGCTGATAAACAGCCCTGTGACCCATAGTAATACCAATATAGTGCTATTATATTGCTTTTAAATAGAAATGTGAACTAAATTAGAACCAAAGGCTGAATAATTTGTGCCCATTTAAGAATTATATTAGCTTTAGCAGCGCTGTAAACACCCTTGTTACACTGTCTAGTACAGCTTTTAGTTTCCGTGTTACACTGAAAATGGTCTCTTATAATGCTACTTGTGTTACTTGTTGTATCCTGCCGTTACCGAGAAGTAAAGTATGTAATAAATAACACTCGGGAAGAATGTAGGTAGCAAACAGCTATAGAGTAGTGAAAGAATTTTCGAAGTCGGATCAGCTAGAGTGCATCTCGTTCAAACAGACATACGCGGCGAGGGACTTTGCTTTACCTTTACCTTTAGGTACCGATACCGTTGGGTATAGATATATAAGAAACTATAGATATGTTTATTTACTAACTTGGAGTTTTTATTTGTGGATGGTGCATTTCATCTAAAACTTACGACATTTTTTACCATTTTATTTCCAACATAACTAGTGGTTCTGGTTATGTACTTATCTAATAATATTCACGGGATGATTTATGGCCCCTTAACATCATCCTCAAGGCCCATGCCAGCCACCTGCTCACGTGACTGGCTCCGGCGGACCAGTTGGTTCTCCCATAACGCGTCACCGCAGGTTAACAGCCAAAACACCACATACGGGTGTATCCTTAATAGGAAACCGCTCGTAGTGATAACCTAATCAGAAAGCGTTTTCCTAGTAGAAAAAGAGCTGACCCTGGCTGGCAGATTTATCTTTTAAATGCTTGGACCAATTCACACAACGCCATCTAGCCCAAAAGTAAGCAAAGCTTGTGTTATAAGTGTTAGATAACTGATAAACTACCTATGTACAATTTTTTTAAACACATACTTATTATACATACTACACCCAGACCCGTAACAGAAATTAAAATTCATAATTTCAATTTCTGCTCGGCCGAGAATCAAACCCGGGGTGTTTGCGTGGCAGACCGACATGTTGACCAACTGAACCACTCAGATCTGTAGACGCCGAGCCGGAATAAGAAGGACTTTAGGTATAATGTTTCCATTTTAGAACCCGTCTTACTTTGGGACTTCTACCCTACCGTACTGCTACTAATCCCAAAATAAAATTCCCACCCTCGCCAGACACGGCAAGGAGAGGTCGGCCTAGGGAGCGATGGCTTGACGTCGTCGAGAATGTAACGCGTGAAAATAAGCTCACCACCAAGGATGACGAAGACCGAGTGAAGAAGAGCAGGAAAGCGGGTCCCTCGCGTGGCGCAACCGGGACAAAATCATCATAATGGTGATATCTATCTACTAAAGATCTCCACTTGAAAACACATGGAATTTATTTCCCATGGCATCCTATACCATCTACTTACTATACAATCCCCAAAAAGCTTTAAATAGACAGAGGACATGAAAATTAAAAATGTTCTGCAAGGTAAGTATCTTTCGGCTCTTTTCTAATTTGGGTATTTCTAATGGGCAATCTTGCGGGTTTTTTAGTGAGTATGGTTTCTGTAGGTATTATAGACGGCGACTACAGATTTATATTGGTGACTCACGGTGATCACTAACCCGGAAAGTTGCCATACAAACGGAATGAAATGCAGTGTTATTTTGTATCCAGTTATGTAAACATCTTTGCTTAAAGTTTTCAGTGGTTTTATCGTTTTAATTGACAGTTTGACGAAATACAAGAGATAACTTTAAAAAAAATTTAAAGTTTCTGTTAAAGTTATAATTGAGTTCCTAAATGGGTATAGACGATGGGTACATTGTATTTGACCGGAGAGACAACACCTATCACCCTGGAGACACAGTGCGAGGTAGACTAGTCTTCCGTCAAGAAAGACCCAAAAAATGCTTAGGTAAGCATGCTGTATTATCATTAAAATTAGGTAAAATATTGTGAGCTAAGTAACCAGCTAATAAAATAAACGTTCATAAGTGCCTTAAATAAATATTTGAGCAATTTTATATAGATACATAATTGCAAGGTGAAAATAAATTATTTTTGTCGAGTTGAGCTGAACACTCAATTACGTTCCACAGGAATCTATATGAAAGTCCATGGACACTGTTATGTCCATTGGACCACGACACATACGCGCAAGACAACAGACCATAATGGTCAGTCGCGATCGGAAAACTACACCAAGGACCACACTTCGAGGGAAACATATTTAGAGACGAAAGTTTATCTTTCTGGAAATGGACGTGGTAAGTTTTTTATTGCTACGACAAACAAGGAAGCGGGTCACCTGATGGAAAGTGATCACCGCTGCCCATGGACACCCTTAACACCTGGGGTGTCGCGAATGCATTGTCGGCTTTTCAAACGCACAGTCTGGCCAGAAAGTCGTGAATAGGAACTACTGCTCTTCCAATAATGAATTTTGGTCAAACAGAGTACGTCTCCTGTCAAGTGGCACCCTCAAATTTATCACCACTTTCTTGAGAGACTTGTGATGGGCTCGTTTCTTTTAGATTTCAATGTCGTAACGGTTTATTTGTAAAAACTGATCGAAGAAGCCGTTCCAAAGTGGTGTTACGAGGCAAGAAGTTTTGTCAAAATCGTCAATCGCCACTTACATGGGGCTTACTTTGCTAGCTTTGTTTCTTTAAAATAAGTTTAGTAGATTGGGAAATATTTAATGTAGAGTCTACATGAAATTTTCCCTACATTGTCATTTACATATTAATAAGCATGACTTATTTGAAGGCAGAAATAGCACGGTGGTCAGCTGGCAATCGCTCGCTTCACGTTAAGTACCTGATTTGCCAAATCCTGGATCATAGTCAATTTGGGCTCCGGGCCTTCGTGTTTGAGAACACAACCGGTACATTATAATTATTTAAAGACAGTGCTTGCCATTCAGTGACAGATTTTTTCTGCCTAATGTCTATAAAAATGTATTACGAAGGATAAATATTTAGTAATAATAAGTATGTACCTAATGTCATCGGTAACATACATACATACTTATTATACGGACTACACCCACAGTACAACACAGTGTAACAGTTAAACAGCGTAATAAAACAGGTTGTACGACGAAATACATTGAAAGATATTTTCCTGTTTCGAGTAAGGAGGTTATGTGGAACGAGTTGGTGGCACGACAAGGAGGAAGCGACCTTTAGATACTACGTACCAAAAAATCCAAACAACCAATTTTTTACAATATATCGATCATCAAAATTTATATTTTTCAGATCAAAATCTGGAAACTATATCTTGAAATTATTGCAAACAATCCGATTTACGCCTTCAGATTACCACATGTTGCCAACCGGCAAATACGAGATCCCGTTCGAGTGTTACATTCCTATACACTGTCCTTCATCCTACGAGAATCGGAACGGATTCATCAAGTACGAATTTAAGTTCAAACTTGAAAAGGGAAGTTGGTTCGACAAGCAGAAGACCGCCACGGTAAACATCGTTGCCAGGAAAGACCTAAATACCGACCCCTATTGTAAGGTAAGTTTTTATGAGCCATGTCATCCTCTTATCTATCACTCCCGAAAGACAACAATGATCACATTATTGTGTTCCGGTGTAAAGGATAAGGTAGTCAGCATAATTACGGGCAAGAGGCATAGCATCTTAGCCAACAGAGTGACAACGCTTCTGCGGTTCTGAATCTTAATGAATGTATTTTTTTAATGTCACGACCCGACAGTCCGCATGATGGAAAGCAGCCACCGTCAACCAGGGCATCTGAGGCTTATCAGGAGCTTATCAGGTATCTGTCAAGCCTGAAGAGTCCGCCTGGGTGAGTACCACCGCCTTATCTATTTCTGCCACCTGACAACAATGCCTTCATTGTTTCGTTCCGGTTTGAAGGATAAAGAAGCCAGCTTATTTACAGGCATGAGGCATTTCATCTAGTGCTCACAGTTACACTTAGTTAGTCCTCACTTTGACATATAAAATACTACTTTTACCCATTTTTGTTGCCTGCAACCTAAATGCAGACCTACACGAATCGTAGATGTTACGGGCTACTGTCACCACTTACCATCAGTTGGGCGTTGTCACTGCATAGTAAAAAAACCTGATGGAAAGCAGCCACCGTCAACCAGGACATCTGAGGCTCATCAGGAGCTTATCAGGTATCTGTCAAGCCTGAAGAGTCCGCCTGGGTGAGTACCACCGCCTTATATATTTCTGCCACCTGACAACAATGCCTTCATTGTTTCTCTCCGGTTTGAAGGATAAAGAAGCCAGCTTATTTACAGGCATGAGGCATTTCGTCTTAGTGCTCACAGTTACACTTACACCCGGTTTCTGAAACGCTTGTCAAATCATTGATTAGTGTTAGCTACTGTCACATTTAACAAGCTGTAGTCAGTTAGTTCTCACTTTGACATATAAAATACTACTTTTACCCATAAAAGAATTGAATTGAATTGTGACAACGCATGCGGTTATGCATTTTTGTTGCCTGCAACCTAAATGCAGACCTAAATGAATCGTAGATGTTACGGGCTACTGTCACCACTTACCATCAGTTGGGTGTATGCCCGTTTGTCACTGCATAGTATAAAAAACATTATAAATTTGACAGAGTCCAATGCTGTTCAAGTTCTTCGAGTCATACTACAATTGCTGCGTCCGCGCTGGGAAATGTGAAGTAGTCGTCAGTCTGCCCGCTTCGGGCTTCTGCCCCGGACAGATCATCCCAATCGAAGTCTCCGTGGACAATAAAAGCAGCGTTACTATTGAGGCCATTTCCCTGGAAATCAAAGAGGTACGAATGGTACTATTTATAAAACTTTACTATAAACATGCAGCCCACATCATGGATAATGTAAATTATCGCCAGCAACATCTAGCTAGGTAATAGGTGTCATTGAGCCCGATCTACAAAAAATACAGTGCTAGAAATATTGTCGGTCAAGTTTCAGTTAGCGTTCCAATATTGGTGTCTCATAGAAGACACTAAAAAACGTATACCTACTGTAAAAATAGTTATAAGACTAATGAAACGTCATACAGAACTCTGCTATACTTACCTGTGAAGATATGGACATACTTCCTCTGCGCTGGTACATACGGTACCTGCTATGGTCGGACAGCATTTTCTTGTATTCGAATAGGCAAAGAGTAGTAGTATGAATAGGAAAAATAGCGAATCCGATTTCCACCTCAAAAAAGCGGAGACAACGCTAAACAGTAAATTTGGTTTCGGTATATGCCAGAAATCAGGGTTATGCGCACTACCGACATACAGTTGGTACCTAATTATGTATAGTTAAGTAAAACAAGTTGGCAGTGTGGTGTCCGACAGAGTAGAATAGCACCAGCCCCTTACACGCGTGGGTGTCGTACAAGGCGACTAATGTTTTCGAGGCAAAAGATCTAGAGTATCCGTAGGCTGGAAAGTGGTCAGCAGCGTTTTCCATTGTCATAGTTATAACACTGCGATCTATAATCCGCCTGCCAAGCGTGGAAATTATGGCAATAATCTCCCCTTTCGTGGGAGAGACCCTAAGTCCTGCAGTGGTCTGTTATGGGCTGTGATGATGAAGTAATAATACTCTTTTAAATAGTGTTTCTGCCGGTGAGTAAGGTTTCCAGTGCTCCATGGGGTGGGGATTTGGGGAACCGTGGCTTTGGCAGTGGAGTGGCTTTTGCCTTTTTGCTGCTAGAGCAACGTGTTATAGAGGTGGGCAACGCATTGGCGATACTCTTGGTGTTGCTAATGTCTATAGGCAGTGGTGACTACTCCCCATCAGGTGGCCCGCTGGCCTGTTCGGCTATCGTATGTCATAAAAAAAAAATTAAGATAAAATTACTTACAAACACATGGCACAAGAAAAATCATATTAATACAAAAAAAAACAATAATAAAATCACGGATGTAGCACCGTCGTTACCTGTGGCATGGAGAATTGCAATGGGGCAACACTCAACGTAATGCCACGCCGCCGGGCGCCGTGGCACTGGTTTTCAATGCGCCCCAAAGTGATGTACTGTATTGTCTACCTACAATACATTTATATATGCTATGCCATTCAGACTGCAGATGATTACCCTTTGGGTATGTGTCATCTCATATCCTGTGATCCAATTCACGTGAACTTTCTCTTTTATCGTTTTTGTTATGGCCCGGTTGTGGAACCGACAAGACTCTATTCCATATGATTAGTCAATAACTAGCCGTGTGGTGTCCGGAAGAGTAGAATAGCTCTAATCTCTTACACTCGTAGGTGTCGTATTGGCGATTAATGTTCTCGAGGCTTACGATCTAGAGACTCCGGAAAATGGGCAGCAGCGTTTTCCACTGTTATCTCCAACCGGCCTGCCAAGAGTGGAGACAATGGCAATAACCTCCCCCTTTCGTGGGAGAGGCCCTAAGTCCTGCAGTGGACTGATATGGGCTGTGATGATGATGATAAGTCAATAACATCTGTCTGTAATGCAGCCAGTTGTACAACCATACTTTATGACGTCTACCCTGCAAATGAAAACATATTTCAGGAGACAAAGTTCACAGCACACCATGAGAAGGGCGTTCGCAAAGAAAAGGAGGTAGTCGCTTCGCTGGAGAAGGGCCCGGTGCCAGGGAATACGACGCGTAGCTGGCAAGTTTCCATGGCGGTCCCTTACATTGATGTCCGGAACGTGAATACTTGCAAGTTCATCGATGTGACTCATGAGTTTAAGGTAAGGAACACGCTTTCGAACTTTAATTTGGTAAATTAGTAACTTTTGCACATATTGCCCAGTAAATACTTAAATATAATAAATTCCTGGATCAAGACGGACCCCGGCCCCCGTGCGTCAGAGCACAACCGGGACATTAACGAAAAGATGATGAAGAGACTTAGATATAATAAGTTCCTCATACAAAGTATCAATCCCCTATAAAGGGGTTGGTTTTGGGGAAGAAAAATTGCCAATGCCTTCCCCACGGTGCCATCTATCCTATCCTATCCTTGCCAAATTTTCTCGAAACCTGTCCAGCGGTTTAGACGTGAAAACGTAATAGACGGAAACTTAAACACAGTTTCGCAAATTATAATATTATTAATAACAGCATCGATCTTAATAATATTTGATTATTTACATATTTGGTCTAGAGAAACGACGAATGAGAGAGAGGTAGGTAAACGAGGTCTTGACTGATGATGATTACCTCTTCTCCAGGTCAAGGTTTCACCAGCAGGCTGCCACAAAAGTAGCAGCTCATCCCGTCGCCTCGTGCTGGGTCACATACCGCTCCGGGTACTACCAGAACCGCTGCCATCAGATTGTGACGAAGTGATGATCGCGTATCCCGCAGATGAGACAGATGAGCGTACTGTCCTCGTGGCTTAGATGTAAAAGATAAAAATAGGCAGATTAAGGAATTCCGTAAAATTACATTAGCAGAAAGCGTTCAACAGCGGCGCCTCCTTTCGCGTATGTTGTTGCCATATCTATTGGCAGAAATTAGTTCGTTTTCTTGCTATACGTCAATCGTAAGCTGGCCCCACGCCGTTATTTAACCAATGCATCGAATTAAAAAAGGCGAACTGTAGTAAATTAGTTTACTCAAAGGATAGTAGTTGCCTGATACTGAATCGAATTTATATCTCTCTGAACGTTTTCATTTCTCCCGTCCACTAGACAAACATTGTCGTCCCAGTGTACGAACCTCATTAGCAATACCTCCTCACCATTCCGATTTCTATTCCTACTCCTTTACTGTTCATGCTGCAAGGTTGTGGAACTCTCTGCCGTATGAAATACGCGATAGTAAATCTATCGGTATTTTTAAGAAACGTGTGAAAGAGCACTATATCTCTCTTAGTTCTTGAAAATGCGGGGTACAATGCTTATAGATAATTTGTAGGTATCTATGTATTTTATGTATTGGTATATGTAGTTTATTATATTAGGTTATTATATATGTATGTATATTTAGTTAGATATTGTGCATGTCTAATCTGCGACTACTTATCACATATCTCTTTGATAGGCCTGCTGGAAGAGATTTCTTCTAAGAAATAAGTAGCGCCTGTTGTGTCATCTATAACTCTGTATTTTTCATCAAAGTTTTATGTGTACAATAAACTGGAAAATAAAATAAATAAATAAATAAGAAATAAAATTATAAATACCTACGTGGTTATTTTATTTTTAATTGCGTATCCTATCCTATTACTAAGACCAATAACACAACACGGCGGTGGCCCATATTGCTCTAATTAACCTCTATTAATCTAATTGTTGTAGGTAGGTAATTACAGCCACGTTACAGCAGTACAGCATCTACATGAATTGATCTGTTTTAAGTGGTCTACACTGCATATTCTCCATACTGGTCCATACATTCTAAACTCCAATTAAAAACGAAAAAAAATCTCCACCATCTGTCTTAGGAGTGTCTTTGATTTCTTTGGTCACATCACATGGCCAGAAAGAGCCTGTGTAAGTGGAGGGATCACGGTCGAGAGACCGCAGTCGTATGCACTGGCCGGATAAAATTCGCTCAACACTAAACTCCACGGTCTGTGATGCTATCCACATCGCCGAGGACAGGACGAGATGGCGCCGAATAGTCCACGAAAAAGTGCTTCAGCGAGGTCATGACCCTCAGAATTGAGGAGATACGACGTAAGGAGGAGGAAGTGGTTTAGACAACGCACTACATTTAGATTTCGCCATTAGGATTGACCTTGATAAACGTAATTATGAGCACATTCCAAACAAATAATAGAACTACCGACGTACTAACTGCACGGCCAGCCGTTTTTATCTAATCTTTGGGCGGTTTTATCTAATTTTACCTAGTGGCTACTGCCCGCCTGTAGACTACCTTAGGAATTTCAAGTCTGTATCATGGTAGAGTGCGCTCAAGATAACTTTACTTGCCGCAAAAATTTGTACTAAATTTGACAGACACTCAACAGGAACAACACCCAACAAAAATAATGATAGGGACACCATATACGCGCACTCGAGGATGGATTTCCAAATGAATTAATGTACGATAATAGCGTGAGGTTAGACTAACTTCCTATCGTGTCGCGACTGTATAGATGTGTAGTAAATAGTTCGTTATACATACATATAATACATACAGGGGTGGACCGCCTAAATGTCGAATAGAGTGACGTCACAGGTGCTCTTTTCGAATAGAGCCTCAATATATAGAGTTTATCCTATAGAGCTATCCGATAGAGTTAACTGAAACGTACGATTTTGAACGACATGAAGTTGGTAGCAAGTTGGATAAACTCTAACTTCATGGGAGTGGATTTTACGTTTCGCTCCACTAACATAATTTTCATACGTTTTCGTTTTTATTTGATCTCGTTTTTGCTTTGCAGAATACAAATGATGCACTAAATAGCTTACATTATTCAAAGCTCTTCTATAATTAGGAAGAGCAGTATTCAGTGTTACCTTGTGAGCACTCTCGTGTTACGAGTTTTATAGGAAGTTTGATAGTAAGCCCACAGGCGGGAAATTGAATTGTTGCGTTGTGAGAGTACGTCGAAGGGTGGGGCACTTTTTCTTACGAGTTGGAAGACGTCGACCGACGGAACTTATAACTATTATGAAGAGCGGTATCCAGTGTCATCTTGTGAGCATTCTCGTATATTTTACTATCGTGTTTCGAGTTTTATAGGTAGTTTTACACAGCGTTGACGTCCCTGGACGTAGTGTCGGGCTGACAATTAGATCAAATGTGACGTTATCGTGTCGTATTAAGACAATTGAAACAGTAACATGTGTAAGTAGGTCAGTCGACGGGAATCATTTAATATGAAACACTGTTTTACCACATTATGGTGACCCGACCATGTGCTTAATGTCAGCGAACGTGTTAAGGAAGCATAACTATGGTCAGTTGAAACGAACAGGTTAATTATAGGCAAGTAAATAAATAAAGATTTGTAAAATGTTGGAGTGAGCTATAGGTATAAATAGTTCGGCAGTTCGAAATTCAGTATCGGTTGGCTCACCCATAAACATTAAAAAGAAACAAACATTTTAAATAATGTTTGTTCATTTTAAATGATGTTAATAAAAATTATGAAACACAAACATTAGGTTTACATATATCCGGTTCGGTACGGTTATACGAACCGTTGTATGTGACTAGTCGCAGAGAAGCCCCTAGGTAGGGATCTATTTAGTTATTCAACAATTTATTGTAGGTACACAAGATATAATAGGGCCACGCTAAGTCCAAGCGACTGACAGTGGTAGAAATTATAAAGAGTGGATATGGCAATATCGATTGGATAATCTGTCCTTGTCAGTCATTGCCCATTATTATTTAGGTGATTCGCACACTGGGACGCGGCACCGTACGGTTGTGCGTGTCATAAAGGTATTTGATCTGTCATAGGTTTCTATGGAAATCACGCATAGTCGAACACACTGAAAACGCATCCACGCGCGTGCGTGCGGATCCGTAGTTTTTTTTTTACACATTTGACACGCGTGCTCTGTAGTCAATATTGCCATTGTTCAATGCAATATATAAAAGCTAAAGCCAAGAGTGTCATGTACCAAAGGTTTAGTATCTACAAACCGACAAGGATCAAGAATATATAATAAACGTGGCGTAAAAGGGAACTAACATTCCGCTTATAAAATAAATAAATAAATAAATAAAAAGGTATTTATTTAGCATTTAGCTCAAAAATATATTAAAAAAAATATTTGAAAAGTCCATTTTCAATATGGCGGCATGCACATGGGCGCAGCCCCCGCACCACCTAGCATAATTTTTGAACTGAAGAGCAAAATAAGGAGAGAAAAAGTTGCATTTCGGGTGATAGCTGGCAAAATTAAAACTGTAATAACTTTGAAACTTATTGTTCTAGAACACTAGTCCCTAAAGAGAAATGGTAGTACTAGTCGAGATCTACATTTTGGGAGACAGCTGTCAAACTCAAAATTGTAATAACTCTGAAACTAATGGTCCTAGAATACTAGTTCCTAAACAGAAATGATAGTACTCGTCGAGACCTACATTTCGGATGACAGACGTCAAACTTGGAAAATGTAATCACTTGGAAAGTATTGATCTTGGATTTCTTTTTCCCATGAGTCTATGTTTACCAGTAGTCCCACGACTACTAGTGATTTGTTTATCACGATCTTTCGTTCCATGATAATATTTCGTATAGCCACGTATTTTTCGTTTCATCATCTCTTTTTCTCTCTTTCGTATGGAAGCCATCTCTAAACTGCTCATAATCTTGTAAATATATCCTATTGCTAGAAGAGGGCGAATATTAGGCGTTCGGGATGCGGGTCAGATTAGTTTTTGGCGCTGTACTTTCTAGGTCAGTTTCTAGGAAGTGAGGTCTCCAGGATTGTCAGATAGGTGTTCCATTACTCAGTTCTGAAATTATTATTCGCCTAAATAATATAATTTTATGAAAATATTATAACAATTTCAACAATTAATAAATTTTTGATTGAATATAAAATAATATAAAAATTACACATTGTTCCAAATTTCGTCAGAATGACGAATAAAGAGCCCAATCTTGTAACACTACAATGGTCTATGGAAATTCAGCTCTGGAGTTGTCTATGGAAACGTACGGTGATGCGGATCCGCAGCAACGAGCGTGGATGCGTTTTCCGCAGCACCGTACGGTTCCAATGTGCCAATCGCCTTAATAATATTTTTAAGTCAAACAAATTCTTTGTTTTGACTTTTATGAATGACGTTCATACAGACGTTTTTTTAAAGCGATTCGGTCTTATCGTGGTCTTATTATAACTAACTAGATTTTTGAATTAAGATTTTGTTTTGTTAGGGTAAGGCTTTTTTAAATATTCCAAGAATTGTATTTTATTATCTCTGTTAAATAAAGAATCTATTCCATTATTTCTAAGAAAACTAAAAGAGATATTACCTACATATTAGGTATTAGACAACAGGCACTACTTATCTCTCTTAGGAGGAAGCAAGAAATCTTTTCTAGCAGGCCTATAAAAAGAGAGATATGATAAAATCTATGCTTTTTAGGTACTACAAGTGCTCCTTCTCTTAAGAGCATCTAACTCTTTGTAAAAGACTTTTCATGTAAATTTGTCACTTTCAGAAATCTAAGTCCCTATATGTGCACAAAGTAGTTAGAGGGTGTTTGTGAAATCGAGCAATAAATCTCTATATTTCCCATATAACAGTAACCAGAAGGGTCTTTAAATAAGTTTGTTGCCAAGGACCTTGATATTCTTGCTTGCTTACTAAACACTCCTTTTTCTCATTTTTATGGCGTTATTAAAAGGCGTCGTATAGTGTAAAGCGGCTTATGTCGTACGTATGCATGAAGGAGGCTATGAATGACGTATGCGCGGCCCCCCTCGCCGCGCCCCTCGCAGCAAGCTGTCTCTTTTCCACTTGTTGAACAGCCATTGCCGAACGGCGATAGGCGCCAAAAAGTCGGCAACGTGTTCCCCAATTGTATAAATTGTATAATCCACTGTCTGTGTAGTTATGTGTTAGTATGTTAGTGGATTGCTTGTGTTGCGGAGTGAATTTTTAAATCAAGTGACCTTGGCGATAGCTGGAATTGAGAGCCGGCGTCAAAGTTTATCGCAATGGTTAGAAAATAATAATTGCGATGAGTTTATAGTGCCTACATTGCTACGAATTTTAATTAGTTAATAAGGTAGTTACTAACTACTAACTATTGTATTGTCAGTGTGTAAATATTAAAAAGAAACAAGGGAATAAACGAGCTTAAAGTAAATTTCGGCACAATGGGTTTCGACGAAGGGCGTATTATTTTTGAGCGCCAGGACGCCACGTTTTTCACTGGTGATACAGTGCGCGGGAAATTGGTGTTCCACCAGGAGAAACCGAAAACATTTCGAGGTAAGCTAAGTACCTATGACCATGGCCGTGAAATACCATGTTACGTTGTGTATTTATTATACACAACGTATATAATAAATACACAACGCTTATTTGAGTAGTTACTTACTCTTTCCGCTTTCTTAGTACCTACTGATAAGTACCTACGAGTTACATAATAATAATAAATGTGTGTGTGTTTCTCCACAAACATCAACAAAATTAAAAAAGTAGGTAAATACTTAATTGTTAGAAACTTAGTTTTAGTACTTAGTACATTCGATGTTTTGCGAACGGTTAACAAAACACGCCCATACTTTATTAGATGTTAGAAAACAAAGAACTGTCGCATAGACCCGGCTTATCGGGTAATTCCCAATGGGTAAAAAAGGAACCCTATTACCTATCTACTAAGCATCCGCTGTCTGTCTGTATGTGTCATAGGTCAGTATCTTCGGAATCGTAACTTTCGGAATTTAGAGTATTGTGTTACTATCCATGACTCGTGTTGCTATGACAACAAACTTAGTAAAAAAATAGTTGAAACAAAAATAAATGGGGGTCCTATAAAAAGTGATTTTTCGGAGATCAGCGTAATTTGTAATTTCTCTATCATCCTAAAAACTTTAGTTCAATACCTACCTAGTTAGGTATAGGTATTTCCTTTTATTTAGGTACCCCATGTTTAGATATTATAAATGAAGCAACACATGCCGTGCCCGACACTTCAGAATGGTAATAGCCACATAATGAGGGAGTTTCCTAATTTGGATATTTTGTCATATTTAATGTCATAGTGTTAAAATATATATCAAGCTACCTACTGCTGTTTCAAAGATATAGTCACCCAAGAGTAGGTATCTACGAGTGTATGGTGGCGGCCGGGCTGCCGGCTGGTGACGTCACAAGCAAATTCGCACTCCTAACGAAATTAGTCTTGCAATCGCAACTTTAAAGTCTCATAACTCTTTTGTAACAACTAGTGCCAAATAAGACCTGCCCCGAACCAGTGGCGTGCCTAGGGGTTCAGAGTAAGGCAAGCCGAGAGATGAAGTTTGTGTAGTTTTTACGGTTATTAAAAATAAATCCATCCCCTTGCCACATTACTGATCAATCCTCACTTATCACTCTTCAGTTTTATACCAGCAATATAACTTGTGAGAGAGACAACCAACAATTCAAGGAGTTTGGTACACCGATCTATGAAATTGTCTTATAAGCGATTTACTAATCTGAGAAATAGGTATAATAGGAATACATATAAGGAAATAATTTGTTATTTTCTGAGAAATGATTAAAAACTTTACCTTTTCCATGCAAATCAAAACTTGTGCACATTTTAAACCATCACAAGGGACTCTACTTCGTCTATTGTTGATCAATCTAATTAAATCACTTTTACTACAAAACACAACACAAACACAACAAAAAACTAATTACTTATCCGCCCAAACGGCTCAAACAAAACAATAGTGAAGTTGTTACGTATTACAGCATTCAACAAACGTACCTACGCGCATGCGCGAAGTTGCCATTTTCAAAGATCCGTGTACAACTTCATACGCATGCAGGGCTTAAAGTCTCGTACAATTTACCATATAAACAAACGTATAGTTATATCTCATTATAGGACAGTTTTCATATGTAAGAAAGAGACATACCGGCCGGAATCAAAGCCCGCTTACAAGCCAGCGCGTGCGAGCGAGATGACTGACCGAGTCTCAATTTCCTCAACTTGCGTGTGCGTTCGGATCGTGTTTCGTAACCTAGGCGCACGATGGCGCTGCTGTGCGGCGCGGCAGTTTGAAAAGCATTAGGAGCGCGAACTTTAAATAGTTCGCGCTCGCATTATCTTTGATTTATTATCGATAATTATTTTTATAAGGCAAGCCCGGCTTTTGGGCTTGTATGACAGTAACGCCACTGCCCCGAACACATAGGTACAAACAAACTAACACTCTTTAAAATAATAGATGTTTAAGCTGTGGGTTTAAGTATATTTGTTCACATTTTATTTTATTTTACGTAACATAAAAATTAGTAATTGATATAGAAAATATTTCGGTTAGTTAAACAATAGTTAGGTGGTAAACAATAGGTAATGGTATGTTTACACTACAATAACAATTATGTACAGTTAACTTAATTACTTATGATCTGTTTATTCTGACTTGTCTTATTTGGTGAACAAACAATGCCCAAAATTATGACTTGCTGTATCAATCACGCTACGTATATTGTGTAGGTATGTCTTAAATTATACAAGAAATACATAGAATGAGAATTTCAACTAATACTGCTGCACATTATCCATTTTTGATATTGTAACATTTTTAAAGAGTCAAGTGATGGCTGTATGAAAATAATACCTTCGATAGCGATTGTCATTTGAATAATTTTGAAAAGTGAGCGACATTCTATTTTCGGCGTCAATGTATAGAAGATTATTGTAAAAACGAAATAACTTATTTTACGGAATAAATCATCGTACAGTATTAATAAAAACGGAGTTTAACTACAAAGCGAGTTTTACTACTTATAAACAAATTTGCATAGGTAGGTACCTAATGGCTGTAAGTTAAGAATAGCGGCTCCAATGATAACCCGTAGGTAAATTATCAACTACTTACCTTGATCCGTCTTCTAGGCGTTGATTATATTTTATCAAAGTTTGTAGATAAAGGAACCGAATGACAATATTTCGTCCGTGTAAGGCATAAATTATAAAAATATAGGTGGTAGAGCTCGTCTAGTCTAAAATGACGCGCCCCACTACTTAGTTAGTTGATTTCGATGTGTGAGTGCAAATATTGATAACGACACTTCATCTGTGTGGGAGCCAATGAACGACGCGTGCTCCTACGTTTGAATTCAACCGGCACCTGAATGACCAATTACAACGGCATTTGTATATGTATTGCGTCCATATTTTAAACTTGCTTGTGTGCGTTAATGCGATAGTGGGGACCGGCATTTTAGATTAGACGAGCTCTACCTACTTATTGTGGTAAGTAACCTTGTCAAATTAAACGAGCGCTTCACATTAAGCGCTTAGCAAGTGGCGCTGCCAAACGGAACTATTCTAATTAGTGGCAAACAAAGCTGTACTTTTTAGTTGCGGGTGACGTCACGTGGATGTTATTTGACAAGGTTGTAGCTCATTAGCAATTTGTGGGGATTATTACGGTTCTCTACCCACAACAGCAAACAGTCATCATCACAGCCCATAACAGTCCACTACAGGACTTTGGGCCTCTCCCGCAAAAGGGGAGGTTATTGCCAAAATCTCCACGCTTGGCAGGCGGGCTGGAGATCGCAGTGTTGCAAACATAACAATGAAAAACGCTGCTGCCCATTTTCCAGTTTATGGAGACTAGATATTTTGCCTCTAAACGTTAGTCGCCTTGTACGACACCCACGAGTGTAAGGGGTTGGTGCTATTCTACTCTACCGGTCACCACACGGCTAAAACAGTATTTGTTTGGAATGAAATATTTTCCATTGCATATAGGTATAATTTTTAACTCCACCAGAAATTTATATTAATATGCTCCTAAAATAAATACTTTGAACTACGACGAAATCGAAAAAATAAATTGACATATTTTATAACGTTACAGTAATTGGTAGGTTTCTAGGTACTGCTTAATATTTTAAAACCCATTCTTTCGGGTACCCTTACTTTATCCATACTTATAACCTTCCTCTTGAATCACTCTATCTATTGTTAAAAACCGCATTAAAATCCGTTGCGTAGTTTAAAAGATCTAAGCGTAGGTACATAGATACATAGAAACAGACGGCGAGAACGACTTTTGTATAGATATATAGATAGACAACAGTCAAGGCCAAAGCTCTTACAATAGTTACCGAACTTTTTTACGAAAAACTACTGAATGGATTTTAATAAAATGCACAGATATAGTTGATAACCTAGATTTAAATATTCAAATTGATCCCTCCATTAAACGTTGTTGTACCGGCTACACAGTACCTACGAAAGAATTTCACGCGGACGAGATTGGGGGCGAAAGCTAGATTATATTCAGCTAAGCAAAAACCAAAATGTAAACAAAAAATAAAAAAGGTTTGTGAGGTATCGCTTAAATAAAAAGGGCTCATGCATTTGTGACTATCACAAAATGAAACTAATATTTATTTCAAAAGCGTAAGTAAGAAATAATGGGCTTCTAAAATAACCTAACTAAATACTAATGGATAAAAAGTAACAGTGACCAAATCGCACACATGAGTGATTTTTTTTTGCCTAGGGAGGCATCGGTCAGACGGTCCACCCACCTGATGGAAAGTGGCCACCGTCGTCCAGGTATTTGCTAGGCTGACTAGAGCTCTATAGGGTATAGTAGATATTTTTCAACTCAGACACTATTTAATGCGAATTAACTTGCAGGATCTTAAGCAATCTTTTTATCTTTAAATAAGTTTAGTTTTGTGTATTTTTATGTGCATATACAGGGTGTTACATAATATATGTATGAAGCCGTGAACTGGATGGAGTGCTAAACGTATTAAAACGTTAGGTATGATTATTTCTGTCATACGTGAAATAGTTGTACCTATCGTTTTAATAATAACACATATTATGTAACATCCTGTATATTTGTTACTATATGTTTGTTATATGTAAATATATAAATAAACAATATATTTCGCTTGCAGGTATATACGTCAAGTTTAAAGGGTATTGCAATGTCCATTGGACAACGAATCATACCCGCTCCGTGTCGGGGCCAAATAATACTAGGAGGACTGAGCACTATACCAAGCAACACAATTCACACGAAGAATATTTTAAATATAAACATTATCTCATAGGCAGAGACAGCGGTAAGTCGGATTGCATTCACATTTCTTCTTGTTTGCTTGTGTTTGAAAATGTTTTCTGATTTGTACCCATTAAAACCGTGACGCCCGTCGCGTCTGATGCCGCCACTTCAGAAATAGCACCACCCCATCCCGTGGGTGTCGTAAGAGGCGACTAAGCAACTAAGCCAGAGAATGGGCAGCAGCATCCTCCTGTGTATCTAAGCAACTGGGATCGCCGACCCGTCCGCCAAGCGTGGCGATGATGACATTCCCCTCCAGCATGACATGTAGATACAGGCCACGGCCAGTCCCCGACGGCCCCGCGATTCCGAACTATGGCAGCGGTCACGGTAACGGCGGGGCAGGGAGCGTCTCTGGTAAAGAATCTCTAGCAGAGACCAGACTGCCATAAACGACGACTCCTGGCCCCGGCTACAACAAAATCTCGTTGAACTGGAGGAAGTGGTGGGCGGATTACTTTGAGATGGAAGATGTTGAAGAAAGGGGAAGGACTCGATAGTGCTTCAGAACTTCAGTCCGGAAAATTCTACATCCGGGAGGGCGACCTGTTGCCCTGGGTGGTGTCGGGTTCCTCGTCCACAAATCTCTCGTGAACAACGTTGCCAAGACTAAGAGTATGTTGCTTAGGGTAGCGAAACATTATACTCAGAATTCCCAAGCGGTATTTGTTAAAGGTTGATTTGATTTACTCCGATGATGAGGTAGAGGGTACGTATGAGGATATTTCCACAACCATACATACCTCCAAGATACCTTACACCATTGTCATGGGGCATTTCAACGTTAAACTAGACAAACGAAGTGGAGTCGAGACGAGAGTGGGGCAATATGGTGGTACAAGTCGAAACGCTCATGGCCAAATGCTGGCCGGCTTCATGGAGAACGAAGGACTCTATATGATGAACTCTGTCTTCAGGAAGCCGGATCATCGCAGATGGATATGGGTTGGTGTCACAAAAAACGAGATTGACTGAAGTCAATCTCGATAAGATGAACCTTATCTACGAAACTGCATATATTCAATTATGTCTCGGTGATAACCAGCGTGATCACCACTTGGTAAGTGGCACATTGAATTTAAATCCAAAGCTGGTAAGATCGAGATTGATGAACTCTACGCTCCAGCCAGTACCCATGCAAATCCAAAACCCTAAAAGCTTTCAACTCGAATTACAAAACCGCTTGAAATATTAATCAATAACAAGTTCGTGGAATCTGTCTATACGGTTGGGTTCTTTAAAACCAGCCGTATAAAAAAACCAACAAAATCTCAACCTCATGGAAGAAAGGCGCGGAAGACTCTGCAGTTCCCTAATAACGTCTCTCAATTTAGAAGGTATAGTAGACAGATCTCCAAGTTTCTGACTCCTGATATATGCCGCTTCAATACTACCGATATTGAGGCGGCGATCGAGCGGAACAAAGATTCTAAAGTCTTAGCAGGAGATCTGTCGATTGAACGGAGCTAGCTGACGAGGCTGAAGACGGATGACGGCAGAGTTGTTTCGACCAAATCCGAGGTTTTGAGTGAAGTTGAGAAGTTTTATGGACAGTTGTATACAATAATACGGGCGTCGTGCGACACCCGGAAATGAGAAGATATAGCCCGAAGGCAGGTACTCGTAGCTCGCAAAACAGATGGTCGATGGGGCAGTAAAGTTCTAGGGTAGCGACCACGTACCGGAGGACACAGCGTGGATAGGCCACCCACAAGGTGGACCGACGACCTTGTAAAGATGGCTGGATGTATAAGGCACAAGACCTGCCTTTGTGGTGGTGTCTGGGGGAGGCCTACGCCCAAAAACAGTGGACGTCTTCCAGCTAAACATCCCATTTTGATTTATTTATGTTTGTTTTTAATTGTAATTCTATTCCTTTAATATATTTTCTTTTCTGTTAGTTGCAATTCCATCCCAATTGCAGGGGAATATCACCTCCAACCCGGTAATCACGAGTTCCCCTTTGAGCTGCTAATCCCGCAACATTGTCCCTCGTCCTACGAGGGCTGCTATGGTCAAATTAGATATGAACTCAAATGCGTAGTGGATCGAGCCATGAAGTTTGACCAAGAGAAGGCGGTTAACCTCAGCGTTATCGCTACGAGGGATCTAAATAAAGATCCATACTGTAAAGTGAGTATCAAATAATTCTAAGGAGTATATCACGCCTAACGTATGGCATTGAAATGTTCAGTTTTGAACGGTAGAAGCCACGTAGCATATCAGTTAAGACGAGGCCTTAGGCGCTGCCTTAAATGGCAACGGTCAGTATTAGTCGGGCGACATCCGTCGTAAGACCATGGTTGGACGCCCGTTGCCAATTAGGAGAGCGCCCATCCCACCCATCTGCGGGTTCTAATATATATGAGGTACATTTTATGCTATGTTTTTATTTGACTCTCCATTATTGTTCAGACGAAATTGTTTTATTTTTTGGAAATTTGTACCCCTTGACATCATTAACGACGAGAATTGTTTATAGAAACCTATACCCTTTGAATTCCGTGAGACATATTGCTGTTTTTGCTGCAAAAATGGTACTTGTGAAGTCTCTGTACGCCTGCCGGCGGCCGGCTACTGCCCGGGACAAACGATCCCCATAGAGGTATCTGTCGACAACCAAAGTAATGTTGAAATTGAAGCAATCAAGCTGGAAATTAAAGAGGTAAATAATCATTATATTTCAAGAAATCTAGCCATTGAAATAGTGTTCGTTGGACTTATACTAATGTGTGTGTGGGCGACGTTGTTTGACCTTCGAACATAGTGTTACAATAGAAAACGAGATAATGGTATGCTCAACTGTTGATGTTGCGCTCAACTTGCCATAAAAACATAAAATAAACGCTGTACAAACTTTTCTTAGATTTAAAATCTAGTCAATTTAGTAATTTTAATAGAAATAAGCATTAATACATAACAAAACACTAATATGTATATGTTATCATTTTGAAGAAAACGACATTCATCGCTGTTCATGAGCCAGATAGGCATAAAGAGAAGAATGTGGTGGCGAAAATAAAGAAGGGCCCAATTGATACTAACACCTCCCGAGAATGGACCCTTGAAATGGAAGTACCAGTCATGGACGTACGCAACGTAGACGCCTGCAAATACATCGACGTGGATTACGAGTTTGAGGTTAGATCTGCTTTTAAATTCACGTCTATTTATTTATTTATTTATTTTATTCCACAATACAGTATTACAGTTTAAGAAATAAGACAGATTTTATTATTGACATTATGAATATCATTATTTATTTAATTAATGACTAATCACTGCTTGAGGAATTATTATTATGTATATTTAATTATTGATAGATTGCTATAATAATTTTTATGACATTTGTTAATATTAGATTAGATACGATCACGATTGTTAATTTGAAGCAATTAATTTAAATTACCTGTAAATTATTTTATCAATAAATCAATGTCTCATGTCTAATGTCTAAGCAAAAGAAATCACGAAACAAGCGACACTACCAAAAATGTGTCCAAACTCGACGGCATTACTAGTAATGGTCCAAGAGTTCCACTGTCTATCACCACACTCCATCATTCGATCCTCATGTTTCTGACATAATATTGTTCAGCCTCAGGAACTCAGTATGCGTGTGTCAGATTTAAGAGAGACTGGGCGAAGTAGAGGAGTAATACTTGGTAACCAGACCCTGGCAGAAGCCGGGACTGGTCGTTCAGATGATGATGAAGTATCCAAGGCTGATATTTGTGTAGGAGTTTATAAGAAAATATATTATCGAGGATAACGTATGTCAATATGATTCTAGTGGACATTATTTAATCAAACAAAAGCATGTTTTAAAGATATTAGGTATATTGTAATAAGCAATGTAATCCATTATAAAATGAGGTATTTATTTAAACAACATTAGCTGAATTAAACGAGATTTTATAAAACAAACAAAGTACCATAGGTAAACCACATTTATACGAAATTCTAACCAAATATTATGACACAATTATCGATCACATAATTAAATATTTATCCTTTAAAAATGGGACAGTGGTATTACGTACGATTCAATCAATAAACGATTATATAAATAAATAAAACCAATATAAAATATAAAGCAACAATAATACAATGCAAGTTTGTACTTAACTCTGTGCCGGCTCTGGAGCAAAAGTCCCTCCCAGTCTTTAGACTGGACCTTTATACTACCTTCTAGCCGGAAATGTCATTTCTATTCTCATTTCCGATCTCCTAAACTTACTGATAGATTGATTAGATGTTAATTTAATGTATTACAATACTTTTAACATTATTTAACATTATTATAAATTTATTAAATAATTAATTAAGGAAGTTTCTCATAAACAGTACTTAACTGATCAATGACAAACAATCGTTCAGAAATTACCACACTTCGTTCTGAAGTTAGTAAAATGTTTACAAAAGTATTTTGAATTATTAATTATTATTAATCACGATATTTAATACCAATTAAAATATACTAAAATACCTTATATCTAACACGTGCATACTTTCATAAGGTTTGGTTTAGAAGAAGTAATTGAAAAAGCTGTCGTCATGTAATAAGATGACCTGAAAATGACTTGGAAAGAAAATATGACGTAAGTTAGGGGAACTTGACCTGCCTCGCCAAAAGGCAAACTACGAAAGTCAAATGGACACCTCGTTCTAAACTATCTGTCTGTGATAATAAAAGGCTATCTCTTATACAACGACAATTCTAGACGATCTGTCTCTTAGGCGTTGTCCTAATTGGCAACTTAAGACAGCATCTAAGAACTATTCATCTTGTACAAGACAAAGCAATAGTATTAGGTACGTGCAAGTGTACTTTACAAGACCCACACGCCAATTTGACGACCTAAGTGATTGGTTAACTCGGTCCCGGGTTCGATACCGGCTGAGCAGAAACGGAAATGAAGAATTTTAATTTCTGTTACGGGTCTGGTTGTTATATGTATAATAAATGTTTATTTAAAAGTATATAAGTATTAAAAAAAGTATACAAGTAGTTTATAAAAATATAATCAATGATCTATTATAGCACCTATAACACAAGCTTTACTTTCTTTGTGGCTAGATGGTATTATCCAAGCATTTTTTTTATGTCATACGGTCACATCTTTATTTATTATTAGATATTATTTAATAAGAACAAGTAAACATTAGGTTAATAAAAAGAGCACCCGCGTTATATTAAATTGAGTGTATGCATTTTCTCCATCCAGGTAACAGTATGTCCGGAAGGTTGTCACAGCGACAGTGACCAGTCGGCTCGGCTGGTGCTTGGTCACATACCCTTGAGGGAATTTGAAGACGGTCCCCCAAAGCAAGAACAGTTTCAGGGTTCGAATGCACCATTCGTGGAAAACAATACGTCTTACCCTGGAGGAAATCAGCCTTATCCTGGTGAACAACCGCCGTATCCGGGCGCACAACCAGGCTATCCGGGTGCACAACCAGGCTATCCGGGTGCCCAACCTGGCTACCCGGGTGCAAATCCACCTCCCGTTGGTATGGGATTCCAAGCGCCAAATTCTACTTATCCTGGAGGAAACCCACCTTACCCTGGAGGAAACCAACCTTATCCGGGGCCAAACCCACCTTTTCCTGGCGCTAACTCTCCCTATCCGCCTTATCCAGGGGTAAATTCGCCGTACCCGGCATCATATGCTGCTTCAAATGACGAGAAGTCTACAATGCCCTTACTTCCGCCAGGAGCAGGAGTGCCATATCCCGTAAGTAATGAATTTACTAATTAAAAAAATAAATTCAACCACACTTTATAAACAAAAACACGCATAATATTTACAAATCAATGAAGAAAATGCTTGTAGCGATTAGGCCGCTTATGCCCACAATGTGTGAAAAGACCTGGTAAATTTTCTTCTTTATTTTTGTAATTTTGTTTGCTATAAAGAGTATCTATCTATCTAATTAAAATTAAATTATACTAAAACCATAATCTAAACATTTATGTGTACAAATATCACCTAAATCGCTGCCTCTGATGGGGGTAGTGCCCATAAGGCTGGCTGCATTCCCCTGCTAGATGGCTATCCCTATTCGTTGGCCGAGTAATGACCCAGCCTTTGGTCACCGGTGGAACGAATAAAACAAACCTTATTAGTATGCATTTAGGGAGCTCGATTTTAGCTATACACATTTTTTTTTTATTATAAAGTAGAGCTCGTCTTATCTAAAATGACGCGCCCCACTATCGCATTAACGCACACAAGCAAGTTTAAAATATGGACGCAATACATATACAAATGCCGTTGTAATTGGTCATTCAGTAGCCGGTGAGACACCAACGTAGGAGCTCGCGTCGTTCGATTGGAGCAGTCGACGCTCCCACACAGATGAAGTGTCGTTATTAATATTTGCACTCACACATCGAAATCAACTAACTAAGTAGTGGGGCGCGTCATTTTAGACTAGACGAGCTCTACTGATAGTCTAAGAGCCCATGAGGGCCAGACCTTCCTATTGTCCGTAAGTATGAAAGTTTTTCCATGTGTGTCCCCAACACAGGTAAGAATGATCCCCACCCATGAAACCTGGATCGTGGTTCCTTTGGCAGGTTACAGGTAACAAAGGTGTATAAAATCTTATCTCCAATTTCTTAAGTTAGCAAGCTCAATTTTTTTGTATTTTATTCGTAACAGCATTAATACTCACGATGCTCATTGCCAGACACATAGTATGGTTACAACCCTCCGCCGGACACCCCTAAACTATAATTCTCTGTAATTATACTTACCTTATATTAGGAAAGCTGAATTTTATAAATGTTATTCAGAGAATTATTAAACTGAGTTATCTTAGTAGCCAGACAGTTTTTTGGGTTCTATAATCCTGCCAGACGCATAAAAAGTGTCTCATATGCAACAACTGGTGCGAGTGAGACAGAGCGCTCAGTTCATTGCAATGTTATGCTAAACATATACTATCGTTTATTCCAAATTGTTTAGTGATTTTTTTTATAATTCATCAAGAAATTTAATAAAATAAAATTATTACAGTCAGAATAATAAATTTTTTAATCTATAATCAGTAAAAATTTTCTAATATTCACATTTAATCAGTAAATTTTTTCTAATATTCACTTTTTTAAACACGTGATATCTCTCGAATGGAATGTCTGAATTGCATAATTCAAAAAGTTATATAAAGGTATTGAAGCAGTCGTGAATATGAAGTAATTGATTTTGATAAGGATTAATAGCAAAGTACCAATAAATAGCGTTTTTTAGCGGCGGCATTTCAATTAAATTTTGAAAATAAAGGAACACATGCATACATGTGACATAACTATAATAGTTAGACATATACTGTCGTGACACTTTTTATAGATAATGATGTGTTCTGCAAAGTCGTAGTACATTATTTTGTTCTATCATCAATAGTTTTCGCAGCACACGCGATGTAAGGAATTTTTTGGGTATTTTTTTACACCTTGGGTTACATTATTGGAGTTTTATTAATGAACAGTAATTTTTTAGAAAATTACGCTCCCGCTCCGGCCATGTACCAATGACTGTTTTTTGAGTTATGTACATTAGTTGAATACTAACCGATGATCTTACGGTGAGGAAAAACATCGTGATGAAACCTGCACATTCAGGCGACTGGATGTGTAACCATGATCCAATCTGGTCAGTTTCCCTTGTTAGCAGGGTCATGGAGGTCAGACGGCAGTCGCTCCACTGTAATTACCTGACCTGCCAAATCCTGGATCATGGTCAAGGCGGACCCCGGGCCCTCGTGCGCGAGAGCACAACCGGGACATTAACGCCAAGATGGTCACCCGGGGATAGTGTAGCTTCCCAACGGTGAAAGAATTTTTGAAATAGGACCAGTAGTTTCGAAGCCTATTCAATAAAAACAAACAAAAAATCAAACATTTCCTTTTTATAATATTAGTATAGACGACAGCTGATGCGCAGTAAAAGATCGCACCGAACCGAGCGCTCTGTCTCACTCGCACCAGTTGTTGTATATGAGCCCCACTCTCGCAACTATTACACTTTTAATGCGTCTGGCAGGATTATAAAACCCAAAAAACTGTCTGGCTACTGAGAAAACTCAGTTTAATAATTCTCTGAATAACATTTATAAAATTTAGCTTTCCTAAT
The DNA here is from genome assembly GCA_905147135.1 of Blastobasis lacticolella. Lineage (NCBI taxonomy): Eukaryota > Metazoa > Arthropoda > Insecta > Lepidoptera > Blastobasidae > Blastobasis > Blastobasis lacticolella. The sequence goes on along the minus strand of LR990053.1, from coordinate 13,627,337 downwards.
ATAAGGTAAGTATAATTACAGAGAATTATAGTTTAGGGGTGTCCGGCGGAGGGTTGTAACCATACTATGTGTCTGGCAATGAGCATCGTGAGTATTAATGCTGTTACGAATATAATACAAAAAAATTGAGCTTGCTAACTTAAGAAATTGGAGATAAGATTTTATACACCTTTGTTACCTGTTACCTGCCAAAGGAACCACGATCCAGGTTTCATGGGTGGGGATCATTCTTACCTGTGTTGGGGACACACATGGAAAAACTTTCATACTTACGGACAATAGGAAGGTCTGGCCCTCATGGGCTCTTGCTCTATGAGGTTGAATACGTCATGCTCATTGGTTCATTCAAATTAAGGCGGCTTTCACGGCGTGGATTGATTGGTGGTTGGGATTGGTGGTGGATGTGAACGCCGGCTTGTAACCAATAAGAAAGACGAGCGTTATCCCAGTATTTAATAGTTACAAAAAATAAGAGTGTAGTAAATATGTTTAGAAATATCATTCTCATTCGTGTATTCCCTTTAATTCCAGCCGGCTCCCACTTTTTCGATGGCGAGCGCACCGGAACCTTATACTCCAGATTCGGAAGGCGCAAACAGTAAGTAGTCCCTGTGGAGACAGCCATGCTAAGATATTACTGCTATAACAGATTACTCGTTCATTTTTGGTTTAAAGTCCATGGGTTCCAGTACTTACAACTTACACTTACACTTAGTTTGAATATAGTTACTAATAAAATATGGACTTATTTGTACACCTACTACAAATACTTTGTATTGTCTGGAATAAACCATAAATATCACATACCTACATAAATACAACCGATATAATAGTAAAGTGACTTAGGGCGTCCGCCGCGTTGAGCGAAGTCCATCGCGGGTTTAGTACATGGCGCGCGAGACGGAGTGCCTGAAATACCAGCATTGAATTAGAATCTACGGGTCCCGCTCATCGCAACGGACACCAATAATAATCACATGGAAATGTTCACCGTAGTCAGCCAATATTTGTATTATCTACCTCAGTAGATCCGTATTTTATATTTTAGAAAATTTTATTTATTATTGATTTTCATATGCAATTAAATTTTTAGTTTTAACAATATAATTCCAAGTTCAAAAATGCAAGTTGGTTGAAAGTTCAAGTTCGCCGAAAAAGTTTTTTTTAATATTGTCAGAGCTCTTCCTAAAAGCCATATAGGCCGAATTTAAAAAGAATAAGAAGTGTTTATTTAACAAAAGAAAGCAAATGAATTTAGAAAAGTTGTAAGTAGGTACCTAACATAAAATCGTAGAAACAATTTAGTAATTGACCAATTAATTTTTACTTTACAGGGCCCCCCGCCTACAATCCTAATTATACGGACCCTGAGAAAAAACCTGACTCTTCGGAAACTGAGAAGAAACCGTAACACGCAACTTACGTGCTATATTTCTTTACACTTATTGACACTTACGTAAAACGACAATGAGTGGTGGATTTTTCACACAAGCATTTTTTTCAATTTTTACGAAATGACAATTTTGATTACAATGAAACTTTGTAGTCATAATCAGACAACATTAATCTAAATGGCGCATACAATTTTATTGTGACAACTATCGTCTTTATAAAATTACACCTGGTTTCAGAGGCAAAAGTGGCAACTAAAAAAACTTTTAAAACCCTTATAAAATTTAAAGAAAATATTTTTTATTTAATATTGGAGACTTCACGGCATCTAAATATATTATATTTTCGAAATAAATTATTAATTTTGATATGTTATGTACGATAAAATATTTGATCAAATATTTACTTAGAAAAAAAACGACAATTTGATAGGTAAGGACCCAATGTTAATGGAGATTTGCACCAAGATGTTACATGACCAAATGCAGGCTCCTTATGTATACCTACACGATAAAAGAATTCAACATCCGCTAGTTTCGACGTTAGTTTATTTTTCAACACATCTGGGGCTATTTTTGTAGGTTGAAGTAGGCTATAGCTACATGCAACATATGCGATACGCTACGAGTTGCTAATTTTAAGCTATGATGTGACCTTATAAAGCAAAGTGAAGTATGATGTGACGTACCTACTTAGGTACGCGAATTCGAAATGGTTTGGGAACATCAGACACATCTAACCACTGTCATATGTATGGATGTACTCGTACTTTCATTCCAGTTTATTTTGTTATAAAGTTAAGTTAATTACTTTAGCTCCCAGCCACAGTGTTTCCTTTGGTCTATGACATGGGATCGTTCAAGAGGTATATTAGATGTCTCTTCAGAGGCGGGCAACGCATTGGTGACTCCCCTGGTAGTGCTGATGTCCATAGGCGGCGGTTACCACTTTCCATCAGGTGGCCCGCTTGCCTGTTTGTCTGTCGTATAATATAATAATTAAAAAAAAAACCACGGACTAGGTCCTTACCTAAGACATTGGAGTTTTGTATGGCGCTAATGGCGGAAACTGTAACGTTATACAAACAAATTTTTAATTATCTTGTGGTAAAACCAATTACGTTGAAACGTTTTGATGGCAAGCCATATTAGAAATAAATTTGATTAAAGGGGCAGAACTAACAGCTAATGTGAAGGGGTTAAAGGTAAAACTTTAAGAAAATATTTTATATTAAATTTTAAGGACTTGTTGGCATACGGTTGGTGTTTCTAATGTCTATAGGCAGTGGTGACCACTTTCCATCAGGTGGCCTGTTTGCCTACTGTATGATATAAAAAGAAACTAATCATGACTATATTTCCAAAAACCCCTACTCTGATGAATTTATTTGTGGGGATTTTTGGTAAAAACTAACAATCCCCACTGGTGGGGATTTGTCGGTGGGGATTTCTGGAATAATTTGCATTTATTTTTATATGTTGTGTACTATTAAAAATATTTGATTAATCAATGTCGCGAAGAAAAACGCCAATTTCATAGGGCCTAATATTAGGTCAACCAAACGATGAATCTGACGGAAGGATCACTTCTACCCCATCATCACAGCCCATAACAGTCCACTGCAGAACTTAGGGCCTCTCCCACGAAAGGGAAGGTTATTGCCATAATCTCCACGCTTGGCAGGCGGGTTGGAGATCGCAGTGTTGTAAATATGACAATGGAAAACGCTGCTGCCCATTTTCCAGCCTACGGAGACTCTAGATCTTTTGCCTCGGAAATATTAGTCGCCTTGTACGACACCCACAAGTCTTAGGGGTTGGTGCTATTCTACTCTGCCGGACACCACACGGCCCATAAAGTGCCTTTATCGATTAATATACACAACTAGTTTTAGACAGGATTACATTTGATGTAGCTATATAAAATGTTATCCATTTATATAAAAGGTTGTATTGTAAGAGTAGATACTTAATAAGTTTTCAACTTTCATGTTTAGATAACTTACGATGAATCTGAAGTGTTATGTACTTGCCTAACTACCTACCTATTAACATAGGTAATCCGCACAACACAATTCAGGAAAAACTGAAGTAAATATTTACATATTTAACATTTTGGTCGAAGTAAAACGAACTTGAACATTGAGGGTTTTGAATCTTTACAAATTAATACTTTTTGATTTCTGTGTTATTACTTTTGTTTTTAGAGTTAAAGAGTTCAATATTTATAAGTTTATTTTAAGATTGTGATCGAGGGCAGTTTTTATTTACAATTACAAAGTTTATTGATTACTTATTTGTAAATATTTGTACTTATACACTGTACAATTACAATTTATTGTAACCATACATTAATACTTTTTAGACATTGTTTATTGACATTGTTGGCTTAATGAATTTAACTTATACACTTATAATTATAATTATACACCATTGGGATAAAGCAGTGTCTTCCGTCATGGGCGACATATTGGATCCTGAACGTAGCGAGGGAGTTATGTAGTCCTGAGCGAAGCGAGGGATTCAAGCCGCCCATACTAAGACAACTTTATCCCAAAGGTGAATTGAATACTCTAATTTTCACACCATCTGTGAGACAATAATTAAAGAAATTATAGCGTCTGTCTGATATAGCAAACTACGCAGTTGATCAGTATCGCTTCATGACATTTTCGGAGACTTTAAATAACACGAACTGAATATTACTGAAAATACGAAACACATTTTTTATTTCACACTTTTACCATTTGCACAATTTGAGCAGTCTTGTGCAGAATAAGGTCCTGCAACCGTATTGCCTACTTTTTAGTCACAGTTTTTGCAATCGCGCCTTATACCTTTTTTGTTTTTGTAGAGTAAAAATTGTGCGATTTTCGGATAGTCTTTTTACAAAGCTGAGTTTTCATACGAATTTTAACATTCCAAATTCAAATAACTTTACTCCCTTGGGAGTTTAATACAATATTATCTATTATCTCCCGGTGGGTAACAAGGCCATGCTTTAGATTACATTGACATTTCATGATACACAATTGGACATTGTCGAGCAGTAGGTGTGAAAAACTACGCTGTACAAATGCCTGCACAGCTAGCACAAGTATGCTCTCGCGCGCGATAAGCGAAAAAATGCGCGACATAGCTACTGCTATCTCTTTCATGTTAGTGTTGAAAGAAGGAAACAAACGAAAAATTATCTGTATGTTTATATTGTCACGATTCAATACAACTGAATCGTACAGAACCATGTTTATACGCTTGTTTATATATTAAAGGCTGAACTATAATATATATACTCCCTGCCTGTTTTAATTTTTTCTAAAAACTCCTCTTCCTTATCCTAACGGTAAATCCCGGCTCGTCGGCTAGTGGTAAAACTAGTAACAGACACTCCGATTTGCCTGGAGCCGACCAAATGTCAGTTGCAGTCTATTCTAATGCTTACGGTGTACCAAATATAGTCGCTTTTGGATTAATTCGGATGCGCGGGCGAGCCGACCTTGGTCGGACGTCCGACCACGTCCCCCGCACCCAAAATGGACTTTATTTTGTCCTGCGTAAGGATTTGTTTCAACTGCAACTGACGGTTGGTCGACTCCACTAAAACGGAACGTCTGTTACTAGTTTAAATCTGCCAGCTGGGGTCTGCTCTTCTACTAGGAAATCACTTTCAGAATCCACCAATTAGAGAGAGATTTCAGACTACCAGAATCCTTAGTTAACATTTTGTGGTGGCCGTCTGACCCCCACAATCCGTTGGGAAAAAAGACTTCGCCAGAGATTCGTCCCTCAGCAGGTGAGGTTGGCTTTGGCTCCTGAGGTGGTGATGGTCCTCCATTCTATGGCTAGAAAATATTTTCCATTAAAATTGTTTTTTTTGGAAATCATAATGCACATCCGTTAGTTTAGGCTTCGTATTTACTTACAAGCGTGCGACAGAGACGACGCCCGTGTACACATGGGTGTAAACAAGTAAAAATTTTAATCGACTTCAAGAAACAGGATAAGGAGGAGGTTCTATGTTCGACTGCAGGTCCATTTTTTATTCGTGTCCACCGATTTTAAAATTTCATTTTTCGAAAGGATTTACCTACCTTCTCTTGAGGTGGTCCCATTTTAATTAGATCAGGAGATCTGATTGCTGCGATGTCTTTCGAAATGATACACAACGGATGGGATTAAGTTGTATAATGAAATCTTATTACCTGACGCCATAGGCGTAGGAAGAGGGGGGCCGGGTGAGCCGTGCCCACCCCAGAATGGTCTGGTGCCCACCCCAGGATGTAAATATTTAATCAGGCTGATTCGTGTTCACTGACTGTACATTATCGATCGACTTGGCTTCATCGGCCACCTCAGAGGCCAGGCCCCCTTGGAAATAAGACCTAGATACGCCAATGCCTGACGCCTTATCCTAAGGCGGGGTGAGGGGTGTACACACACTACACCTTCCCCGTAATAAAAAAAATAAACATAATTACATGTTTATTTTGATATAAATGTTGATATTTAAAAAATTCAATATATCTTTGTATTAAATAAGTACCTACTAACACATAGTTTTGAAACACATTAGTTGAATACTAACCGATGCTCAGGATGAGGGCAAACATCATGATGAAACCTGCTAATTCAGGTGACCGAATGTGTAGGTAACCATGATCCAATTTTTTCAGGTTCACTTGGTAGCAGGTCATATGGCAGTCGCTCTACTGTAATTACTTGATCTGCCAATCCTTGCTCATGGTTAATGAGCAGACCCCGAGCAATTGTATGGAATTAATATTAATAAATATATCGCGAACAGGAAGAAACGCGTTTGTGTATAATTGAAGACTGTGTGGAATAAATAATGTGTTGAATGTCAGTTGTGCGGAATCCATATTGTGTAGAATCGAGAATAGGTAGAATTGCGTTTGTGTTGTACATCGATAAATCCGTAGTAAGTATAGACTGAGCGCAACAATATATCTCCATGTAAAAATTAAGATTTTGCGTATGTTTACCATCAGGCATGCCGTAAGCTTGTTTGCCGCCTTAGTGGTATAACAAAAAAGAAAAAATGAGATTATTTAACGAACAATTTGAGTAGGCAACTATAATACTTACCATGTAATTAGTTATTTTTGGTAAAAAAATTCATCCATTAGATATCATAGCAATATGTTAACAAGACAAAGTTACATGGTTAATTTTTATGTCGCTGCTAAATTGTCCTCATTGAAAGTATTGAGATTTACCAAAGAAGTACCTAATCACGTTGCATCGGAATGTGGTGCATGTCTCGATGCGCACTGCGCTCGCTTGGCGATGTCAGCATCTTGGCAGTGGCTACTTCACGGAATGCATACATATGCATATGATACTTCGTTGTCTTTCGCAATATGATATTGTTTTTACAATGTAAGTTACATGTACTTTTGAATCATATTGTTAAGTATGATGGATAAAATATATTTTGTAGTTACTTAGATAAAATGTTTGTTTAGTATTTACTTGAACAAAAAATTACGTATGTGTTACATAACCTACAGTTAGCAATTAATTATGGTTTACTGTAGACAGAGAAAATATCTACTTACTTTTTATATTTTCTCATGTGTTGCGTCAGTGCTGTACGTATTTAGAAAAGCGTCTACTTTTGCTATGCTTGCGCTAGTAATTATAAATGGAATTTCTATACTATACTTATAGAGAAAGCCTTCGATTCGATTTCGAACTAGCTTCTAAATTTAGAAGCTTGTGATTACACTGTTCTAAATTAATTTACTGGTTGAAGCGTCACGAAGTCGGACGTGTTGTGTACGAGAATGGCTGCAGTACTTTTGAATTCCCGCCAATTTGTTTTAGTTTTATTTAGTTGTTGCGTTCGAAAACTACATGTGTAATAAGCGCATTATCTAGGTAAACAGTGCTGACATTGTAGCGTTTTCGGCGCTAGATCTAGCGAAATTTCAAGGTAATAAACTCCCATTTTTAATATTTGACTCGTTACGGAAAGTTTAGCTCTTTATCGAAATAGTTGTTAAATAGGTAGCTAAAATATACCGAAACATGTAAAATTTTGGCTCAAAGACCATGATATATGCTCCTGTTTGTGTCGCTCCTGTAGAAGCCATCTCTTTATTTTTTTTTGGTAAAACACTAACGACCAGTTTCTTTTCAAAACTCTTTCTGTCTCTATCCACAATTCACCGTAGATAAGGATAATGAATTTTAATTGATGATTAACAATAGATTAACGCACAAGGAACTGGCCGTAAGTGTGGTTGTGGAATGAAACTTTAAATCCAGCGCTATTTTTGAACTGATCTAGCGCCTAACCTTCAAACAGACCTGACAGCACTGTTAGTAAACAGTCCATACTTAGCAACGATAGGTGCCGAACGCTCTGATAGTTTGAATAGTGACGTTGCGATAGCGTATTAGTTAAGGAATAATCAATTTAATGCACTGTCAGTGACGGAGTGCGTTTCCTTATGTAGGTCTACCTACTTTTAATAGGTACATTGAGAAAATCGTTTTCTAATATATCGTAGATAATGGGTTTCGACGATGGGTTTATTATTTTCGATCGCCCAGGCACCACGTATAACACTGGAGACACTGTGAGCGGGAAACTGGTATTCCACCAAGATAAACCGAAAATATTTCGAGGTAAGCTTTAGTTCTACCTACCTACTCTTTTTGCTGGAGTTTGAAAGTATGGTATGTAAACATTTTTTTTTGTTAGCCCAGGTTGTATTTTTTAATTTGTTGTATTATAAATTGCAAAACTAATTTCAAAAAATCTTAAAAGTTTAGAATGTGTGTAAAGTATTACATTTATTTTATGGCTATAATTCTCATTCTCATTACTTTGAATTGTACAATTATAACTAAATTTTATTGCTGTAAAACTGTATGGAAATAAAAAAATAAACCATAATTTAATATACCGATAAGGTAGTAGGAAATAACTCGCCGAGAGGTGTCCAGGAAAAGTTGGTCAACGCGCTTCACCGCGGGATGGTTGCATTTTGAGCAGTGTGCGAGTATAAAATCGCACGAAGATCAAGATATATCACCTATTTGTTTCCAATGGAAATGTTCCTAGTGGGTGGTAACAACAGGGTATAACGTTTTTGATCAAGCAAAGCAATTATCATTCGTCAGGAGTCACGGCCAAGTCGAGCAGACAAGCACGCCCGTACACCCTTTTCGAGAAGCAACTCGAGTCATTTTCGAGCTCTTTATATGTATCTTTGTTATGGACTTAAAAAACTGACTGAATTTTATATTGCGTACATGCAGACAGCGTATGCACCAAATTACATGTCGCAAGTCAGAAAATTCTTTATATGTAAATGAGATCAAATAAATGCATAAAATATATTGATCATAAGTTTAAGTATTATTATTTACTTAGTATATTTAATAAGGAAAATGAGGAGATCCGCAAGCGAACCAAGGTCACCGACATAGCTCTAAGGATTGCCAGACTGAAGTGGCAGTGGGCAGAGCACATAGCTCCAAGAACAGATGGCCGATGGGGCAGTAAAGTTCTCGAGTGGCGACCACGTACCGGAATACGCAGCGTGGGTAGGCCCCACAAGGTGGACCGACGACCTGGTGTAGATCGCAGGTACCAGCTGGATGCAGAAAGCACAGGACCGACCTTTGTGGAGATCTCTGGGGGAGGCCTATGCCCAGCAGTGGGTGTCTCCTGGCTGATATGATAAATATGTTTAAAACGTACTACGTTACAGGGGGCTTACCATGAGACAAGCTTATGTGACAAGTACAGTGCTGTTTCGTTCTAAGCAGGGCAGTTCTGTTTAGGTCCTGGTATAAAAGCGCATGATACGCCCCTTGGTCATAACTTTTTACTGAATGCAGTGTTTATATAAGTGGGTCGATATCGTATCTCGTAAGCGGTGCAGGCACAGATAAGATTGCTAATATCTAGTATCTCACTCACTAGTATCTATTACAATGTTATTTACTACGTCACCAAATCCATTACCATTTTTGCTTTGTATGTTTGTATGTCATGTATGTTTGTGTATGCATTTTTGTATGTCATCGCTAAACGAAATCATTACAAAACTAAAATAACATTAATAAGTTGTTAGCTAGGTACCTAATTGTTTTGTTAGTTGTATAGTACTTGTACCTACTATACCTAGAGAATTAAGAGGTTGTTATTGCATTTAATTTTTTATCGAACCGATTGATGATTAGTGTAATCAATTGTTATGTTAATAATTACTGAATCAATAATAAATCATTAATTAAGGTGTGAGATGAAACACATTACTAAGCTATTATAAAACATGTGACTAATGGCTGGTTTTTCTGCAATGGTGACCGCCTTATCTATTTCTGCAACAATAGCATAGCTAGCATTGCTGTGTTCCGGTTTGAAGGATAACCAGTAGCCAGCGCAATTACAGGCATGAGGCATTTCATCTTAGTCCTCATCAGTGACAACGCAATTGCGGTTCTGCATTTTTGTTGCCTGCAACCTAAATGAATGAATCGTAGATGTTATGGGCGATAGTTACAGAGTACCTCTTACCATCAAGTGAGCTTTCTGCTCGTTTGTCGCGTATATAAAAAAGAAACTAGCGTAGCGGTCATGTTTATGTTTAATTATCACCGTAATCGAAGATCCCTGTGTGAAGAATCTACACATAGGCATAGACGTATCTTTATTTGGTCCAATAACACATTCAAAAACTTAAAACTGACAATAAGTAGATAATAAGGAAGCAAGGCGATGCGTCATTAGACCAAATTGCACCAGCCTCAGCTTAATGCTATGAATGGCAGCAGCCAAACATAGCACTGGTTTTCAGACTGACCCATCGACGCAAGTAGGTATAAAGGCCGTTCTTTGAGGGCCCTTTCTTCGCAATCACACGATATTATTTCCTAACCGAGCCCATATAGATACAGTCCAATAACTAAATACAGATCATTTCTTAACTATTTACCTATACATATGCAGTATAAAATGTATAAAGTTATATGTTAGTTCTTTAAAAACACATTCAAATATCGAAATCGGGACCAAAAGAGGTGTTTTTGGCGCATCACACTTGGTACACACTCGATAGCATATTTGATAACTTTTTTGTATTTCATTCAATTACTACAAATAATACACCAAAAGAATCGTTCTTAAACAATGCATTATATTTACTCAATATTATTTTTGTATCTTATAAATAAAAATGTGCGGTCCACTGTGAGGAAACCATAGGAAATTTTAAAATACACAGAAAGGAACCTTTGTGGTAAACTTTGTAACTTTCGTGGACACCCCAATTTTTAAAATGAAACATCTCCGTCATTTATGCACCGATTTACACATTTTAAAGACTGTATTTCTACATTTTTAAGCGATATTTTTTTTTAATAATGCAAGATGAAATTTCACCACGAAAATGACGCGGAGAACGCTTTCTGAACGACCCATAGATTCCCCCTCCATTTCCTACAATAATGTTTGGATAATTTCCAGGTATTTATATAGAGTTTAAAGGATATTGCAATGTTCACTGGACAACGACACATACGCGCGATGTATCGGGGCCGAACAATACTAGGACTACAGAAACCTATAACAAGAATCACAGTTCTCATGAAGAATATTTTAGAACTAAAATGTACCTCATAGGCAGTGATAGAGGTAAGTATCCAAATATTTGTTAAACTCAAAATATATCCACATTTAAAACATATTTTTGTTCGCTACAGAAACTACCAGGTAGATATAGACGAATGATAATATATCCACTTTGTCATTATGCTACAATTTATTCTAATATTATAAGAGGAATGATTTATATTATATTTAGATTTTGGAGTTTGGAGTCGAAACTTAGAATTTCGAATGCAAAAAAACCTCATTAATTTTAATTCGTTTTTTTACAAGCAAAACTGCATATCAGTTGAAGGCTTTAATATAAGAGTGTTTTTTCCTTTTAAATTGTCTCTTCTACACAACTATTAAATGCCCACGTAAGTTATTTGTCTCTCATTATTGAAGCCTGGTTTTCCCTAATTAATGCGATATATAACTGACGTCAATTCTTATCACTTTTTTTTATAAGGAATATTATGATTATACATTATTATGTTAACCTAACCACCATCCAGCTCTGAGCAGCAATGACAAGCACCCATGTCTACAGATATCGTGAAACATGTTTTCCCCTTGGCGGTTTATAGCACCAAAAACAAAAACAGTAACTACGAGAGATTCCATTTTTTCAAAAAAGTAATAGGTCGAAAGTTACACGGTACCGTACAGAAGTACCTAAGTCCGATGTTAGACTAACAAGAGTAATATCTAGAGCGTAAAATGTAGTATATTATTATCCTATGGGAACTCCAAATAAGTAGTGTCAAGGGCAAGGGCACTGAACTATTAATTGTGTTCATGTGGTGGTTGGGTTTTCCAGAACCAAGAAGCGTTTATTTTAGGTACCGCATAATAATCACCCACTATTTTTCTTTTACATATTGATTACTTTGTTTGTAGCTATTTAAAGTCATGTAAAAGTATTTCCATGACTAATATAAATAAATATAATACAATTTTAAATTCAAATAATAAAGTAAATGTGTCTAGATAGTGAATGTCTTACGCAGATGTATTTGCGCTGGCCTTTTTAGTAGACCTGTCGCGTGGTATTAGGTACCCAACACTCATGCAACGGAACTACTAAAAGACTTGACAGCTGGTGTCAAACCTGTTAGATTGGGTTCATTTTTTAGATTTTGTAGATATTATTAAGATTTAAGAAGTATTAAAAGTCTCAGCATTAAACACCCTAAAGACTCAAAGATGTCTCATCAAAAAGCGCTGATTCAATCGAAAGGCTATTACTAAGTAATGAAGCTGACCCGTATTATCTTATCACTAAGAACTCAACTGTTATCATTATAATTCAACGTATACTCGAAATACTGTGAAATCTCACTTCACACATCACTTCATCGAAAAAACCCAATATACTTAAGTTCAATGGGGTTATTATTTGATAATTAAGATAAATATAACTTATAATATAAAAGCATTTACCTAAATTTATTACAGGACAGTTTGGTGCGCATAAAAAACAAAATTAAAAATATAAGACAGTCAATAGTAATCCCAGTGTGCTGCTGAGCTGCTCTGTGGAGGTTTATTATCGCTCTTAAACCATTCTAGTATACACCATATTCGAGGATCCTAAGATGACTTATCAGCTTTTTTACTAAAATACCTGTCGAAAAGTCCTCGCTTCTTTCTAGGAGACCAGTAGCCGTATTCACAATGATTCGAAACCGTTTCCGAACGATTCGACACGATATTCGTGAGCTGCGAATCCGTGTCGATCGATTCGAAAACTGTTATTCAGAATCCCGATAGATTCCACGGAAACACTACTCTCTATAACATATGAAAATTTCATCAAAATTAACTGAAACCACATTTTCCAAGAACTTTTGCGGGACCCTTTGTCGAATCCGTATCCGAATCCGATTTCCGAGCCATTGTGAATACGGCTACTGGTACTCTGAACCTGATTTTCTTGACCACCCGACATGGTAAATTCGGGGATACCTTGTGTGGTTTCAGTGTTCACCAACATTGTTTGGGTTTTTTGTCGTACGGAGGTCGGGCTGATAACGTTTTCAGGTGGTATTGCTTGTATAGGCGCTGCTTGTATCCCTAAAACAATTTTAACAATCAAATAATGCCATCTAGCAGCTACAATAAAGAGTATATATTCGAAATTTGGAAACCGGGAAGCCGAAAAGTAGGAGATCTTCTCAATGGGAATCTAGAAGAACCGAAAAAATATTCAGATAGCTCGGACTAGAAATAGAATCCAGACCTCTTCGATATCGCGCAGAATGCCCTTCCATTAAGCTATGCGACACTAGTACATTTTGATTCACCTAGATATTACATTGGGCCACATCGTCCATCATCCGGTAACTAACATAATCTTAGTTATTTTTTTTTAAATATCACAGATTAAAAATACTTACATATAGATACTCCTGCAGTAAAAACGCCAACACCTTTCCCCAAGCGATTTTGAACACGTTATGCTGGACAGCTCGTTTGTATCCCATTTTTATTATTCACTTGTAATAAACCTTTGTAGACTTTAACGATGCTCGATATTAGTGTCAATTTCCGAAAATGCGTAAATATGAATACTATACTCGTATATAGGTCATAAAATAAATCAATGTTACACATTAAACTCGTCCTTTAAAAAAACTTATTAAGAAATCAATTATATATCCGTTGGTTTCTTATATGTTGTTTAGGATTTTTGTTAAAATTTTATAAAGCTGCTTAATATGAATTCTATTCATAAGTAGTTCAGCACTAATACATCAATAGAGAACAATATGTTCAGTTAATGAATTCGCCTCTATTATTTTTGCTAAGTTCCGTAAGTTTCGACTTGGTAAGCTCTCCTAGCTAGCTACCTAAACTCTTTCTCTGCTGCACGGAGCGCGTTGTAATCCGGCGCCATGTTTTTGAATCGCTCGCCTCGGTTCGTACCGTTTTCAATATTGATTTATCAGCATAAAAAATTCGATATTTTTATGCATGACGCCTTATTTCTGAATTGTACTTTTTCAGTGATTCCAAAGTGATTTTAAAAATATTGAATTTATATTCCAAAAATCAAAATTAAACCGTTTGAATCGTGATTCAAAAATGAGCCCCTGCACATTGGTACTAGAAAAAAAAGACATACGATGCCCCGATATTATCTTTATATAATACTGCTTCCACTCATCATCACAGCCCATAACAGTCCACTGGAGGACTTAGAGCCTCTCCCAGGAAAGGGGAGGTTATTGCTGCTTCCACTACAATTATACAATAATAGTTTTGTAGAGTAGTGTCCTGTAGAGTTCCCCCTAAGAGTAGAGTAGTAATTCCATCCTGGAGGCTATTGAAATCCAGCTCCTACTGAAAAAGTGTAATAGTATTATTCGTCCCAAGGGACTAAAACTGAGAGAAAAAAATGTCTTGTCTCTATTAGCCACTTCATTGGAAGTAGGTCAGTGGTGGAGCATAGGATCCTCCTACATCGAATAGATACCACTTATGTGTATTTCCCCAGATATATAGATACCAATTATGTGGTGTGTGGTGCCGCCACCTCAAAGAATAGCACCACCCCATCTCTTCCCGTGGGTGTCGTAAGAGGCGACTAAGGGAAAAATCCGAAAGGTGGGCAGCAGCATCTTTCTGGGTAGATTTACATCAACTGCACTGCGATCTCCAACCCGCCTGCCAAGCGTGGAGATTATGGCAATGACCTCCCCTTTCGAGGGAGAGGCCCGAAGTCCTGCAGTGGACTGTTATGGGCTGTGATGATGATGTGTATTTCCCAGTGTATTTACATCAATACAATCAATTGCAGGCGAATATCACCTTCAACCTGGCAACCACGAGTTTCCCTTCGCAATGCTAATCCCGCAACATTGTCCCTCCTCGTACGAGGGCGGCTATGGTCAAATCAGATACACGCTCAAGTTCGTAGTGGATCGATACATGAGGTTTAACCAAGAGAAGGTGGTTAACCTCCACGTGGTCGCTGTGAGGGATCTGAATGTGGATCCATACTGTAAAGTACGTATCAATCGATTTTTTTTATGAATTCTAACTTATTCGTACTACCCCTACTTTACCCCTTTTTTCTGCATACAAATCTTGAACCACTCTATCCATTGTTGAAAACTGCATTAAAATGCGTTATGTAGTTTAAAATATCTAAGCGTACATATGCGAAGGCGGGAAGCGACTTTGTTTTATACTATGTATAGAAGTAAAGCTGTGAAGTGATTGGGAATCATGCCTGAATCGAAGCCTGCATTAGATATTGCCTGATTGTGAAGATAATATGGTAGCGAGTGTCAGTATTCGATGGGTAGTAAGTAGGGGAGCATAACGGTGGTGCAACTGCAGGTCAGCGTTTTGTTTCCTTTATCACTTGTGGGATAAATCCTAATAAAGGTGGGCTAGAAAAAAAATGTTTACTGATTGTGCCGGCTTACACATCTTGTCATTTTTCGATAATTATTATTATAATAGATCAAATGTTGTCATGGTAGGCATTAAATATCTCCTTCAATAGTCAAAGAGGAGGGCGTAGGAGTTTAGGAAAGAAACACACAGTTAGCCGCTCCAAGCCCGGATGGCACAACCACCCCACCCCACAATGGCCGGACCGTTTCAGACAATACCCGGCCCGTGCCCGAAAATGCTAAGCAGAGCCGGATCGCGCCTGACATAATATATCACCCATAACTACAGCAAGAGTAAGCCAGTCCACCAAGGCAGCACCCGTTCACGCAGGGCCCAGCCATCGTCAAATTCAACCATATTTGAGGGAAAGAGGCGACCCTACCCTACCTTTTACCTACTCCTACCAAACCCCTACCCTACACATCACTACCCTAGCCTACCCCTATCGTATCCCTACCAACCCCTACCCTACCCATGCTCTTCCCCTACCATTTCCCTCCCCTATGCCATTCCCACCGCAGCCAACGCAGAGCAGGCGCCCCCCCCCCCCCCCCCCCCGTGTGTAGGAAGAGAACGAAAGTTACCGCCACTTCCAAGGTGGTTCTTCGTGGTAAAGAAACGGCAAAAAACCCATAGAACCCAGAGACAACCCCAGAGATTTTAAAAATATGTCTTATATTCTGTTACATTATAATATTAGTCCTACATACTAACTTAAGAGTAGGTAAATACCTGTAGGCATAGAACCGCAGTTCAGTCCCATGGACTTTTGTCATTTACATATTCAGATAATATTATGACAAAATAGCTATTTTAGTAACTTTTTTGACATAATATGTTTTTATAGTGACTTAGTTTATTCAATGGTAAATTCAATACATATATCATAATGTTTTAAACTATCGTGGTTATTATTACACATTTTAAGGGTACCTATGTTCCGGGTTTCCTACCGCGTACCTTTGTTGACGAGAAGCCCGATATTTCGACACAGTTGCATGCGTCATGGTCACGGAACGACTGGTACAAAGGTACGCGGTAGGAAACCCGGAACAAACCTTTAAAATGTATACATATATCTATTGGAACCTTATTATCAAAGCGTTCACATTGACCCATAAATGATTTGTGAACTTGGTTAGACAACAAGCACTAGCAGCAAGGTTATCTATATTTCTAGTGTTTATATAATGAACATCACTGTTCTTCATAAACGCTATCTAATAATTTAATGTAATATTATTATATGTATAAACTTTATTAGACAACAAGTATTGTAAACAAAACAAGGATGTAAAATCTAACTAAAATTAAGTTAGGTGACCAAAACCCTGTACATACGTTTCGCCTATCCTAACTTACATATTATTCGAACTGGCAGATGTAGTTTCAGAATCTGACATCCTGAGAATCTGACCTACATCGCCGAGTTATATTATTCCACATATTTGCAACACATTGAAACCTGAGTCACCGCTGTTCCTAAAAATTGAATTTTATTGAGTGTTATGTTTTTTCTTCGCAAGTCGCGCCAAAAGATAATTTTTGAAGAGTCCAAAATTGGGTTTAAAATTAACGGAACGGAACAATAAAAATACCTACTTTTCTAAGTCTATAATAATCAATCGTTCTTTCTCAAAAATCTTCGTGAGCGAACAACAATACTACTTATTTCTAAGAAATGAGTAGTGCCTGTTGTGTCATCTATAACTCTGTATTTTTCATCAAAGTTTCATGTGTACAATAAACTGGAAATAACAATAAATTGATGTTAGTTACGTAGGTACTTCAGCCTCTGCCATCCCGCTCACATAGGTAGATACCGCAGGAAACTATGAGCGTGAAAAGCTGAAATGACGCTTAGATTCGATTAGATTAGATATACCCGGGCATCTACCGCAACTCAACGACCTTACGCCTCTTTTACGTGAGGGTGGAAATTATAGGTTGGGTAACACTAATGTTCTTTATTTTTAAAAAACAAATTGACATTTTTTATAGATAAAAGGCCAAAAAGTCAATCAAATAGTAATAGTAGTAGTTTAGTAGCTTTATTTTTATATTTGTATGTATAGTATTTATTTTAATATATGTTTATTTTATCTTGATGTAGTTAGTATTGTATTGAGTTAAATTACAATCTATCATCATGCTTTATAAAGCACCTACTTACTCACTTTCTGCACGGTCTACTGGTTGACTGGAAGATAAAGGCTTTAAGTCCGCCAATTGTGTTATTGTGCAATAAAGTTTTTAAATAAAAAATATAAATAAATGTTCGTGCCAACCGAATTCCTCAAGGAAATTGAAGAGATCCTTCGGTCTCCTCAAAATCTCCGAGAGTGTGGTTGGTTGTCCTAAATACTTAGACCTATAAAAAGCCACGCCACTACATTTTAGCAGGACATGAGCAGCTGTTTCTTCTTCCTCTAGGTATGCTCTGCACATGGGGTTGTCCCTCAGACCTATGGTAAAAAGGTGTTTATAATAAGGGCCGTGTCCTGTTAGTGCCCCGGTTACCATTCGGAGTTGTTTTTTTATTAGCTTTATTAGTTCGATTTGTTAGCTTTATTAGTGGATAGAGAGGGGAATATCATGGGAAGGGCCTCCCTTGCTTATTTGCAATCATTCTGTGAAGAGTATGTTTGATTATGTATTACAAAGGAGGTTCCAAAGGAACTTTCTCCCACGCACACTAAGGTTGTGAATGAACTACCTGGAGAGGTTTTCCCCGGAGAGTACAATATGGAGTTCTTCAAGAAAGGGGTTAAAGGTTTTTACGGGGACGACAACGCGTGGGTGATGCCCCTGGTATTGCAAACGTCCATAGGCTGCGATGACTGCTTACCATCAGGCAGGCCGCAAGCTTGTTTGCCACCTTGGTGGTATAAAAAAAACATTGATTTTGAAATGACGCTTTTCTTCACAGAAACCCATAAACTTCCAAATCCGTAAGTCGTATTGCTGTTGGTGTATGAGTTCTGGCGATTGTGACGTCACCGTGCGACTACCCGCGTCCGGCTACTGCCCGGGACAGACAATACCCATAGAGGTATCCGTCGACAACAAGAGTAATGTTAAAATCGAATACATCAAGCTGGAATTGAAAGAGGTAAATTCTTAATATGAATATAGGTACAAAGTAAAATCTATTGCCATGCTGTGCGCTGGACTGTGTTTGAACAATGAAAAAGATTGTAACGATTGACCATCCTCCTTCCTACAATAAAAAAAATCGTGATAGTGGGGTTCGCATTTTTTATTAGAAACATTATCACATTGTGAAAACTGGATAAGAATAAATATTTCAATTTTTCAGAATACAGGAGCATATGGTCCAACTGATGGAAACATTTACCGTCGTCCAACATTTTGTCGAAAAACTTTTCTTTTTTTCTTCGAAAATAAATAGGACTTAAGCATAGAAACACAGCTATATCTATAACAAAGCCATGTTTTGTCTCTGAAGGAAACGACGTTTATCGCTGATTATGAGCCAGGCACGCAGAAAAAGCATAGCGTGTTGGCGAACATCGAAAAAGGCCCAATTGAAGGCAACACCTCGCGAAACTGGGACGTTGAAATGGATATACCACTCATAGACGTGCGCAACGTGGACGCCTGCAAATACATCGATGTGAATTACGAATTTGAGGTACGCATTGAAATTGTAACTTTTTGGGCATCTTAATACCTAATTTACTGTATAAATACATACATACGAGTATCATCTACCTATGAAAGGTAAGACATAACATAATTTTAAGAGAGGTAGGGCATAGCGGGGTATCTCATTCGAATTGGAGCCGCCTGACTGGGGAAGTACCTCCACCTTACAGAATATCGCAGCTAAATAATACTCTTTTAAATAGTATTGTGTTTCTGCCGGTTAAGGTTTCCAGTACTCCATGGGGTGGGGATTCGGGGAACCGTGGCTTTGGCAGTGGAGTGGCATTTGCCGTTTTGCTGCCAGAGCAACGTGTTATAGAGGTGGGCAACGCATTGCGATACTCTTGGTGTTGTCAATGTCTATAGGCAGTGATGACCCCTTTGCCTACCGTATGACATAAAAAACATCGTTTTAAGTATTGATGAGTTGGCCATAAGTAAGTGATCGTCTAATTTAATGATTGAAATTTTTATACCCATTACGTTGTATATAAATTTTGAAAGCCGACACTAGGAATAGGTTTATTATACTTATGTAAGTAGAAGAAGAATATGGTGGAGGCCTTTACCCAGCAGTGCTACCAGATATAAAAAAGTATAATATATAAGTAGGTACCTATTCATTTCTAACTCTATCAACTGCAAACAAACGTTATACAAATAAACTGTACGGTGACGAGCTCATGGTACATAGTAATCGTTACAAAATGTTTCTTTCTAAAATAAATAACGAAACAAGAGACACGGAGAATCAGCACCTTCTACTCTCTACATCTGCTACTCTCTGGATTTTTTATTTGACATGATTCGATTGGTCGGCAGTAAACGCAATGTTAAAAGCCTTTTATAAGGCTGTTTCCTGTTGGTTGTGATTTTATGCATTTCTGATTAATTTGTTTTATGCATTTCTCCATTCAGGTGACAATATCTCCAAAAGGTTGCCACAGAAACACTGGGGAGTCGGCTCTTATGATCCTTGGCCATATACCCTTGCGGGAATTCGAAGACGGCCCCCCACAAAACCGACAAGTGACACAGCAGTACAATACGTCTTACCCTGGAGTAAATCCACCTTATCCTGATGCACAACCACCTTATAAGACTGTACAACCAGGTTACCCGGGTCCAAATCCACCTCATGCTGATATGGGCTTTCAACGGCTGAATCCTTTTTATCCTGGGGGTAATCCGCCATATCCAGGCGCTAACCCATTCTATCCGGGAGAAAATCAGCCCTATCCGAGTACAAACTCGCCGTACCCGCCACCGTATTCTCCTCCAAATAATGAGAAGACTGGAATGCTTTTACTTCCGACAGCTGGACCGCCATATCAGGTAAGTGCCGAATTTAAAAAGAGTCGTAACATTAATAAATAAATAATAAATATTCGTGGACAAATTCACACAGCGCCATCTAGCCCCAAACTAAGCAAAGCTTGTGCTATGGGTGTTAGATAACTGATATACTACTTAAATACTTTTAAATACATACTTATTATACATAGAACACCCAGACCCGTAACAGAAATTAAAATTCATCATTTCAATTTCTGCCCGGCCGGGAATCGAACCCGGGACCTCTTGCGTGGCAGACCATTGACCATTGAACCACTCAGGTCGTCAACTTGGAAGTTCGTTTAGAAACATTCTCCTCACTCTCGTCTTTCTTTTGATTCCAGCCGGCGCCTTCATTTACGATGGCGAGCGCACCGGAACCCTCTACTCCTGATTTGGACGGCACAAACAGTGAGTAGTCTCTTTTTATGCCATACGACAAACCGGCTACCTAATGAACAGTGGTCACCGCCGCCTATGGACATTAACGACGTTATCAATTCATTAAAATAATCATCTTGGCGTTAATGTCCCGGTTGTGCTCTCGCGCACGAGGGCCCGGAGTCCGCCTTGACCATGACCCAGGATTTGGAAGATCAGGTAATTACAGTGGAGCGACTGCCATCTGACCTCCAGGACCCTGCTACCAGGGGAACCTGACCAGATCGGATCAAGGTTACACATTCAGTCGCCTGAATGTGCAGGTTTCATCACAATGTTGTCCCTCACCGTAAGAGCATCGGTTAGTATTCCACTAATGTGCATAACTTAAAAAAGAGTCTATGGTACATGGCCGCAGCGGGTTTCGAACCCGGTACCTCTCATTTACGAGTCGGATACCCTAACCGCTCGGCCACTGGACGCTCATATTTATTTATATTTATTTATTTATAGTATTATACATACATCGTCATAACAATAAGTGATATAAAATTATCAACAGTTAATTTCAACAATCAAATACAATTGAAATACTTAGATTAGATTACGAATAACAATCATTGGCATATACCTTTATAACGATTTAACGCTCATATACCTTCTAATATACCTCTTTAATGATCCTGGGAGTGCATACCATATTCTAATACCTAGTTCTGGCGAGAAACGTTTGTAAGGATAAGTACCCTACCCGCGGCAGATGGTTTAACGCCGGACATAATTGTGCTGTGGTCACCAAATCAAAAAGTTCCTCAGAACATTTATTGTTGCAAAGATAGCCACTGTAACGATAGGTATGTCTCGAGCAGTGTGATGCCTCTGTTAAGTGCTCGTAAAACCTACTTGTATACCTACCTAAAATCTGTCCAGACTGACTTGTCTTATTTGGTTATGGAAATTATGTATTTAACTGAATAATTTGCAACAGTATTCGTTGAAATTCACATTCTATGTGTTTCTTATATCATTTATGACATCTATGCAAAGTGTACTAGCATGATTGATCCGGCAAGTCGTGATTTTGGGCGTTATTGTTTGTTCACCAAATAGGACAAGTCAGTCTTCACAGATCATACCTTACATGGTAGGCAATCAGGAAAATACTTATCTACTAAATTAGCTTGTGTTTATTACCTTTCAGAAACCCCAGCCTACAATCCATGGGTTCCCAGAAACTGAAAAGAAACCGTGGTAGGTACACTATGTGGTACCTAAAATGTGTCCATCGGCAGTTTCATTATAGGAAAATATATTAACATATACAGAACTAGTGGACCAGGCGCGATTTCGTTCGCGTACACCTACTTTACCCCTGCCTACCCTTTTTATCTTGCTTAAACCTTCCTCTTGAATTTCTGTATCTATTGTTGAAAACAGCACTAAATTCCGTTGCGCAGTTTAAAATATCAAAGCGTACATAGATACATATGGATAGACGGTGGGAAGCAACTTTGTTTTATATTATGTATAGATATACAAACTTAAAGATAAGATATACAACGATTTTAAAAAATCATATAAATAAATTTATATTTTAAAAGCAGACTATATCTCTGCCAAACGGAAGCGTTCCCAGAATGCTGGCGGGGTGTTACCTCTTTGAATGGTTAGACCACAGAGCTTTTAGAGCTAGAGACCAAGTCCATGTGTGTCGCCCTGTGGACGCGCGCGCGGGCGGTGTGGCCCGATCATTGTTCTGTGGGTTAGACTAATATGTTGACCGACGTACGCGCCTGCACATAGACGTGGTGGTCGCGTCTAAACCCGGTTGATACCTCGTGGAATTACTTTTTATGCGGTGGGATCCCAAGGTCCTCACGTTTTAACCTCAAACTGCGCAAATAAACTGACCTAGGCCTCGAAGGGCCTAGGGGCAAAGTCCTCAGCCATTGAGGCAGCCTTAATGTGGGGGGTATCCACACAGGTCCCATCCCACCCCAGGGACCGGCTTTGCGACCAAGCAACGAACCCATTGGGTTGTAATTGTAATACAGCTGTCATGTATATGGTGGAATGGGCGCGACGTAAACGTCATTTATGTTCGCATGGCGCAACCCATATATCCAGCATGTCCAAAGATATTTACAACGCTTCCGCAATCGTTCCGGTGTTCTTATTTTTATTATTGATTTCATAATCTATGGGTTGGGTGGTAATGAATTTTATTTTTAGTGAATAGTCACATGGATGAGTTAAGAAGTCGATCAAATCGAGAGCTAATATTCTTATTGTGCCATTTATCGTTAATTAAGTATACAATTTATTTTTAGACACACGTATATTTTGTTATACCTATGTAAATAGAAATTTATTGTAATCAAATTTACACCGTAGTAATAAATATTTAATAAATAAATTAAAGAACAAGATGTCTTTCTTTTACACTATAACTTGGGAATCTTCAAATGGTATGCCACTCGTACCCTAAAGACCGACACCAGTGGCCCTACTTTTGAATCGCTAGCCTCGATTTCAATTGTTTTCAATTCTGATATGAAAAATTCGATATTTTGATTCATGATGCTTATTTTCCTTATTTCTGAACCATACAATTTCGGTGTTGCCAATGTGATTTAAGAATATTGAGTTTTTTTGTGCCGAAAATTAAATTTGAAAACAGTACGAATCGAGGCGAGCGATTCAAAAGTAGGGCCACTAGTGTCTTCCAACTTTAGGTGGCATATGTCCTGGGTACCGATTCTGGTACGGAAATAGTCTCAGTTGCAGTTTCATTACAATTGCATCGCATGTCAAACGTGTGATTGTTATTCAAATGACAGATGTTGAGTTGCAACTTTCATGAGTTCGAACTTTTCCACAATTCGTTTTCTGGTACTTTAGTTTTCTATGGCTGTTGGTACTCCAATAAATAAATAAAATACTAAGTCAAACTGCCTTCAATTCTGTCAACGAAAACGTGTCAAAGGTCGAACAATGATTTAACTGCAATTTAACTGGGATGATGCTGGGACTGACTCGATACCTTGACGTGGTTATAGTATCAGTAACATCACAGTTACATTGCAACATAATAACAACTGCATTGCACACCAGAATGGGTACCCTGGGGTTGCGTAACTGTACTAGTATAGTCACAGTCTTTGTAGACAGTGACCACTACATACCTTCATTTGTTTATATGTATCTACCATTTGCTCAGACAAATAAATCCAATGCACAGGTATTTCGCTTAATCGGTTTTCTTCATAGCATGTGCAGTAAGTACCATGATCGATGCAAGCTTTTATATGTATAAAACTAGTGGACTCGGCGCGACTTCGTTCGCGTACACCTACTTTATCCCTACCTACCGTTTTTTCTTGTTTATAAACCTTCTTCTTGAATTACTCTATCTATTCTTGAAAACCGCATTAATACCGTTGCGTAGCTTAAAACATCTAAGCGTACATAAAATAAATAATCGTGGACAAATTCACACAGCGCCATCTAGCATCTAGCTAGATAACTGATAAACTACTTATAAACTTTTTTTTAAATACATACTTATTATACATAGAACACCCAGACCCGTAACAGACATTAAAATTCATCATTTCAATTTCTGCCCGGCCGGGAATCGAACCCGGGACCTCTTGCGTGGCAGACCGGCTGGATGTGGGATGCTTGGATGCTTGGATGCGGCTGGATGCTTGGATGTTGACCACTGAACCAAACAGGTCGTCTAAGACTTCAACGAGCTCCATTTAAGTCTTGTCATAGACTTCAACAAGCACTTCATGAGGTACCTATAACTGACACCTTTGGTTGATCATATCATATTATACAAATTCTAATATTTGAGAGTTAGGCCGTTAATTTCATTTACATTTTGAAATTTCAAAGCTGGGGAGATTTATTTTTTTATTTATTATTTACGTAATAAACGTAATTAAAATATGAATGAACGACCGAGGTGAGCTAGAAATTTTTGGGTTCATTTTTTCTATCAGAGGAAAGCAAACAAGCAAGCTATCCCGGGGGCGAACAATCTGCATAGTAGTCGGATGTCGGTAGATAGTCCATCCATACGACAATTATGTACGAATACCACCGCCCTTATCGTTCAAGGCGGTCGGGTTGACGCAATAAAAAATAAGTACAATTAACTGTTCTATCGTAGGTACCAAACTGACAACATTAAGTTAACCAGCCCCGTATTGCAACTAAGTAGCAGATTATTACCAGGTCGTGCCCACAAGTTCTTTTAGAGTTTAGGTGTTGCGAAAACGGGCCGTCGCTGCCCCCAGTTTTTTTTTTTGCTCTCACGCAACGGAAATGGGCACCCTCCGGTATAGCGGTTGGGAGGGAGGAGGTGAACTCTCATGAGTACCAGCCGGCCGGCCGGACTGGTTATGCACGACTCGCCAAAAAAGGGGCCTAGGCGCATACGTGCTAAACACCCCCTGGGAGCACCTGTAGCCCGAAGGGCTTTTCAGGTTTCATCGGATGCGACACCCCGTAGGGATGTGCACTCAACGTCACTCCTTACGGAGCATACGCTGGAGAAATTATAGCGAGACCCCAAAAGGGGGTTCGTACTGTCCCAGCCGAGTTCGTTGTAAGGAGGAATCAGCTCAGATGACGGTATCTATCGGCAGAAGCAACATAGGCGTAGGAACCGGCGTAGGGCCGGGTGGGCCGGCTAACAAACTTAAGAGAAAAAATTTCAGTCCACCAGTGAATAATAGTCGAATGTTCAACCGATCGACGGCAAGTGATATTTGTTGACCCAAAAAGTGTCCAGATCGTGGGACCCTATACCTCAACCGATGCCCCAACTCCTGATACAGTTTTTTATGCTGATTCGAGCACCGCGGGCCCCCGCGCAGTCTCTGCAGCGATCGGCACAAAGTGTCGTATGCTGCCTCCAACAGTATTTGCCCTGTTTGAGGCTCGCCGTCAGTAGCGTAACTAGAGCGGTATCAGTGCTGCCCAGGCCAGGCGCGGATCCAGGGGGGTGGGGGGCAATGGGTGCATTGGCCCCCCTGGAGCCCCGACTCTGACTCACAATCGCCCACGGTTTTTATAACAAAAATGTCAAAAATTACGAGCTCGCGTCTCTCGCTCATTCATTTGCTTCAGGTTTTTCATACTATAACCAATCTTTCAAAACCTATAATTATGAGCTCGCTGCGCTCGCTCAAATATTCATTTTAACAATCACCCTAGCTTATAAAAACCAAAATATTAAATGTTTTGTGCGCACTCCGATGGCTCATTCAATAATTTGTATTACTTTTGTTGTCTTTTATTACGATCAGCATCACACATCATCACAGCACCTAAGCTAAAATATCAAAATTAAAATACTAAAAATATATTGATCACACCAACTTTTACGACTTAAAATGTAAAAAATTTCGAGCTCGCTTCGCTCGCTCATTCATAACTTTCAAACACTTTTCTTATCGTTCACCTAACTCGTTGCGGTCACTCATTCATTAATTTCCTTAAATTACTATTGTGAGGAACACCCATTGCTGTTAAGACTAAAAATGTTTAAAATTACCAGCTCGCTCCGCTTGCTCATTAATTTAAGGGTTACCTCAAGTATTAGTAACCCAAAATATCACAAATTACAAGCTCACTCCGCTCGCTCATTCATTCAATGATTACTCCAGCTTTTAAGACCTTAAACGTAAAAAATGTCGAGCTCGCTCTCCCTCAGGTTTTAAAACCTAAAATATCCGAGCTCGCTCCGCTCACTCGTTTATCCGCTCGTTCACCCCACTAAAAAGTAGAGTAGAGAATACCTATAATTTTGACTTTTGCCCCCCCCCCCCCCCCCCCCCCAACCAAATCCTGATCCGCGCCTGACTGCACATTGGCGATCGACTCGGCTTCATCGGCCACCTCAGGGGCCAGGTCCCCCCTGGAAACGCCAATATGCAATAAGCCCTAAATACGCCAATGAGAAGCAACAGAATCAACGGCGTCGAGCCGAAGATGAACTCGGGTGGAGGATGTTGCCTCTGCCATGGGAGTCTCGCGAGTGCCGGGAGCAAAAGTGTCATTCGAAAATAGGATTCGGGCTGCCACAGTCTTAGTTATATATTTCTACACTAGTCGATTTATTAGATTTCGATTAGTTATGTGGACGACATAAAGTTGGTGAATGTCGTGGTTTTGTTGTGATGTGGTAAAGCATTCATTTATTCAATAATAAAATTAGGCTTTCCATTATACGGAAGTGCGTCTGCAAGCTTCAAGGTCAATTCAGTTCAGTAGAACTATTATACAACAAATGTATATCTTGCACGGCAACGCTCGCGAGGCAAGGAGTGCGGGAGGGGAGCAGCCAAATTGTTGGATTTGTCAGTTCAAGGTCGGGACAGACGAAGTCTTTAATTGAAGCGATTAACGATCGCGACTGGTTTGTCGTGTGTAACAGCCTGTATTGAAACAATCGTCGAATGTAAAGACTTTTTATTTTTTGTTTTAAAAGGCATTGGCATCTCGTGCCATCAGCCAAAAACGAAATAATAACACAGTTTTCAATAAAGTCCCAGCTTTAGGGACTCTGCTGAAGAATAAAGTTCTATGACGTTAATTTCAAGGCCGTAGCCATGTCTTCAATCTCCCACAATAGCACTATAGCAAGATATTGCAGGTTCTAATGCAATTTCTTGGAGCAACCCGAATGCTCAGTTCCGTGCTTGTTATTGCATTTTTCTATCACTATTCACTTTCATAGGTAATTTGCTACTCATTAAAGTGTAGCTAACGTGAATCAGACCTTGAAATATACAATAAGTGAGTAATTTGATAAGAACCATAACTTCATTTCACAAATTCTCACTAAAATAAGAGTTTCCAGATAGGTATTTCAAAATTTCGACAGTTGTCAATTTATTTTTAATAAAAAATAACCATACTGCAAATAACATTTAAAATTTATTTTTTTCAAAATTATTATTTTGTCATTGAAATCAACTATTGTTAATGATATTTATTATTTGCAATGAACTGACATTTTTGAATGAGTTGTTGTATTATGGATATTTTATTATTTTGTGGCATTATTACCAGAAATTAATTAATTTATAATTCAATTAATATTTTATCTATTGTTCTATTGTATTTACAATATTGTAATTAACTAGTTTAGTTAATTTTTTTCTATTAGTTAGTGAAATGAAATGACGATGTATATTTGATACTATGAATAAATGAATTTGAATATGAATATGAATACCTATTACTTTATAATATTATCTTTCTGAAGATCTAAAATTATTGTCTGGGAACTCTTTCAGATCCAGACATTTTCTAGAATTACAGATTAGGCGTTGAATACATACTTAGTTCATTTAGATCTATATTTATTTATTTATTTATTAAATCTTCATGCACAAAATAGTACAAAGGCGGACTTAAAGCTAAAATAGCCTTATCTACCAGTCAACCAGGAGATAAAGGGTAAAGAAAAAGTAAGGCGGTGCAAGAGAAGCTACTAAACAAGATGGAGGAGGGGAACCGTTAATGCAATTATAGCCGAACCAGAGATAACAGTACAGATAAATAGATAGATAACTGAAAATAAGTAATATAAATATAATAAAGCTAGAAATAAACGTGAGTGAGTGGGTAATATAGCAAGAATAGATAACCATACATATACTGCACAAGTAAAGGATAGACAAAACCAGAAGCTCAGTCAAACATCAGGGAGATCGGAGACAAACTCGTGAGCCCCAACACTAAAGATTGTTGAGGTAATACTCACGAACAGCTTTCTTAAATGAGTATTTGCTGGAGAGCAATCTAAGATCGGGAGGGAGTTCATTCCAGAGCCTTACAGCCCTCAGTACAAAAGAATTAGAAATAAAACAAGTACGGTGAAGAGGAAGATTTAATAATAAGTTACTCGAGGAGCGAAGGTCACAGTCGTGGGTGTCAGAGAGAAACTTGAATTTAGTTTAAAGGTAGTTGGGGGTGGCTGGATCAAATAAGATGGAATGAAGTAGAGATAGCATTCTTAAATTACGGCGTTGGCGGATGGGCAGCCACTTAAGCTTGGCACGAAATTCGGAAATGTGATCGTACTTGCGCAGGCCGAAAATGAATCTGATGCAGTTGTTCTGAAGACGTTCCAGCTTTACGAGGAGATCTTGGTTAATGTCAGAGCAACATACGTCAGCATAGTCAATAATGGGTAAAATTAGAGATTGCACAAGTAAGATTTTAGTTGCAGGAGGAAGAAAGAATTTAAACCTGTAGAGGGAGCACAGAGTCCCAGTTACCTTCCTGCTAACCTCAGTCACGTGGCCTGACCAGCTAAAAGTACTATCAATGTGTAGCCCCAAATCCTTTACCTGGGGAGAATAAGGGACAACCACACCGTTTAAATGGATTGGAGGAACCCGGGAAATGTCGAGGCGTTTAATTTGATACGGGCTACCCAGAATAACGGCTTGGCACTTAGAGGGATTAACCGAGATACCGAATTTGGAAGCCCAATTCTGGACAGCATCGAGATCCTTGACAAGAGCAGACACCGCATCAGAGATATTAGCAGCCTCCGTGTCCGCATATATCTGCAAATCGTCAGCATACAGGTGATACGAGCAGCTGAGATCACGAGTAAGTTGGTTAATAAAAATTGAGAAAAGAAGGGGCGAAAGGATACCACCCTGCGGGACACCCGTCTCAAGGGTACACCACTTGCAAGTATGCAAATATTACTATATGCGTAATATTTGCATACTTGCATGCAAGATGAGTACAAGGCACATTTATATTGTTAAAATCTTATATACTATTCTAGCAAATACATACTTATTAATTAATAAATATATACATATGCTTGGACAAATTGATACAGCGCCATCTATCCCCAAAGTAAGTAAAGCTTGTGTTATGGGTGTAAGATAACTGATTAACTTATAAATACTTATTTTCGTAATACACACTCATTATACATACTACACCCAGACAAAAATTTAAATTTATATTTTCAATTTCTGCTCAGCCAGTAATCGATATCGAGACCTCAGCGTGGTGACTGGCATGTTAACATTTATTTAAAATGGACGAAAGGTACATTTATGAAACGTACAGGAAGACGAAAGATACAGGTGAAAAGTACATTTTAAAATGTCTTGTGGTGAATAAATGATCCAATCTGGAAACACTGTAGAGCTGTCACTTTCTCATTCATTCCTGCTGTTACTCCATTCATTCTTAAAAATTTCATTCACTCAACACGTTTGTTAGCTTTGCAATGCAGTATTGTTTATGAATTTTTATTAATTGTTGCAGTATTTGACGATATAATATAATAATGGGGAAACTAGACGTTACTATTTTGCGTTACTTAACAACTGAAGATTTCAGAGTTCTTACTGCTGTAAGTACACAAAGACTGCTATGCTATAACCTTAAACTTTTGAGTGTTTACATAAAAATTATGTGTAATTTTCAGGTGGAAATGGGTATGAAGAACCATGAATTAGTGCCTGGCTCACTTGTGGCATCAATTGCTAACCTTCGCCATGGGGGTGTTCATAAATTGATGAAGGAATTATGTAAACATAGACTACTAACCTATGAGAGAGGAAAACATTGTAAGTGGCTTGTTTTACTTACTGTCTTTCGTAAACGAATCACTTTTATTTCATATTTTATCATTTTAAATATTTATCGTAATATTTCAGATGACGGGTACCGGCTGACCAACTCCGGTTATGACTACTTAGCTTTGAAAGCACTCACAAACAGGAAGGTTATTGCATCATTTGGTAACCAGATTGGTGTAGGCAAGGAGTCTAACATCTACACTGTAGGTGATGAGGACAGAAATCCTTTATGTTTAAAACTACACAGGTATGTATTAAAAACAAAGACAATATATATGTGAGGCTAGGGAGTTGTGTCAGCACAGAGCAATGTGGCAGTCTCTAGTGTCTGCCTACCCCATCTGTGGGACTAAGTTCTATGTAAGATAATATCCTTGCCAGCATAGTTATTAAATCCTTAACAATGTATGTGACAGTGTGTAAAATTCACATTTATAATACATACCTCCCCCACAAGAAAATACTTGTATTTTACAATATACATATACAAACTACTAAAACATATACATACTACTAAAACATATTAAAATAAAGATATACAACATTCAAAATAATACAAAAATTATCTTGGCATTAATTTCCCGGCTGTGCTCTCGAGCATGAGGGCCCGGGGGTCCGCCTTGACCATGATCCAGGATTTGGTGATCAGGTAATTACAGTGGAGTGACTAACAGCTGACCTCTGTGAGCCTGCTACCAGGGGAACCTGACCAGATTGGATCATGGTTACGAGTGACTAACAGCTGACCTCTGTGAGCCTGCTACCAGGGGAACCTGACCAGATTGGATCATGGTTACAAATTCAAAATAAATAATCTATGTTTTTAGAACCAGGTCTTGCATGAGGCTTTCTAGAATATGTATTTAGTTTGGTTTTAACTTTTCTTCCCGCTAAGCTAGTCTCGGAATTTTCTGGAATAGCTACTCAGCATTTCTGCCCATTTATCAGCACTTGGTATTTAAATACTTTCTTCCGATTGAAAGAATCTGATATGAGTATCACTATTTCCACCACATTAATACTTAACTACATAATTTCACTTCTTACAGTCCTGACCAATAGGCATGGGCGTTTTCCGTTTTTATCGAAAACCGATACGTAACTGATTTCGAAGTTTTTATATCGATTTCGAAAACCGTTTTCAGATATCGATTTCAAAGATATGTAAGTGCCAAACGATCTCCAAACGCAAGCGCTACGCATTTTAGCGAATGATAGTTTTATGTATGTCGCTGCCGGATAGTTAAATTAGCCAGTTCATTAAACGGCTAGCTTCTTATGCTATTATTTAATAGAAAATTTGCCAACTTCAAGAATTTTTAATGTAATTTTTAAAGAACGAAATTGACCCGAGTTTACGGAGCTCCTCAAAATATGGTCACAATGCTAACTTAATCACAATAATCTCAAACAATAATAATAGTTTGCATTACGTTTTAATTCGGGTGGGTTAGGTTAGTGTTGTGACAATGCATGGAGGAGCTTCGTAAACTCGGGGCAATATCGTTCGTTAGACGTAACTTTCAAAGTTCATGAATTTGGCAAATATTCAATTAAATAATTGCTTAAGAAGCTAGCCATTTAATTAACCGGCTAATTTAACCATCCGGCTGCGACATGTACATCGATAGGATATCAGAATTTCACACATAACACTTTGTTATAAGTTTTTATTCGTCAAATATGACGAATTCCCTTCATGCTTTACTAGGCTTAGGACTAGCAGAAAAGCTGTTTAAAGTAATGTAGAAAAATATACATTTTTTCAACTTTTCTGGCGCATTTAAAATGAATAAAAAAATATGTACATAAGTTAACACTTAATGTCTTGTTCGATATCTAATTAAAACTTGTATACTCACTAACACTTAACTTTAAGTCGTAATAACTGTGCACTTATAATAACTAATCAGCCACCAACTTAATAAAGAATATCTTCAAAAGAAATGCACAACTATTGAACGCGCGTACTCGTAATTGTTTTTGTTATTATTATTATTTTTTGCGGCCGACACCCGTCGTTGCCGCCAACGCCAACGAAATCAAGGTCAAATGCATTCAAATCAAACCCAAAAACTTGTACAAAAATTACGTAACATTATTTCAACCCTATTGATGTACACATTAATATCAAAACTCCTTAAAACAATAAATAACCAATCATGTATTGGCGGCCGCAAGAAATTCGCTCCGTCCCTTTTACTCCACTAAGGTTGGCATTGCTAGGAAAGAGAAGGAGCGAATATGGCGCGTTATCAAATCATTCGTTTGTATGAAGTTTGCGTTTTGATAACGTAAATCGTTTGGAGAGTTATAGGTCGGATTTTGCTTGTATTGAGATTTACGTTTTTGCCAAAACCGATATCCGAATACGGGAAATCGATATGTTATGATATGAATGTCATAACCGATTTCAGATACGTTTTGATATAAGGAACTCATGCCTACTGACCAACCTCTTGTTTCACCCACATTCATCATACTTGCTCATCAATTAGGGATTCCTTACTCAGTCAGTGCTATCTGTATATATCTTATTATTATTATTATATTAAAGTAGGGGTAGGTAGCAATCACATTATTCCACTTCCTACAGTCCTGACATAACTAAGCATTTAATTAAACCAGTGTGTACATAAATAGTTATGATATTTCAGATTAGGCAGAACATGTTTCCGAAATGTAAAAGACAAGAGGGACTATCATGCGCACCGTAACCGAGCATCCTGGCTCTATTTATCTCGAATCTCTGCCACTAAAGAGTTTGCATATATGAAAGCATTGTATGAAAGAGATTTTCCTGTACCGAAGCCAGTGGATTTTAATCGTCACTGTGTTGTAATGGAGCTAGTCCATGGTGGACCCTTGTAAGTAGTTATTGTAATCATGATCCTGTATAATATTACTTTAAAAAATCAAATTTGAAATAAACTTAATCGCAAATATTTTTCCAGAACACATGTAACATCAGTTCCTGATCCAGAAGCATTATATGATGAGCTCATGAATTTAATAGTTCGTTTGGGAAATTGTGGTGTGATCCATGGAGATTTTAATGAGTTCAACATCATGATCAATGAGGAAGGACTCCCAGTGATTATTGATTTCCCACAAATGGTGTCTACTGCTCATCCTAATGCTGAACTGTAAGTTTTTATGAAAGCTAAATAATATATCTTTAGGCTATAATATGTACAGGATGTCAAAAAGTGCACGCCAAAATTTGAGGGTGACCGAGAACTGAGTCTAGTATATGGGAATATAAAAATTATTAATAGAAAAAGAACATACAATGTTATTTCAAAATAAATTGATTTAAAATGGATTGATTTCTGGATTTAACTGGATTACCCCTCTCAAAATATGGCTTCTATGATATATGGCTATACCATAATTGATAATTCTATAAAATTAATGTAGAGGTTGACCTGTCTATCACTGGTCCATATCATACTACAAATATATCAAAAATTGGGGGCCTGTTATAAACATTTTAAATTGTCATTTTAATACTAAACTCCCTGCAGATATTTCGATCGGGACGTACGTTGTGTCCGTGAGTTCTTCAAGAAGCGTTTCGGCTTCGAGAGCACTGAACATCCCAGGTTTAGCGACCTTGAACGTGACGATGAACTAGACAAGGAGGTTGCTTGCTCCGGATACAAGAGGGCAAAGGATGTGGATGATGAGTTGCTGCTGGTATGTCCTCAGATTATAATAAATAAATTGAAATTGATTGGGAGATATTTTTATCCTAATGTTTTTAAGAGTTGCGGATATATGCGAGGCTAGGGAGTCGTGTCAGGACAGAGCAAAGTGGCGGTCCATAGCCTCTGCCTACCCCACCTGTGTAGCTGAACGTATTTAACTCTTGACAATTTCACTAGTCAGCCTTTATAGTCACTTTTTCGTTACTTTAATATTTATTTTAGAAAATTAAATCCTATAGTATGT
The DNA here is from genome assembly GCA_905147135.1 of Blastobasis lacticolella. Lineage (NCBI taxonomy): Eukaryota > Metazoa > Arthropoda > Insecta > Lepidoptera > Blastobasidae > Blastobasis > Blastobasis lacticolella. Next base: position 13,592,934 of record LR990053.1, on the reverse strand, counting down.
TTGTACAATCGACTAAAAATAACAATCAAATTGTGGCTGACTAGCGAAACTGCCAAGAGATAGGTAGGTTTCCCTGTATTAGAAAAATGCATCTCATTTAAACTTACTTTCGTATGCTTTTATTTTGATTCTACAGAACAATTCTGAGAAGTTTAGTCCTGACTGATTCCAAAATTTACGATACGGCAAGCTAGCTTGTTACTATCGTTACAAAGTGGAATTTTTTTTATGCTTGATGAGTTACGGTGCCTTGACATTCTTATTAGACCTAACCTATTGGTTATGAAAATATTTCCCTTCAAAAGGGATCAACACTATTCCTTGTATTTTTGCCACATGCCAAACAAAAAGTTTAAGATTATCTGGTCAATGGTCGCCCCGTCGTTGAATTTCTTATAAATGTTCAATGTTTCTCAGTGAGACTCACGTAAGTCACGCTTTTTAAACTGCTCCTTTGAATAGTGAAAGTCCAGCCGGACAGTAAATATCGTGTTTTTTATATAGAAAAGTATTACAGTTGTCGAGTTGTAATAAGCCACATTTGACAGCACAGCTGTCATAATTTTCGTGCGTCCACGACATAGTTATATTTCGCAGGTGCGCGGTTGCGCCTAATGTAAAATGAACTTTATGTGTGGACATAAGGAATTAGGAAATGATGACAGCTATAGACAGATAAACAGACTAAAAATTCTAAAACCTTTCTCATTTCTATTTTTGTATTTTTTTATAGGAAATGGGAATCGGGCTCCAAGTAAGCGATAATGAAAGTGCCGATGAAGATGACAATGACCAAGAAATAGATCTTCCTGCTAAATACACAGAAGAGGAACTCTCTGCACTTAGGCAAGAGGTAGTATCCGTTTTTATCATTGTTAAATGTAATTTCGATGTATTATTTTATGTAGTCTTCAACTATTTTTCTGTATTCACAAAAAATTTGATCTGTAAGGTAATCTGTATAATAAAAGGCAAATCATATAATAATTACACTGCTGGTCTTGAACCCACTCCACATAGCTGTATTTAAAATGACAATAATTATTTCAGGTTGACAATTCCATTCAAAACGACGAAAAGAGATCAATAGAAATTATAGCAGCAAACACGTCAAATCTTTCTATTAGCAACAAAGACACAGAAAACGACGAACCGCCTACTCTTGTACCCGCACCCCTTCAAGATCCGGAAATAAAAGTTGATGAAAATGAAGACAAATTTGAAAGTAATACGGCGGAACTCGACAAAAATTCACAAAAATACCGCCTAGCAATGATTGAAAAAGCTCTATCAGATGTAAGAACCATGAGGTCTTATACTTCAGCTAGTACAATAGCCCCAGAAGTAGTGAAGCAACAAGTTAAGAAGAATCTAGAACTAAAACAGAAAAAGATGGAGAGGAAGAATGCTATTGCGAAAGGAGAGGCCAGTGCTGTCACCAGACAGAGAAGAGATAACAGAGAAACAGTTAGAGAAAGTCATGGTTTATGGGGATGGGATGAATAAATGTATATTATTTAGGTTAAGTTTCCATATAATAAATCTATTTACAATATTGTTAATAATTATTCGTCTTTTCCTTCACCCGTATCCGCTACATCATTCTCACGCTTTTCGTCATTTTTTCCATTGCCAGTGTCGTCGTTAGTATCATCCGGGTTCTCTTCCCCTCCTTCATTGATTGCATTATCTTCATCTTTGTTGTTGTTATCATTATCTATTTTACCAGTTACCGCTTCATCATTCTGACGTACTTCGTCATTATTCCCATTGTCAGTATCGTCTTTAGTCCCATCTGGATTGTCGTTTCCACCCTCATTTATTGGTTTTCCTTTATCTTCGTTGTCGTTTTCATTATCTGTTGTATCAGTAACCGCTTCATCATCCTGTCGTGCTCCGTCTTCATTCCCATTGTCAGTGTCGTCTTTAGCATCAGCCGGATTCTCATTCCCTTCTTTATATATTGGTTTTCCATCCTCTTCGTTATTGCTATCGTTATCTGTTTTGGGTTCATTGCTTCCAACATTATCTGCCGCATTGTTATCAGTATCACCATTCATTTTCACAACCCCTTCTTGTTCGACGTCTTCATAATCAGTAGGTCCCTTAGTAGTCGTGCTGATATTAGTGCCCAAGAGCCAGTTGTGTTCCCTGACGTACTGCAGTTGAATGTATGCGTCTACGCACATAATCTGCAAGGAATATATCATGTTTATATAATGAACAAAATTTCATTATTGCGAATTGAAACAATGCAAAAAGAATAAGATTATTTTTAGCTTTGCCGTAAGTCGGGAAATCAACAAGCGGGGCGGTGGTGGCACAAGTAACACATGTTTCATCAAATACACTGTTATGAAAAAAAACGGGCACATCACAGAGACAGTTTGGAGAAATTCTGTTGCCCCCTGGAAACTTTCTAGACGCAATCTGATTATGCACGTCTAGAACATGGATGGAACGTTTAGAGTACCTACCTAACTGATCTTTTGCATCAGCCGTTTACTCCGGAAAAGATTGCGTCAGAATTCCGAATACATACCGGATATCGAAATTCCGTTGCAAATTTTCTCGCTACGACGTAAACTGCCTTTTGAATCGTTTTTTCTTCCGTGGTTAGGTACCTACCTTAGAAACTCTAGACCTTCTCTATCGATACTCTGGATATGTATAATCAGATCCACCCAGAAAGTTTCCAGGGGGAAATCCAAGGTCACCAAATTGTTTCGATTATATGAAAGTTGCCCGTTTTATTTGCAACAGGTTTTATAATAATCAGTTGCATTTTGGACTAAATCGAACACCGCCCACCTCCTGTCCTCTGTCGCCCAGTTTCTATCCAATATGTTTTGAATATGAAAAAGAATTAAAATACGATTGTACCTACATTTATTAATCTCTTTTCACAATAATCCCTTATTAGTTAAGCGAACTTCTATCTTCGCCCGCATCGTCACTTACCATTACTTGAGATCGTTTAGTCTCAAAATGCAAAATGTCCAGTGGTATAATGTCTAATGCAACCTGGACATTTTGCAATCTGGACATTTTGCAACCTGGACATTTTGCAACTTGGACATTATGCAACTTGGAATTTTTTTTACAACTGGACATTTTGCAACTTGAACATTTTGAGAATGGCGGCCAAATGCCTGTCTCGTCTAATATAAAAAAAAAACTATCTAATTAAAGGACAACGCGTACCTACAGACGAGGCGCCAGTACCGATATATGCCACATATGTATCTACATAACCACATCAGCGAGTTACATGCACTGCATGCTGACCCAATCCGCTAGCCGTAACACGTTCTTACACGCCCCAGCACCAGTGTTCTGAATGTTACCTGTTTAGAAGACCATATTTCCGTGATAAATTCCTTACCCGATCATCTTCATCGGTTCCGTAACCCTCGAGCCTGTACGTGTATCCGAACACGCTGGTGGATATCTTGGATTCAGTAGCTGTGAGGTCGCTGTCCTCCGTGAAAAATGGGTAGTTGGATATTCTATAGCTGCCGGCTTTGAGGGGGCATTCCAGTCTGAAAATTAATCGAAAAAATATCAAGAAGTACCTATGGCCTATATGTACAATTACTCATGATGATTGAAACGACTTACACCTACTTAGATCAGACACCCACTGCCTGGCATGAGCCTCCACAAAATCCGCTCCTGTGCCGTTCACATCCAGCTGGAACCATTACGTCGGTCAACCTTGCTTGGCTTGGCCCTAAAATCTGTCCAGACTGACTTGCCTTATTTTGTTATGGAAATTATGTATTTAAATGGATAATTAGCAGTAGTATTCATTAATATTCACATTCTATGTAATAATTCAAGACATCTATACACAATGTACATACCTAGTGTGATTGATAGGCAAGTCGTGTTTTTGGGTATTGTTTGTTCACCAAATAGGACAAGTGAGTATTTTTTTTATGTTATATGATAGGCAAATAGGCAAGCGGGCCAACTGCTGGAAAGTGGTCACCGCTGCCTATAGACATTAGCAACACCAGGGGTATCGCCAATGCGTTGCCCACTTCTATAACACGTTGCTCTGGCAGCTAAAAGGCTAATGCCCCTCCACTGCCAAAGCCATTGTTCCCCAAATCTCCACCCCATGGAGCACTCCAGACCTTACTCACCGGCAGGAACACAATATTATTTAAAATAGTATTGTTTGGCTGCGGTATTCTGTAAAGTGGAGGTACTTCCCCAGTCGGGCGGCACCGATATAAACAGGATTCCCCGCTATGCCCCACCTCTCTTAAAAGTCTGTTCAGATCATACCTAAGCTGCGTCTTCCGGTACAGAAGGCAGCACCTCAACCCTGTTTGGATTTTGGACCGTCTTGGTTTGTACACGCATCCGCAGTGATGCTAGCTCATTAGTACGTGATCGCCACTTAAGAACTTTAAAATATCTATACCTACGGGCATGCTCCATCTTCGGCCTTTTCGTCACTTACCAACAGGTGAGATGGCGATCAAATGACTGTGTTGCCTGATCTCGAACTCAGGTTCTACATTCGAGCGACTGTCATCTGAATTCGGTGACCCTGTTTACAGGGGAATCTGACTCAGATTTCTCTGTTATCGGGGAAACTGATCTGTCAAATCCCGGGTCATGGTCAAGGCGGACCCCGGGCCCTAGCATGCGAGAGCATAACCGGGATATAACGCCAAGATGATTAGAGGCTGAATACGACAAGTCGAGGACAGAATGCATTGACGTTCTGCGGGGAGGCCTAGGTAGGTATATCCCGCAGTTTTATCTTCATCTCGCCATCTCATCTGGCAGTAAATAACATGAAATGAATGGCAATTTAGTCAGATTATCTACTAAATTGCGTCAGGGCAGCTAATAACGACAACTACCCATCCCTATACAGGCACTGTCACGGCACGCTAATAACTTTACCAAACAGAATGTGACAACCTACTCTACAATTTAATCTACCTAATCTAATCATTCAAAAATGACAATGACAAATCATATATTCCGTTTCTTCCATTACGTACCTAACAAGATAGAGATAATAATTATATAACTTAGGTATTTACATGTCACCCTTATCTTAATAACCTTTATATGAGTCAGACGTTTTTATTAATTAAGTCTGTATTAAGATAAGTCATTGTGTTAATTCTTAAACACAATAAAACTGAATACTGACAATAAATGTAACTCGAAAACATTAAGTAGTGATATTTAAAAAATAAAAACAAAATGGCAACCGCATACTTAACCACCAGTAAATATCGCTACCCGCCAGGAAATGGCATACAGTTTTTATAATTTGTAACGTGACGATATTATTGTGGACGTCTACGATATTAGAGGAGAGGTGGCATGAGAAGGACACGTATTGAAAGGGATAAGTCAAATAATCGGTAAAATCTGAAACGTCTCGAGATGCCACCTCTCCCCTTTATCGTGGAGGTCCACATTAACACGTCACGTTACAAATTATAAAAGCGCCCATTAGTACGTGTGTAACCACCGGCAGATATCGATGTTACCCTCGTGTTCCACTTACTTCGGCTGTGCGTAATGGAAGAACATGGTGTACAGATCTTCGTCGTCGGTTTCTTCGCCCGTGCATCCGTGCTGGATCACGTTGAAGGAGCGGAAGTGGTCGCACGTATCCAAGTTGCGGATGTCGTGGCACTTCTGCATCTTCGCCTGACGACCAGTGGAAAATAGACGAGGTTATGGTGAAAACTTAATGTACATTAACAAGGCGCAGGTAGCAGGGTCACGGTGGTTAGATAGCAGTCGCTCTATTGTAATTATCTGATCTGTAAAGGCGGACCCCGGGCCCCCTTGCGCGGAATCACAACCGGGATACTAACGCCAACAATTTTTTTGTAACAAAACAACTGCCCACTGCCGGACTTCAGCTTCCTCCACTTTATTATAGATAAATGGACGTACAGTTTCAGTAGGTCGGTAGGCAGATACACATGTATCATTAGATACATTGCTATGGTCCTGAAAAATATCTGTTGTTTCTACCGCATTCATCAACCTTTTCATACAGCCTCAAATTACTAACCGTCCAACTAGGTGGACAGAGTGGTTTATCGGTTAGTGATAGCAGCTTCCATTCACTCCTACCATAGGTAGCATTCCTCACCATTCCTTTGTTTACAGTTTTAGTCTTAACTCAAATGTAAATATTTCAACATCGTACTTAACTTTATGACATCGATTTTGTAACTCCTAAATGCTAAGGAAATCAAGTTAAGCGTCGCCTAAGTATAGTACAATCGGGCATACAATAGTAAAATTTTTGCCTGTACTTGTTTGTAGTAGATATCTATGCTTATTGTACCCACATTCACGACCTATACAAAAGTCTTTTACTTTTACTATCATCATCACAGCCCATAACAGTCCACTGCAGGACTTAGGGCCTCTCCCACGAAAGGAGACGTTATTGCCATAATCTCCACGCTTGGCAGGCGGGTTGGAGATCGCAGTGTTTAAATATGATAATGGAAAATGCTGCTGCCCATTTTCCATGCTACGGAGACTTTTGATCTTTTGCTTCGAAAACATTAGTCGCCTTGTACGACACCCATCAATGTAAGGGGTTGGTGCTATTCTACTCTGCCGGACACCACACGGTCACTTTTACTATGGCAATAACTATTAGGTAAATACCTAATTTATAGGGTTGTAATTTATAGTTGATGACCATAAGTTTAGCGTTAATATCATTTATATGTAAGTTCTGTAAGTAGCGTTAAAGTCTTATATGAAAGTTGCGTTACGTAAATAGGTACAATACTTTTTCGCGTGTCTTATTTATTTATTGCAAAACTCGCTTGCTTCAGGCAAACAGGAACATGGAAGATAGGAAATGCAGGTGATTATTTATCTAATGCATAATGCACACTTTAATATTTATTTAAGTACATTACTACATCAACAAAGAACATAATATCTGTCTTTGACATCTCACCATATCTATTTTATATTGCCTCGATTACTTTGCAAATAAAACATAGTGGAAAATAATGTAGGTACCAACGAAACTTAAAATTTTAATCTTATCGACTAAATTACTCCTCGACGATAACTACTTATTGCAATAACTATAGCAATATTTAGTTTGTAGGTACTCTACTCAGATTAATCTCAAGGTTGTATTGAATACATATCTATAAGAACAGCTGATGCGCATTCGTTTTATAGTTAAATATGTTTTAATATACCAACTGTAAATGAAAAAAGGTAGGGTATAGAAATAGGCTACTGCCAAAAGTACCAATACAATCTGTGAAGGAGAACACCCTGCGAAAATCAGCGCTCCAGAGAAATCACGACCAAGACATGACATGTATGACGTAGAAGTATATAGGTAATATGAGACACATTTGGAACCTTTGATTCTATTTTGTAAATTTTTAATACTAGTGGACCCGGGGTGACTTCGTTCGCGTACACCTACTTTACCCCTACGTGCTCTATTTTCTTGCTTATATATCTTCGTCTTGAAACGCGTACATAGATAAATACGGACAGACGGCGGGAAGCGACTTTGTTTTATCTACACTAATCTACACTATCTACACTAATATTATAAAGAGGAAAGATTTGTACCTATTTTTGTATGTTTGTATGTTTGTAATGAATAGGCTCAAAAAGTACTGGGCCGATTTAAAAAATTCTTTCACCAATAGAGTGCTACATTCTTCGAATTTGACATAGGCTACATTTCATTTTGAAAAAAATTAGGGATCCTAGGTAAAATTTGAACAATGTAACCGAAAGTGTTGAAAAATGAGTCTTAAAATGTCTTTCGTCGAATGCGCTGCCGAAACTATTAGCGATAGAACAAAATAATGTACAACAATATTGAAGAACATCATAATGTCTACAAAAAACTCCGCGGTAGCATATGTCCAACTATTGTAGTTATGTCACAATAAGTGTTCTTTTATTTTCAAAATTTAATTAAAATGCCGCCGCTAAAAAACGCTCTTTATTTGTACCTTGGTATTAATCCTTATCAAAATCAATTACTTCATATTCACGACTGCTTCAATACCTTTATATAACTTTTTGAATTATTCAATTCAGACATTCCATTCGAAAGATATCACGAGTTTAAAAATGTGAATATTAGAAAAAAGTCGCGTGTTCGCCGCTCAGCCCGCTCGGCTATCTAGGCAGCATGGGGTACGTACGGGAGCAGTCAATGTCAATATAAATTAATAATAATTTTTAATAAATAAAAATATTTGTGAAAAAAAGTGTTTTATATCCAAATTTCCAAAAATAAATAATTGTCTACCCCGTGCGAAGCCGGGACGGGCTATCTATACTAATATTATAAAGAGGACATGTTTGATTTTTTGTTTGTTTGTATTGAATAGGCTTCGAAACTACTGGACCGATTTCAAAAATTCTTTCACCGTTAGGAAGCTACACTATCCGCGGGTGACATAGGCTATATTATATTTTCTAAAAAATTACGGATCATTAATAAAACTCTAATAATGTAACCCAAGGTGTAAAAAAATACCCAAAAAATTCCTTACATCGCGTGCGCTGCGAAAACTATTGATGATAGAACAAAATAATGTACTACGACTTTGCAGAACACATCATTATCTACAAAAAGTGTCCCGACAGTATATGTCTAACTATTATAGTTATGTCACAATAAGTGTTCTTTTATTTTCAAAATTTAATTAAAATGCCGCCGCTAAAAAACGCTCTTTATTTGTACCTTGATACTAATCCTTATCAAAATCAATTACTTCACATTCACGACTGCTTCAATACCTTTATATAACTTTTTGAATTATTCAATTCAGACATTACATTCGAAAGATATCACGAGTTTAAAAATGTAAATATTAGAAAAAAGTCGCGTGTTCGCCGATCAGTCCGCTCGGCTATCTAGGCAGCACGGGGTACGTACGGGGGAGTCAATGTCAAGAAATACGGCAGTCAGGAGCCGGGTCGCCCCTTCCCTCTAAAATGGTTGAGGAGACGGTTGGAACTTTTGTGATCGTAATATGGTGTCCTGTTTGTAACGGGACCCACGCCGTGTCTTACTGTCAGACTGTACGCGATAAACTCAAGAACTACTGAACGGATTTTCATGCGGTATTCACACACAGACTACATAGTGCGGTTTTAGACAACGTGATTCATGACGAAGGTTCAGGTGTATAATTTGTTAAGGTTTACTACCCGTGCGAAGCCGGGGCGGGCCGCTAGTACTGTGTATAGATATACAATACATTTCCATAGGACCTTGGAGTGGAGACCCCGCGCTAATACCCGCGGCAGGGGCCGCTTAGGGCGTATTTTCATTGGTCGTTAGCGCCCGTATGCGGGGTACGGGAGATTTCTGTAACGCATGCCATAGGGCCCACATGCGGAGAACCGTTTACATTGGTCGTTAGCGCCCGTATGCAGGATACGAGAGATTTCTGTAAGGCATGCCATAGGGCCCGCATGCGGGGAACCGTTTACATTGGTCGTTAGCGTCCGCATGCAAGGTGCGAAAGAACCGTGTTGACTGATAACGTCTAATGACCGAGGTGCTATGAGGGAGTCCCCGAATGCTTTGTATCGACCAAGTTATTGACTGACTAATTGCATTGGTCGTTATCCCGAATGCGGTAAGCCCTCGTACGCATTGAATCGACCGAGTTATCAACCGATGAATTTCATTGGTCGTTAGCCCGCATGCGAAAAGTCCCCGAATTCGGGCTAACGACCGATTTATCGACCAATGAAAATGCGCCTTTAAGATGGGCCAATGATATCCGCCAACAAGCCGGAATAAATTGGCTGCAGGTAGCCGGAAATAGACAGGCTTGGAAGCTTGGAGAGGAGGCTTACGTTCGAAGACGGACACACTATGGGCTGATATGATGATGATGACATTTCCATAGAGTGGAGTGGCTATTGATGGACATTTTGATTGGTGGACATTTCGACACTGTTGACAGCGACATATTGTGGAGTGGACATTTTTAATACCACTAAGGTGACAAATAAGTTTACGGGCTACCTGATGGTAACCAGCTACCAGCCTATAGATTACAGGGATTACACACACTGCCGACCCCTTAAAAGCCGTGAAAGTGTAAGGCAATCTCCTAATTGGCATGGCCGTGCGTACGACGAGCGTCGACCGACTAATAGGATTCATCAAAACCGTCCGTCGTACGACCATAATCGAACGACCGTTGCCAATTCTGACAGCGCCTTACAGATAGACGGACAGAGTTACTTTTACATTTATAATATTAGTAGGGAAGTAGACTGAAAGGGTACCTTAATAAACCATCCATCGTCGATATCTTCAGTGATATTGAGGGTGCCTGTTAAGGCTGAATCGTACTCTTTCTTGGTCAATGTCATTTCCGATATCATGACTTTGGTGTTCGTCGCCTCGTAGCAGGGACCTACCCTTGTCACCAACAAATGGGTTGGCGCTACCCCAGCGAAGGCTCGAGATATCACAGAAAAAATACACAAAATATTTAACATTGTATTTAAATAGGCCGGTAAACTTATCATGCAATTTTGCTTTGGCACTGACATGAAAAAGTTAGGCTGATGATTTTTTAATCACATTTTGATGACGGTGGCTTGTTGTGATAATGGAGATGGATACGAGATTAAATCAATTTAGATGTTTATTTATAATTATATGATAATGTATTATTGTGGAGAGAGGAAAGGTCAAAATGAAACCCGAACTAGGTGACATGGCGCGCGCGTCCCAATTTAGGGCCAAGAGGTGTTAGCGGAACTAGATAAAATATAAATAATATAATATAATAAAGAATCTGATCTGTTCAATATCTAAAACGTTAAAAGCTAGAATTGTTTTTTTTACTAAAGTGGCAGCTCTTTCACGGTCTTAATGTTCCCATTGTCTTCCTTAGACGAAATAAATAAAAATTGTCTCCAATAAAATCCTATCAGAGGATGATTAGTGGATAATCGGATAATATGTAGGTAAGTCCTTATTCAAACATTATTTACACATAACGTAAAAAAACTACTTTAGTTTAAATAGTAGTTTCAGGTCATAACTTGGTGAAGGTTTGAGGTGGGTATACATAGACATAGACATAGACAGTATTTTATTCTGATCTTCATTACATCCTTAACCTAAGGTAAGTACAGTAAATTATAATTATTGAAAATTACATAAGACCAGCCAGTGATATACCTACTCTTCATTTAGTTTTTATAGCTGCTGACTTATAGATAAATCCGAGTCGAAGTAATTTTGTGTATTAATTGAAAAGGCTGTCACAGAATCCGCTATATATATAAATAAATAAACGAAGATACAAACATTTCTCAATACCTACACGATAACTGTCTTTTTTGAAGCAAATATTATGAAAAACATTATCATTCACACTGTGTGGTCCCCTGATGTATCGACCGACAGTGACCGAAGACCAGCTGAAAACATTTATCTATAATATGCTACTTATGTACCTAATAATACCTATGCTGATAAGCACATCGTCTTACCCACCGTCATTTGTTTATTTAAACTTGACGGACCATGGATATGTGTAGAATAAAAAGATGGTCAACATATTCAATCAATCGACGAAGAGATCGATGGTGGTCGAAAAAAATCACCCTCACGTGACTGATCCACTATGGAGCATATTGTGGATAACATAACATATGTAGAGCAAATAAAAACTACACGTGTTAAGATAGCAATAAAACGGAATTTGCATTGGCGGTGTTGGCCAATTTTTTTTACATATGCACTCTCTGCAAAGGGTACCTACGCTAGAGAAATTGCAAGGTAAACGTAGAACTCTATGTCCAGGGAATACGAGATGATTTGCAATGGCAGTGTGTCGCAGTTTGTGTGAATGAGAAGTGACCCCTGCGCAGGCGCATGTCCGGCGGCAGCTGGCTGTGGACTGCGCGTCTCTTTCGCGTTTTTATGTTCATGTGAGATAGTTGCGGATCACTATTTTATTAGGTAAATATTTGAAAAATTGGACGATTAAGTATTTTAGATTACCGACGACACGTTTGCGTAGCCTTCAAGGCTAAAGTAAATAGGCTGTGTCTAGACAGGCATGCTCCATCATCGGCCGCATCGTCACTTACCACCAGCGGGGCATATTGACTAACTCAGTTGGCAACTGAATTTGACATTAGATAATTTCTGTACTACGTCATCTGCGCAATAGCGTCTACCAATTAAAGTAGTGTAAGATTATTTATTGTCAAATTCAGTTACTCACTGAGGTAGCTAAGCCAATAGGGTGACAGGTGAGATTGCAGTCAAATGCCTGCGGAGCTGTTGTCTATCTCAGTTGGTAACTGAATTTGACATTAGATAATTCTACACTACGTCATCTGCGTAGGCTCTCCTAACCGTGTAGTGTAAGATTATTATATGTCAAATTCAGTTGTCCACTAAGATAGCCAATAGGGTGACTGACTGGTGGGATGACGGTCCAATGCCTAGCTAGTCTAACTATAAAATAAAATATCTACAGACTATCTAAATGTCGACAGACTGTCCACAAACTGATGGAAACCGTCAACCTAAGCAATCGCATGTCCACGGTGAGCAGGTGCAGGCGGACCATGGACTCTATTTTTTAAACCGCTCGCTTCGAGCCGCCCAGTTTTTCAAATTTTATTCGACTCTATTTTTTAACCGTCCCCTTTCGGTAATGCCAATGTAATTTTAAAAAGTTTAGTGCCGAAAATCAAAATATAAAACAGTTCGATTCAAGGCGAGCGGCTTAAAAATCGAGCTTTCTATCGTGATATCGGTCTGTGATAAAAACCACCCGGGGAATGATTTTTAAATGACTCATTATTAACGATCATTTTTGCTCCGGACCCACGTCGGTTACCACGGTAACGATTACCCATGAGTGGTTAGGGTTGCCAACTCTTCTATAATAACCGTAGCCCCCCCGAAATCCTTCACACTGACTGCGCCGCGTGATCAATCCAGATTTTTACAGCCAAAATACCAAAAATTTCGAAGTACGCTGCGCTCGCTAATTAATTAGTTTTCTTTAATAAGTTATTTTTAGCCAGAATTTGAAAATTTTCTGCGCTTGCTCATTGGTTCATGTTACATTTGTCATGTTCAATATACCAAAAACCCCGATTACCCCATCTTTTTAAGGGGGATACGAACCGAAATTTAAATGTTAAATTTACATGATCGTGATATAGTAGGTGAAACTACTATATTTTATCAGCACAGTCGCTAATCAGTATCACTTACCGTAAAACGGAAACCGCTCTGAATTTTTATTTTAACAACTGAAATTTAGAAATAACTTACCAGATGACTACTTACTGAAGATAAATTTTATACTAAATCTGGCAGCTGATAATTGCCAAGTGCCAAAGTGTTCATCTACAGCAATACCTGCAATGTCTCCGATGGTAACTCCAGTGAATCAAGATCATCAAATATTCTTAAAGTTTTTACAAGTTTTTGAGCTAGCCCATATTTTCTGTGATGAACAGAAAAATATAAATATGAGCGTAATAGAGCCAGCACGTCTAATAAAACCTGTGTTAATGGTGGTTTATAATTTATAATTAGATTGTATCTAATAATAATTTTAGAGCGTACCACAAAATTACTTATTTTTATTTATTTATTCTTTTTATAGCTACTGAAAACGAAAATACTACATTTGGTCTTAAAAAAGTTGGTAACTCTATATGTGGTGTACTTACCTACAATAACAAGCTTAACAAACAACTATATAAATAAAATATAATTACGCAGTAAAAAACGATAGTGCGGTAGTGTCAACAAATTAAGATAGTCAGTTGACATAGACGTGTTAAGCGATAATAACTACTGAGACGAGATGTTTTGGCATGTAGTTAGGTGCGATCTAACAAATAAGTCCAAAAAAGCAGAATGAACATCCGTTCAGCAGTTTTGGAGTTAATCACAAACAGACTAATCAGACGCGGCGTTGGACTTCGTTTTATAATATGTAGTGACTAGCCGTTCCCAGCAGCTTCCATCTCGAGAATAACGTAGCTTCCAATTAGAAAAAGAATTTTTAAAATCGGTCCAGTAGTTTTTGATTACTATTAGTATAGATGGTCATCTAAATATGAATCTAAAGGAAAGAATTGAATATAACAAGACCGCCATGTTCTTGTAGCAGTATTTAGGTTAGGGTACCCATATTTAGATTACGTAGAAGTACGTAAAGTGTCTATAGGTGTAGTGTAGGTACTAAGTAAACCTAGGCAGATCTTTACGTAATCGTACCTTGACCTAGCCCATTCTACGGCTAATGTACTCCGAAATGTGTCATTCGCTCGGCGATGTTTACTTAGGGACTTACAAGGCCATCTTTTCAGCAGTATGAGTACAAAGATGAAACTGAAAATTCAGTTTCACATAGAAAATATCAAGACGATTCATGGCAAATCCAAGACTTTAAGATTACAAATCTAAGATTTTGTTTTTCAAGTTTCCATTCGAAAACAAACAAAAGTAGAAATTTCAAGGACGAAAATAAAATATCTACCAAAATAAAATAGATATCTATAAGCACTACCTATAGGTACCTATTTACCTCCCTTGTAGAGCTAGGCACATTGCCAAATAGTTATGTTATTCGAACTTCCAGTCCGCTTGTAGGTATGCAGTCTATGACCTAGAGACCTAAGCAGCATTACTGCGTATTCAATCTATAAATTATACCAATAACCCATGTACGTACATATGTTACTATCCTCATGACAAAAGCACTTTAACCAATCGCGAATATTTAATTAAAACACACAAAGTAGCGGAGATTCTTATCCGGCCAAGACGTGTCGTGCCACGTGCAGTGAAGGGTTCCCTAATTGAAGTAATTTTGTGCATTGTTGGAAATGGCTGTCACAGGTATCTAAAGCATTCTTAACCACTCACTAGATGGCGGCCCGACAATTTTGATAATTGATAATCGCTTGAAAAAGGTTCTTAGCAAAGGGGATATAAACACTGGGTACGTTGTATTGGATAATATTGTATTTATCAATAGTTTTCAACAATTTTAGAGGTTGTAATAAAATGAACCATAGTGCCTATTCATAAAAATATGTCTTTGTACATTTCGTTCAACCTTTAAAAGCTATGTTTTTATTATTAAACATTTTATTTTTAGGTTTAGTATTAGATGGCTGCATGATATCACTGCCAAAATCATACAGATTTAAAAAAAAATACCATAATTGTAGGAGCGCCATCTATTTAAGCTTTTTGAAACTAACTGACAATACCTACTGGAAAACTCCTCATTCAATTTATTCGATAATAAATATTCGTTTGTGTTCGAAATTATAGACAAATAAAATTTCATAAATACCTACACTATAATTGCCTGATAGAAAACTTATGTGGATACGGATTGTCATAACATGCGTGCAAGAGTAGGTTTTCCGAAATTATAAACACAATACAAAGCTCAATCTTTTCTTCAAACTGTCGTCGTAAATAATATGTAAAACCATACCAAATTTTAGCTCTGTATTCTAGTACCAATAGAGATAAAGCGCGGACGAAAAGACGGACACGGCGAAACTATAAGGGTTCCTTTCCTTGTTTTACTACGGAACCCTATAAACAATAATAAGTACCCCGTATAAGCTCCTCAATGACCTACGTATACTTAAGATCAAGAAATAACTAGTTTTCTATTAAATAGTTAACTATTTTCTTTCTTTCTTTCTTTCTTTCAATGTGACTTCTCCATCGTCCGTATTATCGCTATATCCACCGGTTTCACGAGTTGCTATGACCGGTTGACGTAGCCGCTTCGCCGTCTGACACGCCTGCAGCCGGCTGCCCGGCCCCCATCCATCCATTCATTCAACTCAGTTCTGTGCCGCCACCGGATCGCTCCGCACGCCGCCATGTCAGTAAATAACCTCGCCGCTGTCTTGTACAAACCCAAAGATTTGAGACTGGTACGTATATTTTCTTTATAATGTAATACGTGGTATTTGGAAGCGTTCCAATTTTAGTATATTTACTAGTGTCCCCTTCAAAAATGGAACGACATTTGCATTTGAACTTTTTAAATTTAAACATAGTTGCCCTTGGACTTGACTCTGTTATCGCTGTTTGAATGGCAAGCGAGTAATTAATCGGATAATAAGTTGGTAATGCTAAGAAGTTAGTAATTCGCACGATCGATATGTTTACCAAAGACCTGACATTATGAACTTATTTGCTCTGTTTCTGTATTTTATGCCTAATAAACGTTAACAAACACCCTTAAATATCTCTCGGTAGACATATGTTACAACCTAACCGGTCAGTGTGTGGGGACAATCTGTGTTATTTGAAAATTAACACATTTTATTTTTATAGGAACAAGCTCCAGTTCCGGAAATAGGAGAAGATGGTGTGTACCTATTCTTTTTATTTAATTCCTTTATTTTATAGTGTGCCATCATGATTTGAGGATGCTGAGGTGCGATAAGTGATTCAACAACCCACAACAGTCCACTGCTGGACTTGAGTCTCCTCCACATAAGTGGAGGTCTTTGCTATAACCCCCACGCTTGCCAGGCGGCTTGGAGATCGAAGTGTTTAAAATACGTAATAGAAAATTTCTGGGCCTACGGGTCTGAGTGTAACTAAGACATTAGACGCGTTTCACGTCACCCAGTGGAAAGGGTTGGTGCATGTCTACTCCGCGGACATCACACTGCCAAAAGTATGGCTAAACAATATTAAAGAAATATGTTATCAGCATATCGAGCTCAATAGCATGTAGATTACATCACGTAACTTACCAGATAAATACAAATAAACTCACCAAATCTACAAAGAGTCTCAGGCACCTATATAAAAAGAAATTCACAAAATATACAAAGAGTCCTCAAAGGCCGGCACCGCATCCGCTGCCCTTAGGTCTCTCATGTCCTGGATGATGGTGGCCGCGTTCCATCTGGTTAGGCATCTTACCATGTGCCTCCTAGGTTATAAAAATAAATATTATAAATAAAGGTAACCTATAAATATGATATTTTTACAGAGGTCCTCTTGCGCATGGATTGCGTCGGTATCTGCGGGTCGGATGTGCACTACTGGCAAAGCGGCGCTTGCGGACACTTCGTGCTGAAGGAGCCCATGATCATGGGCCACGAAGCTTCTGGCATCGTATCAAAGGTGAGCATTCAAAGTGTGATACCTACGTGCATATTTAATTACATAACATGACCGATAGAAAAAGTCGCGGCTTGTCCAGTCCCGACAAGTTTTACATTTATTCAAATATTTTCTACACTACTGAACCGATTTAATTGAAACAAACCTAAGAACTATTTCGATTAAACTGGCTTTCAATTAGAGAAACTACGTCCAAATCGGTCCATCTGTTCGGGAGCTACGATGCCACAGACAGAGATTTTTCGTGGGGGGTTAAAAAGAGCAGAAAGAGAAGGAGTGGTGGTAAATACGACTGACAAAAGTTTCCCTCGGCAGCTTTTGCGAACGATTGGCAGAAGTTTAGCTCGCTAATTCTAGAAATAAAGACAATGGTAATTACTCTCTTGCTCGAGGCAGCATTTGAATTCCGCTTTGCATCGGCCATATTCGAATTTCGGATCCTGATTGTCACGAGTGGTCCAATCCTCAAACGCAAACTGCTTAGCCCGTGGAGCCTCTCTCCAGGGCCGATTAAGCCATGGTCGTCTTATAGCGTCCCCCCTGCCACACTAAGTTACGAAATACGGGTTAGAGAGCAGAAGTTTGACGAAATGTGATTATCATAAGTCGGTTGTAACTAGATATAGAGATTAATTATCTGACAAAAACATGAAATACTGACTATGTTCGATTCGAAGTAATGCCATTACTTATTATAAGCCATTACTTATTGGATAGACATCGCTAAGTGTAACACAAGAACAAACTTTTAAGTGTTTTTAGGTTGTGTAGTAAAAATTATATACTATATACTTCTTAAGTTATTTTTACTTAAGAAGGAAACATATTATGCGGCACGAGAATGTAACAAAAACTAACAAACAAATGTCAAGGCGAAGGTTATGACAACAACGCTGTTATACCAAAGGCTCTAGATAATATTTACGCGCGTTATCGTTATTGTTATGAGCAAATAAGAGTTAAGAGAGAGAGAGAAGTTATAATTCGCGACATATATGTAACAACGAGAATTATCGCTCTCAAGGGTCCGGAGATCAGATGGCAGTCGCTCTACTGTAATTACTTGATCTGCTAAATCTCAGAATCAGAATCAGAATCAGAAATCATTTATTGTAAAACTGTAGTAGGTACATTGTAGGTGGTATTTGATTTATAGCAGAACTATAACAGTTTACCCAAAGTGGGTACAATAGTTATAATGTTACAAGTTTCATTACTATTAAATTAATAATAGATATCATAACAATATTTAGATTATGTCAAATATTTGAAATATGTGTAATCTTGGATTATGTCTAAGGCGGACCCCGTGCCGTTCACGCCTAGATGATATGTATGTGATGTAGGTACAGTTGTACCTATTTGAGCCGATAAGTAGATACAGTATTGGGATTTGGCAATCATTCAGAATATTGTGGTAAACTATCGCAGTTTTATTATCCCAGCCAGTAATCCCAGCAATTTAGAGTGCAATCAGATTAATTTGTTACCTAATGTATCTTACTTATCAGTTTACCCAACAGTTACGTAGCCAATGCCTATTCACAATGACCGGGCAATGTGATAAGTAATGAACTATTGCCCGATTTGACTTGTCGTAATTCAAATAATGCCCGCCCAGATTAAACACTTGGTACTTATCTACACTAATAGAATGCTACATTCTTCCAATTTGACATAGGCTACATTTCATTTTGAAAAAAATTAGGGATCCTTGGTAAAATTTGAACAATGTAACCGAAGGTGTAGAAAAATGAGTCTTAAAATTCCTTACATCGCGTGCGCTGCGAAAACTATTGATGATAGAACAAAATAATGTACTACGACTTTGCAGAACACATCATAATCTACAAAAAGTGTCGCGACAGTATATGTCTAACTTTTATAGTTATGTCACAATAAGTGTTCTTTTATTTTTAAAATTTAATTAAAATGCCGCCGCTAAAAACGCTCTTTATTTGTACCTTGGTATTATTCCTTATCAAAATCAATTACTTCATATTCACGACTGCTTCAATACCTTCATATAACTGTTTGAATTATTCAATTCAGACATTCCATTCGAAAGATATCACGAGTTTAAAAATGTAAATATTAGAAAAAAGTCGCGTGTTCGCCGCTCAGTCCGCTCGGCTATCTAGGCAGCACGGGGTACGAGAGGGGAGTCAATGTTAAGTAATAAATTGCCGCGCGGCACACTCACGCGGTCGGCTCCCTACGCAGCGGTCGTGTGTAACCCGTGTACCCGTAGTGGTACCCGTGCGAAGCCGGGGCGGGCCGCTAGTCATATATAAATAAACCGCAGGTGCGTTGTCACTGCAAGGACTCGGATGATACAGGTTATGGCAGCAACCTAATGTCCTTCAAACCGGAAAACAACAACGATTGTTGCTTGGCGGCAGAAACGTTGGATGTTATGGGCGACAGTTACCGCTTACCATCAGATGGGCTATCTGTCAGTTTGTATATTAATAAGGAAGCCCAACTAAGCGGACTCCGACAGAGTTCATCGGTAACCCATGTTTTGTTTGAAGAGTCACAAAGACATGCTTATTAAAAACTGATTAAACTTTATTGTTTAGAAAACACTTCATTATTCCATTGTTTTTACGTAGATCAAGTAAACACTATCGGCGATAAACTGCATTGAATGAATTCACTATATTAATCTATACTTGAGATAAATAACAACTAAGTACACTAAGCTTATCTTATCGAATAAGTACTCAAAGTTGGCAAATATATCAGTTTTTTTTTTTCAAAAATATTTCTTGTTGCCAAGATCCAATCTAGTCAGGTTCCCCTGGTAGCAGGGTCACGGAGGTCTCAGATGACAGTCGCTCCATTGTAATAACCTGAACTGCCACATTCTGTATCATGGTCAACGCGGCAAAGGCCCTCATGCGCAAGAGTACAACCTGGAAATTAACACCAAGATGTTTATATAATTATTATTTCTTATCGGGACTACCACGAAGGTGGCAAACGAGCTTATGGCCCGTCTGATGGTGCGCAACAAGTTACCGTGGCCATATTCGTTTAGCAATGCGAGGAATATCACACGCTTGCTGTTGATCTCGTAAAAACCTTACCATGCTGTTCTTGAAAACTGGATATTCCAAAATATATTTTACTAGCGGTCCCCGCGAGGATATTTGTAAAACTTTCACGTATAGAAAGCTACATTATTAGCGAGTAACATAAGGCTGTAATTTTCCGGTCCGGAATGTAGGTAGTACTTGACCGAATTTTATGCGGACGAAATCGTGACCAAAAAGTTAGTTCTAAAATTTGAAATAATACCTACCTGTGGTAATTAGGGATGTTACGGAGGTGGTTTTATCGGAACCGAAGTCGGAGTCGGAGTTTCTAAATTTGGTTTTTCGGAGTCGGAACCGGAATCGGAGTCGGAGGCGGAGTTGGAGATAGAAGCGGTGAAGAAAGATGTGCTAAGGGCAGGCAATAAAATAAAATAGTAAAAACATTAATCAATCAGCCTATTTTATATAATTAAAGATAATTTCAATAAAAAAATAATAAACCTGTATCATATAGGTGTCACAAATAAAAATAAACACATTTTTGTGACAGTTTGCAAATGAAATCAAATTAATTGACTCCAGAAGTAGCAAATTATATTTAATAAACAACAGCTTTGCCGCTTTGTCTCCGTCCAATCTATTTTTAACGGATCATAGATTAGGCGAGTACCACTAAAAAGTTGTTCGCTTGCTACTGACTCTGGTGGACATGATAAATATTGGAGGACAATCGGTTTAAGGGATTGGAATTTTGTATTTCCATTCACTTTCCACTAGTTCCAAATCAAAAACAGATAACTTTAATTTACACACCGCACAAAACAAAACAAACCATCCGTATTGCGTAACAACAAGTGAAATATTAATCGATGACAGAACGCGTGCTTTTCCAACGACATGCATTAACCTTGCGCCGCGCGTCGCTGCCGCCGCTATCTGCTATGGTTCGACATCCGATTAAAACCTCCGATTTAAAAGTATCGGAACCGAAGTCGGAACCGGAAGTGTAAGATCAATCGGAAGCTCCGACTTATCGGAGTCGGAGTCGAAGCTCCGTAACATCCCTAGTGGTAATACATGTGTTTCATTTCGTCGACGACCCTGTAACTAATATTAATCTAATATCTAATCAGGAGTGATGGAAAATTGTCAGTTATCTTGTAGGTATTAATACCTACTAGCATAACTATGTCTCGTTGGTCTATTGTTACATATTATTATACATAAATCTTTTGGTACACACTTCCCCTGCTAACCGAAATACCAGAGTTTACAGCAGTGTTGTTTACTGATCAGCTTATGAGTTGTGCGCACACTCATAGCGCCGATTACGACTCAGCTGCTGTTGAGGCGTCCCCAGCGAAAATGAGATCGTGGCAGATGAAAATTGTTAACGTATAATCTAAGTGCATTTATTAATGTTCATGGCTATTTCTCTGTCATCTACCGGCGCGTCGGGTTGCATTCCGCAGTGCGCCGTACTTTGATCGTAAAGTACCTATATCTACATACGCCTATAGGTATTAGATGTAAGTTCTGAAGCTACAGTGTTGAAATAGTGTGTATGTAGGCTCGTCTAATTTAAAATGACGCGCCCCACTATCGCATTAACGCACACAAGCAAGTTTAAAATATAGACGCAATACATATACAAATGCCGTTGTAATTGGTCATTCAGTTGCCGGTGAAATTCAAACGTAGGAGCACGCGTCGTTCATTGGCTCCCACACAGATGAGGTGTCGTTATCAATATTTGCACTCCCACATCGAAATCAACTAACTAAGTAGTGGGGCGCGTCATTTTAGACTAGACGAGCTCTACCTATGTTTGTACATAACAGGACACCTGAGTACTTTTTTTATAACTCAGTGGGAAATTTGTAGATAGCCCTGGATCTGAACCCGAGTTAACATGGAAAGTGGTAATTACCCATGGCTATTACCCATAACAGGCTTATGATCTGTTACTTATTCTATAGCTATAACTCTTGTTCTATAACTATAACTTTTGTTTGCTTGACAGGTTGTTTCCGTCTTTCGTACGCGGCCGATATTCTAAAATTCCAATAATAAAATTCACAGACATAAATAGTTCCTCACCATACTCACTTAATATGATGGAGGATACTAACTGAGTGTCTAGCTGGTATTATTAATAGGTGTGTAGGCTTGTGTAGGTAATGTTTACTCGATAAAACGTCCTTCTAACTAAGAGCTCATTAGACATATGGGTTATCTGCGCATGTTGTCTGTTGTTCTGTAATAAAAACAGAAAGCTTATTTTATACTCATTTCACAAAGTACAGCACGTGCAACAAGTAACAGCGTAGCAGCACCGCGTAGTATTCGAACACCAAATGCTATGTCCGATTAGTCACCGCGTAGCATCCGAACAGCAAAGGCGCTATGTCCGCCTAGTCACCGCGTAGCATTCGAACAGCGACCGCGCTACGTCCGCCTAGTCACCGCGTAGCGTCCGCGCCAATAGGGTATTGGCTGCGCGTTTCTGTGCCTGCGCGTAGGCAGTTTGTAAAAGTAGGCACATAACCGAATGCTTTGGCTATACATCCACCATAGGTGTGTGTGTGTAGTGGAGCGATGCGAGGATATTATACGTAGCGAGGCTGTGAAACGGGAGATGTGCGAGGAAGCTAAGCGGTGCGAGGTTGTGAGTCTTGCAACGCAGCTTAGCACATCTCTGACGGATGTGAAGCCTTCTAGGACCCAGGGCATTTTGTGTCAATCAAATAAATAGTATATTTTTGGATATTTATTATTTGACCTATGCTCGTAATCGTGTGTTTATCTCCCGAATGGCCGCTTTTATAGTTTGTAACGTGACGATATTTTCGTGGACGTCCACGATATAGGGGAGAGGTGGCATGAAAGGGACACGTATTGAAAAGGATTTACTAGAGGAGCCTGTACAATAAAAAAGTCCCGTTCATGCTACGTCTCCCCCATAGCGTGGACACGCACGATAATATCGTCTCGTTACAAATTATACGAGCGCCCATTGTATAAAAATCCCATCGGTTCAAGATCGGCGCCAAAGTGAAGAGCCTGAAGCCCGGCGACCGCGTAGCGATCGAGCCGGGCGTGCCGTGCCGCTACTGCGAGTTCTGCAAGACCGGCAACTACAACCTCTGTCCTGACATCATATTCTGCGCGACGCCGCCCGTGCACGGCAACCTGGTGCGCTACTACAAACACGCAGCCGACTTCTGCTACAAGTGAGTGCGAAATGTTAGGATATCTTATTGGAGAAAACCTCAAGAGGGCTTATCATGAGCTCTTATAGCAGAACCTAAACAGAACTGCCCTGCTTAAAACAAGACAGCGCTGTAAGTGACACGTATAGCGCTTTCTCGTTCTGAGCGGGGTGCTTCTGTTAGTTCTATTTAGGTCCTGTTTTAAGAGCTCATGGTAAGCCCCCTGTAGGGTGCTCATTCTACATCCCAGTGTGCGCTGAAAAAAGTTACTCCGGGAACCCGCAGTACCCGTACCATTTTGGATCGAACTCCCTATCGATGACGAGCGGTACGATGATAGAACGTAGCCGTGGGCATCATGTCAAACAATTCCTCGAAAGTAACACCGTTGTGTAATCATTTAATACATATGTCAATCACTATAGGTAATCTTGCGGTATAGGAGTGGTGCGTGCTAGAGGGCATTAAGTAGATACGATACCACGGAACAGGTAGATACGGTTACGCCATATTATTCATCGAGTCGAAGACATAGGCACCTTCATCACGATGTATATGTAGACGCAGGTGCACTTTGTTGCGCCATATGGGGACCGTAAAATACCCACCTATAGCAGACTGAAACTAGTCACTCACGAGATAACCATTCTGATGGACATCGGTTATTATCATTATACATTGCCGAAGAACCGAATTGTCCTAAATGAGTTCTTGAGTGGAGACGTTGTGTGTCCTGTCAGGTTGAGCGACAATTTCGATGTTATGGCTAGCGAAAACAAGGCGGTTAGTTCTCTGGATAATCATTGCCTTCCAGGCTGGTTTTTAGCTAAAAAAATGAACCGTCCAACACCAAAGGTGGACACAGTGGTTTTTCGGTTAGTAATAGACGCTTCTGGTAGACGGTCCTTAGTCTCTGTCTACTCCTCCTGTGGGACAAAGGCGTGAGTTTAAGTATGTATCTGGTAGTTTACTTGGTCGTTTCTCAATGGAACCGTTTAACCAACGTAAGCGTACATCCACAGACTGCCAGACCACGTAACAATGGAAGAAGGTGCCATGCTGGAGCCACTATCCGTGGGCGTGCACGCGTGCCGCCGCGGCGGCGTCACCGCGGGCTCCGTCGTGCTCATCCTGGGCGCCGGGCCCATCGGACTGGTGACACTCCTCGCGGCGAAGGCTATGGGGGCGAGCAAGGTGCTGATCACAGGTCAGTAGGGGACCGCGCAAGGCGATCGAGGGAGCGCCTCTAAATAGTTAAAAGATCGTGGGAGTGGATACCTTTAACCGATCAAGTAGTTGAGTTTTGATAGTAATCAATTAATTTTCTATCTACATATAACAATGCTAAATTCTACGATTACCAAGGATACGAGTATGCATATGGAAATTATAAGACGTCGCTTCGCCGTCACTCGCCGTCGGCACTGAGCCTAACGGCATTAAAAGCGATGTATCATTTTCGCTAGCAAAAAGCTAACATCGACCGATCTCACGACTACGAGTAATCTAAGCAGATTCTCCGCAAAAACTAGCCAATTGCTAGAAACCATATTTGCTTGAAAATTTGTTAAAGAAACTATATTGCTCCGCAGACATTCTTGAGGACCGGCTAGTGTTCGCCAAGAAGTTGGGGGCGGACGCGAGTCTACTCGTGAGCCGGGACTCTGACGAGGCGACCCTGGTGCAGCGCGTACACGAGCTGCTGGGCACCCATCCCGACATCTCCATCGACGCTAGTGGCGCACAGGCCACCGTACGACTAGCAATGTTGGTGAGTAATGTTTCACGCAGTTAATATAAAAACTTTTAGTGTCGACTACCTATTATGTATTTTGATTCTTTAGTCTACGCTCCAATATTACAGAGTACCAATTATTAAAGAGCTGTTCAAGAGCGAGTTAAAGATAAAATGTATATTTTTAACAATTGCTGTACTTTATGTCGGCTACTCAGAAAAGGCGCCATCTTAACAATCCCCAGAGTCCACTAGGTTTTTGCCATCTATATCGTCTAAAGACAAATCAGTCATACTGTTAGACCATGTCCACGATTTTCTATCGAACACAACTTAGGACATCGATGTACTTAGGGCAGTATTTTCCAAGATTTGCAGGCTTGCCTTTTTGGGCATGGGTTGCATTTTGGCAACCTTCCAGTTCTTAGATACTATACCAGTACCACTCAAGTCAATGGCGATACAGACGTGTGAGAGAAGGAGACAACTCAGTGCTGGAATAGATACAGTCAGGTCCACTAGTGGAATAAACGTACTTTACTTAACTTTACTTGTATACGTCCTGACTCCTCAGGATTTTAAAGGGCTTTTTTACGAACTGTAAAATTAAAAAGCTACTGGCGATCATTGAATAAACTAGGACTCACAGCGACGCAATTTACAATGTGATTGATGAAAATGTCTACCAAAGACTGAGTGTAGTAAATATCTTTTAAGTATACTGTTTGTGAAAGTACGCACTAGCTTTGATAAAAACAAAACAGTCAGCAGGTAAATTCTTCGCTTGTAAGTACATACAAGTCGGCTGTTATTACTCGGAATAACGTAGCAGGAAAATTCCATCGATCTAACGAGTTGGGGGCATTAAACCTTAGTCGAAGACTGCTGTAAAATGAAGTGGAATGTCGTGTGATCGAACCTTTAAAAATTTGAATACCTGTAATTGGTTTTCCTTTGGACTATGACATGAGATCGTTAAAGAGTTAAATTAGAGGTCTCTTCAGAGGTGGGCAACGCATTGGTAGCGCCCCTGGTGTTATATATAACCTATAAACACTGCGATGATAAATGATAGAAGATTCTAATAAAAATAAAAATTGTCCAGATTATGCTCTCGCACACGAGGGCCCGGGGTCCGCCTTGACCATCATCCAGGATTTGGCAGATCACGTAATTACAGAGGGGCGACTATTGTCTAACCTCTGCGACCCGGTTAACAGGGCAACCAGATCAGATCATAGTTACACTTTCAGTCACCTGAATGTGCAGGTTTCATCACGATGTTTTCTCTCGATTCCAATCGGTAAGTGATCGACTAATGTACCACATAATTCAGATTAGACTCATTGGTACATGGTGGCAATGGGAGTCGAGCCCGAGACCTCTCGCTTCTCTACTCTCGCTCGCTAGTCGGACAACTTAACCACTGGGCCACCGATGCTCAACACTGCGATCTTCTACTAGCATGTAAAGTTAAACTTAAAGGTCCCATGAATCTGTGAGACCCTTGCATCAGTGGAGTGTCCCACCTTCTTTTATACGACTAAGGTAGCAAACAAGACTAAGTAGAGTTGCCAACGTTTGTTTACTACTTACGGTCCGTCCCGCCTTATGGTACACAGTTACAGTTCAGAGCATGATATTTGCAATACGTATTTCATTACGTAACATAGTTAGTTTCTGGCGTGTTTCTGGACAGTCTGGCCACTGATTGCAGTTAAGTTACAGAGAAGTCTAACCTTTTCATACAATTGTATGGAAGTAAATTAGTACCTCTTCTGTGTGCGAATTGACAGTCTTCCCGCGAGGGTAAAGATAACTCATTGCTCTCACACACATAATACTAGGACAGCACAAGTTATCCAAATTTTAGTTACTCTTACTCGTTTTGTTTGCATTCAAGTTGTATGAAAACATTATTTTTTACATCAGTTTTGAAAAACTCCTTTATCGGCATTTTTTTACGTAACATCATATCATTCCCAGGCGACGAAATCTGGCGGCACGGCGGTGCTGGTCGGCATGGGGAACCCGGAGCTGACGGTCCCGCTGGCGGGCGCCGTGGCGAGAGAAGTCACCATCAAGGGCCTCTTCAGATATGTTAACGAGTGAGTATTGCGGGTGTACAGCTTAGATTAGCCCTATTTCTTAAATTGCTCGCATTCACGCGAGCGCTCGCCTTCTATGCTTGTCTTTTCTATCTAGCAACTTACTTCGAGCGTGAAAGAGATAGGTAGTGCACGCGAGCGCTCGCGTAGATGCGAATGGTTTCAAAAATAGGGCCCCTGAGCTCTAAGTAAAAAGGAGTTATACGATATGCAATATGTCGATAGAAAGGATATTTTATATTGTACAACTTTTACTACGGTTTGACCATAACTTTTTTCCCCAGCGATTCCAAACTTGCCGCCATAGTAAAAATTGTAGAGCATAAGAAATCATTTTGAAATACATATCGCTTAACGTTGTTGGTCATATAGGCTCACAGGCTTAACCATGGAAAAAGAAAAACCAGAACTATACTGACCCCCTTTTCACAATTCGACGTACGAATTTCATAGCGCCGCTGGTGATTACGCCACTACACTGCAGTTCGCCATTCAATTGTGTGACGTACGCTCTCGTTGCTACCATAGTGTTGAATCGACAATGTAAACTCGCACCAACATTTTAGCAGCGATCTGCTTATGAGATGAGATTATGCCTAAACCCTAAACTGATGTAAGGGGCTCAAGTCCAACACAGGCGGTTATTTCCTGTTAATGTGATGTGACCTTATAAAGATGTAAGAAGTTGTCGTTCAAAGCCTAACTCTGGCTTCTCTACTACTATACCAAATCATCGTCTTGCCGGCTGTACTCTCGCATTGCGGAGGACCCACGGTCCCCTTGACCATGATCCAGGATTCAGTAAAGCGACTGCCGTCTGATCTCCGTGACAACAACCGGACCAGATAGGATCATGTTTACACATTCAGATGAATAAATGGTTTCCTCATGCCGTCCTTTTTCACCGCAAGAGCAAGTGAAAATCATTATCCAATTGTCTGTTAATCCTCAGGTACCCGATAGCTCTAGCGATGGTTGCCACTGGCCAAGTCAACGTGAAGCCGTTGGTAACCCACCACTTCAGCATGGAGGAGACTCTCGAAGCGTACGAGGTAGCGCGCCGCGGTGAAGGCATCAAGGTCATGATACACGTACAGCCTGTCGATGCGAACAACCCCAGCAAGCGATGAAGTTTACATTTACCCGAGTGACTCTGAGTGACCTAACAATGACGAAATAAACTCTTTTCAAAGGACAGGGCATACTGTCAAATAATGCGTGAATACCTAAACATGACTGTAATAGAAAATGGCGGATGGACATGCCCAAAAAGGACTAACATATGTACTAAATATAATTCCCTGGCATCATAGCGACAATATGGCACGCTCATGGCCTGTCATCATAGAAATTGAACCACAGGGCCTGTCCTCCTTCGGAGTAAGGAGCTTTTTTCGTCATTGCCTTATGAGACTTAAAGGACAGCGCAACTACTCTTTAAAAACCTTGGATCAAGAACAAACTTGATCCGAGAAAAATACCTCGACTGATCAATTTCTTTTGATAATTTATTGCACTGTTATTCCAAAGTTCCCAAGATAATATATTTTTTTAAATACGTTATAAACCTAAATAACATTAATGAATTATCATTAAGAGTTATGAATGGTCACTCAGTGAATTCATTTAGGTAGGTAGGTACCTACTTATGCACAATTTTAATGATTAAATTACAGGGTTTGTTTTCTTTTTTTTACTACATATGTATTGCAGTAAATTAAATTTACACGAATATTTAGTTTATCTAAGTGTACTGTAGTAGGTGATAAAAATATTTGGCACGTAAAATTCTAAATCTAGTCGAACACAAATGGCGTGGCCAAAATTTTTGTTAATATTTAAAAATCACAGAATACCTCTATGCAAAAAATAATTATAATGAGACCTATTCAATCTATGCAAACATACCTTCTACCTTGGTACTTATTTCTTAAACTATCGGGTTTATATCGCATAAATGTGTTTAGAATGAAAAATCATATTAAATGCCTACATACTATTTTATGAATAAATGTTAAATTAAGACTAAAATTGATGTATAAAATTGGAATATTATATAAGAATTTTAGAACAGTATACCTTTTTTTTTTACTTCTTTTTGCCACAAATGCATTTTAATAACTGAAACACTTGTGTAAAATGCACTTCAATAGTATAAAGTATTTTTTATATAAAAATGGTATTTCATATAATCGAAAATGATCCAAAGAACACACACCTGTTACGAGAGTGAGCACTAAAGCCACTATGATGAGTGGTTTTTTTATGACCACATAGCTCACCTAAAAGGATTAGACCCACGGTACACTCCATATCTCTGGTCAAAGAGTTTCATACTTGGTCCTCAGGTAATCTTGTTATATGGAAAGCAGCAAGACATCGTGTTTAGTCATCACCGCCGAATTAGTATGACAACGTTGTTGCTTCGATTTGAACAAGAAAGTTATTTATTTATTTAACAGTTTATTGTGCACAATAACATTTATACAATATTGACATAAGGAAAACAACACAACAGGTACAGCTTATTTCATAAGAAATATCTTACAGCAGACCTACGGAAGAGACAGGGCATAATCAGAAAGGCAGACGGCGTGCACCTTAAAATACCTAACCTGCATATAACTACAAAAAAAAATACTATAGAACCATCATCATCATCATCAGCCTACACTAGTCCACTGCTGGCCATAGGCATCCACCCGCAGCCTTTCGCAAATCGTCTCACCACCTGGCCGGAGGTCGTTCTGCACCACGCTTGCCGAGTTGCGGTCTCCACTCAAGAACTTGTTTACCCCAGCGATTGTTGATTCGTCAGCAGATATGGCCAGCTCGCTGCTACTTTAGCGTACGAATTTTATTCACTCTGCAGCTGACTGTATATCTACCTACAATTGCCACTGAATACTATTGCTACTAACTGTACCTACCAGTAGGCAGTGCCCAGCAGTAAAAGTTACCTGAGCCCTTCGATCGGCTATACCAGATATAGATCGCCCTCCTGTATCTATTTCCTTTTTGTGACCTCGCCAAACCGTTTTATTGCTTCGTACAATAAAAAATTAAATTACGTCATGCCGCGTGCGGGCGGTACGCGGTGGTTACGCGATGGCTTTACGGACGCTACGCGGTGGCTACTAGGCGCTACCGTCTGGTAGCCTGGGCTAATTGGGTTATAAGTACGAATGTTGTGGATTACGGAGTAATCTCCGAAACTTTTCGAATATCTTAGGGTACTTTTGAATCCAAAAATAATAGGATATCGCTGGTTAGCTGATGTTTAATGAGGTCTGAACTGCATACACAAACTTATTTGCCTTATAGAAAGCCACGATATTAAAGAGTGCAGTTTTTATTTAAAAAAAAAAATTGAGCAATAGCTTTGCTTACTTTAGGGCTAGATGGCGCTGTGTGAACTGTTCAAACATATTTATTTTATTTAAATTAGAAATTCCTACACAAATTGCAATATATGTAACCCAAGATCAACATCCCTACACTAATATTTTATATGCGAAAGTAACTGCTGCTTTAACGGTTAAAGCACTGCACCGATTTCGATAACATTTGGTGTAGAGACAGTTTGAAATTGAGGATGGACGTAGGCTACTTTTTATAGTTTTCTACTTTTTTACTCGCGCTATTAGTTTGCCTATAAATATAACCGTTGCATATTGAGGGTAATTTTCGAAACTTTCGAACTAATTTCGAAAATTCGTTCACTAATAGAGAACTGTTTCTTCCCCCTTGTCTTAAGGTAGGGTCTTTAGGGTAAGTAGGTACTTTAGGACAAAATAACAGGATCTCGGGACAGTCGTAGGTATACATGTTAGCAAGAGTTTGGAAATGCACAGTGCTGAGGACGCAGGGGACAGCTGTTATTGTAGGCGATTGGAAAAGCGACAAATATTTTTTCTATTTATTTATTTTTCTAATAAAAATTATAAAGTTTATGTCGTTACATAATTACAAAATAAATGTTTAACAAGAAACTTAAAAATATTTCTACAAATTGAACGATGCAATGATGTGGAACCTATGTAGGACAAGGTAAAAGTAAGTAGGTGTCCACTTTAAAATGCTGCGTATCAATGGACGAAAATATTTTTGGGTTTTGTTCTTAATTTAAAAAACTATAAAAGAAAACTTTATGCAAACATTTTAAGTTCCTACATATCATGGGTAGTAGCAGAGAATCCACGTAAAATAAATACTCTCTAGGACTTATAACAAATAACTATATTAGGTAGGTAACTAATATAATCTAATATTACAGCAAAAGGTCATTCATGCGAATTAGCGTTTAAGTATTTTAAGATATATGAAAAGTATGAATAAATACCTAGGTACCAGAAAAAATAAATCTACAAAATAACTTACAAAATAAAGTTCTTAGACAAGATGGTGGTACGGAATTAACCGTGTGTGAGTTAAAATACCTGGAGAGGTTTTCTCTTGAGAGTACAACATGGAATTCTTCAAGAAAGGGGTTAAAAGGTTTTTATGGGGTCGGAAACGCGTGGGTAATGCCCCTGATATTGCAAACGTCCATAGGCTGCGGTGACTGCTTACCATCAGGCAGGCCGTAGCTTGTTTGCCACCTTAGTAAACCTTGTTTTTATTTTTATTTTATTTTTATTTAAAAGGCACATACAACAAATTACAGTCATTAAACAATACTGTGCCAAAATTTCTTAAATGTAAGTACTAGACTATAATTCTTATCCATTATGTGCACAGCATGGCTTAAAGTACTTGTGGCCAGATTTTTTTACATAAGTTAGAACGATTTTCGTCAGTAATTAAATATCTAATTGTGGGCGTACTTACTACGAGCAGTCCTCACCGTGATTGTAACTTAATGATCTAAGTAAGTAATGTGATGCAATGAATTAAGGTGCAGCGGGGCAATCTCGACTGCGGAAAATTTCCAATAATCGCCATAATTTCCGTATTTTACCAGTGCCTTCTATGTCCGGAAAGTGGAAAATCGTTTTTACAATTTTACCACAGATGGCGTCGGTTGTACAGGCCATTTTGTTTTCGACAATATTCTATGTATGCACGTGTGAATTGACTGCTTAGACTTTCGATAAATAAAATTATTTTAACCGTGTTTTTTCAAGTTGTTTAAAGGTGACCCGTATATTTATATCCTGTTGTATGTTAGCTTATATAGTAATAGAATCAAAATTTATACATGCGAATCTGTAAAAATTAAACATAAATTCTCTTGCGCATGATAAATGCAATAAATTTTCATTAAAGTTATTTGAAATAGTTATTATTAGTCTTCAAAGTTGTTCTTCGTAACTTACCAGTTGAAACTGCCCCGCTCCATCTTACTTTATAATTAAACATTTTGAGCTCTTCAATTTTTGGTATTCTTCAACGATGTTCTGTATAGGCAATATTCTATGGTCTGCTAGCTCTAGGAGCTCAGCTCTGCGTTGGTGTAGGGCATCCAACGTCCTGACACTGCAGTCTTCTAATGTTTCGTTTGTTTTTACCAACGCGGTTGACACGCTGGCAGCTTCCACGCCAGCATATCGACCGCGATGACTAAACAACCGTAGATGCGAGGCAAATCTAACGTTGGACACTCGCACCTCTTGAATATGTTGATCAAGACTATTTTGAAATTCCGCTACTGCCACGTCAAGTGAATCTTCGAATAACCGCCTATACTTCAAAATGCGCGGCGCGTAGCTCATCATCTTTAGTTTCTTAATATCAGCTCCGATATGAGGATCACTAACAAGCATATTTATTTTGTTCTCTATTTTTCCCAGCCAAAACGTAAATGGGTACAACTCTTTTGCATCTAGAGATAGAAATTGCATTGCATGTTCCGGCAGTTTCTGAACATTGTTTTGGATCGCTTCTAAATGTGAGCTTAGTCGTGATACATGGTGCTGCAATTCTGCGAGACGAATATTGCGACAAGTATTTATCCGCTCTAAACGAATATTATGTGAAGTCATTTTTAAAGAGTAACGCATTTGTAACGACCCCGATCTCTCGGTGACCCACTGCTGTGCCTGCCGTTGAAGTTCATCTGGCACTAAAGACATATTGCTCGCGAAAGCTTCGAGAAAACCATTCCTCCAGTTCATAAGTGCCACACCTTGAAGTTCTGTTTGTAAAACTTCTCGTGGCAATATCGATCGTTTAAAAGCATTGTTTGGAGTGGGCGACATTGGCCCGGTTCCACACATATTGGCAGTGTTTTCGTTTTCCCTTGATCTAGGGTGTTTTTCTAGAAAACAATTGAACTCGGCTAGCAAAATTTTGGACATTATCTTTGGTAAAGTCAAATACTGCTTAAGAAGTCCAATTTCTGCAGTACTATGTAAAAGGTAATTATCAGCTACACTTGTAAGTAATGCAACGATAGATTTATATCGTGTTTCTAATTTGGCAATATCCGGTGCTACTCTCAATTGTTCTAAAGCAACTGTAAAAGCCGTCTCTTGCATTAACTCTAGTCCATCGTGGTTGAATAATAGATCCTCCACAGCCGCCATTGTGAGTTTCTGAGCTAAAGCTGAGCGTAACATGTGATTGTCCCACAGATGCGCTGCATCATGTAGAATGGAATATGTATCTCGGAGATTATCACCCAAAGATAGAAGGCTCTTTTGTAATGTAACTGTTTCTTTTTCAGTCATTGTTACCACTACAGGGCATATTTTTTCTGTATTCCGACTAGATACGTCAAGACGATTGAAAGCGACATCTAAGATATGTATTAAGTTCGGTAGCGTATGGGCCTGATCTTTGCAATCCATAGTATTACAGTTCGCTATAGTTTTGTGCAGTTCATCCAATTTACAAGAGAATCCAGTAAAAACATTGGTTACAGCCAGCCTATACGCGTCTACTAAACGATTTACAATAGCGCCTACTTTCTCTTCTATCGGGTCATTTATTGGGTATTTTAAGATAGAAGTAATCGAAGAACGCGAACCTATCGTTTTAGTTTGGCTGTTTATGACTGGCTTCAGAACGGTTCTCTCTTCGATACGGCAGTGTGTGTTCGGCCGATGGGTATCTATTGGCATTGCCAAAAACAACTGATTAAGCATCGATCGTACTTTTATTAAACTTTGATCTGCTTGAACTTTTAGTTGAGCCTCCACTTCTTTATAAGCTCTGGAATTACTTAGAAGTTGTTGGTTGACTTCGTATATTTTATCATCAAAGTCATGAACCAAATCTTTTATTGGTAAATGCCCTATGGTTTTGAGTTTCTGGAAATAGTCTCTCATTACTTTTCTCAGTCCATCAGCCCTCTCTCTTTCTAACGCTAATCCATTACGAGTATAATTAGCTAAATCTTCTGTACGTATTTGATAAAACTCATTAACCTTATTAAAAGTTTCTTTTTTTGCATCTTCTTTTAAGGGCCGTTTGTGAATGTCGATTGTGTCTACGATACTGTGAATATCTTGTTCGTTTTGTTGAACATGCAACAGTAGTTGTTCAGACAGGTCTCGAACTTTCGAATCGATATGTTTATTAACTTGTGCTGCGTCACGAAACAGGTTATTCATCTCTGTATTGTGGTTAATCTTTCTTTCAGCTAAATAATTTGTGAGGAGTGGACCGCTTCTACGTGGAATCCATATATCAGGCAACGTAGTGACCATGCCCATATCATCCTGGCATCCTCCGCCCCCATACACCACCTTTATTTTATCCGCCTTCTGGTTGTACCCACCCGAAAGTCCTGATATAGATGGAAATGAAAGTTTGCTTATCACATGATTACTATATAAACTCTCCATTACGGTTACTACTTAGGTATCGCTTAAAATTCTCTAATTTGTGTTTATTTATAATATCAAAATACAATCTATCAATCTATCACTTTTTGAAAAAGGCTTTAAGTCGTTTAATATCTTGACAACCATTTGAAGAGTTTTTTTCTAAACATATTTCTTTTTTTAAATTGTATGTCTGTGCACCCATTAATAAAAAAATAAAAAATTTTAAACAGAAAGTTAGGCAATTGGCACACTGCAGCGCAGCACCGTACGGTGTTGCGGAAATCGCATCCACGTGCAAGGCTGCGGATCCGCATCACCGTATGTTTCCATGGACAACTCCTGGACTGCATTTCCATAGACAATTCCAGTGTTACAAGATAGGGCGCTTTGTTTCAAAATAAAAGTGTGAAACGGATCGTTACTATGCTCAAAATTGCTCATCCATTTCGTTTATGTTCCTTCGCGGCTAAACAGCTGTTTATTCTTTAAAGTCAGGTGTTCATTCATAAAGATAGGCATTGAAATTCCAGCCATTACAATATCTGAAGTTGCTAGATTGCATTTTATGGACTTTTATAAATCCTGTAAGCAGATAGGATATTGTCTCTTAACATTTAGTGGGCAATTTTATTATAATATTTCTCGGCCGTACACATTTTGAATCGGCGTGAGGAACACGATGAATTGAGGTGATGTCATGGTTCGATATAGGACATTTTATGAAGTTGCATAGGTCCATCATAATTGTAATAAGGTTTTCTCCACGTTTCTCCATTAAATTATGGACTTCGATGTTGGTATTTCTAGCTTGTTGTTGCATAATGTTGATGCTGATCTCCAACTCAACAATCCGAGAGGCTTTGTCCAAGTTGAACCTGAGTAATGAATCCCGATTTGCGAGCTTATTTTCGAAATCGACTTGCCGTTCAGAGATAGAGATCGACGAAGATTCCATGTCAGAAATTTGCTTATTATGCTTGGGAAGGGTGTTATTTATGCGAGCGTTGTCTTCATTAAATTTAGAAATGTTCTCGTTGATATTGTTAAGCGAGCACGTAATTTTAGTTAATTCATTTGACAGTAAGCTAACCACCGAGGCAATCACAGAATCCGTGATTTGTTTGGACATCTCAGCTTTGAGCTTTGATATCGTCAATTTATGATCCATTATTTTCCCAATAGAATCCAGTTCTGTAGGGTATTTTGTTCTACGCATGTTAACAAAGGTGTCACAGGTGTCCATTCGTGATGAACTTGAGGTATGTAGCTCGGGGTTAGACCCTACGTGATGTGGCGGCGAACGGTGCATAGTAGGTAGATAAGTTCGCTTGATTATTTTATGCAGCGCTAATAGCCGCTGCAAAGTTAATGAAGGTACGTGGCCGGATCGTTGGACGACGGACTACTTGCAGCGCTGTAGCGCTTTACGCTTCAGTTCACGCGAACACGATTGATTATAATTGCAGAATGTTTTTGTTTATAACTTTATCCACGATTCGAATCACAGTACACCAGTTAAACTCGATAGCACAGTTCACAAGGAAGAAAATGATGTAACTTTTCAATGTTTGAAATTTAAACCACAAATTTGATTAAATATTGCGGAGCAACTTGTTGACGAATGTTACTACAACGACAGCGCGGGTAGGATGATGGGTAGTGATGTTGAATTATAGTGTACTGTCATAGTTCTGACCCCATAAAATTTTTTTTTTGTTGATATAATATTCATTGATATTTTTGCAGGTGTGTCTAAAAGCAGTGCGGCGCTACTTTATTGTATTGTAGCAGAGAGCTATATTTTCCAGGCACTATTCGGGCTGGAGAAATGAAACCCAGAATCAAAGAATTTTGAAAAATATATTATATTATTAAGATTATCAAGGTCGCTGGTCGAACAATCAATCTTTCTTTCACCATAATGTGACAGCTGAAGTGGGTACTCAGTTTGACAGTAGGTAAATTATTGTTGCAAGAGCAGTAGTTTCCAAAATGTTAACTACTATAGTAGGACCAAGCTAAGTACGAATCGCTTTTTAAAAATAAAAAAAAAATCTCTGAATGGCAACTATGCTTTGTCTAAAATAGGATGATAATTTTGACAGCTCACTAATTATTGGTCTTTGGCGCACGCCTATGAAGTTTTGTGTTTTTTTCGGTAAAATGTACTACGGAAAATGTCGTACTTCATAGACAGGCCCCGCCGTGAAGTGCCACGAATAACGAATAACAACAGACAATCGAAAATCGATTTTGATATAATATAATCGAATATTTAAAATTAACATTTAGGTAACCTTATTATTTGTTGTTGTACCCTCCCCCCTAAGCATATCCTTACTAAATAAATAAACCTCTCACCCTATCATTCTCATATTCATTCACTCACAAACTCATTCAGCAACACATTCACACGTTAACTCTAAAATGTTACTTCTGTTTATTACCTAACGCGTATTCGTACATTCCTGATATTACTATGGCCTCGTGGTCGTCTAGTTATACCTACGTTGTGTTTGAGGTAACCCAAGACTTTTAGAGTTGGAAGATAAACAGGTTATTATGATTTGTTAGGATAAATGGCTACCATATAGTAAATATATAACGTACTTAATTTAAATATAAAATACATGTTGTATGGTCAAGGGGAATATTGATATTAAGGGGATTTAGGGACTCTCCGTACTATATAAAAAAAATAGAGGGATGGGAGAGTGAATCTTGCCCCAGCCATTACACTGGCTCATCATATCCTCTAATGGCTATCCTAATAGAGGAAATGATATCTCTCCGCAAGATTCCGTTTGGAGCAGCCAAAGACGTCTTTTAAAAACTCCAATCCGCCCAGCAATGTTTTTTTTTTATATATTGAATGAGAGGGCACAAGTAGATAAGTCATAATCGTCAGTCAGTTTGTTTCGAGTTATGAAGTGACTTGAGAGGACGATATGAACAATCCAGTGTCTCCAAAGCATATCCAGATGATAAATGTATAAAGTAGATCCATAAAGCTTGTAGCTCTCTCTCTCCATGAACTCTCCACTTCGTGTCGTTGATGGTAGGTCGATCATGTGCGGAACGTACTCCTGGGCATAATAAATCTCACTCGGAAAACAGCTTACTCAAACGCAATGCAGGGTGCAGGTATATGTTTAGACTCGTCGATGTGGTTGTGCCATCCCATACATTAAAGGCGAATACTTGGGCTGTGTTTCCTCGTGGCTACGGTGATGGGCCCGAATTCCGTGGCACAGATATAGGTAGTATAATAGTATCAGCAGGTAGTCCCTGGAGAGAGTGCTCCAAACACATGCAAAATATGCATAGCCAAATACTGGCAGTGATGTCTTCAGTTAGTAATATTTGGATATGTTCCATAGATCAATGGTGTTGCTCCAATTCCAATGGCCTTGCCATGATATGTGAATATTGGGGATAATATCAACCCTGTTTTAATTTATTGAAATCCGGATCGCAGAGATAGGTAGCAACCATGTTGCACTCGTAGCATTAATGGCTTAGCCATCATTGGTAGATAATTCGTGTAGAAATTCCTTGGTGGTTGTGAATCCAATAATAGCAGTTATGAAGTAAGTAATATTGAAGTCCGGACAGGAAGCTCCTGTAGAGTCCACCTTCCAAGGTCCGACCAGTGATTTATGATAAGTTAAACTGATTGATTCTCCATGAGTATGTATACAATTTGCGATTACATCCAATGCACAGACCAAAATGCCGGAATCAGCTCTTTCGCATATAGGTGGACATTCACGAAGTAAAAGAAGCGATTTGTGGGTCAAGCCAGGTACAATTGCTACACCAACGGCTCCCCGAGGGCCCTCATTCTAGCGATATTGAAACGGTTTCGCATGAGTTACGTGATTCAGACAGTCTTGCAGCTTCCTGTTGTACAAGGCCGAAGCCTTTCAACACCACGAAACAACAACTCGTCCGAATAGCTATCAGCTGCGCTCTCCCTTCTAAGATCTTCGACATCGGTCAACCAGAGAGTCCCAGATGCAGCTTTATTCCACCTTTTGATTACCTCCAAACACCACTAACACTCAGTAAATCGCCACAGATGCGGACGGCGTCAAACGCACAATCTACTCGAGATTTAATTCCGGTCTGGGTACACTTTTACATACTCACAAACCATACACATATGAAGAGTCAAACAACACAAAGTAAAGTAATATAATCAAATTTCAAAAGTATAATATTTTCCAACAACCATATCATAATATTAATTATCCGGTCTATCTTTGCTATCCGAATACAATCTTATATTTTTGTTCCGTAGTAGGAACCTAAGCTCATTCTTTAATCAGTAATTTAATAAACAAATCCTAAATAGAGGAATAAAACCCAACCCATCTGGAATTCAAAAACATGAACCCAATCCTAACAACTCAAACAAATGCTGCACCCGTAATGATATTATTTCCTTCTTTGATAGCTCATTCGAAATACCTGTAGCCTATGTGTATTGTACTTTATGTAGATAGTTCGTAAAATCATTCCAAGCTAGTATTTATTTTTATCTAGGTACCGAAACCAAACTAATAAAATCTTTAGTGACAATTTGTCAATATAATCCAGTCACGCAAACAACCACATACCAAGCATCCTTTCATACTTTACATGATAATTAACTTTTACGCCCATATCCAGAACGGTCATTAATCGCCTCTCGCTCAATATTTGGTACAATTGGACCTAACCAATCATTGTATGATTTTGAGACGGATCTTACTACTAATGTGGTTTTGTATATCAGCTGTTTTAATTGCCTTCGGTCAGTACATTCTAAAAAGCCGTTGTTGCCAAGGTTAACTCCCATCCCTAAATGTCTTTGTAAGGTCAAGTACCTAATAGCGCAAAACCCTCGCCTAATGTGAACTTGGTGTATAAATGAATGTGATCACCTTCGGCTAGGCGGCCATCCATGGAAACTAACAAACACATCGCT
This sequence comes from Blastobasis lacticolella, assembly GCA_905147135.1. NCBI lineage: Eukaryota > Metazoa > Arthropoda > Insecta > Lepidoptera > Blastobasidae > Blastobasis > Blastobasis lacticolella. The sequence continues at coordinate 13,552,897 of LR990053.1, read as the reverse complement.
ACAAAATGAGATCTGCGTCCCCATTTTTATTTTAGTAGGTACAATCTCACGATTTAATTATGCGCGCACATTATGTTCAGATTACATGGCATATTTACTAATTGACTACTTCTGTATTTTCAGTCGACGACAAATCGATCGCTGATTTTCGCATGACGGAATTATTGTAAAAGATCCATCGTAATTGTGAGATAAGTGGACAAATTCCCATTGTGCTTATTTAATATTTTGGTGAATACAATATGGTGCAACAGAATATAATCAACCAATAGTATAATGGTGTTATTTATGGCTATAACCTAGTCTCCCAGGGTAAGTAAAACTTAGCACCTATTTTGGAAATAACGCGTAGAAACCTACAGTGTTTAAAATGGGCCAAAACTAGGGCACGGTTGTAAGTCTCATCGGAAGATGTGCTAGTTGTATTCTTAATTTGAGAATACCTAATGTGAATAATCGTCCATTAAATAAAAGTCTGTTGTATTTCTGTTTAATGCAATATTGTTGCCCTACCATGATTTTAACCTAATACTCGACCTAATCCTAGATGTATTGTTTTATTAACTGTAATCTCGTCTATTTTTAGGTAGTTGATATGGGATCTGTTGGTCTGAGGTAGTAACTAGTTTCGGCCTAGCGTGGAACTCTATTTTGTGGCATCTTGTGACTCGATATTGATTATGAAATTAGTTTGGATCCTTACGAATGGGCATTCAAAGGTAGGTAATTGAGTTGTTTGGCTTTATGCTACATAGTCTGACTCTAATTGTACATAAATTGTTTTGTCGCCCCTTCACATTTCTACCCTAAGCAGAACTCTAAACAGTCTAGTTTATGATCTATCCTAGTTTAATATCATTGGATAGCATCTTATCTCTTATCTCCACCCAGCTGAACCTTCGGTTAGTAAGCTTAGTCTTTCAGATTGCTCCGAGCTAGGAGTGTAACGGACTGCTGATTCTTATTGATGGTGTCATCATAGCTGATGTATGACCTACTTAAGCCAACTATAATATGATACTAATATTTTACTTATGAAAGCTTTACGTTTAGTAATTACGTTAATACCTAGTATAGTCAAATACTTAGTGAAATGGACATCTGTAATCCCTTTTAGTATTAGAAAATTTTCTTTCCAATTTAAGATGTTATGAGTTTACTGATTGAATACTAAGATGAACCATACAAATAATGTTAACCTACAATTGTATTGCTATAGGCTCGCCCCTCACCGTTTCAATTCTATGATTCTCCAGTATAATAAATACTGTCTATGCGTGGGTTCAACCTATTTGAAAACTTAATCATATTTGAGAATTATAAATCATTATACTTTATTGGTAGGGTATTTATATTGGACTATTATTAATGTTACTGAATATTAAAGGATTTTCCTTCCTTTTCTTTGTTATTACAATTTTATGTTATAAGCTTTACTGATTATTCATTTTCCACACTTTAATTCCTAAGGATGATCCTAACATACCTAGTCTATCTAGCTTGTCCCCAAGTATGAAGCTTGATTCTATTCCTTGTAATTGCAAATGTAATCAAAATAAAGTTTATAGTATTACTTTATGTGAGTGTGTGTGTGTTCCTGCCTATGTGACAGAGAAAAGACCGAATTTCTGTTGTCTTCTCTCCCCTAAGCACGTGTCTAATACCTATACTACCCTAGATTCCCTAACCAGTTTGGAGTGGAAAAGCACCAGTGGTCACATCAAGGCATAGTGAGATTCCATAGTCCAAAAAGTGTATGCTTAACCTTCCAACAGAACTCCTCCGGAGCGTGCTGATGGAATGTGTACCTGGCAAGTCCAAGGGTCCACACTGCCTGGGGAGGATCCTCGGAAGAAGTGTACAAGATCATGAGTCATCAGTATTCGGGCAGGGCACTGTTTAGCGAGCAGCGGTCAGACCCGCCCAAGCGGCGTACCATGTTTCCATGGCCAGCTCTTTCCCGAAACCTTAAACCCATGCCAGACTTTAGGTACAAGCGACCGCTAGTCCCATCGTAGATAGTTAATATTTTAAAACAAATGATGGGGACGTAGGAACCACTTGCCCGAATGGTTGTCTGAAATCCATTCAGATCCGCCCTTAAAACAAGGCGGCACCAGGAACCTAAGGAAAAAGCATCAACAACTCCACCTGAAACAAACAAACTAATTAGAATTTTATCACTATTCCAGTTACACTAACGTACCTGTATGTTATTTATGGTAGCACTGATTCTAATACTTTATCTAGATAAGATCTTTTATAATGTAAAGAATCTAAATCTTAATCTCAGTAAAAGTAGATTTAAGTAATCAAACTGAGTCCAAACACCATTTAGACTCAACTGATCGTTCTCAAACTGTTTATTAGCATTAAAAATTTCTATACAATGAAAACGCGTGCGTTCTGGACCACTAGTTAAAATCGACTGTCTTGCTCCGGTGTTCACATCATATTCTACCGACTACAGAACAAAGCCCTGCGGTCCCCAACACAGGACGATGTTATTGCTTATTATAAACATAGCCGAATTCGGAGAAAATATAGACGTCATTAATGGTCGCCTCAGTTAACAAATTCCCTTACGTAGCTAGGCCACTACAATGGCCCGGTATGCAACAATGAGTCTTACATTAGGATAGATTTATTGCTTTTATATAAACATAGCAGAATTCGATGAGTACAGAGAAACGATATAAACCATGAATGATCGCCTCAGTCTAACAAACACGCCGCCGCCGTACCGTAGGCATATTTCGCGCGAAACGCTTCCCAGAATCATCATAGATATATTGCGCACGAAGCATCTCACAGGATCACTATATGTTATGTTTCGCGCGGAACAAACTTTCATTTAACTCCATACGATGATTAAGAGTACGCTCTATTTATAAGGCGATAAAGTCGATATTACACTAAAGATCCTCTGTTTCATAAGAATAATGAATAATAAACAAATAGACAACCGTGGACAAACTCACACAACGCCATCCAGTCCCAAAGCAAGCAAAGCCCGCGTCATGGGCGCCAGACAACTGATAAACCACTCATACACTTTTAAATACACACCCATTACACACAGAACACCCAGACCCACAACAGAAACCAAAATTCATAATTTCAATCTCCACCCGGCCGAGAATCGAACCCGGGTCCCCCCGCGCAGCAGACCGGCATGCTAACCACTGAACCACTCAGGTCGTCAAAGAAACTCATGCGATTCCCACGGCACAATCTCTCGATGCCGATGGAATCTACGCTCCAATGATAACAGAATAAGGTTGATATTTGTTTTGCCTTCCGAACACCGACCCAACTCGATACTTGCCTCCAGCAGAAAATGGGCCTTACGAGTAGGCATTAAGGGCGTGAATAACCTGTATTCAAGTAGTGATCAAATTGTGGAGTATAGTCATTTCCTTTAATTTTTATATTTGGATACATTATTATTAAAATGTCCCCATCTATTTTACTATAAGTAAGTATTGATGCTGACCTCCCCACAGTTGGTAGGTAACTGTTTAGGTATATTCTAGGAGGGGAATTGTTTTAGGTGATGTCTGTCTTATCTAGGTACTTATCTAGGTTGTTACTACTTAGGTATTTAGTTAGACTACCGCAATGTACCTATTCACTTGCGGATAGAATACTACCTAAATCTGATTATCGTGCCTATTTAATATTTGAGCTTAGGTGGAACCGTCACATTGTAACTGAACTCTTATTCTTTGTTTGGATTTCACCTTAAGAGACCTTTCACAACAACAATTTCGAGTCGCGCGTATTCTACGTAATACGATGACTGACCGAATAGAAATACGCACGTGTCATAATCGTCGTTGTAGAAGGGTTTTTAATGTCGTATTAATAAATTATTAATTCAGAAGAAAATAAATAGTTTATTTTGTATAATACGTATAGCATAACCATGCAACTATCGATTCCAAGTTCTATGAGAATGATAATCGATAATCGAATAGATTCATTAACGATTTTACACAACCACATCCCTACTGTGATCTGTCAAAATTATCATCCTATTTTAGACAAGGTATAATGCCATGTCTTTTATCCGTCATAGAACGTCATTCATAAAAGTCATAACAAAGAATTTGACTGATTTGAAAAATATTGTTGAGGCGATTGGCACATTGGAGCATAGCATACATTTTGGCGAAATCTGGAAATATGTGTAATTTTTATATTGTTTTATATACAATAAAAATTTAGGAATTCTTCAAATTGTTATAATCTTTTCATAAAATATATTAGTTAAGCGAAAAATAATTAGAGAACTGAGTAACGGAATTCCTATTTGACAATCCTGGAGACCTCGCTTCACAGCAGCGGCCTATTTGACACCTTTTTATGTGGAAAGTACAGCGCCAAAAACTTATCTGACCCGCAGCCCTTGTCAAATGTGTCAAAGAAAAAAAACGACGGATCCGCACGAACACGCGTCGATGCGTTTTCAGTGTGTTCGACTATGAGTAATTTCCATAGAAACCGATGACCGCTCAAATAACTTTATGTCACGCACTAACACACGGCACGCACAACTGTACGGTGCTGCGTTCCAGTGTGCGGATCGCCTAAATAATAATGGACAATGACTGACAAGAACAGATTATCTAATAGATATTGCCACATCCACATTTTATATTTTCTACCACTGTCAGTTGATTCGGACTAAGCGTGATCCTATTATACTTAATATTATCTATATTATATGATAATATTATTATATATCTTATTATATTATAATACCAATCAGTGAGTGATAACATCGTGATGAAACTTACTGAATGGGTGGGTAACCATGTTCCAATCTTGTGTGTGTATGGTAACCTTGTAGTAGGGTCACGAAGGTCAAAGGGCAGTCTGATCTGATCTGTCAAATCCTGGATCATGGTGAAGGCGGACGTCGGGCCCTCGTGCGCGAGAGCACAAACGGAACATTTAGGTCGAGATGACTAAACCTTTGCGCAAGCCGGATGACCAATTGGCCCACACAGCAAAGGAGAAAGCCGATCTCTTGGGAAATCTGTTTGCTGTCGTCACGTCACGTCTGTTGTCACGGTGTGAGGGCATCATGCCAGAGGTTCGTTTCACCCAAAAAATCATAAGATGTGTGCTTCTCTCCCTAGACATCCGGAAGTCCAGTGGACCTGATGGCATTCCGGCTACCGTTCTCAAAAAGTGTGCTCCCGAGTTGTCTCCCGTGTTAATGCGCCTATTCAAGCTTTCCTACACCTCAGGAACGGTGCCGTCTTCGTGGAAGCTAGCCCTTGTGCATCCGATACCCAAGAAGGGTGATAATTCAGACCCATCAAATTACAGGCCTCTAAGGCTAAGGCAAATTATAGCTCTCTAAGGTGATGGAGCGGGTTATCAATATCCAGCTCCTCGGATACCTAGAGGACCACCAGCTGATCAGTGACCGTCAATATGGCTTTCGCCATGGTCGCTCAGCTGCTGACCTTCTTGTGTACCTAACACACCGGTGGGCTGAGGCCGTCGAGAGCAAGGGGGAGGCTCTGGCTGTCAGTCTTGATATAGCCAAGGCATTTGATCGGGTCTGGCACAGGGCACTGCTAACAAAACTCCCGAAGTACGGTATCTCCGAGGGGCTCTGCAATTGGGTATCCAGCTTTCTGTCTGGACGGAGCATCCAAGTCGTTGTCGACGGATGCTGCTCCGATACCAAGACCATTAATGCTGGAGTACCCCAAGGTTCAGTGCTATCTCCCACGCTGTTTCTTCTGCATATCAATGATATGCTGAATATTCCCAGTATTCACTGCTATGCAGATGACAGTACTGAAGATGCTCGTTATACTGGCCGTGCGAATATCCCTCGTTCCGTGGCGTCGGAAAGCCGAATAAGACTTGTGTCAGAGATTGAATACTCTTTGGAGCAAGTTGCTCACTGGGGCAGATTGAACCTGGTGGAATTCAACCCCTCAAAGACACAGGTCTGCGCATTTTCTGCCATAAAGGATCCTTTTGTCATGGTGCCGCAGTTCCAAGGAACACCTCTTTCCATCTCAAATAGTATCGGGATCCTTGGCATATCGGATAGCGTAAGATTCCGGAGTCACCTAGAAGGTAAGGCCAAACTGGCTTCGAAAAAGCTTGGAGTGTTCAACCGGTCCAAGCGATACTCCACCCCAGGGCAGCGCCTGCTGCTGTACAAGACACAGGTGCGGCCTCATATGGAATATTGTTCCCATCTTTGGGCCGGCGAAACTGCCGACCTGCTTAATCCTCTGAACTACGTACAGAGACGCGCCGTACGAATTGTCGACGATCCCATACAAACAAGGAAGTTAGAACCACTGGCTAACCGAAGGGACTTTGGCTCCCTGTGTGTGTTCTACCGGCTGTACAATGGGGAGTGTCCCGAGGAACTTTTCGATCTGGTGCCAACAGCACAATTCCGCCATCGCACCACCCGCCGTGGGCTGGGTACTCATCCCCACTACGTAGACCCTCTGTTGGTCACCACGCGAAGGAAAGAAAGTGAAAGAACGTTTCTCGCTCGTACGATTCGGATGTGGAATGAGCTCCCAGCCACAGTGTTTCCTTTGGACTATGACATGGGATCGTTCAAGAGGTATTTTAGAGGTCTCTTCAGAAGCGGGCATCGCATTAATGACTCCCCTGGTGTTGCTGATGTCCATAGGCGGCGGTGACCACTTTCCACCAGGTGGCCCGCATGCCTGTTTGTCTGCCAAATAACATAAAGAAGAAAAGATGATTATATGATGATATATTACATTAATATACTTTATAACCGAATCAAGCAGAAACGGCGTTAGGTTACAGAGGGGTTAGGTTAGGAGCAAAGCGACGAGCATGTTAGTTGTGATGAACCACCGCGCACGAGTCAAGCGAGCGAAGCGAGCATGCCGCGGTAGCGGCCGGCGAGTGCCAGAACCAATTAACAGGCGTAATTCGCTAATAAATTGATTAAAATTCTTTGGTACTTTTCCCATTAAAGCAGTTTATAATTAATATTTTTGGCCTTTTAACGATTTGGCCAATAGTGTTAAATAACTTAAACGTTAGTACAAACGAAGATTACGTAAAATAAATATTAGGACATAGGTATGATTATTACTAACTTGTCAGTTGGTATAAAGTCCTAATTAATTTGACCTAAAATTTATTTGTCATAAAAATGTTTAGCATAAAGATACAATACCTACACATAAATATATTTGATATAATAATCATACCTATGTCCTAATATTTATTTTACGTAATCTTCGTTTGTCCTAACGTTTAAATTATCTAACAATATTGGCCAAATCGTTCAAAGGCCAAAAATATTAATTACAAACTGCTTTAATGGGAAAAGTTCCAAAGAATTTTAATCAATTTATTAGTTGCCTGTACATACCCTTTTCATAAATTTTTTTTGTTCATGACGATGTCCTCTAGAGGGCATCATATCCAATTTATTGTGAAGTCACATAGGGCAACCTGTGGAAAATGAAGACGCTTCTAACGATAAGTAAGTAGGTACCCACTTAGTTTAGAAGTTATAAGGCAACAAATAAACATTGATACCGGTTGGTAGACGTTGGTAGGTATCAGGGCGTGGAATTGATTCACTAGACACCTTACCTTTTATTATAATGACAATATTAAATTATCAGTTAGGACAGGTCTAAAAAAATGACGTAATTGTCGGGAGGGAAATATACCCACAAGTCAGATTTGTTTATGAAATTCGTAGCAAAATATAACTTATCTGCAGATGGGCTGCCTTGTGCCGTCCCTGCATTTGCATTTGTGTGTGTGTGTGTGTTATAGAGATGTGACATTTTGTCTCTAATTGAAATTCGGTATGTACTCTGCTTCTGTAAATAATTTCTTTTCTCTATGATTTTCACTCATTGTTTATATTTTAATTAGATGTTCCGACGAAAATTTCAATATATGTAACCCAAGATCAAAATCATTACACTAATAGGTATTTTAAATGCCTGTCTGTCTGTTACGCTTTCACGGCTAAACCACTGCACCGATTTCGATTAAATTCGGCGTGGAGACAGTTTGAAATTAAGAAATGACGTAGGCTACCTTTTATTTGCCTCTACCAGCGCGATATAACGGGTAGTCCATGCGGGTGGCAAGCTAGTTTGCCTATTATTATTATAATCGACGCATATTGAGGGTAATTTCCGAAATTTTCGAGCTGTTTCGAATATTCTTTAATAAATAGAAATATTTCTTCCCCAGTGTCATAGGGTAGGTATTTTACGTCCCGTAAAAATAACAAGATCTCCGGGATAGTCGTATATATGTGCAGGGCACGCAGGGGACACCTTTGGATCGATTGGGAGGAAAGGTATCATTTTTCTATTTATTTATTAAAGTATCTAATATAAACAATAAAGTTTATGTTATTTTATAATTACAAAATATATGTTCAGTAAGAAACTTAAAATTATTGCGATATACAATATACCTACCAATGGGATGTATATGGGATGGGATGATGTAGAAAAACTTACGTAGGAAAAGGTAAAAGTAAGTAGGCATCCTCTTTAAAATGCTGTGTATCAATGGACGAAAATATTTTTTCTTAATAAAAAATACTATAAAAGAAAACTTTAAGCACAAAATTTTAAGTTCCTTACTATCGTGGGTTGTAGCAGAGAATCCACGTAAAATAAATACGCTTTAAAAAGACTTATGAGTAATAATTATATTAGGTAGGTAACTAATATAGGCTATCTAATTATACAGCAAATCATGCGAATTAACATTTAGGTATATCGAGATATATGAAAAGTATTAATAAATATACCTAGGTATTTAGTAGAAAAAATAAATCTACAAAATAACTTACAAAATAAAGTTCTTAGATAATAGCAAGATGGTGGTCCGGAAATAATCGTGTGTGAGTTTAAATAATATGTGACCATCTTTTTTTACCTCTGTTAGATCTAACAGAGGTAAAAAAAGGTAAATCGATCGATTTTCCCCAGTCATTAAATATATAAATCGATACCGTAGGTACTTACTACATGCAGTGCGAAGAGTGATTGTAATTTAATGATGCCCTATAACAAAGGGGTAATGATGAATCCAGGGGTAAATAAGGAGATACAATGAATTAAGGTGCAGCAGGGCAATCTCGAATGCGGGAAATTTTAACTAATCGCAATAATTTCCGTATTTTACATATCTAACTCATTAAAGTGCCATCTATGTCCGGAAAGTGGAAAATCGTTTTAATAATCTCACCACAGATGGCTGTTTGATTAATGAGGCCGTTTTGATTTTGACAAAATTCTATCTATGGGCGTGCGAATTGGCTGCTTAGACTTTCGATAATAAAGTTATGTTAAACGTGATTTTTCAAGTTGTTTAGGGTTGTGTAGGCGATCTCAGAAAGATGTAAATTTTTAAATTCATAAATGTTTTAAAATCAAAATAAAAAGAGTAAGTAGATACTTGAAAACAAATAAACCCGACTACAATATAAACTGAAAATAAATAAAAAGCGAATTGTATCTCTTATATCCATTCACGAAATAAATGATTACACTAATGATATAAAAAAATGTGTACCCACTATACGTGTACGTGCATGTGAACACATACATCTATTAACTTATATTTTCAGAGCAAAAAAAAATTGCCAGTCTATAGAGAGGGCTGTGACAGCTTTTTCATACAAAAAATGCGTGCCAGGTCAGAGCATAGACATAACAAAGTAAACTCAAATCACAAATATTCCCTGTTCACAAACTCTACAATGATTATGAATCTTGCTATCCCGTTTTTAAACCCATAGGAACGAGCCTATCAGAAAGTGAAGAGCGCAACGTTTTGAACGTTCACCACGTTGCTCTAGCTAACAACGACCAGACGTTTATTTTGAATCATCGTTTTAAATAAATAATTTACATAATAAAATTTTAATTGCTCAAACTTTAAATATGGCAAAGTGCAGTGCATATCTCTGTGACAATGCAAAATATAGATTTACTCCTGGTGTATCCTTCACACGTAAGTAAACATTTGTGGTCGCGGCGGTCGGGAATCAATTTTAGAAATTGGGACAAAAATATGCATCGTAATAGTGTGAATTTGCAATAATTGAAATGCTTTACCTTAAAACAACATGCCATTAAAAATTGATTTAAAATTATTAGCAAATTGAGCAATATTTCGGTGTGTAAATAGGTATGAAAATATTTTGATGCTCTCAGGGTCGAATTTAGTATTAATTGTATAGAATTTTAATACTCAAATTTTGTAAATAGCGGTTCACAAATTTATATGTATTAGGGTATCTAAATGACATTTTAAACGATCAGACGTTTTATGAAACAACTTAACGGATTACTCGCGTATTTACGTTTATTTACATTTATTTGTTCTTCTAAGTTTCTTAAATACCAGACATGGTGATGTATGGGTTGCAAATTGGAAGTGCTGCGTTGTAAACATTTTGAAGAACAAGATAATAAGTAGATGCAATTCCCTTCTGTCCTGGTGCACATGCATTATATGAATTTTTACTGAAAATAAAGGATATGCTGCCTGTTTAATATATTAATGTACCTATACTTTTAATTATTATTAGTTTTTTTATGACTATGTCCTCTATAGGGCATCAATTCAATTTATTGTGTAAGTCAACATGTGAACAATGAAGACGATTGTAACGATAAGTAAGAAATTCCTAGCAAAATAGAACTTATCTGCAGATGGGCTGCTTTGTTCCGTCCCTGCATTTGCATTTGTGTGTGTGTGTGTTATAGAGATATGTGACATTTTGTCTCGTATTTAAACACAGTATGTATTCTCTGCTTCTGTAGATAATTTTTTTCTCTATGGGTATTTCAGAGACGAAAAATAATGAAATCTCTTTTATTTTCTGACAGCCGCAAATGAAAAGGGCTGTCCACTCTTTCAATATTTTCTATCGATGTATTTAATAAGCGGTATTATCGATATGGATGTAATAAGAATTATTCTTAAGTATTCTTAGTAATTATTTTTAAAAATCACTTTCGTAATAGCTAGAAGTAGTTAGTAGCTTAGAAGCTATATTATTCCCGAGTGACATAAGCCACTTTTATCCCGGGAAAGTTATAAGTTCTCGCGGGAAAGTTGATTATTTACAGAGATCCAAACTACTCGTGGGTGTAAGCCACTGCCGGCTAGTAATAACGGAAAACTAGGTAGAATATTAGATATTAGGCCAGCTAAATAGTTCAATGACTTCTACATATTTCTATGGATACGTTATATTTTTTAACAAGATAGAGGCTGCACGAGGTTCATTTTATAGACAGAGGCGAGAGGAAATCTACATAAACTAGAATATATAAGTTATTCATAGAGGGCTGCGTTCAAATAACAACAAGTAATAAAATAAAACTAACTACAACGAGCAAGTTTTTCTATGAAATCTACTCTAGGCCGCCGGCCGATACTTAGCAGTTCCATTATCGAGATGGCAGGCACAATCTTAATATAACAGCGCATTTCGTCATTATTTTTAGAGAGGTAAGGCATAGCGGGGTATCTCGTTCGAAGTGGAGCAGCCCGACTGGGGAAGTACCTCCACCTTACAGAATATTGCAGCTAAATAATACTCTTTTAAATAGTATTGTGTTTCTGCCGTTGAGTAAGGTGTCCAGTGCTCCATGGGGTGGAGATTTGGGGAACCGTGGCTTTTGCAGTGGAGTGGCATTTGCCTTTTTGCTGCCAGAGCAACGTGTTATAGAGGTAGGCAACGCATTGGCGATACTCTTGGTGTTGCTAATGTCTATAGGCAGTGGCGACCACTTTCCATCAGGTGGCCCGCTTGCCTATTTGCCTACCGTATGACATAAAAAAATTATGTATCATTCGACAAAATAAAAAAAATAAAAATCAGATCAACTTACATACAAATTTTAAAGCTCAACCGTTATTATGCTGAATGATATCCCCGAATGTTACCACTCCTCGTGATCAATAGGTATTTTTTATTTACACCGACATTGGGGAAAAGCAACGAAGACATCACTCTCGCACGCATGACTCAAAATAATTTTACATGTATTTTGGGATGAAATAGGTAATTTTGAATTATCTCTATTTAACCATGAAGGTAGCTAACTTTCCAATCTATTTATATATTTTTATCACGAGTTACATTATTAGTTACTATAGCGAGCAGTCGAAATTACCCCGCTAAAATCTTTAATGCTTTTTTGCAAAGGTCCACCTAGTTGCATAAATAACAGAGTTCAATTTAGATTGCCGACGCTGTGACTAAACTCAGGAGCTCAATTTTAGCAATATGTATGTAACTATACTGCTAAAATTTAGCTATTATAATGTTATAACGGCGCTTGTAATTAGTTCTAATTGCCCCTCGGAGAGGTGATTGCAACAATTTGTGTTATTTTTAAAGAAACACATTTTGTAGTGTATACAATTTAAATTTTTAAATACGTAAATGAAATATAGATTACCACTCTTATTGCGCATGAATGCAATAAATTTTCAATTAGTTGAAATAGTTATTACTAATCTTCAAAGTTGTTCTTCGTAACTTACCAATTGAAATTGCCCCGCTTCACCTTACTTTATAATTTTACTTTTTGAGCTCTTAAATTTGAGGTACTCTTCAACTATGTTCTGTATAGGTAATATTCTATGGTCTGCTAGCTCTAGGAGCTCAGCTCTGCGTTGGTGTAGGGCATCCAACGTCCTGACACTGCAGTCTTCTAATGTTTCGTTTGATTTTACCAACGCGGTTGACACGCTGGCAGCTTCCACGCCAGCATATCGACCGCGATGACTAAACAACCGTAGATGCGAGGCAAATCTAACGTTGGACACTCGCGCCTCTTGAATATGTTGATCAAGACTATTTTGAAATTCCGCTACTGCCACGTCAAGTGAATGTTCGAATAATCGCCTGTATTTCGAAATGCGCGGCGCATAGCTCATCATCTTTAGTTTCTTAATATCAGCTCCGATATGAGGATCACTAATAAGCAAATTTATTTTGTTCTCTATTTTTCCCAGCCAGAATGTAAACGGGTACAACTCTTTTGCATCTAGGGATAGAAATTGCATTGCATGTTCTGGTAGTTCCTGAACATTGTCTTGCATCGCTTCTAAGTGTGAGCTCAGTCGTGTCGCATGGTGTTGCAGTTCTGCGTGACGAATATCGCGACAACTATTTATCCGCTCTAAACGAATATTATGTGAAGTCATTTTTAAAGAGTAACGCATTTGTAACGACCCCGATCTCTCGGCGACCCACTGCTGTGCCTGCCGTTGAAGTTCGTCTGGCACTAAAGACATATTGCTCGCGAAAGCTTCAAGAAAACCATTCCTCCAGTTCATAAGTGCCACACCTTGAAGTTCTGTTTGTAAAACTTCTCGTGGCAATATCGATCGTTTAAAAGCATTGTTTGGAATGGGCGACATTGGCCCGGTTTCACATATATTCGCAGTGTTTTCGTTTTCCCTTGATTTAGGGTGTTTTTCTAGAAAACAATTGAACTCGGCCAGTAAAATTTTGGACATGATCTTTGGTAGAGCCAAATACTGCTTAAGACGTTCAATTTCTGCAGTACCATGTAAGAGGTAATTGTCAGCTACAGTTGTGAGTAATGAAACTATAGATTTATATCGTGTTTCTAATTTGGCAATATCTGGTGCTACTCTCAATTGTTCTAAAGCAACTGTAAGAGCCGTCTCTTGCATTAACTCTAGTCCATCGTGGTTGAATAACAGATCCTCCACAGCCGCCATTGTGAGTTTCTGAGCTAAAGCTGAGCGTAACATGTGATTGTCCCACAGATGCGCTGCATCATGTAGAATGGAATATGTATCTCGGAGATTATCACCCAAAGATAGAAGGCTCTTTTGTAACGTAACTGTTTCTTTTTCAGTAATTGTTACCACTACAGGGCATATTTTTTCTGTATTCCGACTAGATGCGGCAAGACGATTCAATGCGACATCTATGACATGTATTAAGTTCGTTAGCGCATGAGCATGATCTTTGCAATCCATAGTATTACAGTTCGCTATAGTTTGGTGCAAATCATCCAATTTATAAGAGAATCGAGTAAAAACATTGGTTACAGCCAGCCTATACGCGTCTACTAAACGATTTACAATAGCGTCTACTTCCTCTTCTACCGGTTCGTATATCGGGTATTTTAAGATAGAAGTAATCGAAGAACGCGAACCTATCGATTTACTATAGCTGGTTATGACTGGCTTCAGATTAGTTCTGTCTTCGATAGGGCAGACTGCGCTTGCGCGAGTATCTATTGGCGCTGCCAAAAATAACTGATTAAGAGTCGATCGTACTTTTATTAAACTTTGATCAGCTTGAACTTTTAGTTGAGTCTCCACTTCTTTATAAGCTCTGGAATTACTTAGAAGTTGTTGGTTGACTTCGTATATTTTATCATCAAAGTCATGAACTAAGTCTTTTATAGGTAAATGCCCTATAGTTTCGAGTTTCTGAAAATAGCCTCTCAATACTTTTCGCAGTCCATCAGCCCTTTCTCCTTCTAACGTTAATCCATTACGAGTATAATTGGCTAAATCTTCTGTACGTATTTGATATAACTCATTAACCTTATTGAAAGTTTCCTTTTTTGCACCATCTTTTAATGGCCGATCGTGGATGTCGATGGTGTTTACGATAGTCTGGATATCTTGTTCGTTTTGTTGGACATGCAACAGTAGTTGTTCAGACAGTTCTCGAACTTTTGAATCGATATGTTTATTAACGTCTGCTGCGTCACGAAACAGGTTATTCATCTCTGTATTGTGGTTAATCTTTCTTTCAGCTAGGTAATTAGCGAGCACTGGGCCGCTTCTACGAGGAACCCATATATCTGGCAACGTAGTGACCGAGCCCATATCATCCGGACATCCACCGCCTCCATACAGCACCTTCATTTTATCCGACTTCTGGCTGTACTCACCCGAAAGTCGCGATATAGACGGAAATGAAAGTTTACTTATCTCATGATTACTATATAAACTCCTCATTACGGAAACATTTAAAATTCTTAGGTATCGTTTAAATTTCTCTAATTTGTGTTTATTGATAACATCAAAAAACAAATTACAAAACCAAAAATTTTATGTCATAAACGTGAATGTCAAAGTCAATATAAACAACACCTTTATTTTAATCTTTGGTTTTGGTTTTTGAGATTCCATTAAAGGCGGTTCGATTTTTGCCCAGACTCTGTCTGTCCAAACTTTTACTTTATAAAATGCTGGAAATTCAGTTTTCGTTCCGAAAAAAAATTATGAAGGAATTACAACTCATCGTCCTAGCGTTTATCCCGGCCTCTGCCAGGGTCCGCTTTCCTACAAATTCTTCTCCACTTCGCCCGATCTTCGGCATCCTCGCGTCGTAAGCCGTTGTCTCTCGCATCCGACTCAGCGATGTCAATCCATCGCTGCTTGGATCGCCCATGGCCCCGTGGGCCCCTCTTTTCTGATACCGGCAGGTTCAGGCACCTATTTCCCACGTATTCCCTGAGGCTTACGCAAAACGTGACCAAACCAGCGCAGGCGAGACTCCTCGATCTTGTCCGCGATATCCCTCACGCCAAGACTGCCACGGATGTATTCATTACGTACCTACTCGATCGAGCCGTGTAACTCCACACATCCAGCGCAGTATTTATGAGGGAATTACAAATACAAATACAAAATATCAAATACAATAACAAATAGCTTACAGATTTAGAATGAAAAGGTCTAAGGTGGCAAAAAAGTAGGAACGTTTAATTCTTAGACCTATTTATTCTTAGATATATTCACCTATTGTTGTCCCACATGAGTCGAATAATCCTGACGGCGCACCCTCGTGCACCCGGGGCCTACCCCAGGGTCCGCCTTTCTACTTCTCCTTGTCCACTGCTCATGGTCATAGTTTAAAACCTGAATTAACATATCCGCTATATTCATCATCACAGCCCGTATCAGTCCACTGCAAGACTTCGGGCCTCTCCCACGAAAGGGGAGGTTACTGCCATAATCTCCACGCTTGGCAGGCGGGTTGGAGATCGCAGTGTTTAAATATAACAATGGAAAATGCTGCTGCCCATTTTCCAGACTACGGAGACTCTTGATCTTTTGCCTCAAAAACATTAGTTGCCTTGTACGACACCCATGAGTGTAAGGGGTTGGTGCTATTCTACTCTGCCGGACACCACACGGCCAATCCGCTATATTATTGTAAAATATTCTCGCGAGAACACGGCATACCAGTAACGGGGACGAAGTCGCAGGCTAATGTTAGTTTTATACAAACTTGAAGATTCTTTCGATTCGTATGTACGAATTCGAGTTTAGAGAGTAGCCTCCAGGTGTGCAATTTCAAGTATGTGTAAATTGTCTAAGCAACTAAACTAGGTAGTCTGTTTACACGATGTCCAGACATTTTAGAAAAAAATCCTTTTAGATACCTGCGTAAATTAATGAATGAATTAACATGTATTAAATATTAACTATTAAATTAACTTATCAGTACAAAAATACATTACAAAATTAACAATGTGAATGTAATGTTGATACTTATTTAATAAATTATTGATAAATAATGATACTGTATAAAACTAATTAGATTTCTTCTTATCACTTAAATCTTACGTTTATTATTATTTTATCGCAATATGCTATTATCGATTCCTTCATCTACTAACATAGGTAACTCAATCTAGTTACAATACCAATTAGTTAACGAGATCCACCTCGACCAGCCTCTTAAAAAACAAGGGAATAAATTAAATATATTCTACTCAATTCCTTAACTCAATAACTATAATTATTGTTGAGATCAAAACTAGCTTTTTGTCATAATATACTAAGTAGTTAAAGTCAGCAATCGAAATTGGTTCAGTTGTGTCTGCGGTTAGTACGTAAAATGGAAGATAATTTTGCTGCTGTGGTATATGGATCCCACGATGTTAGATTTGTATAAGTATAGTTTGACAAGAAAGTCGTGAAAAGAATATTTTGGGAACTAATGCCCTCGCCTAAATTGGCCACACTATTGTATACTTATCTGTGGTCAAAATGAGTACTTCAGCTGCCATGTCATCCATATTGTTGTTGTTATGATTAAATTGTCACGGCAATATTTCTAGATTTTGCTGTGTAGGACGTAAACAGATATATAATATCCGAAATGAGTGATAAAACATATAAAAGCGGCACGAGAAAAATCATTTTCCATGTTTTTAAAGAATGTATGGCCGAATTTAAAGCCGATTAGTTGCTGACCGATTTAGACGATATTTACGGTCGAACAGCAAAAATTACAGGTACGTATAATGTATTTGAATATTGTACATATTGAATAAAATGTGATATTTTAGAAATTATTTGAATTTTAGGAAAATTATGTATTTTGAGGTTACAAACTTAATCGATAAATTATACTTCACTTTCATAGTTTTGATCCTTTTGTTTCTTTCAAATAATATTCATATGATATTTGTCGTTTGACAATACGTGTTTGTTTTCAGGTGTATCTGAAAGTACAGTGCGGCGTATTATAAATGAAGGTATTGTAGTACAGAGCTAAATCCAGTAGGCAACGCACGACTATTCGGTGCTGGTGTAATGAAACCCAGGGCCAGACAAATTTGATAAATTATTGTCTGAGGAGCTTACATTTTACGGTGGCAGGTCGAACAGAAAGAGAAAGAGAAAGAGAGACAGAAGAAGGATAGCAGTTTGTAATAACGTGAATCAGTGTTGCTGTTAATAAATTAATAACAATATATATATATATATATATATATATATATATATATATATATATATATATATATATTATATACCAGACTATTATTTCAATTTCCAACATTTCTCCTTATTTTAATTAATACCATGTTAAATAATCTCTGTCAAGAAAGTTGAGAAATTTTTGCGGGCTATCATTCTATGATATGGCAGCTGAAGTAGGCAATCAGTTTGAGAGTAGGTAATTTATTGTTTAACATTTCAACATTTTGCCCACACTATTTTTTTGACAATGAGGAGTTTTCCAGTAGGTATTGATAGTTGGTTTCAAAAAGCATCAATAGATGGCGCTCCTACAATTTTGGTAATCCTTTTTTAATTTGTATGATGGTTGCAGTGATTTCATGCAGCCAACTAATACTAAACTTAAAAATAAAATGTTTATTATTATAACCATAACTGTTAATGGTTAAACTAAGCGTAAAAATAAATATTTATAGAAGTTGACACTTTGTTTCATTATTATTACAACCTCTAAAATGGTTGAAAACTATTGACAAATACAATATTATCCAATACAACGTACCCAGTGTTTATATCCTGTTTGCTAAGAACCTATTTCAAGCGATTATCAATTACCAAAATTGTCGGGGCGCCATCTAGTGAGTGGTTAGGAATGCTTTAGATACCTATTGGAAAACTGCTCATTCTTCCTTTCATCATCGCCTAAACCAGTTGAATAGATATAGATAGACCAGAGAATGATACAAATATACAACATAACAACATGAAATGATTTGGGCAGTAGTGAAGGAAAGAATTGCCCAAAAAAATGTTGGTGGCCGAAATGTCGCAAAGTTAGCCGAAGAGGCATTCGCTTCAATTATTCCACAAGTATGGAAAAATTGGGTAAATCATGTGATAAAACTCGTGGTCAAACTATGTATGATCAAATAGATAGACTTATTATCGCAGATGGCGACTATAGTGATAGTTCAAGTGTCTCTGAAGAGGAGGAAACGGGGATTGGGAGCATTTCTGGCAACATTCAAAAACACAATGACCCAGATTGTTTAGAGGAGTACCTTGATTCCGATTACTTAGACTCTGATTAAAACAGTCTCCATCGTTATTAATTTTCTTGGACCTGGTCTAATATCAATCTTCCTTTCCTTATATATTCCCTATCCATTTGTCAATAAAAAATTGTCATACAGAAAAAGACGTGTAGTGTCTGGTAGAGTAGACCTAGTTTTTTCAACTTATGGGTGTCGGACAAGGCGACTTATATATTACTGTAGCTGTAGATCTTCAATCCTTCTGCCAAGTGTGGAGATTTCATGATGTGGATATCAGTGGACTGTTAAGCGTTATTGTCGTGCGATGTAAAATTAACACAAGTATTAATATTTCTAGTCGAAGTATACGAGACATAGACGCAAAGGAATTGGATATAGAGGCAGACATAGACCTGAAGATATTATTTATTAATATTTTAAGTTCACAGACTGATACAGTACAATGATACCATATTAACGATAGTGGCGCCCTCAATTTTTGTCACGACTTTCTTGCCAGACTATACCTATGTACCTAGACAAAGCATCTATCATATTTTAGAAAGCCATATTATACTTATATAGACAACTTTGAAGTACCAGAGGAATGTGTAAGTAGACTTACACACCTAACTTTGCTCTCTATAATGTTCAGAAAAAATGGCCGATGCCACAAATTAATGCAAACGGTAAGTGAACAAAAAACTTAACTACCAATTTAGTTTAGATTTAACCGTGAAGGCTGATCTCGGCAGAAGATGAGATTGATCGCTCTGGAGAAGTTATTAAGTTCTATTCGGCGACGCTGGCTCGCCGTTGCTGGGCAAAATGCCTATGATGGCCGACTTGATTCGTCGTGCGCAAGCAGGAAAGTACTTCGAATTGAGATACTCCTAGTCCACTTTCCTTAGCCTTACTACCCGATATGCCGAGCATGCCGATACTTGGTGGTGAGTTTGTTGGCACGCATGCTATATAATTAACGCCCTCAAGCAATCGTTTCCTGGGCCGTCCTCTTTTTCTCATGCCTGGCGGAGGTGGCATAGCTTAACATTATTCTCATTGTAATTTTCCGGTTAATCGAGACTATTAGCGGTACCATTACCATACCATCTAACATGGCGCTCTTGCAGTGCAGTTTATTATATATAGAAGAACTTATCCAAATGATAGAGAAAACAGCTGCAAAATTCGTTGCATTGCATGGTTAAGTTAGGAGGAGTTAGCGGAATACAGACTTTATTTTTAACCCCCAAAGAAAAAGAGTGGGGTTATGTGTTTTTTTTAAGGTGACAAACAAGCTTACGGCCTGCCTGATACGTAAGCAATCACTACAACCTATGGGCGTTTGCAATACCTACCAGGCGCATCACCAAAAATATTGGGAAGTTAGCTACCTCAATGGTTAAGTCTGGCAAACATTTTTTTTTACTCTTTGAAAGAAAGAAAGAAAGAAAATATTTATTACAAAAGACGACACGGCATGATAATTTACATTTGACACAAAAAAAAAGTACATATAACACGGAGACAATTATAGAGTTATAGGTTTTAAGACTCCTGGTTATTCACTACACTTTCACTACACATGTTATCGGGTTTGTTACCACGGTTAGTATTGTTTTTACCTCGATATTTCGACGCAGTTGCATGCGTCATGGTCACGAGTTGACTACAACAACACACTACAGTCACAGTCAACTAGTCAACACATCCAGCATAAATGGACCCTCCTCAGCGTAATGTTATGGCCGCTTGCCGCGAACCACAACGCTGGTTTTCAGTGGGCCCCGTAATATCCCGCCGACACTGCACCGTCAAGCAAGCAATACCCACTTCAAATAAATACCTACTATCTAAACAATAAATGAATTTATAAATAACATATTGCTATTATAGAATAAACATAAATAAAATAGTCAAAAAACCAAATGTCGCAATATATATAGATAAAAACGTTTTTGTGTATTGACAGTGGTTGTGTGAACCCAAACTATCATCGACTAGCCACCCTTGGGTGGGGGTAGGGCCGAGCGCCAGTCTAGAAACTATCGTCGCGCGCGCAACGCGTGTGTCCTTGCAACACACTGGTCGTACCTATCGAATATATACTAGGCAAACAAAATTTTAACTGTACCTACAGTCGAAAATTGTTACCATTATCATTCCAAATCCAAAAGCAAGCCCATGGATGGAAAAATACGCGAAAAATCACAACAAAAGTTGTTTTTTTTCTTTGTGCACGTGTGTGCGCAGGCACTCCGGTTGTGATCACTTTGCGTTAGTGCGCGTACTTACCCACCTCGTCCAAATCTTTGCTATACGATTACCATATGTTAACATACATATCTGTGTATTTGTCGGTGGCATCGTAGTGTCGTAGTATTGTACGTTGGGATAGATTGGACAATGTCGATGCGGTTGTCATTGTTTGAAAGTCGGTTTATTCGAGATGGTTCTTATCTTTGTTTCATCAAAATCAGTTCAGTCGTTTGGGAAATATTTAGGTACCTACAAGTGTACTTGGTCGGGGGCTTCCCGACACTTTTCTGTCAGTTAGGTTATATACTCTGTAAGAAAGGAAGATGGCAAACAAGCAGTTACCGTACACTATGGACGTATGAAATCCCGTAAAACACGAATTTCGGTTAGAGGATACCAAAGGGTGCAACTCAAAAAGACTTTGAAAAGTCGAGAAAAGGCACCCGAAAGTCTGAAAGACAAAAAATTTCACGCAGTCGCATTGTCTCACCCGAATAGTGTTCATTCTACGTCTATGCCGTGGACATACTCGCAGGCCCCTACCCGAAGTGTGTTCATTTTATATCTACGCAATAGGTATTAGATATTTTAACAATATTCATTCTACGTCTACACCGTATACCCGGTATACCTAACGGGGTGTCGGAAGAGTCACGGCTTAGACTTTGATGAAAGTTCGCAATAGAGCTCGCAACTATGCACTCCCCAAGTGTATGTAAGTATACAAACTCAGTAACAAACGCGCGGACAGCCTACCAGATGAAAATTGGTAACACTTTTTTTATTCTACGCAGCGACAAACGAGCAGTCCTTTACCCCCAGGATAATTTTGAGATAAAAAGTTAAAATTTAATTCATCATCATCATCATCACAGCCCGTAACAGTCCACTGCAGGATTTAGGGCCTCTCCCACGAAAGGGGAGGTTATTACCATAATCTCCACGCTCGGCAGGCGGGTTGGAGATCGCAGTGTTTAAATATAACAATGGAAAATGCTGCTGCCCATTTTCCAGACTACGGAGACTCTTGATCTGTTTCCTCGAAAACATTAGTCGTCTTGTACGACACCCATGAGCGTAAGGGGTTGGTGCTATTCTACTCTGCCGGACACCACACGGCCAAAATTTAATTCATGAATGCTATAAAAACCGTTTTACAACTGCACTGTAGTGCAAAGGATTATGATTCTTAAGGTTGTCATGCATATATTGTCTTGTATTGTACGTACTTCTTTTATCTATTTTTGGGCGAGAGCTGCATCTTGTTTTATTAGAATCTTATCACAAAATACTCGCGCCAACTCACCGTACGCACATACGTAGGTAAGTATTTATAAATATTTACAAACATAGTTTTATAGCGGAATACTTATCTCAATTATTACGTTTCTCAGTTATATAATATGTGGGCAAGAATGTAAAAGATAGGTTGGATCTCAATAAATTGCTTCAGTCGTACATGCAGTGTTGAACAAAATGACGGAAAATTTTGCAGCTGTGCTTCATGGGCCTTACGATGTCAGAATTGTAAGTACCTACCTACATCGAAAACGAAATATTGTAATGTATAAATATTTACGGAATTTTTATTAATAGTTAAAAGAGTGCCTTCTCTATTTAACGTAGTATTCAGAACTATTAGAATCCTATTTTAATTGTGCCAGAACTTCTGTACCTACATGTCGGATTAAGTGACATCGTTCGCTATAATTTTCAGGAAAAGTGGCCGATACCTCAAATTGTCGACAATGGTAAGTGAATTAAGATAGGTAGTTTGCGTCTAGTATTGGTACCCATAGATTACAAAAAGTGTTCACTACGTACGTAGGTAGCTTACTATAAGGTAATAGGCTTTTTAAACTGTTATCAGTTTGAGCTACATATTTCTCTAAGTGTCACGCCGTGATTATGGCGCGCTGTACCTATTACAGCCCCTGCCTTTTCTCTGTTTGAGCAACCTAGCTTCCTACAAACGCAATTTATACATAATATAAAACAAAGTCGCTTCGCGCCGTAGATATATCCTTTTGTATGTATGTACACTTAATCTACGCAACGGATTTTAATGCGGTTTTCAACAATAGATAGAGTTATTCAAGGAAGATTTATAAGCCAGAAAAAACAGTAGGTAGGGGTAAAGTAGGTGTACGCGAACGAAGTCGCGCCGGGTCCACAAGTGTTAGATAATTTTAAGTTATCGTGTCGCCCCGAGATGTCGATTACCGCATGTTGTAAATAGAAATTATGTTTAAAAGTACTCTTTTTTGTTAGTATGTTTCTGGAACTTCTTCCAGAAGGCAATTTACATGCAATGGCTTTTGTTCAGCGATCCAACCCATACAGTGAGAAGAGTGCACTGCACAGGCGAAATGTGACGGTACGGCGTCTATAGGTTTGGTCCACTCGCTCCAACCCCCGGAGTAGCAATGACTCATCGCCAGGGTGCAACTGAAGAACGCCACAGTACTGAGATTCTATTTCCAGAGGTGCTGATCAAAATGGAATGCGTGGGGATCTGCGGGTCAGACGTCAAGCTTTACAGCGCCGGCAAGTGCGGCTTCGAAGAGTTGAAGGAGCCCCTCATCATCGGGCATGAAGGAGCTGGGATCGTTGCCAAGGTAACCAACGACACTGCGGCTAGGCAAGAGTAGTGTCTATATGACGTCCTTCGATCAGGTGGAGTGACGCTTTGCGAAAGACTAGAGGTAGATGCTGAATGCGGCAAGTATAACAAGCAATAGTACATTGTGACTAGGTGCATTGGCGCTCATTGGGGCAGGCCTATGTTCAGCATTGGACTAGTATAAGCTGTGAAGACTAGTATAATCCCGAGAGACCTCCTGACGGAAAAAAGTTTTAATATCCCCAATAATTTATATCATCATCACAGCCCGTAACAGTCCACTGCAGGACTTAGGGCCTCTCCCACGAAAGGGGAGGTTATTGCCATAATCTCCACGCTTGGCAGGCGGGTTGGAGATCGCAGTGTTTAAATATAACTATGGAAAATGCTGCTGCCCATTTTCCAGACTACGGAGACTCTTGATCTTTTGCCTCGAAAACATTAGTCGCCTTGTACGACACCCATTAGTGTAACGGGTTGGTGCTATTCTACTCTGCCGGTCACGACACGGCCAATAATAATATCTATGACTCGTAGAAATTATTGACCTATCTACATTTGGGTTTGCTAACAAAGAAATGAGTCTCCTTTTTACGGGGTTGCAGAGAAGGAAGAGACAGAGGATTCATTCTTCACCATGGTACGGCTCAAGCATCGCTTAAGCCGTTCCATGGTGAACAAACGATCGAGCGGTTAACAGGGCATAGGTATGTAGCCGCGCGTCAAGGGGTGGGTCTGCATGCTCTTACGTGGCAAATTGTAGTCTGGCGCTTCGCCGGCAGCCATCATTATGTCTATACGAAATTTGAGCCTCTTTCAAACGATATTCCAAGGTCGGCGCGAACGTGACACACTTCAAAGTTGGAGACCGCGTAGCGATTGAGCCGACGCAGCCGTGCCGCCGCTGCGATTATTGCAAGCAGGGCAAGTACAACTTGTGCGACAAGCCACACTACTGCTCGACCACCGACGCCCATGGAAACCTCTGCTCGTACTACAAGCATGTGGCTGACTTCTGTCACAGGTGAGTAACATAGGTTCCAACTCTGAGACTTCTGGGAGCCAATTTGCACGCTCAAAAAATAGGAATTATATAATGTTTCCCCACTTAACTAGTTCAGTGAATGTAGGTAAAGTAGGTACGTTTAAATATTGATTTTGTTGCTAATGTAATCATGTTTTGTTGCATTATCATATTTGAGTATCATAAAAACTGCCTGCCCCACGTTTTATCTGTAACAGTGTTAACATGTGTTTAGACCGACAACATAATTAAATCAAGCATTTACATTGCCATGACATGTTATCACGAGTGCAGCTGAATACACGATTACAGCTGATATTGAAGTAGCTAAGAAATTTCACTTTTACAAGAAAAACTAATTAGTAATTAAATTGTGAGTTGACAATGTGCCTGGGCTAAAAATTGTGTTGTGGCTTAGTCGGGAGTGGGCCTACGCTGAGCCCTGCTTAAGTTGTAGGTAGCTGTTGCCCATAACATCTACCTACGATTCATGCATTAAGTTGCAGGCAACACAAATGTAGAACCGGAGGTGCGTTTCGCTGTGAGGACTAAGTGGTCATTTCATTCATACATAACACCTACACATACACCTTTGTGCTTAAAGGAGGATGAGCCTTTAAACCGGAACACAGCAATATATGCATTGTTGCTTCGCGGCAGTAATAGATAAGGCGGTGGTTCACACCCAGGCTGACTGCTCTGCTTTGAAAGCTGTTTCCTACCAGGATCCTTGTATAAAAATTGTGGTGTTTTGGGTTTTTACGTGGAGGACTGTCATCTGATCTGCAATATCCGTTAGGGAAAAACCGATTCGCCAAAGCCTCGTCAGTCTGTCAGCCTGTTAGCAGGGGAGCTGCGAGCAGATTAGGTTAGCTTAGGGCTCATGAGATCGCGATGGGCTCCCAAAATCTCCTAATTATTTGCAATCAATACAATATATAAAAAATAAAATTATTTATTTTAATAATAATCGTTAATGTTGCGGTGTGCTCTTGGGCCCTGGGTCCGCCTGGATCATGATCCAAGATTTGACAGATCAGGTAATTACAGTAGAGCAACTGCCATAAGACCTCCGTACGTGACCCTGTAAACAGGGGTACCTGACCAGATTGGATCATGGTCCAATAAAACCAATTTACGAATACTTATTCCCGTGTCATCCAGAATCCCTGCAAAACTCACTCTGGAAGAAGGCGCGGCAATACAGCCCTTGGCCATCGCGATTCACGCCTGCAACCGCGCGGGACTCAAGCTGGGGTCCAGGCTGGCCATCATTGGTGCGGGGCCCATTGGGGTGCTTTGCGCTATGACTGCCAAGGCTATGGGCGTCGCTAAAATCATAATTACTGGTGAGTCTACGAAGAGTTGGTCCTATGCGGGTCCCACTGAAAACCAGCGCTTCGGTTCGCACCGGGGCAAAATGCTGAGTGAGGTCCCTTTTACACATGCATTACACCACTAACACACACCACTTATCTTCTACCATTCGCATCGACACTGTGCTAGCTTTTATTTGCTTCTGCTTTTATGTGCTTTTTTTTGTTAATTTTTATGTACTGTTTCTTTTCTTGTGTTACAAAATGTCGTGTTTTCCAAATTTTTGTGTTGTGGTGTTTCTGTTTGTGTAAATAAATATTTCTTATTCTTATTCTTATTATTCTTATGCCTTCTAATATTCATGAAAACAAACTACAGGCAGCACAGTTGAGTAACATTTAATCAATATCTTACGTATTGATTACACGATTTCTGGTCAAAATATATTTCCGTTGTAAAATCAGCTCTGAAACACTTGTTTCCATCAAACTGGGACATTTTTCATTTCCATACGAAAATAGTTAAAACCAGTATTTCTTTTTTCCTGAAAACTTGTGAAAAATGTAAATGTCCCACTTTGAACCGACACTCCTTGGTAAAAGGCAGGTTGTACCTAATTAACCTATAATCCCTAGACGTGGTCGCATCCCGCTTGGAGACAGCCAAACAGCTAGGCGCGGACTATACTCTACTTACAACCAAGGAAGACACTGACGACGCGATCGTGGCGAAGATAACGGCCGCCCTCGGCGCTCAGCCTGATACTACTATCGACGCCTGCGGGTATCCAGTTGCGCAATGCGTCGCTTTGAAGGTACCTCCTTTTTCTCTTATCGATTTGGGTGATGTCACTGACGCGCGAAGCTTGGGAATCGCTAGGATACAATTCGCAAAGGAGTAATCCGACTAAGAACCAAAGTAGCGAGTTGAGAAAATGACGAGTAGTGACCGCGTGACGAGTTGCGTTTATGTAGAGTTTCTACTAATCCGTTACCACAGATAATACAATATAATCCGTTACTGGCACGGCATAGCGATAATTAGTAAGTAAAAGTGGCAGTGCGCTGGAATTGGCCGAAGAAGCGACAACCGCTGGTGAAACGAGTTCTTGAGTGGAGACCGCGACTAGTCAAGCGTAGTGTAAGCGTAACTAGCCAGGCATTTGACCGCCTTATTTGACGATGCGGCCAAATATCGAGCATGTGTGTCTAGGGACAGCTTATTCCCTCTAATCTTGAAGGCGTCCAGACACGACGAAGTTTAAGCTGATGTATAACGTAGTGATTATATTCTGTTGAGGCTGATGTAGATAGAACGAAAGATGTTAAGTGAGCCTGGGGGTCTAAAAAGGCCACATTCGCATTTCATATTATGATTCATATCAGACTACTACAAACTTATCTGATTAGGTGGCCAGTACTGGAACTAAGTGACGCCATTTTGAATTGTCATGTCATTGTCAACAACAGCGACGCTGTAGATAAGTTTGTCACACATTAATATGAATCATAATATGAAATGCTAATGTGGCCTTTTTAGACCCCCAGGTCCGTGAGATTGACATTGGCTCTTTCTGTCACAGAGAAGATATAGACAACGCCAAGGACCTCATTTGCCATTGGTTTTATCAGGAACTTACGTCATTATTGACCAGGAGTTATATGCCATGTTCCTAGGCAACACGGTTAGCACAAGTGTGCCCGTGACACAACTCCGCCGTTAGAGAGCGGTTTGTTTACTTCCCTCAATAGTAATATGAAAGATATAGCAGTGTAGTGTAGTGTGTAAGTGTAGCTAGCGAGGACCTGTAATTGGCTTATTGATTCTACTATATTACTTATTATGTTTTTTATAGCTGTTGGTACTCCAATAAATAAATATATCGCGCCTTTTCTCGCTTGTCGCGCTCGAGTGCACAATTGCTGCAGTCATGCAGTAGGCCTAGCACAAGTTGCTCTCGCGCGCGATAAGCGTGAAAAAGCGCGACATAGGTATTGCTATGTCTTTCGTCTCAGTATTGAGAGAAAGAGACAAACGCTCTCTCGCGGCGCGAGCTTTGTCGCGGACACACTTGTGCTAGGGCCACAGGTAGCGACTCCTATTCTGCGTTATTATCGCAGGGCTGTGTAAGATCGCATGTTACCCAATATCGCTGTTTGGGGAACCGGTTACTGTCACTAGAAATGGTTGATGTTATTTAGGTGACGAAGACCGGCGGCGTGGTGTTGGTGGTGGGCATCGGATCGGACACCGTGCAGTTGCCGCTCTCACAGGCGATGCTGCGCGAGGTTGATATCAGAGGCTCCTATAGGATCGTCAACACGTGAGTTACAACTAGTGTCAAATAAGAAGAGACTTGGCGGGTCACGTGGTTCGACTTGCTTAGTAGGCGATTACCTGCGCGAAATCCCCTCCACTGCCATTTGACAAGTCTCCTCTTTCATGACGCGCATAATACGTCTGTAGCATTTTTTTATGCTGCTCAGTGACAAAGGAGCAGCAGACAGCCCACCTGATGGAATGCGGTGTCGCAGGTGCGTTGTCATTGTGAGGACTAAAATGACTACCTTGGCCTTTTATCTTTGCGACCGGCAACCACGACGCTTTGGGATCTTTTACATCAGCTATCTTTTGTTGTAACACTCAACCGAAGAATTTCTCGAGATTACATCTCCTATATCTTCCGGTATTGGTTAGCTCATTCCTTGAAGTCCCATTCTTGTTAACCTCAGCGGCTAAGTGCATAGAACTGGGACCGACTTCAGTCATAATCATTATCACAACAACCAAAAGCCCACTGCTGGGCATAGGCCTCCCCCAGAGACCTCCACCAAGGCCGGTGTTATGCCTTCCGCATCCAGCTGGCACCAGCGATCTCTACCAGGTTTTCGGTCCACCTTGTGGGAGGCATGACTTGAGTAGACATTATCTATCGGGAGATATTAAACGAACTAGAAAATATTAAACAGAACTAAACCTTTTATTTGTACGCAGGTACCCGGCAGCGATAGAAGCCGTGTCCAGTGGCGCCATCAATTTGAAACCGTTTATTACGCACCACTTCCCGTTGGAGAAGACCAAAGAAGCGCTCGATACAGCCAAGGCTGGGACGGCCATGAAGATTATCATACACTTGCCAAAATAGATTATGGAGATGGCATGAATAAATTGATGGCTTTAATCATGGTAGCTTACAGATAAATAATTTTTTATCAGAGTATCAACCCTGTTTAAATAAAGTCCGTTTCACAAATGATAAAGTATCCTATGGTAAAGTACGTTTCAATTGGCAATTACGGAATAAATAAGCGCGACAACCATCATACTACACGTGGCGCAGGAGGACAATTCCACTCACAAAACTGATTTTCGCCAGGAAATATGTGTTCCCTCTCTAGAGTTATCTATAACTAGTTATCAAATTTGATCTTCTGGGTGGAACAAAGGTAGAATTACCATGCCGCCAACAGGAAAAGTGCTAAAAAAAAACAATTGATGCTCACAGTCACGTGCTTGATTCTTTTGTGTTTTTTATTGAAGCACACAGAAGTTAGCCGTATGCAGAGCCTTAGAAGCCTATATACAACAGCGCTCATCAAGAGATTTCTCGAAGGTCGAATATTCCACACACTAATAAAAGCTAATCCAGTGTGTAATATTTGTTCCAACTTACCTGTAATTTACGTTTACAAATTATTGTATAAAAGTTGTAAAATTATTATCTAATGGAATATGATTATCCTGTTAGGTGCTATGGGAAAGCATTGGCGGTGATTTGTCAAGTATCGCAGCATTATTACTGTAAATACTAAGTTAGTTTTCCATTTGGAAATAATATGTCTCGGTGGAAATAATATTAACTAAGAATACGCAGTACGGAAATACAAATTATTTTATTTACAGATTAAATTACCAGTAGTTTTACTATGCAACTTATGAATTTAATAACAATATCAAATTATTATACATTCATTTTATTTATTTATTCCAAATACGGATTGGGTTGTACCTCTTTCACTTTGTATGAAAATTGTATTGTTTGAAGAATTAATTAAAATTATAATAATAAATTATGACAAAAACACTGTAAGCTTTTGAATCAAGATAGATAACATACACACAAACACACACACACATTCTCTCTTTATTGGCGGCGGCTTTGTCTTGCAATAAAGAACATACATTTTAATCACAAATCACTAAACAATTTGAACACATGTTTGTAGTCTACTTATCGTGTTTCAGCGCCTGACAGTGCAATAGAACATAACTGACCCGGTGGCCAAAACTGGGACTATGTGCCCCATTTTAATGTCATATAAAACCTAGTCAGAACAGTTTTACAAGTGAGAAACCTGTGTACATATAATAAGGCGGCGCCGCCTGCCAATAAAATTGAGGGCTGAATTTGGTGGTTTCTTGGTTGCTGACTTTGAGGGGTAAAAATGAACCCCTCAATGCAGTCATACAATAATGTTTCACAGCCATTTAACTCTAATAAGTCACCGATATTACGTATAGCTAGGTACCAGTCGTGTTAAGTCTAAACAATGTTACTTAGTTTATGTATTAACAGCATTGATCTACTACCAACCGTAGATAAAGCACTTCATACAAAAATGCGTTTGAAATCTGTCGCCTAATTGACTATACATTTGTACGTACCAATTTATTAGCTAAATACGCACGCCCGAATCAAAATGTCATTACGTACAGTATCGTATTTACCAAATATCAACTTTTTTTCATACTCATAAAGCTCAAAATTGCTTTTCGTGCTGTGGATAATGCTGCGATTCCATTTCATTTTGTGTGCATTTTGTTTTCGCCTTAACGCATGAGCATGAATGAGACAACAGACGTGATGTCTGACACTGACAATATGTTTATGATTAAAATAATTACTTTTTAATGGTTTTTTATGTGTAAATCGCTATATTTATGCATGATAAGATATACATAATAAGATATAATGTGTTTATTCACGCAAAATATGAAATCCCATCCTTTTTTCGTCGTTTAAGGCTATTGTTTCGACAATTTTTGAACGCGCACTTGGGCATGCTTACGTGCCGATGGCTAATGACGGACTACGGAAAAGGACTGCTTGACTAGCGATTAAGCAGTCCTTCCTCGGCCCACTTTTCAAGCGTTCATGCGCTATCGACGGTTAGTTATAAATCAATGATTAACAGTGTATGATGGAATAGGATCTTCACTCAGCTTCGAAGTACTGTGTCTATTACCAAGTATGCACTAAAGCCACCTGAAGGTAGCAATATGGCTCGGTTTGACAATTACTGCCCTATTCCTGTCTTACGGTGTCTAAACATAGTACCTATGTAGGTCCAATCCTTAGCAAGATTATAATAATATTGTGTTGTCACTACAACGTCACAAACTGGAACTAAGTGTCGCCATTTTGAAATGTTATTTTGTTGTCGATAACCGGGTCTGCCAACATAATAACATATATATTTAATGCTGCAAAGGATTCTAATATGTATCACCATCCCATTTGTGAGTGGCGACACCTGTGTAAGTATCGTGACGTCATCAACAAGTAGTGACGAATACGTCATACGTCATCAACAACCAATCTATACAAAAAGCGACGTATAACTGTAGTAACGTCATCCGTTACGACGTCGACTGGGCGATAGACGCTTGCCAATGGCGGTACACTTTTCTCGTCAGATCACAGCTTAAGCTTAGAAGGCGCCTTGTACACTCCAGGGCGCGCGTTGGTCGAGACGGGGTTGGCGCGCGGCACCGGCATGCTGCCCAACTTGTTGCCGCCTGTGTACAATATATTATTGATGCAAAAACAGGTTACAATGAGCGCTTTGGCGCTGCTTATGGTTTGTATGGAAGCTGTTTATAAATTAAATTACGTACAGGGAAATATCATACTGTATTGGTGTCGAAGCAGTTGTGAATAAAGTGCCGTATATTTTAAAATTAAGTTACATGAAGGGAAATATTACAATACTGTATTGGGAGACATAGCAAACACCAATGAAGTATAACATTGTTTTTCGTGCATTTTGGCGAGTAATAGTGCTAACAGTTTCCTGGCGACATGGATAAATAAGGCGGTGGCACTAGGGTTGCCAACTATACTGTTTTAAACAGTATTATACTGTTTTTCACTAAATTATACTTGTTACTGTTGAACAAAAATAAACTATACAAAATACTGTTTTCAGCATCAGTTTTTTCAGTAATGAATGCTAAGTGGCGGGAGGATAGAAATAGAGCATCTACTAATTTAATAAAAAATACTGAGCAGCTCATTTATTTTAATTTCAATTATAATTGTGGTGAGGCGTATGAAGTTTTTAAAAAAGTTTGTAAATTATTAAGTTGTGCGAGAAGTTCTAAAAAATATGGATTTAAAACAATAAATAAATAAAATACTGTTAATTTTTCTAAAATACTGTTTAATATTCTTCACAGACCTGAATATGCTTTATTTCTTGTAAAAAAAGTTGACAAGCCTAGGTGGCACTCACGCTTGATAGAATCGAAAAAAAAAGTGGTATTTACCAGTAGTCTTAGACGTGGTAGCGGCGGTTCGGGCGCCGCGGCCGCGGGCGAAGGCACCGCGGAGGGCAGTCTTCTTCGGTGAAGACGGCTTCTTGCGCTTAAACCTGGTAGCAATAAAGTGATTCATGGAGATGGGATCATCGACAATTTCGCTTGGACAGTGTTCATTTTAACGTAGAAGAGGGGTGTTGTAAGGGTGTCCTTCGTACCTGTGGCTCTGTATTAGAGTGCATTCGTTTGTGGCAACGTAGCTCCCGAATGAGAGGGCCGGTTCCGATATGGTTTTTTATATTTGGAAGCCAGTTTAATCGAGTTGGTCTTAGGTTTGTTTCATTAAAATCGGTTCGGTAGTTTACAAAACATTTGAGTATATGTAAACTTTGTCCGTTTTCCGACGTTTTTGGTCTGCTCGGTTATTACATGACTCGAACTGGGGCAGTATTTTCATTCGTTCGCCTCGATATGAACGGTTTCCAATTTCAATATTTTTTTAATTCACGAAAAAAGTACGGAGAACAAGCATCGTGTATAAAAATATCGAAATTTTCATGTTGAAAATCAAAATTGTAAACTGTTCGAATCGCTAGCGATTCAAAAGTCGGGCCCCTAAACAATGGCTGAAAGAGACTCACCGTTTCCTGACCCCGATAAGTCCGCCTGCCGCGCCCCACACTCCCCACATACCTCAAACTAAAGTCGGTGTAAATGTACAAAAGTGTCTACAAATATGAAAGAATCTTCGTCGAGCTTATGGTTGATAATATCTGCCTTCCCCTCTGGAATAATGAATGGCTGGAAGAGACTCACCGCTTCCTGACCCCGCCGCGATAAGTCCGCCTGCCGCGCCCCCTGCCGGCCCCGCCGCCCACACTCCCCCTGCCGGAGTCCGCGGCCCGCCCCAGCCCCGCCCAGTCAGTATCCGAATCCGATCCCCCTTCCACGAACTCCTGCTTCTCTTTCTCCTCTTGCTGCTCAAGCTCGTCCTCGTATTGCATTAGCAGCCCTGTTGGGAGGGGCGAAGGTTTAGTTTTGGGTGGGGTTCGGTGGGAGTTGTTTCTATTTGGAATGTTACGGTGTTTGAGTGGAATGAGATAAGCAACTTTCGGACGAAACAGAATATGTGTAAAAGTTTGCGATAACAGTTTGTGACAACAATAGGCTCTCATACTATAGGATCTCAGTTTTGTTATTGACAAGGGCAAGTGTTTGATGCTGAAGCTTAATAGAGCAGAGTAACAAGATACACCACGCACATCACTATAACACACAGACAGACACACACGCACACACCCTACCCTAACCCTAACGTAACTAATCTCTTCATACACACATTTATAGTGCAGGCATACCAATAGATTTATGAAATATTATTTTTAATCAGTCCTTGTTATAATTACGGTATAATTTAAAATGTAATATGTCAAACTTAGTAATTGGCTATATAAGTTTGTATTTATATTGATATGCATCTGGATGTAATAGCTGTTAAGTTTGCAATAAATAAATAAATAGTACAGGCCAGTTTTGCTGTAAGTTGTTAAATATGAATGTTGTTACACAATTAATTTAAATAAAGGAACAGATAGCAACTGTAGCAGGGTGCCAATCGGCTCCGCTAAGATTACTTTAAACCGTGTCAAATTAAAGACGGTTTTTCGGTAGTAGTAGCAGTGGTGGAACTTATGATAAATGAACATAAAATTTTCCAATCAACACACAAATGAGTACTTTCGTTCAGCCGACATTTTCATTTCAATGCCACATAGTGCTGGGTGGGAAAAAGAAAAAAGCCCATTGCTCACAACGCTAAATTCCTCAAATTGCTCGAATTATACCGTAAATGTATAAGAAGATGTATGAACGTGGAAGAGGCAAAAGATATGTGTTAGGACCATAGCTTGTGGCACTCAGTACTCTCTGCGTTACTGGTCTGGGTGAAGTATATATAATAAGTATGCATTTAAAAAAAGTATATAAGTTTAGGTGTAAGTTTTAGTGTATGTGTTTGTGGTGTTATTGTGTGTAAATAAATGTTTTCTATTTCTATAAGTAGTATATCAGTTATCTAACAGCCATAACACAAGCTTTGCTTACTTTAGGGCTAGATGGCGCTGTGTGAATTTTTTCAAGCATATTTATTTATTCATTTTTGTTTATGATGAGGCAGTAAACTCACCCAACTTTTCCGTGGCGTAAGCAGCGGTGATATTAAGCAGGGCCTGTCCATACTTCTCGTAGTTGGCTCGAGTCACGTGTGGGAGTGTCAGCATCTGTTCTGGGGCGTCGGGCAATCTCTTGGCCATGGCCTTGAGAGCCGCTAGGGGCATCACGGCGGCCAAGGAAGCCCCGCGGGCAGAGCCCATCTCTCTGGAAGATTATTATAGTTATTTTTATGTAATACGGCAGACAAACAGGCATGCGGACCGGGTGATGGAAAGTGGTCACCGCCGCCTATGGACGACAGTAACACCAGGGGTGTAACCACCAATGCGTACAATATAATCAAATAAAATAGAGGGTTTTTGCGATTTCAAAATCCAACAGATGGCACTAGTTAGAAGTTTATTATTAACACGAAAAACCTTAACGGAAAAGAAAACCGTAAAAACCGGAATATCATTTTTTGATGTGACAATATCGGACCCAAATATGATTCGCTTAATGAAATGAATTGAATATGATTCATATAAAATAAGCGGCTATTTTACAAAATTTAGAGGAACTGTTTATGTTATCACAAAATGAATCATGTGTT
The DNA here is from genome assembly GCA_905147135.1 of Blastobasis lacticolella. Lineage (NCBI taxonomy): Eukaryota > Metazoa > Arthropoda > Insecta > Lepidoptera > Blastobasidae > Blastobasis > Blastobasis lacticolella. The sequence goes on along the minus strand of LR990053.1, from coordinate 13,517,546 downwards.
TGACGTTTCATCCAAAGCGGCCTTTTTAAACCTCTAGGTCTAAGTAACGCCATCTGGAATCACGAAAACCCTCATTTCAAGAACATGATTCCCGTGGGTGGCTTTGGGGCAGATAGGATCATAAATTCCCATCTTTCCCCGATCTATTTACCAAAAGAAGTAAACAATACCTGCAAGCCTCGACCAGATCGGCGTAGCAGCGCTCCTCTATCCTTGTAATCAGAGCGTTGACTCCCGTATCAGGCGCGGCGGCGGTCGGAGCCACCGTCTCCAACTTGGCCTTCTTCTCACACTTCATCGGGAACACTATTCGGGCACCACCCGACATCAATCTGAGAGACGGAGTGTAAGATATGTAAGTTGAAGGTCGCGAATACCTCGGCGCGGGTTCTTTTATGCGACAGTGCTATACTGACTACCGGCTGTTTCACTTGTGTTGAATCCCTACATCTCATATTAAACAGTGACGACGACGATGGGATGCGGGAAGCGACGAAAATGAATAATATGAAAAACTGGATATACACAGAAATCAAAATAAATAAATAGAATTGCGATGAGGGTCGTCAAACTATTGAGAACGCTTGTCGCCACCACGGTCACTACTGCGCATAACTGTCCATTACTACTGTAATAGTAGTACTGTACAATAACTGTCACGTCATCTGCATGGATATTCATCTGTAATTCAATAAATACTTTTTTCATTTCCATTGCGACAAGTTCAATTGACTGATCTTTTTATTTCTGTGTAGACATACAATGTGATTATTATATTTGTTTGTTAGATAGTACCGTGTATCCTAATCATATTACGAGTAAGATACATAATATTGACTATTGAGTAATGAGAGATAGAGTGGTGTACTCTGGCACGGATTTTGGTGATTTTGGGTTGCCTTTGTATAACAGAGGTAGAATGTATGATTATCATATGTACTCAAAGAGGCGTGTGCACAGCTGTGCGTCTATATTTATGTTTGTCTCTGCCCCTGTATACTTTACTATTATGTTATAGAGGGTAGAGTGTCTGTACATGTTACGTGTAGGCGTGCGTTTATGCGTGTGTAAATGTGTTTGCGTCTGCCCACTCTTTCTCTTGTGGCGTGTGGTGCCGCCACCTCAAAGAATAGCACCACCCCATCTCTTCCCGTGGGTGTCGTAAGAGGCGACTAAGGTACAAATCCGAAAGATGGGCAGCAGCATCTTTCTGGGTAGATTTACATCAACTGCACTGCGATCTCCAACCCGCCTGCCAAGCGTGGAGATTATGGCAATGACCTCCCCTTTCGTGGGAGAGGCCCGAAGTCCTGCAGTGGATTGTTATGGGCTGTGATGATGATGACTCTTTCTCTTTTCCCCTTCTACACCCCGGTACTCACTTATCAACGTTAGATCCCAGCACGGCGTATGCGCTGGCGATGTCGTTGCTGACGACGAGCCGCTCGGCCAACACGCCGCGGACCACCAACTGACGGACCAACCGCGCCGGGTCCGAACGATGCCATTTCGAACAGCTTTGGTTGAGAAACACAATATGATTAAAAATAATAATGTATATGTAATAAATGTAAGTACGTTGTATCAAATAAAGCGATGATAAAACAGAAAGTATTTGCACATCATCGTTTTCTAAACGGCGACGTTTCGACTTCATCGTAAATATGTGTAATGAATGATGACTTTGATCGATCCGTATAACTTGAAATTAATGCAATGCACGTATCCTTTATCATAATTAACTACAACTTGCAATATAATATTGTGTAAGCGGCTTCTTGTATTGCAACTGATATGTAGCATTAAGCAATTTACGTTTGTAAACTCGTTTTAAGTGAACCATGCTGTTCTTATGAGGAATAAAGTTCTTTAAACCGACATTCACATCATCATTATCTAAACATCCTCAATTCTACTTAATCATCAAAGCCATGAATGAAGACTTTGATCGATCCGCATAACTCGTCAACTTGTTAATCTCGTTGCCAAGCGGGTGCCGAGTTAGTTTCGGAGTTAGCTAGTGAGAAAGCAGTAACCCAACGTCCATGTATGACCGTGGACGACGTACATTATGCCTTGCCCTCGTCCCGTCATCCATCCATCCGTTCATTCATCCATCAGTCCGTCCGTCCAAGCGTCCGGCCGTCCGCCCCTCCCCCTATCTTTCCGCACCATTATAAAGGCGCTGTGTAGCAGCGTGTCGCCTCGCGGACCACCTGCACTATCGCCTTGACATCGTCCGTCCACGTGTCCATCCGTACGTCCCTCTATCCATCCGCTCACCCATCCATCCGTTCATCCATCCATCTACAGCCCGTATCAGCCCCAATACTCACCGTCCATGTATGGGCGTATTCCTCAGCCTTTCCAATCTGGCCTGCATGGACCCGCGCAGAGCATCAGCGATATGTAGTAGCGTGAAGGGCGCGCGGCCGCCCGCCGTGGCCTCGCGGACCACTCGCACTATTGCCTTGCAATCGTCCGTCACGTCCACGGGCTGGGGAACAAATGCAGCAATGTATAGCGAAATTGAAGAGTCTCAATAGTATAGATTGACATCATAGTAGAGAAGTCCCGGAATCGAATCCCCCTGCGGCCATGTACCAATGAATAAATAAGCGTTGCTCTTATATGCTCTTTCGTAATGAAAGTTGCACCTTCAGGAGACTGGACGTGTAATCATAATTCAATGTGGTCACGTACCCCCTGGTAGCAGGGACACGGAGATTAAATGGCAGTCGCTCCACTGTAATTACCTAATGAGCCAAATTCGGAATCATGGTCAAAGCGGGCCCTCGTGCGCGAGAGCACAACCGGGACATTGACACCAAGATGATTATCTTTATTTAGTATAGCCTCGCGTTTCGAAAAGGTAATTCAGGCGACTGAATGTGTAACCATAATCTATCTGGCCAGGTTCTCCTGGTAACAGGGTCGCAACGGTTAAATGGCAATCGCTCCGCTATAATTACCTGATCTGCCAAATTTTTGATCATTGTCAAGGCGGACCCCCTGCCCTAGTGCGCGAGAGCACAACCAGGCTACCTGATGGAAAGTGGTCACCGCCGCCTATCGACATCAGCAACACCAGGGGCGCTACTAATTAATTGCCCGCCTCTGAAAAACCCTCTAATATGCCTCTTAAGCGTTCCCATGTCAGTCCAACGGTTTTACTATACCTTATACTCCAGTTGTGCCAAGCAGTTGTCGCAAGCCGTGGCCTTAGCGCTCCTACAGCGCTCGCGGTCGAACCTTTCCCCCAAATAGCCAAGCACCATCCCACGACGACACTCCCATACACTCTCGCACAATTCCACCATCCGCAGAAGGTTCTCGATGTGCACTCGCTTGGATTCCGCCGTGGCGGATCGGTCCACTGAGGAGGAAAAATCTTATTCGTATGGGCGTAAGGTTGAATATCGTAAAAATCGCTAGCAAAATAATGCAGCCGCACACTTCTACTATCCGTAGAAGGTTCTCGATGTGCATTCGCTTGGATTCCGCCGTGGCGGTGCGGTCCCACTGAGGAGGAATGGGTTGGATGTTATTTGTACGAGCGTAAGGTTTATTATCGTGAACAATTAAGACATAAGCGTGTGAGCGACGTCGTCGGCGTGACGTCGGCGTAGGAGTAGTACAGCACGCACGCCGCCGGCTCGCCGCTCCCTGGGAGTACTCACTGTCCAGCAGGCGGCGGTAGCGCGTGACGTCGGCGTAGGAGTAGTACAGCACGCACGCCGCCGGCTCGCCGCTCCCTGGGAGTACTCACTGTCCAGCAGGCGGCGGTAGCGCGTGACGTCGGCGTAGGAGTAGTACAGCACGCACGCCGCCGGCTCGCCGCTCCCTGGGAGTACTCACTGTCCAGCAGGCGGCGGTAGCGCGTGACGTCGGCGTAGGAGTAGTACAGCACGCACGCCGCCGGCTCGCCGCTCCCTGGGAGTACTCACTGTCCAGCAGGCGGCGGTAGCGCGTGACGTCGGCGTAGGAGTAGTACAGCACGCACGCCGCCGGCTCGCCGCTCCCTGGGAGTACTCACTGTCCAGCAGGCGGCGGTAGCGCGTGACGTCGGCGTAGGAGTAGTACAGCACGCACGCCGCCGGCTCGCCGCTCCCTGGGAGTACTCACTGTCCAGCAGGCGGCGGTAGCGCGTGACGTCGGCGTAGGAGTAGTACAGCACGCACGCCGCCGGCTCGCCGCTCCCTGGGAGTACTCACTGTCCAGCAGGCGGCGGTAGCGCGTGACGTCGGCGTAGGAGTAGTACAGCACGCACGCCGCCGGCTCGCCGCTCCCTGGGAGTACTCACTGTCCAGCAGGCGGCGGTAGCGCGTGACGTCGGCGTAGGAGTAGTACAGCACGCACGCCGCCGGCTCGCCGCTCCCTGGGAGTACTCACTGTCCAGCAGGCGGCGGTAGCGCGTGACGTCGGCGTAGGAGTAGTACAGCACGCACGCCGCCGGCTCGCCGCTCCCTGGGAGTACTCACTGTCCAGCAGGCGGCGGTAGCGCGTGACGTCGGCGTAGGAGTAGTACAGCACGCACGCCGCCGGCTCGCCGCTCCCTGGGAGTACTCACTGTCCAGCAGGCGGCGGTAGCGCGTGACGTCGGCGTAGGAGTAGTACAGCACGCACGCCGCCGGCTCGCCGCTCCCTGGGAGTACTCACTGTCCAGCAGGCGGCGGTAGCGCGTGACGTCGGCGTAGGAGTAGTACAGCACGCACGCCGCCGGCTCGCCGCTCCCTGGGAGTACTCACTGTCCAGCAGGCGGCGGTAGCGCGTGACGTCGGCGTAGGAGTAGTACAGCACGCACGCCGCCGGCTCGCCGCTCCCTGGGAGTACTCACTGTCCAGCAGGCGGCGGTAGCGCGTGACGTCGGCGTAGGAGTAGTACAGCACGCACGCCGCCGGCTCGCCGCTCCCTGGGAGTACTCACTGTCCAGCAGGCGGCGGTAGCGCGTGACGTCGGCGTAGGAGTAGTACAGCACGCACGCCGCCGGCTCGCCGCTCCCTGGGAGTACTCACTGTCCAGCAGGCGGCGGTAGCGCGTGACGTCGGCGTAGGAGTAGTACAGCACGCACGCCGCCGGCTCGCCGTCGCGGCCCGCGCGACCCGCTTCCTGGGAATCACAATGGGATATAAGCTAACGATTTTATTCATAAAAAGTTATGGAAGGGTTATACAAAAAAGTTTGCTTAAATATGGTTATTGAAAAACATTATTCTTTTTTATTTTATTTTAATATATAATATAGACAGGTATTTGACTGCCATCTCACCTATTATCTCATAAATGAATATTAGCGCTAAAACACTCAATAACGACAACGTAAAGGCTGAACCTCTCTATAAACCTCTAATAAACCTACATTAGTGACAAACATGGCCGCCGTCACACGAACAGCTGATTTTATTCGATTAGTGATAGATTGTGATTGGCTCCTGAGTGGAGTCTCTCTTGACTTTTATCCTGAAGAGTGAATCCATACAGCCATGACTTCTATCATTTTCTTTGGAACTCCGTTTTGATAGCAAATTTCAGCACAATAAATTTTGTTTTTGGACTTTGCTACAAATTCTTCAGAGCGACAACAACAGCGATGCCAATCTGTATTTTACCAGAGCTAAAGAGATTAATTCCAACGGTCAGTGCTTACCTGGTAGTATCCCTCGACGGACTTTGGCAGCGAATGATGCAGTACGTAGCGCACGTCCGCTTTATCCACACCCATACCGAAAGCGATCGTTGCGCAGATCTGAGGGACAATCATAATAGGAATGATTACTAAAATGCTTCATTTGATAAGGTTAGCATCACGAATACAAAAGCTGAAGAAGGCCATTCATCGAGCCCTACAAAAAGTTTTAAATTTTAAAGTGCCGGTCAACTTTACGGGAGCAATTTCGACAGCATGCATTATTTTGAACATTTTTTATTGGGATAGTTAAGCTATACGACAATCCCTAGAGTTGTTCTTGAAATATCAAAATCAGCTTTTCTATAATTTATTTTTCTATTTTCAGGTTCAAGAACAGGTTTTGGGTCGCAGCACGAAAGTCAAGCGGTGAGCGTGAATATGTTTCTACAAAACGTAAATAACTTCGCATTTTGTCTCCCGCACTGATAAGATGTCCCGCGAACTTCCGGTGTACAATGACATTGATATTGTTCGTGTTGTTATCATTTTTTTCAAATAAATTCTTTGTATATACAATGTTTATGCTTAGTGTGATTTCGTAGTTAAATGCCAAGAAAAAATACAAACCAAAAAACAAAATTTGTTATCGTCGCGACTTCCACTAGCTTTCATATCGCGGCCTGTATTTAGTAGCTAAGGTAATAAAAATGTTCATAAAAGCGCGTTCTATCAAACTACTTTTTTACTATTAAGTTTCTTGGCCAACACTTTCTATATATTTTTTCGTTTTTAATGATGTCCTTTCCCACACCAACTTGGAACCCATCACCCGCTTTCCACTCACCACTTTCAGCTTATCGGCCACCCATCCGGACTGTACGGCCTCTCGCTTCTTGTCAGTAAGCCCGGCGTGGTAGGCGCCCGCCTGGATGCCGGCCTTGCGGAGCTCTTCGCATACCGTCTCGCACTCCTTGCGTGATAGGCAGTACACTATGCCCGACGCCCTGGAATGGTAACGTATAATGAATCATCATCACAACCTCTGATGTTCGATGGTCCAGGCCTTGGGTTTTAAAACTACCAAATTATCAGTAAGTAGGTACATGACCCAAAGGGAACGTCTGCCCGCTGCCGATGGAACTTTGACAGTGCGCGTGAGACGCCACCGCTGGGCCGTGTAGTACATTTATTAGAATATCACACAGCCCATAACAGTCCACTGCAGGACTTAGGACTTCTCCCACGAAAGAGGAGGTTATTACCATAATCTCCACGCTTGGCAGGCGGGTTTGAGATCGCAGTACTGTAAATATAACAAAGGAAAACGCTGCTACCTTATTTTCCAGCTTACGGAGACTCTAGATCTTTTGCCTCAATAACATTAGTCGCCTTCTACGACACCCGGTGTTGGTGCTATTCTGCTCTGCCGGATACCACACGGCCGTACCGGACACCACATGGCTTAATTTTATGAATGCAATGTGGGATTTCGCGATTACAAAACCCATCAGAATGCGCTACTGAGACGTGAGGTTTGATATCAAAATAAAGCCCTGTCCCATTGTAGACCATTGAATGTGTAATCATAATTGAATTTCGTCAGGTTCCCCTGTTAACAGGGTCATGCGGAGGTCTTATGGCAGTTGCTCCACTGTAATTACCCGATCTGCCAAATCCCGGATCGTGGTCAAGGCGGACCCGTAGTCCTCGTTTAAGAGATTACGACCAGGATTATGATGATTGGCTAGACCAGAAAACGTGCAGGTGTTTTCTGTTGCTGTAAGTTTTCCGAATAAAATATAATAAAAAATATTCATCTCTGCCATCTCCAAAGCGCCTGTGCCAAGTGTTGACATTAGCACAAAGCCCTACGCTGATGTAGAGTAGACTTAAATTCAGCCACTATCTTTATCTAGCTTATAAGTAAGAATAAGTTTGTCTCCATCCGGAAAGACAACTAACCTGAAGTATTTCTCCTTGATGAGTTTAACAATGTCCTGGTTGACGCTTTTCGGCTTCTTCTCCAGTATCCGGTACGACAGGTTGGGCCGGTTGAAGCTGCTCAGGAACCACTTGCATTTGGTTACCTTGACAAGTAAGTGGTATCTTTAAGATAGATTTCATTTTATTCATTAGAAAATTATTCAGTGAAATTGGTCCTGCGCAAGGTCCTGTTGTCGAGGTACGTCGTGCTATTGGTTAAAATCAAACGCTCGAAGTTGCCATTAAAATTTTAGCCAATAAAACAGCGTTCTTTTGATAGTGATAAGAGGTTTGAAGCGTTTGTGATTCGGAAGAGGGCTGGGATGTTAGATTTTATGGATTTGGAGGTATTGGCGGTTAATGGATGTTGATTGGAGGGTGGAAGAAGTGGCGTCTTGAACTGGTTAGGGTTTGGAAATAGAGTTGGGGAGCGTAAAATATGGAGCTGTAGAGAGATAGGGGGTTTGTTGTTGTTACATCCATCATGAACAGCCAAGATCAGCCGCTTGTAGTCCGACCAAAAGTCATGGCCATCAACGAAAAGGCTTCTAATGGCCTATTCAAAAAGGCAAATTGCGAAAACGTCACCTTCTCAGATAGCAACCGTACCTGCAATTGATGCAATCCAAGAACAGCCACTTCTAGTCCACCCAATAGTCACCGCCTTCACTTTGACCGTCCATTGTAAGGCTAGAAGCCTCTGGTCTCTTCAAAAAGGCAGATTGAGAAGACGTTACCTTCACAGATAGCTTCCGTACCTTCAATTGATGCAGTCCAAGAACAGCCGCTTGTAGTCCGACCAAAAATCATGGCCTTTGACCATCTATTAGAGAAGGCTAGAAGCCTCTGGTCACTGCAGAAAGGCAAAATGGAGAAGACATTACCTTCTCAGACCGCTACTGTACCTTCAATCGATGCAGTCCAAGAACAGCCGCTTGTAGTCCGACCAAACGTCTTGAGCTACACTTTGACCGTCCATTGTAGGCTAGAAGCCTCTGATCTCTTCAAAAAGAAGATGTTACCTTCACAGCTACCCTACCTTCAATTGATGCAGTATATCCATCCTGACCCGCGGCGTGGCGGTGGCGGTGAGTGCCATGAGCGCGGCGGCGGGGAACCGCTGCCGCAGCATAAACAGTCGCTTGTAGTCCGGCCGGAAGTCGTGGCCCCACTGGGACACGCAGTGCGCTTCGTCTATCACGAACCTGGGGGGAGCGTGTGGTTCGGGAGTTGACATATTGACGAGTGTCAGACTGTCAATGTCTGGCACAGACGTTGAGGTCGGGTTAGACGCTAAGGTGGGTTAGATGCTAAGGCCGGGTGAGACGGTAAGACCGGGTTAGACGCTAAGGCCAGGTTAGACGCTAAGGCCGGATTATACGCTAAGGCCAGGTTATACGCTAAGACCGGGTTAGACGCTAAGGTCAGGTTAGACGCTAAGGCCGGATTATACGCTATGGCCAGGTTATACGCTAAGACCGGGTTAGACGCTAAGGTCAGGTTAGACGCTAAGGCCGGATTATACGCTAAGGCCAGGTTATACGCTAAGGCCGGGTAAGACGATAAGGCAGGTTAGATGCTATGAATATTTATTTTATACCACTAAGGTGGCAAACAAGCTTACGGCCTGATGGTAAGCAGTTACCGTAGCCCATAGGTGTTTGCAATACCAAGGGTATCATTCACGCTGCCGACCCCCTTTCTTGAAGAATGGAGTTCTTTAACAAACTCTCTCTGTTGTACTATCCAAAGAAAACATCTTTAGGCAGCTCATTCCACAACCTTAGTGTATGTAGAAACCACATTTACCAAAGAAATAGGCCCCACGAGAAGTGAACGAAGCGATGGATTGACATCACTGAGTTGGATGCGAGAACCAACGACTGGCATGAGGATACTGAAAGACCGGGCGAAGTGGCGGTAAAGAGTAAGACCAGACCCTGGCAGAAAAGCTTACGCCCGGCCTGATGGTAAAAATTACCACAACCTATGGACTTTTACAACACCAGGGGTATCACTTATCACTCCCGTATTGCCATCCCTGTGGTTAAGGTATCCGACTCGTAAGCAGGAGGTACCAGGTTCCAATCCCACTGCGGCCATGTACCAATAACTCTTTTCTGAATTATGCACATTGTTGAATACTAATCGATGCTCTTACGGTGAGGGAAAAACCTGACGAAACGTGATGAAACCTGCACGTACAGGCGACTGAATGTGACTATTATTATATTGTCATCGCTGTAAAAACCTTCGATGATGATTAACCAAACGCACCTTGCAATCTTCCCCCTGGCGTATAGAGTATCCAGCATGCCCTGGAACTTGGTTGAGCTGCTGATCTTCTCCGGGGTCACGTACAGCAGTTTCAGGAGAGGCTCCCGCATCGACAGTTTGTGGTAGATCTCGTCAGTGGCTGCCAGGCTCACGTCCCCTGAGAGGTGAGCAGCTGGGATCTGGGAGCATCATCATTTAATATCATCATCATTATCAAGGCAATGGTGATATGGTTCATTCGTCAATGACGGCCGAATGACGTCTAATAATACACTCACATCAAGCGATAATAGCTTGTTAACTTGGTCCAGGATTAGTGATTTCAGCGGCGATATCACGATGGTAACACCCGGCGACAGTAACGCAGGCAGCTGGTAACATAGCGATTTTCCTACAAACAATACAGAATTTTCTACAATTAGAATCAAATAACCAGGTATTCACGTGATCTAGGTGTTTCTTAGACCAGACTAAGGCTTAATGTGAATAAGGGTGAATTTTCTGTTCAAGTTCAGACACTGGTGTACTGTAGGAGATTGTGGATGGTCGCTCGAAGGAGTACAGTAGTATCAAAAGTAGCTAACTGAAATGACAGTTCAGATACAACTAATTTTTTTTGTCCGTATGGTAGATTATTAGAAAATATTGAACACGTATTTTTTCTTTTGTAACTTAAACAAAAAATAACGCCGATGTATTGCGTTGAAATTGTGCGTGATGTCACGATTGAGACGATATTTGACTCAGAAGTGACGTTCACGAGCCCCCACTCCGAAACTTTGATACGCTTTATCATTGTAATTTTTTATTGATTTGATAAGTAAACAAATACATGACGTGTCTAATATATTTTTTTAATGTAAATGACGGACTAATTAAAATTTAAAAATGTTGATCCAGAAATCCTCCCTATTTTCTTCGTTTCAAAAAATAACTTAGATAATTTTCTCCGTTTAACGCTGAACCAAATATACGCACCTCCACCAGTGGGCATGAGTACGAAGCAATCGTGGCCAAGCAGTGTAGCGTTGATCACTTGCAGCTGGTTTGGCCGGAAGGACTTCAGGCCAAAGCGCTCGTTGAACACCTCCATCATTAGAGACGAATGCGGGTAGTCCAATCCATCGAACTCACCTGGAAAATAATGCACCATTAAATACTAGCCTTTGCCCGCGAATTTGTCAGCGTAAAATTCGGCTATAAAGTTCCAGATCCAGAGGGAAACACATTGAACTTTGGGATAAATAATAGCCAATGTGCTAGCCTGGGCTATAAGCTATATTGCTGCTAAATTACATCAAAATTAATTAAGTAGTAACTTTACTTCACAATCTTTTGCGTGTAGTAGATAGTGCTTGTGCCAATGGGATTTTCTGAGTTCCGTATTATCGGCAAGTGGATTCTGTCAGATACCGGGATTGACCGCTAGGATGAAAGCACGGTCAAACTATGTGTCGCGTCGTTGGTAAAATGAAACCGAACAGGCTTACAGACGCGACAAGGTCACAGGAGGAGGGTATCTGCGACACAGATTGACGGGGCCTTGACATAAATGATATAAATATGGATTTTCTGGATGAATTATCATGAATATTCCATTTAAAGGTCCAAGAAGTGATGGATTGACATCGCCGAGTCGGATGCGAGAGCTAATGGCTTACGACGCGAGGATGCTCAAGACCGGGCGAAATAGAGGAGTCGGAAAGCGAACGCTGGCAGAAGCCGGAACTGACCGCTCGAAAAATGATGATGATTTCTTAGTTATTTAACATTAAATTAACTAACAGTAATAGCTAGTAATAATATAGCTTAATTTTTTATAAGGTGTTATTGGTGTTGTATTATTACCTGTGATACCATCATTTTGAGTGCCTGCATGAAAATCACCCATTCCCTCATATTTGGGCTTATCTTCTACCACTGTATGGTCCATCAAATTTATTACTTCTGTTTCTTTGCTTTCTTTAATGGTCAATGTTTCAATATCATCTTCAAAGTCTTCTATTCTATATTCAGGCCAGCCATCTTCGTCGATTACTACATTTTTATCACCTGTTACATTAACTTTACTAGTACCAGCAACTGAATCACTGATATTTATCACACTATGTTCGGAAGTATTAGGTATAATATCTGTTTCATCATCCATGTCTATAGGCACATCATAATCTTCTATATCTTCTTCATCATTAATTGGGTCTGGTTCCTTAATTATCGGAGACACGGCTGTACATGGCTTACTGTGATAATTAAGCAAAGAGCTTTTACTAAATTGTGGTGGCTGAAAGTCAACAGAACTGTTTGCTAAAGGGGAACATTTTGGGTTATCTTGTGGGACAATAGGTTTCAATCTCTCTGATGCATTTTTGAATCGTTCCAAAGTAATTGATGGTATATTATCTCTTATTGGCGTCGATTTGTTTTCTTCAGTTAGTCGTGATGGCTTTTTAAATACGAATTTTCCTTTACTTCTATTCACATTTTCAGCCATGTTGCCATCTGAATTGGCATTGAATTCTACATTTTTTGAGGAATCATTAAGAGGCGAAAATACATCGAAACATAAAGACTTTTTAGCCAACAAATCAGAGTATGTTGTATTACTCGGGCCATTGAAATTCGTAATATCTGGTGTGGAGGTACTTGGTTCAGATACATGTCTTTCATCCATAAAAGGCTTTTTGCCATATACTTGGCTAGATTCAAGATCGAAATCATCTAAGTCATCATTCTGGTTAAGGAGTGAAGGACTTCCTCTACCAGTGGTATTACAACTAGTACTTTCAAGAGACAAAGGTTCAGATATTTGAGTGCATATATCATCAACTTTTTGTTCAATAGCTGATTTCAATTTTGATCTTAGCAATTTCACTTTGGCATAAGTTTGCTTGTCATATCCTGGGAATTTTTCCTTTATACAATTTGGTATTCTCTCGAATGCATTGAAAACTTTCTCTAGTAATTCTATGTACAATGTCCTGCATTCCTCCTTATCTTGACTATGTAATTGTTTATTCTGTAACAAAATATTTACTACAAGTAGGCTAAATATGGAGTTTAAAGCTTAGATTTGACGACCTGAGTGGTTCAGTTGGTTAACTTGTCTGTTGGTTAAGTTGGGTAACGTGGTCTGCCATGCAGAAGTCCCGGATTACGTCACTGGGTGGCAATCGGCTTCCGAGACAACCAGTCTCAAGGTATCCAGAGGACAACGTTGGTTAATTTCGCTTTGACTATGGTGTTAGGAGCAACGCACGCAAACTCCGGGAACTGAATGGGTGACTGTTTCGTACTTTGAGGGTAATCGAACTTAGCACCGTAACAAACTCGTCACTCTATAGGCGTTCCCTCAAATATATTTCTGGTTTAAAGTAATCAGTGTAATCAAAATAATAATGTAATAAAAATTATTACAATTGATGATTGATTACTAAGAGTGCTTCCATTAGTTAGTGTAAAAAACTCACCTCTTTAAACTTTATCACAGCCTGATTATTTGATACGTCAGATAAAAATGTTGACATTGAACTGGAGTCTAGCTTCAAGCTTTTCAGAGGATCTTTATCTTTTTTTGGTGTTACTTTTTCTGGATTTATTTTCTCGATAGACTTTGACTTTGATGAATGTTCACTTCTCCTTTCGAAATTTTTGGGACTATCTGGACTATTTTTATTTGACATTTTCTTTTCATTCTTACTAGGCGAAGGCGAAGCACTTATTCTTATAGATTTATTGGACTTTACTGGTGTTTTGCTGAATGTAGATGGCTGTTCATCAAGATTATCCTGGAATAAATATTTAAATATCATGGATAAAATATTTCTAAATACTCAAATACTCTTTATTACATAATTTTCATGTCATTTTTAAATAAAATTGAAATTAATACAGTCTTTAACATTATAGGTCTAATATGCCTCTTTCAGGTTTGTCTCAATGATTTAATTTACATTAATGACCTTTTGGCCATGTGGTGTCTGGCAGAGTATAATAGCACCAACGCCTTACACTCGGGGGTGTAATACAAGGTTACTAATATTTTCAGGGCAAAAGGCCTAGCTATAGAATCCATAGGCTGGAAAATGGGCAGTAGCGTTTTGCATTGTTATATTTACAACACTGCAATCTCCAACCCACCTGTCAAGCCAGGAGATTATGGCAATAACCTCCCCTCTAATGGTCCTGTCCTGGAGTGGACTGTTATGGGCTGCGATAATAGACAACCTTTTAGTCAGGATATTATGTATCATCATCAACAACCAATAACAGTCCACTGGTGGACTTGAGCCCCCTTCATATTAATGGAGGGTTTTGTAATATTCTACACTTGTTGAAAATACAACAGGAAGCACTACAAAATATCACTGTATTCTTAATACATAATTTGTAAATTGGAACTGACAGCAAATATTGTAACTATTGTTTCAAATAAAGTAATAATAAAATTATTATATACCAAATCCATTGAATCAAATGTGTCATGTCTTTCCTGTTGTTTAAATTTCCATTTTCCATTTTCTGTTGTTGTCAAGGGTGTGCATGAAGTTTTACTGAATGATGGCAGTACACTAGATGATTCCTGGAGAATATCATTGAAAGAGTTCTGTAAAAATAATGATATAACATTTCAGTTCTTACTAATTAATATGGTTATGGACTAAAATTATTATGATATAATTATTATGTAAGCCAATCAATTTAAATTTACTTACATCATGTGAAAAACTCTCCAACACCATTGTAGTTTTTTTTATTGGTGGAGTCCCTAAAAAATTGACTAATAATGAAACATTAACATGGAAGCAAGTTATTTAAAATTTCAATATTACTGTATAATCTGTCCAGACTGACTTGTCTTATTTAGTTAAGGAAATTATGTATTTAAATGGATAATGTGCAGCAGTATTAGTTGAAATTTACATTCTGTGTTTCTTGTATATTTCAAGACTATCTATACACAATGTACGTAGTGTGATTGATACGGCAAGTCGTGATTTTGGGCATTATTTGTTCAACAAATAAGACAAGTCAGAGTAATCAGATCATAGGTAGGTACATGTTGTAATGGTTTAGTGCTGCTAGATGGCTATTTTGATAACAGATGATTATTCTACAAATAAAGAGAGGAAACTCGAAAATTAAAGCGCCAGACAATTTAGCCAATTTGATCAATCACATTAAGTCATATAAGAATAGAAAAGATTATTTAAATTATATGCAAGTTTCAAATCACTGTGGGAAAAAAGTTATTATTATTATTATTTATTAGTTCATTACACAGTTTTACAGAAGTTAAATATTAAAAGATAAGTACATCAAGACAAAACAAAAATAAACCAGTATTTAGGGCCAGACAATTTGGCGTATCATGACCATTAATGTTAAGAAATGCTTTAAAAAACCATTGGAGCACAGAAAAGTCAAAGTATTTTGGTTTTTGGGACAATAGTGTATAATAACAATCAGTAATAAAGAAAATTAGGTATTATATGAAGTTTTATATGATTTGTTCATTACTACAGGGATTTGAAACTTGTTGCCCTGCCCTAGCAAAAATTGTGGCAACCAAAAACAACTTTCTAGAAATAGCACCAAATGCTTGTAGTATAATGTAAAAAAAGGAAAACTTACAAGTAGAGCCTGTCTTGGATTTCCATACAAATTTTGATTTTTTTTCTGTGACATTTTCATTACTCTCGCTGAAATCAAAACAAACAATAACGTCCCCTTGCGATATTTAATGATGAATTTCAATGCATCATTTTAATTTCTGAGTTCAGTATTACTTGATATCACAGAAAAAACGGAGTAATGTTTTATTTACCTGGGACTATTACTCCTCGATGAATCTCGGCTGCTTTTTTTTATAAATTTCATCATTGAATGTTGTTTACCAGATGTTATCGGTTTTTTTGAAGCCATTTTATTATGTATTTAATCCTAGAAGTTCCTATTAATAATAAGAATATTCGAAATAAAATGATAAATTCCCGCCCGCCACTTTATTTTTCACAACTTTTTTCTTTTTTGTTATTGTTGTAATCACAGACCATAAAAACTAAAATGACATTTGTAAATGAAAGTAGACCTATAACTTAATAAAGCTACATGTGGACTATCCGACATGTAGTCTAACATGTAATATGAAATGTAAGCCTGGAGGGTACCACTGCCTATCTCCAAAACTAGACAGCTCTGGATTATCGACGGTATCGGCTTATCGGGCGATCGGCGGTACGGCTGCTGAAGGCGCCACTTTACATCACAATGGCCCATGAGGGCGACTATATACACGATATATGTGATCGGCACACGTTTCGCCGACGATGTGCTATTAATCGTGTAGTGTGAATCGTACTTGCAGTGTTTCTATCTTCTTTGGTCTGTCTGTTGTCGGGAATTCGTTTGACACGTCTTTGTTTGTTCATTGTTGGTTGTTGGGTGGTTGTTGGTTTGGTTGATCGAATTTCGGAATTTGTGATTTGTGATCTTTCGTGCGTACGTGCCGACTGTGAATTTTTGCATTGAAATACAAAATGGGAATTAAGGAGGCTAACATATACTTAGACAATCAATGGAATACGTATTACCCTGGACAAACAGTCAACGGAAGGATAGAGTACATTTTCGATAGTCCGAAAAAAGTTCAAGGTATGTGTGGTGTGGGTAATATTTATTTTGATATAGTGAGTCATGCATGCCTATTTAATGGGTCCGATAGAAAGCAGAAATACACTGCGCCTAAGGAGTGGCCCCCAACATTCAGTCATAATCGCCTTGTGCCCCCTCTTAGTAAAACAAACTCATTTTTGTGACTAGCCCAATTTCGGTGCTATGGCGGTTTTACGTGATGTGATAGAAGGCACCCTCTGAAACACCGTTTGTATTGGCCACTTTTCTCTGCGGTGCCTCCAAGTGGCATTAGGGGGCACTTACTTTTTTATAGAGTGAAGAAAAAATTTCCTCTACTAGACTTCGTCTTAACATCCCTCCAGCCATGAAATACCTTATAGTGGGACCACGATTTAAAAATACTGATCTCCTTTTCAAAGCAGTGTTGCTGGATCATTCCTAGATTGTCCTGGAAAATTCGTCTACCAATTCATCTTTCAATGAAGGGAAAATAAAAATAAATGCAATAAATGGTTAAATAAATAAATAATAATAATAATCTACACTTTCACTACACATATTATCGGGTTTGTTACCACGGTTAGTATTGTTTTTACCTCGATATTTCGACGCAGTTGCATGTGTCATGGTCACGAGTTGACTAATAATAATAATCTAGATCTACCACAGCCTGTATAATAGAATATAAAGAACTGTAGAAGGCTGTGATATTGAATACATGCAAAATAGTGCCGAAGTTCCTACAAACAACACTTAACTAACTTAGTATTTGATACTTCGCTTAGGCCCGTACCAAATATTATTTCCGGTTCATTTAAAACTGTGATCTTTTGAGATAAATATGAAATAATAATAACATCAGGGGTTGCCCATCTGCTACCATCCAAGCTCAATGTCCCCGGCAGTGGAAGACTGATTAATTTACTTTATAAATTATAGCTGAAGAAGCTAAATATGATTTACTGTTTTTATCAGCTATCACTGTAAAGTTCAAAGGTGAGGCACATACAGAATGGACAGATGAGAAGGAGGAGAGGGATCACGATGGCAAGGAGCGCAGGGTAACCGAGTATCGGAATGGCAATGAAAAGTACTTTGAATCACAGTACTTCCTTCTTGGAAACAACTCAGGTATGATTAACTTGATATTTATTTATTCCAATTTGTTACAATCGTTATAATTTTGTTTAGTTATGTAGTTGTAAAACCTTGTTATGTGTATTGACTGTAATCAACTGTAATAGCTTTATTCAAAGTAATTTCAATTTGGGCACAATCCATTCACTGTTTGATCTATTAATTATGAACTTGGTTATCTCAAGTGCAAGCTCAATGAGATATTAAATGAAATGTTTTGTCTCAGTTTTGTTCTTGACATGATACTCATAATATATTCAGCGGTAAAGCAATTTTTATTCATTACTAGCAGTCCCCCACGGATTTCACACGTGGGCAGTTCGGATTTCTGTAAACAGTCAACTATTCAGCAGGACCCTGTTATTTTTCTGGGATAAATAGTAGCCTATGTCACTCGGGAATAACATAGCTTCCTATTTGTGTAAGAATTCCTACTTCCAAAGACAATATTTTAGAAATTTAATGGAAAATATATGCCCCATACATAATTTTAACGTAGCTATAACAGTTTTTTTTTAAATTACTTCTCGATTTATTTCTACTTCTACATTTCATTATGTATGTACAAGCTACATGCATGCCAAGTTTCATGCTTTCTGCTGGGTGGGACCATAGCTCTATACTAGATCTGGCTAACTAGCCGCACTACTAGGAGAACGCCGACGTCTCTAGGCGCTGTTCCTGTCAAGCAACCCCTCCGTCACTGCAGTCGTAACCTGGGGGTGTACGTAAGGCGTGAAAGCCAGAAAACGGCGTTCGTTGCGTATCTGCGTTTGTTTGTAATCGGCGCAGGCAGTCGGTACAGAGTTTCTATACTTTTGATTTCTGCCAATACCGAACGGTGCCGATAAGTTACGAACGGAAGCAGATCGGATCTGCTTCCGTTCGTAACTTGTTGCTCACTTACGGCCAGCGCTTACGGTAGATCGGGATCGGCGCCGGCTTCCGGCTTCCTTAAATGCACCTACGGCTAAGTGGGAATGTACATTGTTGTTCATGAATGAACTATTATTATAATTAGGATTAACTTGGGAATATTTCGACAATATTCCAACTTCCAAGATATTTATTTTAATCATCGTCGTCGTACTCGCTATCAGTCCGGACATCGGACAGTGGTTCTGGCAGCCTGGCAGGCGACTTGGAGAACGCAGTGTTTAAAATACTCAACAGATGCTGCCGAATTCCTGGTCCACGGAGATTCTAATTGGTTAGCCTCGTAAGATTATCCGTAAATCTTTTCCGATCCGTTAATTGATAGGGTTGATTCAACTCTATACCAGATACCACACGTCTAATTATTATTCTTAAATCAGCTTGTATCATCCCACTGCTGCGTTGACGACTCACGGCCCCTATGTATACCTAAGTCAAAATCTTTGTCTTATGGCTAATGAAACGTAAAGTATTGTAACACGTAACTCTGCTTTGACATAACAAGCGCTCACAATATTAGATGCAAACGAATTATGAGGATGATGTCATTCATACCCACAACCGTAAAAGTTTCACGGTCGTCGCGTGATAACCGCATGTCGTCGATTCATTTGCATTATGTTGTAAACTTGTTCATCTCTCTGCTGTCTCATAATGTGAAACATCGAGGCAGCGTTTTTTGTAAACAGTTATAAATCTCAATTATCATTAACAAACAAATGTAATAATATATTCTTAGCATGCTGTGTTACTTTGAACGCAATATGATGCACACAAAAAGTAAACGAATATGACACTTCTATTTTGCGTTGAATAGTCTGAGTGATGGAGTTTGGTCCCGTTATTTATTATAACCTTAAACACATAGCAGCCCATTTCAGTCCACTGTTAAACTTGAGGCTTCTCCACATTACTGCAATTAATAGCAGGCGTGCTGCACTGCAATCTCCTAACTAAAAATACTCAAAAGAAAACGTACGAAAATAATTAACACAAACTGTGCGGAGGTACAGATGATCTTACATCTACAACCGACACCTTGTACCCTTTAATGCCTCTGTTATGTTAGAAGGGTTTGGCTCTTTATTCTTATTCTAATTCTACTGCCGGATTTAGCACTCTACTTACGATGCCGCGTCTGAGCCGGACAGTTGATATTAAACCTTATGAAGTATAAAATAAAATCGCTTTTCGGATACGCGGGCGAGTCGAACTTGATCATCCGAAAGCGACCATATTTTATACTACGTAAGGATTAGTATCAACTGTCTAGCTGCATTCTAAAATCGGCCCTGCCGTAGTATCGCATGTAGCCGCCTTACCACGTGTCCGGATTAAAGATGCCTTTGTGGTATTCATAAATATAGTATTATTAATCAGATTGATAGTATGCTTTAATAACTTGGAACCTACAGGAAACGAGCCTTTTCAGGCGTTGCTGGAAGAAAGAAATATTTATTTGTTTAGTATAATTTTACATTTCAATACCTAAACAGTACTTAGGCAATAGGCTAAGTATACAGTTTAGTGTTAAAACGAAACTTAACATCCAACAAACCAATAGGTTCTAACAAGGCTTTCCTTTCAGGTGGCCAGATCGAGATCCCCCCAGGCAAGCAAACATATACGTTCTCCTGTCCCCTGCCGCCTGTACTGCCTTCTTCCTTCGAAGGCCAGTATGGCTACATCCGTTACACAGTCGTGGTGACCCTCGACCGACCTTGGAAGTTCAACCAAGATACCAAACTGGCCTTTACTGTGATCAACCCCTTGGATTTGAATCTCAATCCGTCTTATAGGGTGAGTGGTATTGGAGTTATTAACATCATATGTGGATCAAAGTTGTTATCTGAAATGAAAAGTATAATAATAAACTATTTAATTGACAAGTGGCCGAACGTTCGGACCAACTTTTTTGTCTCCGAAATGAAAGATGACGCAGCCCGGAAGCATGACTTAACCCTAGTTCATATTTACTGAGCTAAATAATAATCATCTTGGCGTTAATGTCCCTGTTGTGCTCTCGCGCAGGAGGGCCCGGGGCCTGCCTTGCCCATGATCCAAGATTTAAGATTTAAAATATCAGGTAATTACAGTGGCGCGACTGCCACCTGACCTCCGTTACCCTGCTACCAGAGGATTCTGACCAGATTGGATCATGGTTACACACTCACGTTACTGATCTAAACTTCCCAACTAAACCCTACTCCAAAACACCCCAGCAACCGATCCACATGCAAATGGAGAAGACCTTCTGCTGCTTCTGCTGCGTGTCGGCGCCGCTCAGCGTGGACGTGCGCGCGCCCGTCACCGGCTACTGCCCCGGACAGACGATCCCGGTGCAGGTGGACATTGATAACAAGAGCAACGTGCAGCTGAGTATCGTCAAGGTGTTCTTGAGGAAGGTAAGGGGAGGAAGAGGAATACTCTAAACTAAGGAATGGAAAGCTTTGCTTGCCATAGGTTCCCCGAATACTACTGGACTTTTGTCCAAGGCCGGTGTGAATAGGTTGTTTCTAGACAAACAGGCATATTCACATCTCCGGCCGCATCCTTATTCAACATCAGTTCTTTTTGGCGTGTTGACTCATGGCGGGTTAAATTAGCGATTACCGAAATGGCGGTCTATGCTTGCCTTGGCGACAAATCGTCAATTATGGTTAAATTACATGATTAGCTGTCCCACGCGGTTTTTAACCTGCAGATCTGTGTAAACATTCAACTACCTTGGGATCCTATCATTTTCCGGGACCACTATTTCCGAGTGTACTCAATGACACTTGAAAAAAGTGTAGCTCTGTTAGTGAAAGAATTATCGAAATCATGCACTGGTTTCGGAGATTGCCTCGACATACAATTTACGTACGTTACATATACACATACGAACTTTCCTCTATTATATTAGTTAAAGATACAGTGCGTGCAAGATAAGTCTGCACCTATGTCATTGATTTTGGTGGGAGTTGTTCTTGTGGGCTTTCCTGGGTTCTCCTGTCATTCTATCTTCAGCCGCTTGCATTTTTTGCAGCATTTTACTCAAATGTTTAAATAGGTGATAGTAGTAAACTGTCTATAATTTATTCTAGGCATAGAGTGATTTTTTGGTAATTTTCCCGCCAGGTTGTAACGTACAGGGTGACGACTCCATCGTCAGCTACCAAGAAATCGAAGGACATAGTGCTAACAGTGCAAGAGGGTCCAGTGCCCGCCCACACTTACAAGCAGTGGACACTGAACATGGAAATCCCTCCTATCCCGCCCTCGAACCTCGTCAACTGCAGCATCATTGATTTGGACTACGACCTAAAGGTAATTGCGATTTCATCCAACAGTCAAATCAAATCAAGTCAAATACATTTATTCCGTTTAGGTTTTCACAAACACTTTGAACTTCGTCTTATCTTAAAGAATCAGTCTTATGGGACATAATTTGGGATAATGCTAGGTTCGATTCCAATCGATAACATGAATTTTCTGGGTATAACTTAAAGAAATTACCATAACCTGCTCTGGAAGTATTTAATTTCGAATAAGACTGGCAAACTTCTATTTCTTTTTCAATCATTTTTAAGTTATGTACTTACTTCATTTCATGAAAACAAATCCTATGTTTACGGCGAATGCTCCGTCAGTTAATCTAGGCCTAGAGTGGTAACATTGTTCACATAAATGAATAATTAACAAGTAATTAAATGAGAGTACAATGTTTGCACGTTTGCTGTATTAATTACGGCTTTGCTAATGTGCTAATTATGCCGCTGATAACATCAAAGGTTAAAAGCCGAAAGAATGCAAGGATTGTTTCACATTAAATTTTTAATAGAGACAACAACCCATTTGTTAGATATGATTGTATAGTTTGTTATACAAGAGCTTGTGATAATTAAGTGCTAGCTAACCAAAACGCGTAGTATATAGCAGCGGTGAAAGGTAAATATTATATCGAAATGGAAGTTGCTAGATAGGTATAAAGAATTTTTAGCAGCTAGCTTGACATTGAAATGTTTTCATTTAGCAAATGAAACGATTAATATGGATATATAAATCTCTTAATTCCCGTCGATTTCATTTCGTTTTCAGGTCTACTCTTTTTTATTTCTCTTCTTCTTTCTCGAAAACACTTCCATTTACGTTATCGTTGCTATCAAACAAAGAAATGGAAGCGACAGGAATCGACAAATGCCCCACCATAGATTGCTGCATGCCAGGAGGAGCTAGTCCAGTGGCCTGATCACAAATTTTCTAGAGCTTGGCTACTGGAAAAGTTTCATTTCGCAAATGTTTCGTGCTATGCACACCAAAGGCCTACAGATGCCGCCGTTACATTTTGACATCTTTCTTTCAAAGACACTTAATCTTTTTTTCGGCTTCGTTTCGAAGACAGCAATGGCTCATCATTGCCATCATCATCTCGTAGTAGTTAACTGGTGAACATAGGCCTACTCACCTTCTGTTGCATCCATCGGCGCCAACACGAGGTCATCCGTCCATCTCGCTCGACAAATTTATCTCCCTACCTCTGGGTCTTACCTGTAGACTTGACAACATAACATCTCCCGCAGGTGGAATGCGTAACATCGGGTGCGCATTTCAATCTGAAGGACACGAAGTACGTGACAATCGGCACCGTCCCGCTGGTGGGCGGGCCCGCGGCGCCCACCACCCCGCCGTCCCCGGGCCGGCCCGCCGTGCTGCCGGTCGCGCCGGGGCAGCCCGCACAGCCCGCACAGCCTTCGGTGAGTGAAACACACTACATAACTCCTATATTTGTACGACTGTTTGTTCAAAAAAAAAACTTGATTTCAATTCTCTGTGCGAAACTGCCAACGTGATTAGAAATGCGAACAGAAATTTAAGTTTTGAATTAACGTTATAAATAGCCGCCGGGTTTCCAAGTCCATTTCTGAATCGACGAATATCGAAGCATTTAGTAGGTTAAAGACCTAGAAGTAACTATGGTCGACTGGGTGGAATGGGTGGCTTGGGTGGCTCCATACAGGTCTTAGAATCCAGGACATTCTAGGTCAAACAACCCCTCGAAAATCTTCCGCAGGCTGAAGGGTCTCTTGAATTTTCTCCAGGAACTGGGTTGGCAGAAACATTAGCGTTAACCAAACCATAGTATCCACCCCCACGTAAAAAAGGCACGAGTCGTCCAATTACGGAAAATGCCCGGATGTATCTAATCTAATCTAAAGTGTGGCCGGCCATTGTCCCTTGGTCACACCAAGACAGAGCACAGCTTTCAGTGCATGTGCTGTTACTGTGCTATGCTGAGCACTCGCAAAACCTAAACTTTTGTATGAAATCCCTATTTTAATAGTAATATAATTTTGACCTGGGCATTCTGTTTCACCAGTTTATTAACCTACTTACGACTATCTGAAATTACAGTGAGACCCTAGAGCAGAGAGGCAAGATGTGATGTGAACTAAATGAATGACTATTTTGATAGCCGTAAGAATTTTATTTTGTTTTTTGTATTCTTGACTATTTGCGATTTAGACGCTTCGATAGATATTTTCTGAGAATCATAGTACCTAGGTACATTTTTCGTGCGATTGACTTATGAAATTATAGGCTACTATTATACGGCAAGAAGAGTCAGTACTTATAGCAATCCATATATTGATTTTTCTTGGCGTTACGTAAAAAATTAAATTTCTTTTTACGTGTCGCGTAGTGTAATAGTAATACATACACACTTATTAATTAATGGTTGCTTCCACATTGCCTGCTTAGCAAGCCTGTATCTTGCAGGATAAAACATTGTTGGTTCATATTACACGACCTTAGTGCTTGTACCATTGAGCAATTTAACCGGTAGAGAGAGAATCAGCACGTTTTTATTGTAAACACTTGTCTCCGGGGAGACGTGCGCAAAGCGCGGTTGGGGCAGAAGTTGTAAGCTCTAAGTCTAACATAGCATGGTAATCATCTTGGCGTTTATGTCCCGGTTGTGCGCTCGCGTGCGTCTCGAGGACCCCGAGGACCCGGGGGGTCCTTGACCATAATCCAGAATTTGGCAGGTCAGGTAATTATAGTCATCCTGCCATCTGACCTCCGTGACCGTGTCAACAGGGGAACCTGACACATATTGTTAGATTAGTGAGGTCTCCCCGCTTGCTTTCTCCACTGCTTAAATTACTCAATGGTACAGAGATATGAACGTTGTATGACTGTATGTTGTTGTACTTATCACATTTGACTAAATTCAGAAACAAAAAGCGTGAGAGCAAATCAAAGTGGAGTATTGCTTATAGAATAAGTTCCATTTTTGTATCACTTATATAAAGTTGTGTCGCTCCGCTTTTCAAGAGCCGCGATACCAAAATGGGCCTTATTTTTTGATTAGCTCCCTCGCGTTTTTTGCTTCTGTATTTAGTCAAATGTAATAAGCGCATTATCCATACATAAAGTTATATTGAGGAATATTCAGCTATATTGCGTGTCGGCAGGCGCCTGTGATGGGCGGCGACGCGGGCGGCTGGCTGGCGCCGGCCGCGCCGCCGCAGCCGCCGCCCTACCAGTCGCTGTACCCCTCCTTGGGTGAGTACCACTGACAGCTTAACAAACCTAACAATTAAGCATTTGCTCTAATATTTTTAATAACATAACATATAAAAATTATTATTTGATTGTGAAAAAATAGTACTATCTCTGGCACATATTAGGTGCCAGTAAGTTCCTAAAATTGAATAAAAAATATTTTCTTAAGTTTTTATATGGGTTTGAAAATACCCTTTTCAATATGTTGTCAGTTTTGCCTCTTTAACAAGATGTAACTTTATAAAAAGGGTAGTTATCAAAATCAAACGATATGCACCAGTTTTTTTATACCACTAAGGTAGCAAACAAGCCCCCCCGCCTAATGGTAAGCAGTCCGCGCATCCTATGGACGTTAATGTTGTCAGATTATTCCTACTAAGTTTGATCGTAATCGGTTTGGTCATTTCCGAAAACTTAAAAATTTGCTTGTATGAAAAGTCCACCTTACGTAATTTTCGCCATACAAAACGCTAATTTCATAGGTAAGGACTTAATATTATACTGGTTTTTATTTAAAGAGAATATAACAAATAACTTATATTTTCCCCCACCCAGAGTCGCCAGTGTACAAAGAAGGCAGTATGGGCGGTAAGCGTGTACGCGACCGCGACGAGAGCGAGCATGTTCGCGTCGTCGGCGAGCATTTCGCGCCATACTACCCCACCTACGCCACGCAGCCGCCGCCGCTGCCCCAGTAGCGACCGTATGCGGAAGGGAATAAGGCCGATTTTCCTGTGTGGAATCTCTGCGGGATCGAATGCAGCTACTCAAGAACGTCTCGGTATTAGTGCAGTAACAGCGTTCAGGAAAATCGGCCTTCGTGATATATTTTTGGCCGATTAAAACATAGGATCTGTAAGAAATGATTTTGCAACATGTATGGGTATGTAGATGTAGTTACATACCTGAAGTTATCTGAAAAGTTGTTATCTGCGTGGAAATCTTATTAGGCTGACCTCAGAAAGGAAAAGTAGCTGACATTGTAATAGCTGTTATACGAAATAAGTTCCATGAAGAAAAGCATTGTTGTGTGTAGGCTAGCTATGTATGTAGCTGCCAGGACCGGATTTAGAGGCCTCGGGGCAACGAAGAAGCGGAGGCCCCCTCGCCCTAAATAAAGTGAACAATTTCTTTAAGTCGAGTTTTTCAATAAATAATTTATTGTAATTAAGTTTAATTAAAAAATAATAAATTAAGTGTAATTGTAATCAAATAATCATGTATGTACAAAGTACTGCAGGCTGTAGGTAAAGGTAAAAGAGCAAAAAAATATATCGAAGGTAAAATGTTTACTAGTGTTTATTATTTGGAATTTCAAAGATTTTTTTTCCGAAGTCTCTATTGTGGGGGCCCCCCGTTTGTGGAGGCCCCGGTTGCCCTCCCCTAAATTCGGCCCTGGTAGCTGCCTAAAATTTGTAGTTGCGTTTGATACCGCGGGGATATATGTAGGTAGATACCGCGGGACTTCTTTATTAAAAAACACAAAGTTAGCCAAACGTGCACAGCCAACTCATGTCGCTGCAACGTACCAATTCGTCAAACCATAGGCGACATTTTTATAAAAGACAAAAAGTATTATAGGATTTTATATTGCGTGTTTCGCGAATTTGTATACTAGAATTGTATTCATTCACGTGTAAGCAAAAATTTTTGAAGATTTTACAGCTTATTGGCCAGAGCTTGCATTTTATATAATACATGTTGGCATTTAATCACAAACTATACCCTAAACAATGTTACCTACCAAATGAGGCACAAAAATACATGATCTTCTATATACTGTATTTTATAACTAGTTATTATCTACTAAATAGATTTGTACTTGAATGTAATGGCTCTAACACAAGGCTGCTTTTTGAGTTTAGAGTTTCACGGGTTTATATTTAAAACTATAGTCTTGTGTACAAATAATTTGAAAATAGATTATATTATAATGGTATTTCTGGGTGTCTGGCGGTCCATACATGCCTTGGTCATTTGTCAAAGGTGCTTTACAAAGTAGTGATAGGTATTGCTGAAATATACAATCGTAAACCTCAAACAGTAATTAGCTTCGTTTATTTATATCTCGAGATTAGAAAGCATACGTATTCGATGTTTGGTTTGTGTAATGTAAAATATTTCACTCCTTTAGAAATCTCATTTTCTGCCGTCCATTTTCGTGAAATTATAACATTTGAAACTCGATATTATCTCAAATCTCATTATTATATTGTATTATACTTAGAAATGTAAGCAATTTTATTATTGACAAAAATATATGTATATTGATAATACCTACATTTGTTTTCTTTTGTAGATATAAGTCCTTGAAATACGCATAGAGACCTGAGATAAGGATGTAATAGATTGCGATGGCTTGACATCGCCGAGTAGTACGCTAGAGCCAATAGATAAGAAGGGAGGATGCTGAAGACCGGGCGAAGTGGAGAAAGAAAAGTGGGAAAGCGGACCCTTCCATTAGCCGGGGTAAATAAGGGAGATAAGAATGAAAGTATGTAATATTATAAATTGATGCAATAAAGAAATTACATACATACATAATGTTAAAAGTATTGGGTCTGTATGTTCGACTAATTCACGGTTACTCCAAATTAAATCATCAATTCTAAAATTGATATCGTTACGAAGCTTATATCTAACACATTTTAGACTCCCCCCATAATAGTCTGTAGAGAGAAAATACATACCAACTTATTTTCTTATACCTATACAGGTTCTACCTAACTTTTTCACCGCGTTACGATTTTTTAGTGCCATAGTAAAAGTTGCTCGCTTGGCATAGGTTTCGTCAATGACCGAGAGTTAGAATAGTAATTTAGGCCAATTAGTTAAGGCGTTATTTAAGTTCTATCTAAATAAATGTGTTTAAGAACACCCCTAACTTCAGTAGAAGCAGACATAAAAAAAGATGGATGACGTATAGAGATGGGCCGACTAGTCGGCTACAAAAAGGCTGACTAGTCGGCCAAAGCCGATCATTGTTTTAGGTAAAGTCCAGTTGGCAACGGTAAACCTATAGGTTGTTCTCAATTCACATTCAAATCACATTGTTCTGACAAACTTCTATCTTTCCACATACATAGGTACAATAATGTCACGCCTCGTAGGGGTAGGTAGAGACCACTCGGTCCACTTGCTACGGTCCTGCCTCACAGATCTCCCTCGCTTCATTTATCAACTTTTCATATTTACTTCATTTATCAACATTACATTCGTTCGTTGGTTTAGGGTACCTACTCTTGATATGGCCTTTAATTAAATATACTACAGATCGAACTTGTACCTTGGTTAGCTACCTTTGCGAGGATGCCGGTTTGGTGGAAAACAAACATGTCCGTTTTGATAGAATTGAGTTAAATTCAATTAGCATTGAGACTTTACATTCATCGCAATTTTCAAACACAATCTCTATAATCAATCATAATAGACCTCGAGAAAATATAGTTTATAGCGAAAGGATTTTATGGAAATAAATACTATTTATTTATTCTTATGATCCGCTTTCAGCACACTAGTCGCGACCGCAAATGTGGACGAATAGTCGGCTTTACCGACTAGGACATGTCTAATGACGAGTGAAAGGTTTTAGATGGAAGAAACATTGTGCCGACCCACCCTTATAAGGGCAGGTAGGTGATGATGATCTAAGTGAGATCGTTCTTTTTTGAATAACATTGTCGTCTGTGCCCGGTGTTAGAGAGCGTCAGTGGCCGAGCGGTTAGAGTATCCGACTCGTAAGCTAGAGTTCCCGTGTTCGAACTCGATCCGGCCATGTACCAATGACTGTTTTCTGAGTTATGTACGTTAGCTGAATACTAACCGATGCTCTTACGCTGAGGGAAAATATCGTGATGAAACCTGCACACTAGATGTGTAACCATGATCCAATCTGGTCAGGTTCCTCTAATAGCAGGGTCATGGAGGTCAGGTGGTAGTCGCTCCAGTCGCTACCAAATCCTGGATCATGGTCAATGCGGACCCCGTGCCCTCGTGCGCGAGAGCACAACCGGGACATTAACGCCAAGATGAAGATTGTCGTTAACTGTGCCCATATGAAATTCACTATATGTTATGTAATTAAAGTTTAAATTACTCAGATCATTCTGGATTGATATTTTGCTTGGCTACTTTTGATGCTGACAGTCTATATCGCACTATACATATAGTTCTGGAATAAAACAACAAAAATCAATGACATTCTTTATTGATTTTCCTTCACAAAACTAGTTACAAAAATAAAAATAGGACAATAAATTTAACAATCGATAACGGAAAATTTCATGATCAATTAAATTCTTTAATACATTACAAGAGAGGATTTTACGTATATATATTTCATGGTCTCGAATAAAATTAAAAATTGGTTCAGTCTAATACAAGAGTATGAAATCTCAGTCGTTAAAACCATACCAAACAATAATAACATAAAATCGAGTATAAAAGATAATGTCGCAGACCATTGTGGACTTTGAAAGTGCTTAGTTCTTAGTTAAGCAAGTGGTAGCCACGAAATATGAAGGTCAAATCAATGGAGATACACATATATACTTGTTATCGAGTCTTACACAACCTACCATGGTGCGAATGGACTTGGGCTTTTCGTCTTTTGGAATATTAGTTTTCATACAGTATTTACGTGGCCCAACAATCGAGTTGCGATGCGATACACCTTCTATTTTGGAAGATCAAAATATTAAACTGCTAAAGTATGCACGTGATTCCTTACATTTCACAGAATAAAAAAATACTACAATCTACGTCACAATTCAGCAGGGAGTACAGGACAGGATAACATTATTGTGTTCATTTTGCCAGTCCAATTGTCATTTTGCACTGTAATACATTTATTTTGCTATTTTTGTTATATACAACATCGTTGAAATTTTTGTTATTAATGCTATTTAATTATCAAGAAATAGAAAACAAAGTCAATAAAATTATTTGAAATAATTAACTTATTTTCACCATTTCACCAAAATATCTTACCTTGAACTTTACATAGAGTACATATATGTATAGTACATTTAGAAACCGAGAGATATAAATACTAAAAAATAATATGCAAGATTTGCATAGTGATTTCGATATAGAAAATGAAATATACAGATTGGTAAATTATGAAAATATAACTTTCTCTTATACAACTTGCCCCTATCTACTCTTCGAGTATCGTAGCTCTCACTCAAGTAATATTTATCGTCAATATTCTCTTTATTTTTTATTTTCTTTTTCTTTTTTTGGGAAGGAAAAACAATGAAGTCGTCAAATTTTTTCCCTGCACTTGTCTCACAGTTATACCGAGGCTTAATCAAACATCATCTTATTGCAGTTTGTAAGAAATAAAGAATCAAGAGAAGAAATAGCTAACAGATTTTACAAGATTATTATTAAAGTTCTGCTGTGAATCGAGAATACTTTCATGAGTGTTCATCCCAGTAATCTTAACCATGAAAGAAGTGTAGAAATACATTTTCAATCTGCCACTGTTTGCTACTGTCAATGAAATATGATAACGTGAACCACCCTATGATGAACACAAACCTTACCAACGTATCGCCTAATGAACAAAGTCACTAACTGGCTTAATTGCTTTTATAATATGTATTTTATGTCGATTTAACAAATAAGAAAAATAACATTTCTAAGTGGCGATGTGAGATGGGAGCATCGCCGGCACGTCGATGCCACGTAGCTCTGGTGGTGTTTACGTACAATATTCGTAGCGTATCCGGCGCCGTCGCGGGCGGGTGCGGCGGTGCGGCGCCGGCGCGGCTCCGGCTCGGCGGGGCCCTGCGGCGGTCCTGCGGCGGCTCGGCGGCGTGTCGGTGCGGGGACGTCGGGCGCGGGGCGCGGGGCCCGGGCGGTGCGGCGCGGGGCGGCCGGCCCCTCAGTACTGGCTGCAGCGCGCGCGGAACCCGCCCTGGTACGTGGAGTCCTGCGACAGCAGCCCGTCCGGCTGCGACGGGCAGTCCGCCGCCGCCGACTCCTGGCTGAAGTCGGGCTGCGACGCGCCCTGCGACAGCGACAGCGGCGGCTGCTGCGACAGCGGCTCCTGCGAGAGGCGCGCGGCGAGCGGGCGGCGGCGGGCCGCGGGGGGCCCGCCCGGGCCGGCGCCGCCCCGCGGGGGCAGCGGCCCGCCGAGCCCGCCGAGCCCGCCGAACCCGCCCCGCGGCGGCGCGTGCCGGAACGCGTGCGGCGGCACGGGCGCGTGCAGCGCGGGCCGCTCCGGGCCCACGTAGGCCAGCGGGTCCCGCGGCGGCCGCGCGCGGTCGTACACCGAGCCCGGCACCAGCGCCTCGCGCGCGTCGAACATCGACGTGGACATGAAGTGCGAGCCCGGGTTCTGCGCGTTCACCAGCTTCTTGGGCTTCGCGAACTGGATCGCCGACTCCTTCAGGTTGGACAGCGGGCCCTCGGTGAGCACGCGCCGCTCCTTGTAGAACGCCAGCAGGTGGTTCCAGAGCGGCTGCTTGCTGAGCACCTTCGGGTTGCCGACCACGATGAGGCCGTACTTGGCGCGGGTGAGCGCCACGTTGAGCCGCCGCGGGTCGCTGAGGAACCCGATGCCCTGGTGCTCGTTGGAGCGCACGCAGGACATGATGATGATGTCCTTCTCGCGGCCCTGGAAGGCGTCCACGCTGGCCACCTCGATCTCCTGGTAGAGCTTGGCGTGCAGGCTGCCCTGGTACTGCATGTGCTGCACCAGGTACGAGCGCTGGCCCTCGTAGGGCGTGATGATGCCGATCTGCTCGGGCCGGACGCCCGCCTTCAGGAAGCGCGTGGTGAGCTTCTCCACGTTGGCGGCCTCGGTGCGGTTCAGGTACGAGGTGCCCGAGCCGGCGATCTCCTCCTGCCCCTGCGTCACGTAGAAGAACATCGGCCGGTCGGGCCGCGGCCACGGGAAGTCGATCTTGTGCAGGCGGCGCTCCTCGGCGGAGACGCCGTTCTGGAGCGAGCCCTCGTAGAAGAAGTCCGAGGGGAACCTGGACAGCTCCGGGTGCATGCGGTACTGGACCTCGAGGCGGAAGGGTCGGATGCCGAGGACGACGAGTCGCTCGAACAG
The DNA here is from genome assembly GCA_905147135.1 of Blastobasis lacticolella. NCBI lineage: Eukaryota > Metazoa > Arthropoda > Insecta > Lepidoptera > Blastobasidae > Blastobasis > Blastobasis lacticolella. The sequence goes on along the minus strand of LR990053.1, from coordinate 13,485,337 downwards.
GCTCTGGCTGAGGCCGGCCTTGGCGGCCTTCTTGCACATTACGACGGGTCCGAGCTGGCAGTGGTCGCCGACGAGGATGAGCTGGCGCGCGCCGAGCACGACGGGCACCATGCACTCGGGCTCGGTGGACTGCATGCCCTCGTCGATGAGGATGGACTGGAAGCGCATGCGGGCGACTCGCGGGTCGCCGGCGCCGACGCAGGTGGTGCAGACGACGTCGGCGGCGTCGAGCAGGCGTCGCTCGGCGGCTCTGCGCAGCGCGCGGTAGCGGCGCTCGTCGCCGGCGGCCAGCTCGCCGGCCTCGTCCTTGAGCCGCGTGAGCTTGCGCAGCTCGCAGTCGCCGGAGCCCAGCGCGCGCGCCTGCTCGTGCAGCGCCAGGAACGACACCGACGACTCCATCGCCTCGCGGGACTTCGCGCAGAGACGGACCACCTGATGGATGGTGCGTGTGTTAGGGTCAGCGGCGGTGTTTGTAGTGTCTATCAAAGGTTTCGAAGAGTTCGCCTTGTGATGATAAAGAGGATTTTTACCGGACCAACTGCAAAGCTGAAGGCTAAGTGCAAATCTATGAAGTTGAGTAAACAGAAACTTGTAAGTCCCGTGTCACAAAAAAGGGAAAAATGAGAGAGAAATATAAAAAATATGAGTAGTTGGTGGCATGAAGAGCACAACGTCCCCTTCCACTGCCGCTTATGCCCGATTTACATTGATCAGGGACAGTGGCGATTGGGGAGCGCTGTTTACACTACAGCGAGTTTAGTACCATTTCTCTGTCGATGTGGACGAGCAACGTCAACCAAATACGTGCAATTATGCGCAAAAATCTCATCATTCTACCGGCCGTACGGCTGGCCACTACAACCTTTTTTTATACAACAGGCACGCGGGCCATCTGATGGAAAGTGGTCACCGCCGCCCATGAACATCGGCAACACCAGGGGCACACTGTATACTAAACACTACATGTATTAAAGTTGATTTTGAGCGCACTTGCCATAAAAATAGGGAGCGATTCTACGCATGCATGCGATTCTGAGTATGAAATGTTTAGCTCACCTTGAGCCCTGTCCGGTGTATCTTCTCAGTCAGCTGGTCGACAGCTGTGTTAGAAGGTGCGCATACTAGCACGGGCCCGCCGCTTTGTCGCACCAGCTGATACACGATGGTGGCCGACGTCACCGTCTTGCCGGTCCCGGGCGGGCCTTGGATCAGCGACAGGGGGCGCTGCAGGGCGTGCTTCACCGCGTATACCTGGGACAACATTTCGTGGTTAATACTCTGTTTAGGTGGTGTGGTGTCCGGCAGAGTAGAATAGCACCAACCCCTTACACTCATGGGTGTCGTACAAGACGACTAATGTTTTCGAGAAAAAAGATGAAGAGACTCCGTATATTTAAACACTGCGATCTCCAACCCGCCTGCCAAGCGTGGACATTATGGCAATAACCTCCCCTTTCGTGGGAGAGGCCCTAAGTCCTGCAGTGGACTGTTACGGGCTGTGATGTGATGTGACTCTGTTTAGGAGCGTCGGTGGCCGAGCGGTTGAGTATCGTTGAGTCATCGACAACATTTATCGAGATTACGTATTTTATTTGTAATAGGCACACCTTGGAGAGTGCATTCTTTGTATTTTTGTACAATAAACAATGTATGGATTCACCGCCCACTTGCGATCAGTTCAAGTCCGACAGCGTATTCTCACTACTCCCCGAGTATCGTGGGTGTCCATGGGCGGCGGTGATCACTTACAGGCGATCCGTATGCTCGCTTGCCTCCTACTATTATAAAAAAAAGCTACGTTCTGCACGTAGCCACGTTGCCTCCACAGCCTTCTCAACTGGCCAGGGGGGGTGATTATCGCGCTTTGACGTCTCAAATTCGACAATTTCTCTTGGCGAAAAATTCTCTTCAGAGGCGGGCAACGCATTGGTGACTCCCCTGGTGTTGCTGATGTCCATAGGCGGCCGTGACCACTTTCCATCAGGTGGCCCGCATGCCTGTTTGTCTGCCGGATAACATAAAAAAAAAAAAAAAATATTGTTTTGAAACGTCACTGAAATTTATCTACGACAATATACGACTGTCGTAGATAGTTGAGAAAATACGTCTTGGCTGCAATAGACATTTCAATGTCATTATTAATGGATATTTGTGGCTAGAAAATGTCGAATTCACACGAGAACACGAGAATGAGGGCCCTGTACTCACCTGCGATCGATTCAAATCTGGAAGGTTGGGCGCACTGAAGTGCTTGGGCAGGTGTACGCGGAACAGAACTTCGTCCACGTCATGGCCCAGTAGTCGCCGGTAGATGTAGCCCGAGACGGACGAGTCGTCCACTGCGAACTTGCGGAGCGCTAGCTGCATCCTGGGGAGGGAATATTACTTTATTAACTATGTTATGAGCAAATAAGTGTTTTGATACAACTACGTTTTGAGCAAATAATTGTTCTATTCTATTCTGTGGTGTCCGGCAGAGTGGAGTAGCACCAACCCTTTACACTCATGGGTGTCTGAAGCGATTAATGTTTCAGAGACAAAATATATATTCTCCGTAAGCTGGAAAATGGACAGCAGCATTTCCATTGTTATATATATATAAAACTGCAATCTCCAATTTAAACAAAAAAAATCATTCTAATAGTTTCTAAGATTAGCGTGTACAAACAGACAGACATAAATTTTCAAACTTATTTTTTTTGTTACCATTTCTTAGTCGCCCTTAATTGCATTTTTGTAAATATATTCAATGTACAGTACTTTTTTACTGTTTTATTATAATATGTACAAATTTAGCCTGAGGGAACAGGATAGTTGAACACCAACCGATGCTATTACGGTGAGGGAAAACGTGATGAAAACTGCAAATTCAGGCAACTGAATTTGTAACCATGATCCAATCTGGTCAGGATCCCCGGGTCACGGAAGTTCGATGGTAGTCGCTCCACTGTAATTACCTGATCGCCAAATCCTGGATCATGGTCCAGGCGGACCCCGGGCACCACAACCGAGACATTAACTTTATGGACACTTTCTTACTGTTTTATTATAATATGTACAGATTTGGCCTATTGAAACAGTCCACAGTTACCTGTCAAACGAAGTACTCTTCCATATGAAGTCGACAACGAAATTGGAGGTGGCGTCCAGGGGCGCGCCCTGCGCCGCCTTCAGTTCCAGCCCCACGTCGTCGCCGTAGTTGTCCGGGACCTTGATCACGTGGCCCACGCCCGCCCACGCCTTGTGCATTTCGCCGACGTACCTGCCATAGAGATGTTTAGTTATTTTATTGTGCAATTAATGGTACAATAATATGAACATAAAGATGATAATCACAAAAGGTACAGCCTCTTTCTTAAATGAAATGTCTTATAGTAGACCTACCGAAAAGAAAGAGGGCTAGAATCGAGAGACAGATATGTGTTGAACAATAAAAATTTTATGTGACCTTTATTTATCCATTATCAATTTCAATTTATTTCACATTCCATGTGTTACATATAGACGTTATAATATCAACATGGACCCAGATTTGGCACAGCAAATTGGTAGAGAGGAGTCGCTGGTTTGGCTTAGTTGATTCAAGAATAGCTTCATTCTTTTCAGGGTTTGACATTTTTAACGTATGTTTGTTAGATATAATATGAATTTGCGGGCGTCGTATTTTCGGCGGGAATTTCTTAAGCACTGCGTAGCAATAAAAAACCTATCGCACATAAATTATCACAAAAAACGCAGCACCCATCCTCACCGGAGTCTCAGCTCGTCTCCATGCATCAGTTTCATATCGCTGTCCGTCTTGGCCAGTGTGAAGTACGCGATGGTCTTTTTATTGAGGCCTACGTCCCAACGCACTTCAATGCCCTCTTGTGTCTGGGACTCTTTCAGGCGTTTGTCGTAGTCCGCTTCGAGCTTCACGAGTGGCCCGAAGATGTTCTGGTACTGGTAGCCGTCCTCGTATCTGCGATGGGAGTTTCGAGGTTAGTAAAAGCAATTAAAAAGTCGGAAACTTTGTCATCATTGTGAACAGTCCTTTTTCTGAGATATGTTAAGTAGTTGAACACTAACCGACACTTTTACGTTGAGGGAAAACGTCGTGATGAAACCTGCACATTTAGGTGACTGACTGTGTAACCATGATCCAATCTGGTCAGCTTACCCTGTCAGATAGCAGTCGCTGTACTGTAATTACCTGATATGCCAAATCTTGAATCATGGTCAAGGCGGCCTGGGTTCTCGCGCGCGATTTAACAACCAGGATGTTGACCCTTTTATGGAGTATCTTTCTTCATTGACAGTTATTTTGACAGTGACTTGTCTTGACCTTGCGGACGCCTATAGATTAATATCAGCTTGCACAATACCAGATACAAATCCTATAATAACTATTGTTACCTACAGAATCGTTGGTATTATTTCACATTCGTAATCCTTCAGTCACACATCTGAAGTGCTTTCAGTGGTATATAAAAAATAGAGACTCGCCCCGTGCCTCGGCCCCAGCACGGGATTCCCGGCTTTTATTTACTTACACATGCATGTATTACACATATATACCTTCCGGAAGAAATTCTCTAACCAATGGTGAAAATCTCAAAATCCATTGCATAGTTAGGGAGTTAGCGGATATAAAGACAGACGCAGAAAGCGCCTTTATTTCATAGAACATAAGGATGATAGTACCTGAGCAGCACCTGATGCGGCTCCTCATCCACGCCCGGCTTCTCCAGGTCCTGGAACGTGGCGTCCACGTTGTCGCGCCACAGCTCTTCCAATCGCCCGATCTGCTGAGGGGTCACCTGCAAACAGTTGCTATGTTTTAAAAGAGGTAGGGAACCTCGTTCGAATGAGAGTTATTGCGTCTCAAAAATCTAGCAGGTGGCGCTACTGAGAACCGTCAAAATACTGACCTGACCTAACCTAACCTAACCTAGCTTAGGTTAGTTAAAACCGTCAAGATACTGACGTGCTATTGGACAGAAACAACTGCTGTAAAATGGCTCCACTACAACCAATGGCAAGGCATTATTTTGACAGTAGACCTCACGCCTTAGTAACATCATCTGGTGGATTTTTAAAACAGATTGAAGTTATTGAAGCCGCCCGAATACAGAAACAACCTAACAATACTATTTTAAATAGTTTTGTGCTGCAGTCGGTGAGTAAGGTTTCCAGTGCTCCATTGGGTGGGGATTTGGGGAACCGTGGCTTTGACAATGGAGGGGCAGTTTGCCTTTTTGCTGTCAGAGCATCGTATCCTGAGGTTTTACAGGTAGCCAACGAATTGCTGATACCCCTGGTGTTGCTAATATCTACAAGCAGCGGTCACCACTTTACATAAGTGGCCCACTTGCCTGTTTGCCTACCGCAACTGTTTGCCTACGTAGATGATAATTATTATCATCTTGGCGTTAATGTCCCGGTTGTGCTTTCGAGAACGAGGGCCCGGGGTCCGCCTTGACCATGATCCAGGATTTGGCGATCAGGTAATTACAGTGGAGCGACTACCATCTGACTTCCGTGACCCTGCTACCAGGGGAACCTGACCAGATTGGCATGGTTACAAATTCAGTTGCCTGAATTTGCAGGTTTTCCCTCACCGTAAGAGCATCGGTTAGTATTCAACTAATGTACGTAACTCAGAAAAGAGTCATTGGTACATGGCCGCAGCGGGATTCGAACCTGGTACCTCTCGCTTACGAGTTGGATACTCAACCGCCCGGCTACCGACGCTCTTGCCTACGTAGATGATAATACTACTGTATATTGAAGATGATAAAAAAAGAAGTCGAGTTCTTTAGTGGAGACCGCGATTCGGCAAGCCTAGTGTAGGACTTTCTCCGGCTAGGTGAAGTGATGATTTGCGAATGGTATCAGGTGGAGGCTGGATGCAGGTCTATGTCCAGCAGTGAACTAATAGCCTTGATGATTAATGTTGTGTTTGCTCACTTCACGTCACGGTGCATTTATTTGTGCAGAGCAAGCGGCCGAACGCCCATTTGCTAGGTGTAACCAGAGGTTGAGCTCGTTCGTTGTTTATCTTTGTTCCGGGGAACGCCAACTTGCATTATTACAAGTTTATTATAGTGTGTGTGTGTGATAGACTTTCATTTAAGCTAAGTTCTATTAATCAGAAAAAGATTTAGTTTCGCTTTATTTACCTGACGCGCCCTCATTTGTTCAGCTTCAGAAGGCACCTTCACCAACCAGGACAAAAAGGCGCGATCAGCTGCAAAAAGCAAGTATTAAAAGTTGGTCGATATAAAATTATTTAATTATAGGTAAACTTCGTTAGGTTCAGTGGTCATGGAGGTCAGACGGCAGTCGCTCCACTATAATGGTCTGCCAACCGAATTTCCCAAATCAATCATGGGCAAGGTGCGTGGGCACAATCGGGATATTTATATGACTATTAAACTTAGTTAAGTTGGATTTACGAGGTAATCTCCGATACCACTGAACCGTTTACGAAAATTCTTTCAGTAATACAAAGCCGTTATGAAAAAATAAACAGAAATACAAAATTATCACTTACAAATCAACGGTTTCCACTGCTCCTGATCCCAGTTCATGTCCTTCAACGAGCTCTGAGCAGCGCATGGTTGACTGAAAATTGCAAAATGTATGGTTAATAAGTAGCCCGTGTCCTATACAAGGTCATGACTTTGTGTTTTTAGTTGATAATACGTTGACGTTCAATACAATGAAGGACACAATAGATGGATCACCATACAAACACAAACACAAAACAAACAAACTGAGTACATAATGTACATCAGTACATTTTGTACTCAGTACCTTTTTTTTTTAATAATTTTACTAGTCAGACATTAGACCGCCACCTCACCTGATGGTAATGTGATGATGCGGCCAATGATGGAGCATGGATGATGAAGTTCTATAGTCTAATAAAGAAAAGAATACAGCATCTCACTGATCAGTCATGGAGCAGTAGCCATATTTCCAACGAGCTAGCCAATACTCACCGGCACAGCAACACGACGACCGAGTCCGCCTTGGCCGGTATGAACCCAAGGACGAACACGTTCCGAGCACCGCACGAGTAGCACTCGAGCAGTGTCTCGCCCAGAGGCCCGTCGCGGTGCAAAGCCGCCTCCTTGTGCTTGGCACGCACCAGGTGGTTGATGATGTGCGAGCCGGACGTGTTGCCGCGGCCGTTGCAGAACCTAAGGGAAAAGGAATATTGTTATTTTATCTAGGTCAGATTCGAAGAGATCGAAGGGACTGTGATTTTGTGTTGTGAAAAGTAAAGAACTCTTGAATATTGTTGCTGATATTAGCGCGCGTGAATTCAGTTCTCCATCATGCTACGGGAGTCTATTTTTTTCGTAATTTACCTGTGCGTATAATGTAAAATGAATCTTGACTACTTTAAATAAAATTATCAAATATTGTTTAAAATCTGTCATCTCCCTCTCTTGACTTTGGGTGAGTCCCACTGTGCAACATATTAAAATATATATATATAAAATATGTACTACCACCTAAAAACTTATTCTCGTACTATATTTTGTGTGGAATAAATGGGTTTGTATTTGTAGATAGATGGGTACCATAGTCCACTACCACCTCATGTGCATTTTCCTCACTGTGCAGTTGTACTTAAGTATGAAGTAATCGGTCTCCCTGATAATACATCAGTATTTCTGCAATCTAACATTAGTTGAACACTAACCAATGCTCTTACGGTGAGGGAAAATATTGTGATAAAACCTGCACATTTAGTAACTGAATATGTAACCAAGATACAATCCGGTCAGGTTCCCCTGTTAACAGGACCACGGAGGTCAGATGGCAGTAGCGAGAGCACAACCGTGATATTGATGCCAAGATGATTATAATATTCCTGCAACCTAACTGTTTAAATCGTAGATGTTATTGGGCGATAGCGTCGGCGTATGGCAAAACATACTCTTTAATTAACTTTGCCGCGCCACGCCGCGCCGCTACCACATCGTTATAATGTGTGTGGTGATAAATCAGTAGAAATAATATTTCTGGTGGCACATTGCACTGGTTATATACACACAGTTATAGTAGATACTTTCACCCTTAAATACATTAGCACGTACTCACATTTGAGAGGTGTCTCTCAAATCACAACTTTCGGCGATTTTTTACCCGACTACGGCGAGGCAAAAAGGAGTGTTATTGTTGCCTAGCAAACGACAAACTTGAGACGCACCTACATATTTAGTTTACAAGCAAGTTTATTATGCAGACAACATTTTTTTAATACACATTTAGCAGAATTCATACGATTCTGGTAATCGGCGGGCACAATGAGGGCTTGTAGGTCGTTTAATTTCTTCTGTATAAAATAATTGTATATTTCAGAAACAAACTATAGGCCAGTAGAAAAATTACACATTCACCCATCATAAGAAAAGGAAATTTTGTGATATTTAACACAAATAACTTAAAATATTCTAAAACTATAAGATTAGATATAGATATCAGATAAGATAGCATATCATCCCCCTGGCATTAACGGGCACTGCCTGGCTCGCCTTGGCGTATTGGGCACTCTGCGGCTGTTCCCACCGTCGCCATAATCGTGCTCCGGCTCTGGAGTAGCTGGTAGAGATAGATATTTAATGTTCTACTCAGTAAAGAAATTTTGATTCATCATTGGTATCAAGCTTGAAGCTACCTTATCTAAAGTAACTGAAGTAATGGATGTGTATCTAAAAATCAAAACAAACATTGAAATGAAGATATGGTGACTACTGAGAAATTTTAAACAAGGACATTATTGAAGAGACAGGTACAACATAGGGAGACGGGTAAAATGAAGAGAACAATTATTTAACAACTTAACAACAAGGTCTGTAACACCTAGGAAGAATGGTGAGAATAATCTGCAGAATTGGCATGCAGATTATAAATTAGATAAGATAAACAAAGCCCCACCTATTTGTGAATAATGAAACAAAATCCATGAAATTTGAAAATTGCAATACAAACACACAGGTTAGCCACAGTTTTCACAAAGCAGCGTGACAAAACAATAGTACATTGCAAATGCTTTATTATGGTTGTTGCTTACTTATGTTGCTGGCTTGTGTTGTGATATAAAAAAAACTATAGAGTATAAAGTTTTGCTCTTAAGGCAGTTGAATAATGGTACCATGAGCTTGATCACACAATATCTTGTGGTTGGCAATAAACACATTGATAGAACAATTCTAAAAAATTAAGGCTTATAAATCCAATAAAATAGGTCAAAATCTAAATATATCAGGGGTTGTGTGTTATCGGCATCAACAACTGTATAAACCACGAAAACAAAATAATTCATTGACCTGCAGCATCAATCAAGGCAAATACAGGCAACCTATGCCGTGTTGCACCCCATATATCTGTGCTTAACATAAACAATGGAGAAATAAACCATTTACTTTCATAGTTAGGGTGTATTAATGATATATTTGAGTCACTCACCATTTGTTACAAATGTTGCACATGACCACCGTGGCTGGGTCATGAATGCCACAGTACTTGCATGCATGGTCAGGCAATTCCTTGCTACTGTACAGAGCTTCATCATCCTCTTCAAATTGCAACTCTGCTATGGTGTTTGTCACATTAGAAAGCTTGGCCGTCAAGTCTGTGCGACCTAAACCATTGACCTAAAAACAATTTTATTTAAAATTAACATGTATAGTATCAACAGCAGAATTTTTCAGATGTTTGTTGTTATGTACCCCTTAAAAGAATAAAATATACAGTATAATCACAGGCTTGAGGGATTCTACTATAGTTCTCAAAGTAACAATGCATAGTTCCAGGTATTTTTGTTACATGAAACCGAAGTGCATGAATAATTACATTAAATAATCAGAATTTGAGGTTACAATATGGTAATCAAATACAATTTAAACAGCTTTTGTTTGACATAACTGCTTAAACGAGTATCCAAGGCAAGTTTTTATTATATTATTTCCTGCATTCATAATAATCAAAAAGTCCATTTCATTGAGATCTCTATATCTGTACAACTGAGTCATACAAAAGTTGTGAATTGTTTTTTAAATGTCTTCAATGTCTAGTCTCGTAAGAGTATCTAGTTCAAGTGCTTAGATTGTGCATTATGTAATTTTATGCACAAGCTGACTAAAATTAATGATTGTAAGTTATAAGAAATACAATGTAGTTTTGTAATAGGTTAGGTTAGGAACAAAAAACAACAAAAATATGCCTAATATGGTACTCACCTGATTGGAGCTAGTGAGGCCATGGTCATGTTGCGAGGCTTGCGTCTGGCTCTGGGACGGAAGCGTGAAGTCAGTAAACTCAAATTCAGAGCCTTGGGTGTCTGCTCCGATAAGGTCTGCCTCCTCGGTGTCCAAAAACGTGAGTGTCTGCGAACTCGGTCCGTAGGCGTCAACACTCATATTTATCTCCTAAAATTTACAGCGAACAAAACAAAGAAAATTTGTCAAAAAGAAAAAATAACGCACGACACGAGGAAAATCCCATAACAGCCACGCAATAATTATCAAACGTCTACTCGCGATGAAAGATGACCAAGAAAAATCGCCATGTTACAAATGCCAAATTGGATGGTCACAGATTATATTGTAGACCATGATTGGTTGATAAAATACTCAGTGACAATATTAACCAATAGAGTAAAAGTTGTAATATTTGTAACCAATAGAATTCTTCATACCTTTCGTTAGTTATGGTTACCATAGAGAATGATTTTTTATTTTGACGTTTTACAATTTGACAGATGATAAATAATTCTTGTGCATGATTCACGCTAATGTTAATAGGTGGAGCTAGTTACTATTTGCTTAGGTCGTTTTAGCAGTGCTACCAGATGATTTCTACTGCTTTTTTAAATAATACTTCGAGTAATCTACTGATTTTGTAGATTTGAGATAAATCAGTACTAAGAAATTGTTGAAAGAGTCAGTTCATCCGTTCGGGAGCTATTTACTATATCACAGCACACCTTTTTTTTTAGAGAAATATAGTATTTTTCTTATCTAATAGCAAAAAATATAGTACTTTTGGGAAATTTTGCTAAATAAAAAGTACACATTCATTTACATTAACTATTTATTTTTACCTATTTTATTTTTAGTTACTTTTGGCTTTAGCCAACAATCAACTATTATTTATTATCTATCGACAATTTAAATAATTATACTTAAATAATGAAATTTTTATTAAATTAATCGATGCTCTAATCCTCTCTTCTCTTGATTTTATATTTATTACAGAAAAAATACTTCCCATAAATGTTGTAGTTTGTAGGAAATTGCAGGAATGGAGAGAAGAAAAGAAATTACGAGCAAGAAAACTTGTGCTTCTGAAAATCAAAAATTCTGTATACTTCTATACAATAACCTAGTTTCATGTGTAAACAAAACGATAGTTCAATTTAGTCCATCAGTTAATTTATCCAATATCTACAGAAAACAATATTTGATTAATATTTAATTTAAATTTTCAATTTGTTGAGTTCATTAAATTCAATTTTCATATTTAAATATCCATGCTGCGCTGGGAAATGGGCATGCGTTCCTGTTACAAAATAAAATAAAAACGTCCACTGTTGTATTATCGATGAAAATATAGTATTTTTCGTACTATATTATTTTTCTATAATATATAGTACAAATCACTCAAATATAGTACGATATCTACTATATATTATAGTACGGGTGGCAACCCTAATACACATGTCAAACTTACAACACCTAAGGTTCGAAGGTTCGAATCTCGGAAAGTTTGAAGCTCTATTAGAACTCTATAGAATTTGGTTTGAAGGGGAATAGGTTCATGTTATGTAGGTTTCCAATTTTGATTTTCGGCATGAAAAATTCAATATTTTTTCAATCATATCGGTAAAACCGAAAGAGTAGGTACGGTAAATAGTAAAAATCATTATTATGCATCAAAAGATTGAATTTTTAATACTGAAAATAAAAATTGAAAACATTTCGAATCGAGGCGAGCGATTAAAAAATTGGGATCGAATCAAAAGCCAAAACTGAAGCCAAAATGCTTGGAATCCTCCCGAGAAGGTCAAGCGGTACCTACTTCTATGAGCAGTTTTCCAATAGGTATCTAAAGCATTCCTAACCACTCCCTAGATGGCGTCCCGACAATTTTGGTAATGAGGAGTTTTCCAGTAGGTATAGATAGTCGGTTTCAAAAAGCATCAATAGATGGCGCTCCTACGATTTTGGTAATCTTTTTTTTATCTGTATGATGGTGGCAGTAATTTCATGCAGCCAACTAATACTAAACTTAAAAATAAAATGTTTATTAATATAAACATAACTGTTAAAGGTTGAACGAAATGTAAAAATAAATATTTATAGAAGTTAGCACTATGTTCCATTATTATTACAACCTCTAAAATGGTTGAAAACTATTGACAAATACAATATTATCCAATACAACGTACCCAGTGTTTATATCCTGTTTGCTAAGAACCTATTTCAAGCGATAGTCAATTACCAAAATTGTCGGGGCGCCATCTAGTGAGTGGTTAGGAATGCTTTAGATACCTATTGGAAAACTCCTCATTAATTGCACGCTCATCAGCAAATGACCACATGACGCTTGAGAGTATGAAATTTGGGAATTTATGAAAACAAATTAATATTCAATACTTTTGAATTTATTGCAAGAAAAGTAAAATAACAATAAATTCAAGACACTGCATATAATTGCTTCAATGGCGTTTCCTTTCCCATGATGGTTTCTCGCGATTCCTAGGATCTACTCCCTCTCTATACGGTGAAGTACTGGTTAGGTCTCTGTCACAGGTCCAAATTAGACGCCAACCGCTCGAACAGGAAGTACCAGGACAACATTTTGTAGAAGACAGGTAACACTGAAAATAAAAACATTCTTAATAGTCAAATAATTTAAAAGTTTGCTCAAAAATTTACTAATTATCCTTACCGTAGAACCTTGGGCAGTACATTCTTCTCCCATTCCACTCGCGACCATCATGAAAATCGCCAACCCCATCAGGAAAATCGAAAGTTTCGCCATCTTTCTATGAAAATTGATAATCAATTTGAATATAACAATAACAATATTAATAACAGAAAAGAATTTAAACAAGGGAATTACAATTGAAATTTCTTACTTAACAGTTGAAATTTTTCTGTTGTAGAGCGAAAGCGCTTGTATCCATCAATTCACTGAGATGAACTGATTTTATCTCCAGAACAACATGAATTTATACTAATTCATAACGCACAATAACTTGAAAATAAGGTTTGCTTTCGCATGTCACAGAGCGGGTTTTTGTCAATAATAGTGATAGCAATATCAAAGAAAAACATGTCCAAGGCAGATCCGGTCAAAGTTTATCTATGTCCTGTCACAAATAAACTTTCTTGAGGTTTAGAGACCTGCCATTTTGTGATCATCTGTATGGTCTTTTTGCTCATGCTAAAGAAATGAGCAGTTTTCCGGTAGGTATTGATAGTTGGTTTCAAAAAGCATCAATAGATGGCGCTCCTACAATTTTGGTAATGTTTTTATAACCTGTATGATGGTGGCAGTGATTTCATGGAGCCAACTAATACTAAACTTAAAAATAAAATGTTTATTAATATAAACATAACTGTTGAAGGTTGAACGAAGTGTAAAAAGAAATATTTATAGAAGTTGGCACTATGTTCCATTATTATTACAACCTCTAAAATAGTTGAAAACTATTGACAAATTCAATATTATCCAATACAACGTACCCAGTGTTTATATCTTGTTTGCTAAGAACCTATTTCAAGCGATTATCAATTACCAAAATTGTCGGGGCGCCATCTAGTGAGTGGTTAAGAATGCTTTAGATACCTATTGGAAAACTCCTCATTGGAGAGTAAAGCCTATGATTCTTCTAATAGTAATGAGGAGTTTTCCAGTAGGTATTGATAGTTGGTTTCAAAAAGCATCAATAGATGGCGCTCCTACAATTTTGGTAATCTTTTTTAAATCTGTATGATGGTAGCAGTGATTTCATGCAGCCAACTAATACTAAACTTAAAAATAAAATGTTTATTAATATAAACATAATTGTTAAAGGTTGAACGAAATGTAAAAAGAAATATTTATAGCCCTTGGCACTATGTTCTATTATTATTACAACCTCTAAAATGGTTAAAAACTATTGACAAATATAATATTATCCAATAGAACGTACCCAGTGTTTATATCCTGTTGGCTATGAACCTATTTCAAGCGATTATCAATTACCAAAATTGACGGGGCGCCATCTAGTGAGTGTTTAGGAATGCTTTAGATACCTATTGGAAAACTGCTCATTGATAATCGCTTGAAATAGGTTCTTAGCAAACAGGATATAAACACTGGGTACATTGTATTGGATAATATTGTATTTGTCAATAGTTTTCAACCATTTTAGAGGTTGTAATAATAATGCCAACTTATATAAATATTTCTTTTTACATTTCGTTCAACTTTTAACAGTTATGTTTATATTACAAACCATTTTATTTTTAAGTTTAGTATTAGTTGGCTGCATGAAATCACTGCTACCATCATACAGATTTTACAAAGATCACCACGGCAGTAGCCCGGGGTTCGCCTTGACCATGATCCAGGATTTGTCAGATCAATTAAATACAGTGGAGCGACTGCCATCTGACATCCGTGACCCTGCTACCAGGAGAACCTAACAAGATTGGATCATGGTTACACATTCAGTCGCCTGAATGAGCAGGTTTCATCCTGTTCATTTCAGCATGTTTTCCCTAACTGTAAGAGCATCGGATAATATTCAACTAATACACCACATAACTCAGAAAAGAGTCATTGGTACCTACATGGCGGCAGTGTACCCTATAATAAAGGGTACCAATAGGTACCTACTGAAGACTTAGTAGGTTGGTAGATTTCATCGAATGTTTTTTTTTATTTGGCAATAGAAATGTGTCCTTTCTATAATTGGTAGAAGCTTCTGGAACATGCAACGAGTCATTGTGTCGGAAGCATCTCACGAGTGTCTTCTATACATAGGGTATAAAACAAAGTCGCGATGTACGATTTGATCTTTTATACTCTGCGACGGATTTAAATGCGGTTTTCAACAATAGATAAAGTGATTCAAGAGGAAGGTTTATAGGGGTAAAGTAGGAGTATGCGAACGAAGTCGCGCCGGGTCCGCTAGTAAAATAGAAACAAAAAAGAAGCTCCGAGCAGTCCACAACACCAAACGCAAGTCGAATGCCAAGGCTAACTAAAATTATGTCTGTCACTCAGCGACTATGAGTCTTCTTGCATGCGATAAAAGTAGTTATAGTGCGATAAAGGTAGTCGGTCTAAATACGTACCTATCTATACCTAGTACGCAGAGACATTGATTGAATTCGTGTCTGGACGAGTATTCTATTTTCAAACTATCGGAAGGCGGGGTTTGTGATGGATGTGGCTCGTAAAGATTATAGAAGAAATAAAATGTAGACCAAAGTTCATTACAGGATAAGATTGCTCTGTTTAGATAGCTTATACCACATGCTATGGGCTGTTGATGCTTATTGACCGATACATACAAAATACTAACCTATGCCTTTAAACAAGTACCTAGCCGGCTAGACGGTATAGTTTTTATGCTGCCGTTAAGTTCTAGCTACTACTTCGTGGTTTGAGTAGTTTTCCTTGTTTTTTTTTGGTATCCTTATTGACTTATATATATTCCCTGACCAGATTGGATCATGGTTACACATTCAGTCGCCTGAATGTGCGGGTTTCGTCATGATATTTTCCCTCACCGTTAGAGCATTCAACTATAAATGTATTTAATTCAGAAAATAGTCATTGGTACATGGCCGCAGTGGGATTCGAAACTCATACCTCTCGCTCATGAGTCGCATACCGTAACCACTCGCCAACCGACTCTCACACAATTCATCATCAATACATATTATAAAATAAAGTCCCGCGCTGCGGCTGTCTGTCTGTCTGTTCGCGATAAACGCAAAAAGTATCGATCACCAAATAATTTTTTTCTCTAAGCGGTTCGAGAATTGTCGCCATAATAAAAGTGATACAAAATATAAATTCCTTTCCAATGACATATCGCTCGACGTTATTGGTCAAAAAGGCCGAATTTTCCAGTACAAATCGAAGTTTACATTAATTGACCATAACTCAGATATCTATAAATATTGGATATCTGTTCATCGGGAGGAGAATCGAAAATGATTGAATTGACTACATAAGTGTAATTAAGTTTGTACTCGACATCACATTACCATACACCTGTAAATCTAGATTTTGTAAGTAATAGAGAATTAAGTGTATGACTTGTGTTTGTGACTAATTTACACCTTTTACATGTAAATTTAGTATATATTTTTGACTGTATATTTACTGTGTATCCGACTGTAATTGTATTAATTTATGGGTCTTTTAATGCCTGCAATAAAACTTTTATTATTATTATAACTTTTTTGCCACAACGAATCGAGAATTGTCGTCATAGTAAAAGTTGTAGAAAATGTTAAATCCGTTCCAATGACATATCGCTCAACGTTGTTGGTCACATAGGTTGGGGTCCATACATTTCTGACGATCCTCCTTTACAATGAATGAAATTAAATCCTATCATATCATTAGGTCATATAAGTCCCACAGGTTTGCAAGTATTCGATTTTGTGTGAGGCTGCAGATATACATATATTAGGGTACCATTTACGAGCATCGGGGTTGTTGCAGTGACGTTAGGTAGAGTTTAATGGCTGCCAGCTCGCAGATAGGTTTTTCTCTAAATTCCACATCCCACCCAAAAAGAAAATCTAATCTATTTGTAATTTATAGGTATTCGAACGTTGTGAGTCTGAAGCTTTAAAATATTTTTTGTAATTAAACTTTTCTATTTTGAAGAAAGCTGCGTCCCGCTTGCGGCAGTGCGCTGCAGTAAGTACAAGGTATGCTTAACAAAATTCTGTAAAAGCCTGCTTTAGTGATTTAGGAACCACCCTTATCTAATCAATCCACTAGCTCCACAGTCTACCACTACGATACTGGTTAGAGCCGGTGCGAATCTCGCCCACCGGAGTTGCAGTCGCTGCATGCACACCTAGACTTTCATTTAATTCTATAGCGGAGTTGGCTCCTCGCCAAATCGGTTCAAGAAGCCCGACTCAAGACAGCACTCAGACCGCGTCGTTTGATACGATATCACTGATAATCGTAAAAGAATCATTTCGTTATCAGCAGATGTCGTGTTACGGCAAAGTATACAATACTCCACTGCATATAGCTCCATATAACTTTGTTTACAACAATTACGAAAAAATCGGATCGTTCGAAGCAGATCGTACGGATAGTTGTAGACCATTTTTTAAAGGGTTAAAATTATTATCAATGCCATCCCTCTATGCCTACAAAATTGTAATATTTGTGCGAACTTTTCCCTATCTCAGCAGCGCCATCGAGTGAGGTGCGACGAACTTACAGTTTTTATTTTTTAAAGTAGGTAGCTGTTGAAAATCCCCCATTCTAGCTGAAAGATTGAAAGGATTCTATAATAGCTTGAATACCGATATTTACAACAAGGAAATGTTTGATGCCAGACATCTGCAATTGGCTATTTTCCAGGGAGGGCCTGGCGCCTGAGGTGGCCGATGAAGCCGAATCAATCGCCAATGTACAGCCAGTGAGCACCCCATCACGGGGTGGGCACCAGATCATTCTGGGGTGGGCACGGCCCACCCGGCTCCCCCCCTTCCTACGCCTATGGCATTGGGTCGCACTTCTATCCTTTTTAGCGTGCAAAGGAGAATCATTTAGATTTTTTATTTAATTTTGATATAATAGAATTTTGAAATATTTTCAGTTAAAACTTAAGTTAGTAATAGCTAAACGTTCGGGTCACGTTACCTATAACAACTAGATTATGTTTTTCCATTTTGGTAGAGTAGTTGTATAGGTTTTTCAAACGAGTCAAATTTAAATTTACACAACGAGTATAAGTGTTTTATGTAATTGTCCGGTAATAAAATTTGAATGTATTAACTATTAAAACTAAAAGTGCTATAAAAGTTAGTGACTATGACAAAGATAGCGGCGGACCCAAATGGTACAGATTTATGGCCGACAGAGATGTAAACAGGAGGGGAAAATCAGTTTTATTAGGTACGTATCTACCTATCTACTTACTGTAGGTAAATCATAGCAAAATAAATCATTTAGTTCAATTAAATTTTGTTGTTGTGATGAGATGATGCTGATATCTATGATGCTGGCCGTTTTTAGATTTGGTTACTGTGCTGTGCTTTTGATTTACTTAATTGGTTAAACACTAGTAAATCGATATTTTCTTCGGTAGAATTTAAATAGTTTTAGTACAGGTTTATCGGAGCTTACTTACCAGCACGGCTATTACAAGTGTGTCCTCGACACAGCTTGCGCCACGAGAGAGCGTTTGTTTCCTTCTCTCAATACTAAGATGAAAGAGATAGCAGTATCTATGTCGCGCCTTTTCTCGGTTATCGTGCGCGAGGGCAACTTCTGCTAGCCGTACAGGTGAGCGTAAGTGACTCTTCTCTTCCCTTAAGCACTAAATGTAATCTCGTGTAGAGTAGACGTATTTATTACGAGTGCTTTCCAATCTTATAAATGATCGCAGGAATTATCTATTCTTTGAGTTCTTGAGAATATCTTCAGTCTATTTTGGTCTTAAAAGATTCTGTTGTAGGTACTGATATATCTACCTATGTCTCCATTTTTAGGTCTCCGTAATCACTTTGTTGTCCATCCGTCCGTCTGTCAACACCCTTTTCCTCAGGAACGCGTAGAGGTATCAAGCTGAAATTAATATCAAATACTCAGATTTGCAATCCCTTGGAGCTGTGAAAAAATCCAACTTCTACGTCAATGCAATCAAAAAAGATACGGCTGCAGTCTCTTAGCTGCAGAAATAGAGGCGGTGTTAGCCTCACAACAATGATTACATTGCTGTGTTGCGTTTTGAGGGTTAAGGTACCAATTACAAAGAAGAGCAATAATTATAGGCACGAGGCAATGACAACATTGCACTGACATTCATTGTACATATGGCACATTGGCAATATGTGTTATTCTTAGAATATTTAATAGGGTATACGTTTTTTAGTACTTGTCTATTGCATAGGTAAGAACCTGTAAGATATAAAAAAATAAAATAAAAAGACAAATAGGCATTATTGTTACATGTTAGGTACCGCTTTCCATCAGGTGGGTTGACTGCTCTGTTGTCATTGTATAGTATAAGTAAATAATGGCTGTTAATGGCTTCGCTGTTATAAACGTTTGTAACTATTACTTGTAACTAATTATCTGTTGTTGTTCTGAACAAAACTAAAAAAAAATTGTTGAAGCTTCTCTTACTAGTCTATATAAGTTTGCCTAAACGTCACTGTGATTCATATACAGCCTGGGACGATCCTTGAATTGTAGCCGCCACTTCTAGTCTCGCTAAGTCCAGTCTCCCCACGCCGAGTATTTTTTTATTTGAAAAGCGGGCTCTTCAAGGCTTTCTCTGTCCTAGTATCACAGCGACCATTCCTGATCTATTGTGATATCTTTTTTACAGTTTTGTGCTAATCCCTACAGCTTTTATGAAATGTAATAGGTTCTTAGTACTGATTTCGTGCACCTCATTGGGTAGTAGTTGGTGTTTATCCAGATGGATGCTACGTTTGCGC
Source organism: Blastobasis lacticolella (assembly GCA_905147135.1). Classification (NCBI taxonomy): domain Eukaryota; kingdom Metazoa; phylum Arthropoda; class Insecta; order Lepidoptera; family Blastobasidae; genus Blastobasis; species Blastobasis lacticolella. Next base: position 13,465,631 of record LR990053.1, on the reverse strand, counting down.
ACCAGGGCCTCACATTTGCAGATCAGGTGGATAGGCGTTTCATCCTCCTTCTTACAGAATCTACAGTCCTTTGTTCTGCTGATCTTCAAATTATACATGTGCTTGTTCAGCCAACAGTGACCAGTCAGTGCCCTTGTCAGAATGCGCAACTTATTTCTACTAAGTAGTAACAGTTCTTTGGCATGCCGCCTATTATAGGCTTTGACTAATGCCGAGTATCTCCTCGAGTCTCCGTGCGGCCGGCCCTGCGCAGGAGTGCCGCCCGCCGGTGACATCACGCAGGCGCCGGCACGCACCAATTGGCGCAATTGTCTCGCGTCCCGGCCACTGATAAGTCGAGAAGATTGGCTCGGTAATCGTTTCTCACGACACCGTTGAAGCTGAGAAGCTCCCTCCGTACTGGCATTGATTTATTATTATTATTATTTGTGATGCACTAGCAACTATACATTTTATTTTCAATAAATGTGGTACAATATTAGTAGAAGATAACATAACTTAACGAACTAAAACTAGGTTAATCTAAGACTAAATTTATCTAAAACTAAAAAAAAAGTAATTAGGAACTACTTTAATAAACCGCTGCCATTAGGCAAGCTGCCCAAAATGCTGGCGGCATTATCACGTTGAATGGCAATGCTCAAACGCTGTGCTAAATAATAAAAAAATACGTCGACGAGACGTGCTGCGACATCTTTAAAAATTCGATGGGCTCCCGGTCCCCACGAACCCAGTGTTTCTACCTCAAAAGGCTCAAATAAATAGACATCTACCCACTCTCGAGATTACTATATTTGAGCCTTTTGACGGATTCAAGCTACTAGCAGCTTAAAGCTGATGCGTACATATTACTAGCACGTGTGTCAGTCATTTGTGTAGGTGGGCCAGTCTGTTCTGAAGGCATTGACAGATGGTGCACTTATCACATGTTCTGGTAACTTGTTTCACACGTTTCCAACACGATTAGGCAGAAAGTAGTGTCAGGGGTCGGAGGCACTTGGTGATCGCAGCAGTTGCAAAGAGTGTTCCTTATGGAACGGTTAGTATTACTATCCTCTATATGTGGTCAAGCTGAACATCATAATGGTCATGCATAGATCTTAATCTATTCTGTGGAAGATTTGTTTTGGGCATAAATCTTTTTAAGATACAAAAGACACTTACGCCCCTTACTTAAGAGTTATTTTATTATTATTATTCCAACCGACTTCGGCTATGGCGACCTCTTCGACCCCTGATCAGATGATGGTTTGCATAGTACAATATGGGCACGTTGCTGTTTACAAAATTGTATGCAATGGCTGCGGCATCATTTGGCTGCCCTTGTCCCACCCATTTGGGGTCGGCACACTATGTTTTCTTTCTTCAATGGCTGCGGTGTACGAGTTTTCAATTTATGAGCAAGAGTATGCAGTGCTTACGTAATGTTTTTTTTTACGAAATACCAGCTACTTATTACCATCTCACCTGGTGGTAAGTAACGATGCGACTGAAGAAGCATTCTTGTCCAGAGACAGCCTATTCTATCAGCGTCTGTGATACCAGCCTTGATATAAAGAAGAATATAAAGGGGGATATTAGAGGCACTATATTAGTACCAGCCAGGCTTCAACATCCTCGCCTCGATGCATCAGTTCCAATTCGACGACCAAGATACACTCACGGCCTAATGCAATCATTCCCAGTTTAATCATTATTACCCGGGGCCATTCAACGGGCGAGATCGTAAAACGTTAATTGTTTTCGATCTACTGACGCGATCTAGATGCACAATTGCGGCTAATGTGCGAAGGTCCCTTGTTGTCCAATTTAGGGCGATCAGACCTATTGTGGGACTTTTAATATAACTGTGGGTTTAGTGCTGGGATTCAGAGTTGAAGGTTCGAGGGTACTCAGACTTTCAACTATCAAAGATGATTTGGATTGGATTGAAGGACTGAAGGACGCTGCTTACTTTCAGTCTGCAGTTCGAAGATTGATAATGTTTTGCGATTTTAGTATGCTTTTTTTTGTTATTCTTGCTTACTTGGAGGCATCAGTCGGAGATATATATTTGAAAAATTTAGCACACACATATGACAAACTTTTCCTGGTGGTGCGACTAACCCATAACCGCATCAGCGAGGACGAGTTTTTGTAGTTTGCCGTTTATTTTCCACACAATGTTGTCACTCCTGATTAATTGGGGGGACCTACCACCACATCGGCCAAGCAAACCTGACCTGCTCATGGTGGCTCAGACAGATGAAGGAGGGCCTGACGAACCGACTTTTCTTCAACGGGTTGTATGTATCAGTGGTTCTAGCCAAGATGCATAATAAAAACATTTGCATGAGATTTGCTGAGTGAAGTCGCCAGAGCTACAAGGATCAAGGGGCACGGAATCAGAGCTAATGTCGCCATCTTGTAAAGCGTCACTTTTGACAGACAACTGGAGTTCATGTTTGTCACTCACGCCCTCATCCAAGTGTCAACTACATACCTCAGAAAAAATCATCGGTACATGGCGGCACTGGAAATTGAACTTGGTATCGCTCGCTTACAAGGTCGACCCGTTAGTCATTACGCCACCGATGTTCTCGATAACACCTCATTTTAGGAATTCAAAGGTTGCCGCATTATGCCATGAAGATCTGGTGAAATGGAGGAGGAAGAGTAGGAAAGCATGGATTTGGAGTGTGCCAACCTGTGCTATTATTTTGACTATGAGGTTGAATGTGACATGACTATGTCTGTCATCCTCATAAATAGATTATAATTTTATAGTTTCATAGTAAATTATTTATAAGTTGGGATACTTGTGAGTCCCTCCCCAATTTCCTTTCCGTATATAAACCTACCGTATATTGGTAGACGAAACCAAATCAAGCATGACTCGGCCTAGATAGGTAGAGTTAGACGATACCACATTTACCGCCTTATATATTTGTGTCGCCTAGCAACAATGTGTATTTCGGTCTAAAGGATAGGATAGAATGATTAGATGTCTAGATATCCTACGAATATTATGTTTGCGAAAGTTTGTAAGGATGGATGGATGGATATTTGGATGTTTGTTACTTCTTCACTTAAAAACTACTGAACTGATGTTAATGAAATTGGGCAATAATTTAGCTTAGAACAGAATAGCCATAGAATAGCACATAATTATGGTTAAATTTACTCCGAAATTCAATGTTGTTCCCGCGGAATGGGTTCGGAATGTTATATCCGAATTTTACGCGGAAAAGCTAGTAATTTAAGAAACGTAAAGATCTCAAGATTACATTGGGCGTCAGTTATTTAAAAAGTGCTTGTTTACTTAGAGCTTGTTGATGTATTTTATATGCCAATTTAAGGAGAGCTCGTTGATGTCTTTTGTTTGCCAGTTTAAGGAGAGCTCCTTGATGTATTTTATATGCTAATTTAAGGAGAGCTCGTTGATGTCTTTTGTTTGACAGTTTAAGGAGAGCTCGTTGATGTCTTTTGTTTGCCAGTTTAAGGAGAGCTAGTTGATGTCTTTTATTTGACAGTTTAAGGAGAGCTTGTTGATGTCTTTCATTTGCCAGTTTAAGGAGAGCTAGTTGATGTCTTTTATTTGCCAGTTGCCAGAGCTCGTTGATGTATTTTGTGTGACGGTATTAGCAGAGCTTACTGTAGTGCGTAAGCGCTCTAACAACCCACACTTACATAACAGGAGAAATAAATCCTTATGCCATCCAACTCATAAATGCTAAAGTTGGTAAGAAAGGGTGGAGGCTCATTCAGTCAAGATTAGGTAACACAAAAGCTGGACATCTCATAAGTTAACTATGCAATATTATTCACCCACGATGACACGATACCACAAGAAATAAAAACCGCCCGCCCATTTTACAACTCGTTTATGTCATTATGGTTACCGCTTTCAGGTAGGTTGTAAAATCATTCATTAGATTATAATCATTTATTTCTAAGACACAAATACATATAATGCAAAAGTATGTAACGAGACCTTCAAACCTACATGTCCTTTGTCATGTTCCTTTATGTCTACATTCATTAAAACTAATTATTTATTAATATAATATTTTATATAATAACGTCTAATAAGTCATATTCATAATGATTATGTCAGTTAAATGACACGTAACTGTTGAGGATAAAAAAATACCTCGGTTCCAAGCCGTTTACATCCAAAGTTAAGTTGACGATAGTGGCAACACTGTATCATCTTTTTCGAGTGTGTCCAGTTTTATTCTTTGTTTTGTATTAACCAAAGAAACCAACGTAATCACACTCTGAATGCTATATATTTATTAGTGACTAAATAAACGCAGGCATTTGGAACAATTCACAAGTTTCATTTCGGTGTGCTGAGTTGGACACAGGGACGTAGGGCACGCGTCACTCTGCCCCACACTAACTAATAATACCTATGTAATAAAATATGTCTTAGTTTATTAATCCAATACAATTTTCCAATACAATAAGCCCCAGAGATACGTAGGAAATAGGCGCCTAAACCTGACTGTATCAGGAATTACAGATATGGGACTTGACATCATCATCACGGCCCATCACAGTCCACTGCAGGACTTTGGGCCTCTCCCACAAAAGGGGAAGTTATTGCCATAATCTCAACGATTGGCAGGCGGGTTGGAGATCGCAGTGTTGCAAACATAACAATGAAAAACGCTGCTGCCCATTTTCCAGTTTACGGAGACTCTAGATCTTTTGCCTCTAAATGTTCAAAGTCAAAGTCAAAGTCAAACATATTTATTCAGTTTAGGTTATTTAAAAAACACTTATGAACGTCAAACTAAACACAGTTGTAAAGAAATTACAGTGCACACAACATTAGAAATTACAAAAGAAATCCATCTTGCAAGTATTAATTATACTTAATAATAACTACAAAATTAGTAGTAAATTCAGACTAATTTCACTAAATTTCATATTATTACACATATGTTAATGTCAAACTTAATTCAATTACCTATATAAAACATATAATATAGTCATTGAATATCATTTAATATTGGTAATAGGAATTTGTGTAGTTCATGTCAACTTATTATAATTACGATCAATGAGAAATAAAATTCTTATACTTTTATGTCAAGACAGACAACAACACCAAAAAATTATATTCAACAACATAATAAGAATTAATATTGGAAATACAAAAAAAAAAAGATAATAGTTTAATTAATAATCATGATTTCAGGTTAAATAAAATGTCAAACACTAGACAAAACAAGATACATTTACGTTATACAACGAAATAGGTATAACAGTCAGTTCCAAGGATTTTTGTCTTCCAAATAATCTTTAATTTTATAATAAGCTTTATTTATAAGTTTAGATTTAATAGTGCTTTTAAACTTGTTCAGTGATAGGTTTCGAATATCTTCCGGTATTTTATTAAAAAAAGATACACAATGACCCACAAAGGAAGATTTAACTTTTGTTAATCTAAAACATTCAGTAATAATCTTATCTTTATTTCGAGTGTTATGGTTGTGATTATCTGAAAGTTTTGAATACGATGTTTTATGCTTAAAAATGTGTACTAGGTTAAGGTATATATACTGTGAAGCCACTGTCAATACTTTAATATCTTTAAAATGTTCTCTTAGTGACTCTGACTGAAACGTTAGTCGCCTTGTACGACACCCACGAGTGTAAGGGGTTGGTGCTATTCTACTCTACCGGACACCACACGGCATACTTGACTATCCACTTGACATCAGAGCCGATCAAATTAAGATTCATTTTAATAACATTTTTCCTACAGCGATTCGGAGTGGTAGAAAATGAAATATCCTTTCCAATGACATATCGCTCAACGATATTGGTCATGTAGGCCGAATTTTCCAGTACAAAATGAAGTTTATTTTAATTTATCATAACTTTTTCTCCACAGCGATTCGAGAGTTGTCGCCTTAGTAAAAGATGTAGAAAATGAAAAATCCTTTCCAATGACATATCGCTCAATGTTATTGGTCATATAGGCTAGGTAGCTTGTCTGGACCACCTTTAAATGTCAATAAATAATCAAATCAATAAAATTTTTCATTTAGGTATACATTTATTGGATAAAGTGGCTTGTGCCACAAGAAGTCTTTAAGCAGATTCTAGATAGCTAGCGTATTTAATTTCATCTGGCAGATGCTCATAATACATTAGCCCTATACGCGATGATTTTTGTTGCTAGTGTGGTATTGTGTTTTACAGATTGCAACTTACCATTTGCCGAGATCGGCATTTAGTCTATAGTAGGTATTTATTTATTTTATTATTAATTTATTAACGGCCGTGTGGTGTCCGGCAGAGTAGAATAGCACCAACCCCTTACACTTGTGGGTGTCGTACAAGGCGACTAATGTTTTCGAGGCAAAAGATCAAGACTCTCCGTAGTCTGGAAAATGGGCAGCAGCATTTTCCATTGTTATTTTTAAACACTGCGATCTCCAACCCGCCTGCCAAGCGTGGAGATTATGGCAATAACCTCCCCTTTCGTGGGAGAGGCCCGAAGTCCTGCAGTGGACTGTTACGGGCTGTGATGATGAATTTATTAAAAAAAAAAACTTCATTCACATTACAGTACAAAGGCGGACTTAAAGCTACATAGCTTTTTACGCGTCAACCAGAGAGCAATTAACAGAAATTACAAGGCGGTGCAACAAAAAGGATGAGTGAAGAACATAAAATATACTAAACGTAAAATTAAATTTAAATTAGAATACCAAACATTCACAAACCGAGATTTATAGATAATATAACAGGAGAGAGAGAGAGAGAACAAGAAACTAAACATAACGTATTCCTTGACAACTAATTATAACTAAGTAATATTATACCTACTAACTACTAAGTTAAAATAACAAACACAATATGTATTTAAATTTAGATTATGTTCCTACCTATAAGGATAATTCCTGAAAAACAGGAAACTTGTTATGTTTCATTGTTTAATTAAATGAGTAATTTATATTTATTAGTCAACTACAGCAGAGAAATAGGTAGGTAATACGTGTTACTGTTTAGCTAAAAGCTTTTATGAAAGGCTCTTCTTGTCGATGTAGAGTCAGAACAATGAAGTAAAATAGCTATGTCACATCGCTATGCTATAAGTAATCGTAAATCAACAAGCAAGCAGGTCCGAATCCCACTGCGGCCATATACCAATGACATTTTTCTGAGTTATGTACATCAGTTGAATGCTTACTGATGCTCTTACGGTAAGCAAAATCACCGTGATAAAACCTGCAGGCACATTCAAGCGTCAGAAAGTGCTACCATGATCTAATCATGGTCAGGTTCCCCTGGTAGCAGGGTCATGGAGGTCAAATGGCAGTCGCTAGACTGTAATTATTTGATCTGCCAAACCCTAGATCATGGTCAAGGCGGACCCCGGGCCCTCGTGCGCGAGTGATAGAGGTTGTAGAGTAGAGTAAGACGTTGCTGTCGTAGGTTACTGTACAAGAGCTGAAAGCATATAAGTATCACTGTTTTTAACAAAGAGAATCCTTTGTGTATGTCCCTACCTCCTCCCACCCTCCGATGATGGGATATATTTCATCCACACAATCTGGAAGCTTGGCATCAGTGACGTAGCTTGCCATACACTTCCGTTTCAATGTTGTTAGGGTTATCAACTAGGGATAGTTGTTAACCCTAACTCATTATCTAAATGGCGAGCGTAGCGAACTCTACATTTTTGTGACGTACCTATAAACTTCTTAAAGGCTGGGGTGGTCCGCGAGGCGAGCTCTGAATTTTTGGTACATTGACCCTTAGCGTAGTACTTTGCGTACTTATTATAAAAATAAACTTTTTAAATTTAATTTTGTAAGTATTCAGGTCCCCCGAATTTGGAAAGGTCCCCAGAGCGCGTCTGAATAGCGCAGCTTAAACGCTGACCCAAGAAGAGGCCAGCCTTCTGGTGATTTGTAATTTCGACCAGGCGGCCAGATTACTCTCTGAATAAGGAATGTGTGCCTGGTCCCCACGGCCCAAGAATTTCAACGCCAAATGGCGCAAATATGTAATCGCCACTGAGACCAGCATATTTGCGCCGCTTGGCGTTCTCAGCTGCGGCAGCACCCGTCGCAGCCTGACACGCGGCCACTGGAAGATGGGACGGCGCAAGGGTATCGATGCAAGTAGCATCCCATACCAGAGGCCGTCCCATTTTTCAGGGGGTGAGTGTCATTCCGTCGGGCCTCTTACCATCGTCGCGGGCTATCCCAATCGGTTCTAGAATAACGGATGCATCAGCGGTGGTAGAGGCCCGGCGGATAACATCGTTTAGTTCTGCGTGACGAGGAATGCCAGCGCTCCTGCCGCAAGACAAGCCGTGGTGGCCGAGCTAGTCTACAGGACGACCACAACGGCATTGATGAGGAGCGCTACAGGGTGCGCCAAGACGAAGGGTCGTGGCAAGTCTAAACGTGGCACGGTCGAGTAAGGTGCAAATGTTCTTAGAGGGCATTGCCTGTGGCCAGAGACCCGACTCCCACTCGCCAGCTGCCAGGAGGCGAGCACGCTCTGCAGAATTGGTTGATGCGAGTATTCAAAACCAAAAAGGAAATAAATTAACAGAAATACATAAATCGTAGATCATTTGAAATAATGATCGCATCCAAATAAACATAGTATCCTCTCTTTTACAGAACATGATATTATGAATTGGAGAGCCATTAAAGCCTGAAGGGCCAAATCGAAAGATACCCATAAAAACCATTATTAATGTATGAAAAATTAAAAATTAAAGTATCAACGTGCCAAACCAACGTTTGAACAGAAGTCCTAATAGTCGTATGTAATAACACAAGTCAGGGTTAAACCCTACATACTACAAAATTCTATTTAAATCAAAACATTAGTAAAACGTAGTTACAACGCAACGTAGTCTGATTTTAGAATAAGCTTAATTTTCCAGGTAGGAATGATGAGCAATCCAATCAGAGCCTGAAGGGCCAAATATAAAGATACCCCTTAAAAACGATATTATACTATAAAAGTATTCAACATGCTGAACCAATGTTAAAACAGCAGTTCTCATAAAAGTAAGTAATAACGTAAGTAAATAAAATAAGTCAAAAGAGATCCTACAACATATAAAACAAAGCAATGAAAAATAAAAATCCAAAATCACAAAACAACGCCAGCTAGCGGCGAATATGTTTTTTTCGATATAGCGAAAGCGAAAGCGATTTGCCGCACCTTTGAATACATTAACAAATAATATAAATAAATAAATAAATAATTTATATCAGAATTTGAGCAATTCCATATTTTTTGTAGATGAGGTAGGTAGGTACATTATTAAATTAATATAAACCATAAACCTATAAACCATACAAACGTATAAACCATAATACAATTACTTAACACTAACAAACATTTTATTTTGTGCGGAAATCGAATCTTCTTAATGAGGAGTTTTCCAGTAGGTATTGTCAATTGGTTTCAAAAAGCATCAATAGATGGCACTCCTACAATTTTGGTAATTTTTTACCAAAAGGTTCAACGAAATGTATTTTAATACAAACCATTCATATTTGTATTGCGTTACCATTCTTGATCCTAGTGTCCATGAAACGAATTGATTCAGTCAAATTGATGTTTGTTTTGTTTGTAATAATTCATTACAACCTCTAAAATGGTTGAAAACTATTGATAAATACAATATTATCCAATACAACGTACCTAATGTTTATATCCTCTTTGCTACGAACCTATTTCAAGCGATTATCAATTACCAAAATTGTCGGGACGCCATCTAGGGAGTGGTTAGGAATGCTTTAGATACCTATTGGAAAACTGCTTATTCCTGCGAGGCGATAGTGAGTGATAACCTCCCGTGTAGTCCCGAACACAGCAAAATACAAAGTACCTGCCTCGCCTCGTGACACGCGAGGTCGCCTCGCGAGGCCCTCGTGAGCAGGTAGCATCATGTCAGTGATATCCTAAGATGATGCTAAACGACTTTTGACTTAACAAGAACAAGGAAAGAATTTTATATCATGAGATAAGTGATACTAACTAAAATCAAATTATATGAAAATTAAAACATTATATCAGACGGAATGCGTCTCGCATAGCAGAATACTCAGGCACGAGCCCCCGAGCATTCGGTGGGTGCGTTCACACAATCCGTTTGATTAAATACCACAAAATTAAGACACGAGTACATAAATTCGAATTTACGTAATTTCGAATATTCGAATTTTACCTAAATTACTATTCGAATATTGAAATGAGGCAAATATTCGAATAATTCGAATATTCGACTTGCAAACCCTACTGACGTACATAAATTTAGGAACAAATAAAAATTTATAGCAGGCGGTCCGAAACATAAACATTTTGAATATTTTTGTCAACAAAATATTGGAGGGAATCGTCAAAAGTTGAGGAGCCTAGAAGATGAAGCAAGGACTTTCCGACGACTGTGATGTTAGGAGCTAAAGCACTGAGCGCGGAAGAAATAGCGCCAGGCATCGGACAAGACTCAAAGATAAACAGCACACACTTCGAGAAATTCAGCTCCAGGCCTACGGCACTGAACTCGAATGAGGAGCTGTAGATCCTGTAATACTGTGCTCGCTTCACCTCCTAGAGTCCTATCATCGAGGTACCACACGTTAAATTTGGAATTTAGTTATGGGGTGGATCGCGAGACTAAAAATGACCGGCCCGAGAGGGTCGCCTTGCTGGCAGCTAACCGCCGAGTGCAGGAGGTGGCCCTTGTGTACAAGGTTGGTGGACTCCTTTTAGCACGGCCATAAAAATTTATATGCGGCAGGAATTTTGAACGAATTTGATTCAGCAAGGCGCCCCTGTCTACCGAATTGAATGCGTTCTTAACGTCTTCCTTCAGCAAAACCTCACCACCCTCATTCTGAAGGGAAGTCCTAAGGGCATGAACGGTGGCTTCGCATCCACCTTTCGTGCCAAAACCGAGCTGGAGAGGCTGAAAATATTCTTTAAGACTTGAGGCCGAGAATCTACAACACAGCTTATCTGGCAGGCGGCGGTGGGTATTGCCAACTGTAATGGGCCGAATGCCCCCATCCTTTTTATCTAGAGCAATATAAAAAATTATAAAAAAATTATTTAAGTCAACGAGTGAGCGAGCGTAATGAGCTCGAAATATTTTAACCGACTTTAAAAAAGGAGATTCTCAATTCGTTAAAAACCTTTTCTTTTTATCATTTTTATGAATGTTCTCCGATTAGTCTAAGACGCCTGGATCGGTTTGGAAATTACTTTTTTATTTGAAAGGGTGATCCCATGGTCATCAGGTCAGGATCTGATTATGGGAACTTGGAGAAATCAAGGGCAACCCTCGAAAATTTAAGGCACGTATGGGGTGTTAAAGTGTTTGCTTCAGAGTGTCATCATCTGATGTGGTTTTGCTTATGATTAAGGGTCGATTTTTCAATCCTCGAATAAAACATATCAGTCTGATAAGTTATTAGGCGACTAAAATAAAATTGTATCATTACTTCATAATTGTAAAGGATTATAGTTTGTTTTAATTTGGCAGTGTATTACTTTATCGGGCAAATAAACTTTATCTGAGGATTGAACAATCGGCCCTAAGCCACTTAACTCTTTAACGATTATGAGTTAGAGTATAGTATTGTAATTTGTCGACAGGAACTACTTCATAATATCTAGAGGTAACATGATGCTAGAAAAGGTATCATAACAACCACGGAAAATTTTGAAATAATATAAAAAAATAACTGATCTCAAATCACAAAAAATCATAATTAATCAAAATAAGCTTTTGATCATATAATACGATTTAGTAAAATATGATTATTTTTGGAGTAGGTGTCACACAGCAACACTCCCCATCTTTTTTTCAACATTTTTAAACATTTTTCCATCTTATTAGCACAATTTAGCATCCAACTAACGTACGGGCATCGCAAGCCTTTTTACCGCGCACATGCAAGATCTGGAATGGGCAGTCCCGTAGTCTTTCTTTGACACTATAACATGTACTATAACAGGTACTATAACTTCAAAAGGCATGTCTGCAGATAACCCAAAGGCCGGCACCGCATCCGCTCCCCATAGGTTGCAGATGTCCTGGACGATGGTGGCCGCTTTCCACCAGGTGGACCGTCCGCCTGTATACCTCCCTAGGTAATAAAAAATCCTACTCTTACAGCATATATAGTTCATTGTCTTAAATCGTTAACGACTATTTAATTTTAAATTGGATGGCATTTAATTTTATGTAATGAACCTTTTCTAGTTAGTAAATTTTGACATTATTTGGAATTTTATTTATTTATTTTGAATGACTAATGTCTAATGTATTAATGTAATGTTATTTTTGACATAATTAAGTAATTGTATTTATTAATTTAACATGGAAAATTTGAATTAATTAATGTTACTAATATAGTCTTGTTCCATTGTTCCTAACATCGACACGTCTGAAATAAATGCGTTTTTATTTAAATTTCCTGACTAAAGAGATCATTCTCTGTAATTTAGACCTGAAGAACTCATCCATGATCCTTAAGCTTCTCATATGCATGACGCATGCTGTATAATATCAAAATATAGGCCTAGAAGGCCCCAAAAAACTACCTGTTTTATTTGTAGAAAAATAATAATTTTGCTTGTTTAACTGTGTAAGTACAGTGTATAGGTAAACATTAATATCTTACCATTGAATTAGTTTTTATGGGAAAGCCAATGATAACTACAAGGTTAGCACAGGGCACTCACCGGTTTAGTGACTGCATGCTTGCGAGACCAATGACCGCACGTAGTGTTCGGTTTGGCGGTGAAGGGTAATGGAGAAGATGGAGAGAAGGTAGAAAAGGGTAATTACCCATCTGGCCGGGTGTTGTGACCAGGGGACCAAGGGCCCAACAGTTGATCGTCGGAAGTTGTATATATGCCGTGGAAGTTGGCACATTTCTCTAGCGCGATGTAGGATTGTTAGCGCCATCTATGTGCGGATGCTTGCCAACCTTGTGTTCGTGTACTCGTAATGTAAGTATCGTTGAGTTTCCTTAGTGGAGCGATAGATGTCGCTACAGTACTCCCCCCGGAGACTGGAGGTCGATACCGAAGCGAGAAACGCTGAAGCTGACGTATGAAGCGTAGTCAGTCTAGCGATGCGGTGAGCAATGGCGTAGCTCTGGCGTGAGGTTGCGCTGTGAGCTGTGCCGAAGCGATGCTGTTCCCAAGTCTGCAGTGAGTCGAGACTGGGTGGGGACAGTGGAGATGCCACAGGTGAGCGACCAGGAAGCACGCGTCCGTCGTGCCGACTATGGTCAAGGCTGTGACTGCTGTGTGGGGGAGTCAGGTAGGGAAGACGTAAGGATCACGTCGGGGTCACCACTTTGGCGGTGCAGGTGCATAATGTTGCCGCCAATGTTGGCAAGCGAAGATGGGGAGAAGGTAGAAAAGGGTAATTACCCACCTGGCCGGGTGTTGTGACCAGGGGACCAAGGGCCCGACAGTTGATCGTCGGAAGTTGTATATATGCCGTGGAAGTTGGCACATTTCTCTAGCGCGATGTAGGATTGTTAGCGCCATCTATGTGCGGATGCTTGCCAACCTTGTGTTCGTGTACTCGTAATGTGAGTATCGTTGAGTTTCCTTAGTGGAGCGATAGATGTCGCTACATTCGGGAATTTGATATTTGACCATTTCGTACTTTAGTAGCTCGCAAGATATTATATACCGAGGCAAATTGTAAAACTTGATTTTAAATTCGGTGCAAAAAAATAAATAAGTAAGCAATGCTTATTATGTCATATATTTTTGTAGCATAACGTGCACACTTAACCGACTTTTTATTGAATTTAGATATTTCCATTGCCAAGAAACATTGTTAGGTTAGCTTTCTTTTTGATATCTAGTCATTTTTTAAATTTAAAGGAATGTGTGTGTAATAAATTTTTGGGCATAGGCCTCCCACAGAGATCTCCATAAAGGCCGGTCCTGTGCGTCCGCATTTAGCTGGTATCCGCGACGTTTCGTCCAGGTACCAGGTCGTCGATCCATCTTGCTAGAGAGAGGCGTGCCCTTTGAAGCCGTGAGAAACCTACACATATCGGGTGTGATAGTGTGCTTGAGTATGAAAAGCATCTTGTATCAAGGAACATTTTTAGTCTTCAAATTTATTTATTTTGTACAAATGAACATCTAAGTTTCGTTTCAAGACGAAAAGATGGGAGCACCTCCCGGCGCCCCTTCTTCATCACCATGGTGCCGCGGCGCACACTTTGAGAGCTTGTCTATTAATTTGTTTAGGAAACATTTTCGAGTCTCTGTCGTTAGCGTTAACCTCAGGATTTGACTTCGGCAAATTAACTAGTGGACCTATATTATGTACGGCACCACCTTCGAGAGGTGTTACTTTGAGGAATCTAAACGACAAGGTAGTTTGGTTCGGACAAGGACCATGTTTTACAGCCAGTGCTCAATTTAATTGATTAATTTTACTACCATGCTAACTCGGTGTGTTTGACAACTATATTAATGGCTGTGCGGTCGCGACTTGCATTGCAAATGACTCCAAATAAACCACGAGAACGCGCCGGGCGTCGCTCCCATCTGTCAGGACATTTTGCATCAATTAAGTGGTGAAATTGGATACCTTCATCTTTGCCACTGCGTCTTACATTCCCTTTATATTAATAACATGGACCATTTCTATTGGGCTACCCAGTCTCCCGCAAACAGAGCATTCTGGCCCCGCGCGGGGCGGATAGTGACTTGTAGAATGAAATATTGTACTGGTTGGTCACTTGGCAGATAGTGGAGTAACAATTACAGTTTGTGAGTTATAGCTCACCCAGCTTATACTATTGGCGCTAATTGTGCTCTTGTCTATAAGCCTATCTATATATCTCTCTTGTCTATATATCTTGTCTGCTGTTGTATATAATGATGTAGATGGTTCTCTATTGAATTGCACATGTTACAGTAGTAGATATCATTTCGCTGCAAGAATATAGATTTTTAGAAGACAATAACAAAATAACCAACTTCTTTCGCTAGGGACCCTGAGACTGGTTGAACAGTTTTTTTATAACTAAATAACTATGTCATTCTCTGTTACAATTTACAACCCTGAGTATACGAGATTTTAGCCTGTAGTTTACTTGAATCACCTAGATGCATTATAGGTCGACAACTTAACTGGTATATCGCCTGCAGTAGGTGAGGTAGGTGGGAGAGTGATTTTTTGTTGATGTACTCGGGGGTGCGGGGCGCGGGGCAGTAAGCATTTTCTTTCGTCACACAACGTCACAGAAACGTCAGTTGATGACGTACCTCGGAAAAAGAATGCACACGAGATTATGCACGAACTTGTTCCAAGATTTAGTTTAATATCCCGAGACAAGTAACCTAATCATTGCCAATGGCTTTTAAAACAAAATCTCGATTTTTAATTCGGTGCAAAAATGTAAATGTTTCTTCATATCTATTTTATGGCTCACTGTGGGCCTTATAAGAAAACTCAATGTCGTTCAAAGGGCGATGGAAAGGGCTATTCTGGGAGTGTCATTTCGCGATCGAATCAGGAACGAGTAGATCCGCAAGCGAACTATTGCGAAAGATTGCCAAGCGGGCAGGGCACATAGCTCGCAGAACAGATGGCCTATGGGGCAGGAAAGTTCTCGAGTGGCGATCATGTACCGGAAGACGCAGCGTGAGTAGGCCTCCCACTAGGTGTGCCGACGATCTGGTAAAGATCGCAGGCGTAGCTGTATGCGGAAGGCGCAATACCCTTTGTGGAGCTTATCTTCGGCTCTTACGGCTGATATGATGATGATGATGATTTAATATGTACAAATGAATAAGTTTAGTATCGAGACGAGAATATGGGAGCGCCTCACAGCGCCCCTTCTTCCTTTCCATGGCGCATACTTTGGAAACCCCTGTGCTTCTACTATTGCTTTTTGCAAACATTTTCAAGCCTCCACCTCGGGATTTATCATTGGTAAATTAACCTCGTGTGCGATATTCCGAGAGGCCATTGCAAAATAGCCAACTCTGGTAATATTTGTTTTTCTCGAAAATACGCGTCCTGGGGATGCAATCTCGACACACATAGCGATCGCAAACTTATCGATTTCGGTTGTTATTTAGCGCGCGGACGTGTGAGACTAGGTACGCTTGCGCCCCGGACTAAACCCTAACCTAAACTACTGAACCGTGTCGATTAAATACAATATACTTTTTTCATAATAATATGCTCTCTCTCGAGACTGTTCAATTGGTCTCCGGTCCCTAGTGGTAGACCTTGGTCAACCTCGCTTCGCCACATACGGTTGGCATTTGGCACATCTAACGAGTGGCGAGCTCGTGGCGGTGCTGAAGTTCGACAAGTATCAAAGTACGACACGGTCGCCCATTCAGTTCCAAGACGCTATGAACATTGCTTAACCTAGGTTATTGGTCTCGCAAGCTTATTTATTTCATGGAATAAGATAAATAAGTTAAGTTGCATAATGCAGTGGCCACACTGTAAGAGCAAGCTCCTCAACTCTGGCTCAGCTCGCAACTCCGCATAGCATTTGGAGTTGTACCTACATCGCCTAGCACTTCCATGAATATGGCGTTAATATATTTCTGCGTTTTTAGATGAAATCTCCTTTTTTTCAAATGGGACTTATTTAAGTACCTAAGTAAATTACCGAGCCGGTAATTTACTACTATTGAAAAATTGCTCATTTGACGAGTCTATTTTAAGCTCACATTTATTCAATTTGTCTGTGTGTTGTTTCATCGGTATTTACTTCGCTGAAATAAATACTGCATACACAGAATCGAGGTCCTTATCTACTTCGATAACCTTTTCAAGTTTAACGTCGTTACAGGGAAAACGGCTGTGCACTGATAAATCCCATGCGATATGCCGGTACGATTACGTACCTATACTCTGTATGTAATCTACTTATAATACATAAACAAACCCTCACATCAGCTCCTTGGGTGCGCAGTAGTGCGCGGACAAGTTTTAAAAGAGTAAGCTTCTGTAATTCGATCTCCTCCAAGGTATGTTATCGAGTCTCTTGGCTGCTAGACTTAGATAGATAGATAGATGTATCCGGGCCGTTTCCGCATTTTGACGAACTTGCGCCTATTCTGCGTGGATATGGTATGCTCCAAGATACCGTATTGTTTCTACCATCCCAACCCCTCCAGGAAACGTAGCAGTCCTTTCAGTTTCACAAACGTCTCCGGAAGGCTTTGTGGTTGTCCAAAATGCTCAAGTCTGTATGATGCCACCCCCTCGCATGTCTGCAGGATGTTTGCTGCTGTCTCTTCCTCCCGCAGGCAGGCTCTGCACAGGGGACTATCGGTGAGACCTATGGTGAAGAGGTCTTTATTAAATGGACCGTGTCCCGTTAAAGCTCTGGTTACCAGACGGAGTTGCTTTTTGGTTAGTTTTAAGAGCCTGTCCGAGAGATTTTGAGCCTCCTTGGCTTGTCTGCATTCCTCTAGTGATGACCGGAGTTGGTTATGTTTTACCTTGATTCTATCCACCAGGTGTTTACGGGTCCATGCGAATGGCATAGGTGCTGCTAGACTTAATAAAGCGCTCAATAGAGATCGCAGTATTGAATACATATAAACCTACTACGAAATTGATGATACCCTAGAACCCCTTTGCAGGAGCAACCTGCTGGTGCCTACTCTTATCTAGGTACAAAATTAGTATATGCAGGTGTACCTAGTACTTGGTACCTATACTTATTTAATATATGCTTCTATGTGTAGGGACCGCGTTTAGGGATAGTCCCGTAAAGGTTTAACTGAAAACCATACTTATAATTTTAATTATTGTCAAAAATGAAGATAAAACCGGTGCCCGTTTAAATGCCTCATCAGGAAGCTCAAAGTCCGCGCGATGGAAAAGCAATGTTCGGATTTTCTTTCTTTATAGAGTGAGGCAAACGAGTAAATAAGAACGAAGATAACCTAAGTAGAACTAACCTAACCACCACATGTTTTAGAGTCTCAAAACTGGAAGTGATTGTGGGCAGGCTACCCCACCAGATGGGCGGACGACCTGGTAAAGTTCATATTAATACGGAGTCGATGCAGGCAACTGGTATATAGAATCCACTCCTACCTAATACCTATAACCTGTTAGAAGTCAATTCCGGCTTCTGGCAGGGCCCGCTTCCCGATAACATTAGGTATTGGTGCATTTATAAAGACACAAATGAAACTTCTTTACAAGTAATACAAATGAGACCACAAGCTTAAACAGAACTTGGCTTAGTATTAACGCAGGCGATATTTATTAGGTACAATAGGCATGAGTAAGTTTATATAAATAAGCTGGCTTCGATAAATAGTTTAGTTACTTAAGTGAATAAGTTTGGGTCGGTTGAATAAGTTCCCGCAGTTATTGAAATGAAGTCGAATTTTGTGTTATTTATTGCGTTTTCGTGTATAGCATTGTATGGTGAGTATTTTATTTTATTACGCTGTTTTTGATGTCCCCATTATGTAGTAACATAGTACAGTCATCTACGGCTTAGCGGACCATTTATTCCGTAATTTTTCTATAGTCAGGAATCCTATTATATGTAAATAAAATAAAATAAACTTTTATTTATATTCTTTTATAAATATCTTTACTAGCTGCCCGGTGCGACATGGTTCACGTGGTCTCCTACTCCTACTTTACTCCTACCCCACCCTACTCTATACCCTACTCTACCCTAACCGTGCCTTAAAGTCGCTTTCCGCGTCTATCTGTCTGTTATATCCGCTAACATCTCCTAAACAACCCAACGGATGTTGAACCGGTTTTCACTATTACTTACTTAATTTTTTCCGGAAGGTTTATAGGCATGTACTTATAATCAATGCATCTTATAGTATAGAAAACCGATGCGAAGCCGGGACGGAGGTAGTTATAAATATTTGGCTACATTATATCTTAAAGTAAAACGGAGTAGGAGGTGGTCAAACTGTTTCAAATCAAGGCCGTAACTCTAATCAGACTTGTAATTTCTGTCAGCAAGCTACAGTGCTCGTGTTGTGTTGTTGAACGTATGACCATAAACGCCAAGATGATTATAAAAAAAAAATTATAATCATCTTGGCGTTTATGTCCCGGTTTTGCTTTCGCGGAAAAGGGCCCTAGTTCCGCCTTGACCATGATCCAGAATTTTGCAGATCAGGTAATTACCATGGAGCGACTGCTATCTGATCTCCGTGACCCTGCTGGGAACCTGACCAGGTTGGATCAAAATTACATATTCAGTCGCCTGAATGATGACCTATGTATTGTGCGCTTTTTGTAGATGCAAAGCAGAAGACCGAATTCCGGTGCGACTACACGTACTTCTCCGAGGCGGAGGGCTGGCTGAAGCTGCACGACATTCCCTCCAACTTTCTTACGGCGCGGCTCCGTTGCCAACTTGAAGGTAATATGCGTACCATGTGGCATACAGTTCTACCTTATAGTCAAACGGCCTGCCGTGGGCGGGTTCGGTTTCGGAGCACCGGAAAAAGTCTCATTGGAAAAAAAAAATCAGGTTTATGGATTGGGTGGTTTTTTCAACTTGCCTGATTATAGATTACATAGGTACATAAGTAATAACACGTTACTGCTAGTAGATAGCTAGTGCTATACGATTCGATCGACGACCTGACTGGTTCAGTTGGACAACATAATCGGTCTGCCACGCAGAGGTCTCGGATTCGATTCCTGGCCGGCCAGAAATTTAAATGTTGATTTTTAATTTCTGTTACGCGTCTGGTATGTATAATAAGTATATACGTAGTTTATCAGTTCTCTGGCACCCATAACACAAGCTTTACTTGCGTTAGGACTAGATGGCGCTGTGTGAATTCTCCAAGCATATTTACAAATATTATTTATTATGAGTAATTCTTTTTACAGTAATAACTATTATATATACTACATAAATACCTAATGCGAAGTTCCCCAATGCTATAGATTGAAAATAAGGGACAGGTGTCATCCATTATTTACCCACTTGTAAATCAGATCCTATAGAGCTGCGGGGATTGGCCTAACGGCCTGGGATAACCACCAGTTAAATTATTTATGTTTATAAATAAGACATGATCCATGACTTCAAGTACCCTTGAACTTATCAAACTCCGGGTAAGTCCAAATGTGCCAATAAATAGATATCTAGAATACCTACAGACTCAAAGCAGAGGTCATCTCTGTACTCATTGTAGTGGAACGATATGACTGTAAAGTCATAACCTTGAACGAGAATAATTGGTAATATAGTTAATATTATCATTTCAATTATTTTTAAAAGGTATCTAGCCAGGTTTTTAACTGCTATCTTACCAGGTGGTAAAAAGTTAAGATGCGGCTGAAGATGGACCATGTCAGTAAAGAAACAGCCTATTCACTTAGGAGTTAGGACACTAGAAGGTTTCCAGATTATATCATCAGAAAAATACGTATTCCATTCCTGGAAATAAGTATATAGCAACTTAAGCATGGAACTACCGACGATTTTTCATTTTATAAACAGTTTATAGTGCTTTATAAATAAATGATGTAAAAACGCGAAATAGATTAAAATAATTTTGTGGTTGTTTTCTGCGCAACATAACAGGTGCGGTCCTGGCTTCGCCCATCAGTTCTGGCATCGCGAAGGCAATGATGGTGATGAAGAACTCGTTCCACAACACCTCCGCCGCCGATCCCAAGACTCCAGTCTCCGTCTACACGGGGATACACTCCACATACTCAATGAAAGAGTACAGCTCCATTGAAGGTGAATTATCATCAATATTACACTGGCAATGAAAGGGGTTCGGATTTCAACATACTGGAAGATAGATGCTCTGACCACGATGGCACTATGGCTACAGTCAGAGGCAGCAGCAATTCAGCGACTGAGCGGTCAGAGATTGGCTTTATTATAAAAAATCATCTTGGCGTTTATGTCCCGGTTGTGCTCTCGCTTACGAGGGCCCGGGGTCCGCCTTGACCATGATACAGGATTTGGCATGTCAGGTAATTACAGTGTAGCGACTGCCATCTGACCTCCATGACCCTGCTACCAGGGGAACCTGACCAGATTGGATCATGGTTACACATCCAGTCGCCTGAATGTGCAGGTTTCATCACGAGGTTGTAGCTTTATTATCTATCCAATATTATCTGTACCTAATTAACATACGTTTACTTGTGTAGGCCCCTCCACAGCCAAAGCCACAGAGAGACCAGCCTCACCGAGATTATCACAATACGTTTTTACAGTTACTGCTGCGTTTTTTTTAAGGTGGAGGGAGGTATTTCACCAGTCGGGCGGTTCCAATTCCAACAGAATATCAAATGATTAAAATGCGCATCCGCATTCCCTACAGGAATCCCGCTCTCCCAGATCCAGCACAGGTGGCGCAAGGGCTCTCCCTACTCCGACCTGGTGGCGGAAGCCGACTGCCTGGTGATGGGCCCCGACGATGGGCTGTTTGCCGTAGATGGCGAGGAGGCAGAGTACCCCTTCATCTGCTACAAGATCGCCGAGAAAATGGAACAGAACGAATGCGGGACTGTTGATGATGGTGAGAAGATTTGTTGTGAATGAGAATTTCTAGATGGGCGTACTGAGATGAATAGCTGCGTGTGTATGACAAGGAAAAGCTTTCGAGATATCGCAATCAGCTATCTAGATTCGAAGCCGATTTTGTGCAGCGTTTATGACCGCTTTTTTCTTTTACCAGACTGCGCGACGCAAAGGAGGGTAATGTGTTTAACAGCCTATGCATGTATGTATGTATGTTTGTTCCTTTGTGGCACTCTAGACACCAAACGTGTGGCCCGACTTGTATGGTTCGTCTATCGATTTGTGTTAATCTTGCGAGTGTCACTGAGCGTTCCTTTTCTTCAGAGTAAAAGAAATGGGCAACACTACCATCCTTACGGCGAATATACAGCAGGTAGTCGCTCGTCGCATCGTCGCTTACAATCAGGTCAGTAGGACGACGGTAAAGTGCTTACCTTGAATAATGTATATAAAAAAAGTAGTACAAATACTAAAAACCCCGACTGCTATAAAAAACTGAAAAGTTAGAAACAAGCCGACTGGTGTAAGGAAATAGGTGTATAAAGTGCAAACGTCAGTTTAATTTAAACTTGAAAGCAGGCCTATTTTCTTAAAAGTAGGTGAATGCGGATACCTAATATTTACCCCGCCTGTTTTCAAGTTTAAATTAAACTAACATTGTACTTTACACCTACAACTATTTTCTTACACCATTTGGCTTGTTCCTAGCTTTTCAGGTTTTTTAGCAGTCGGGGTTTTTAGTATTTGTACTACTTTTTTATATACATTATTCAAGGTAAGCACTTTACCGTCGTCCTACTGACCTGATGGTAAGCGACGATACAACGGCAGGCAAAGCGATCCATTCTTTAGCCGTACGCATTACATATGTCTAGCCAAAGCGGTTTTGTAGGTAGATACCTGCTGTATATTCGCCGTAAGGATGGAAGTGTTGCCCGTTTCGTTTACTCTGAAGAAAAGAAACGCTCCATTTTTGTGATGAAGATGTATGTATACACCTTCACTCTATGGTCGTTGATAAACATTTACTGTATTTCGACTCCGATTTGAACGTCAGTGTTTAACCTCGACAGATTACCGTCTGGCAGAGAAGTTAGGCAACTGCTACAAATTCCACAAGGATGCGCGGCCGTGGCGTGACGCGTACAAGACCTGCGCTGCGGAAGGCAGCGAATTGGTGGTGATCAACGATAATAGCGAGGCCGCCTATCTCAGGGACATGCTTGACCACTTCCGCGTCGATCCGAAGGTTTGCAGTCTTCTGAAGTTAGACTAGTTTTGTATACCTACAACTCAGTGACAAGCCCGCAGACAGCCCACGTTCATGAGGTTCAGGTAATAAAATGCAGAAAGGACCAAAGGAGCTGGATACCGAATGCCTTATACCTACTTCAAACCAGAACACTGCAATGCAAGCATTGTTGCTCAGCCGTTGTCGACAGAAGTATATAGGGCGGTACTCACCCAGGCGGACTCCTTAGTCTTTAGAGTCCCACCACCTGTTAAACCTACTAGCCTGATACTTACTTAGCCCATTAGCCTCGTTGTGCACCAACCTGGGTATCGTGCCGACTAATGTCTCGGAGACAGACCAGCCAGCACCTCCATAGGCCAGAAAATGATCAGCAGCAGCGGTTAAAATAGGCATCCCAAAAATTAATTTTCGTGAATATTTTTCAACACTGATATCTCCGACGACAAAGCGCAGAGAACACGACAAAACCCTCAACTAATGTGGAGGAGGCTCGAGTCCAACAGTAGATTGTTATGAGCCGTTGATTTTTCTAGTACCTATATATTACATATATTAACCCTACTGGAGCCAACAGTGGATTACGATAGTCTATTGATATTTCTAATAGTTGATCTTTAACCGTACAGAATAAGCCCACTAAATCCCACAATACCGAGGAATACGAGGAACCAGAAAACGAAGACGGTGCGCTGGAGAACATCATCCACGTAGGCGTCACTCGCGCCGAGAACGCGAAATGGCTGCCCGTCACTATCCATGGTGAGTTCTATCGTCGCACCACACTGTATTGACAGAGGACCTGCAGCGTGCTTGCGAGACAGGTAATCAAAGTAAGAACAAGCAAACGTCAGTCCAGTCCTTGTAGGCGAAACGAGGTTGACCAAACGGACGACTCTGAGACTGGTTAAACGGGAACGGGAACCGATTGTGAGTTGGACATTGGAGGAAGCTCAAGCCTAATAGTCCACTAATAAGAACTGTTGATAACGATGATGAGAGGAACACAGTAAAAACAAAGAAAAAGTTATGTTTTTAACCGCTGACCTTTGAATTCCAGGCAAAGACTTGCACGAAGCTGGATACAACCGCGTCGGCGTGAAGCACCAGGACAAGGAGGGACTCTGCTTCGGAATGGACGAAAAGGGTTTCCTGATCCGAGTCAACTGCAACAGGGTGTGGTACCGGTTCGTGTGCGAGAAGAAACCTGGCAAGATCTATTGTGGGGACGAATAAGCTGGTGACACGGGTGAACAGCTGCTTATCAATTTACTAAAGGACGGTGGGGTTACTAGCCGCTAGTTTCAAAGGTTCTGCCAGTATGAATGGATTAATCTTAAAGTAGGTATGATAGCACCTACCCCAGAGCTAGCAAGCACAGCTACCAACTTCTTGTATTTTCTAGTTGTTGGATATTGTGATTCTACAAGGAATTAGCGTCTAGTAGTAGTACTGTTTCACTAAGAGCTGTTGACTGACTTTGTTCTCTTATAAACATCATATATATCATAAGTTCATTTGGTATTGTGTACCCAGTGAATATTGTAAAGTATAATTAGTGTCGTAATTAAATGAATGATAAGTGTTTCACATGAATTTATTTGCTCTAAGTAACAAATAAACCGATATTTTGACAAAAGATATTGTTTTTGTTAGATATTCCTAAAAAATCTTTCGTAAATTGATTAGAGCGATTTAAGATTATTTTTAGGTTTTTTCTCAAATTGTTTTTCTTTCCTCTCCGAAATGCCGAAACTGCTGCCACTGTTCACATGGTTACAATTCTTTACAGGAAATTAACTTACTTAGAAGAAGGTTGGTGCGTGCGGGTGTGAGCGCTGGCGAGCTGGCTGGGTCCGGGAACGCTGTGCCATTTGCTTAGGCGGTTCTGTGCATGGCGTGTGTGCCCGAAGGCGCTGTTGGGTCTGCATGTGTCGCCCCCTACCTGGATGAGCCCTCTTATCCAGAAAGGCGGTTCCTTTACATTGCTTCCCATTAGCTTTTTGACATTTGAAAATATATTCGTTATCTCGGAATCCTAATTCTCTATAACCACTGAATTCAGTAGAACTTATAACTTAATTGGAGAGGAATCCCCTGTGAGTTCCGTGTAGCAAGTACTAGTATTCGTCTTTCAATCTGTATGTGTGAATGAATGGGTAGTGGTGGCGGTCATAGCACGCACGCCGTAATTTAATGTATATGTGTCGTTTTATATAACAGGGTGTGCGGGTGTCGGCCCGCAAGCAGCTACTGTGGACTATGCGTGTTTGCAAAATATTACGAGTGTTGCCGACTCGTACATACTTTTCCAATACGAAAGAGCGTTTTTGCATGATGAAAACTTCTATGTTTCTTATTTGTAACACCGAAAGCGAACGGTTTAAAAATAGGGAAAAATCAACATTATTAATTAAAATATTGATTTTTTATGCCGAGAATCAAAATTAGCAACCGAGGCGAGTGGTTTAAAAATAGAACCCCAGAGTTCGACACCTACATATTTGTTCTGTTATATATGCAGGTTTGCGTAATTGCTATCAACTTTATTCTAGAGTTTGGGTGGTACAATACCTGCTTACGTGAAGTACGTAATTATGCTAAGATAAACCATGCAATTCGAAACCGGGTAATGGGTCTTTAACTTGCAAGATTTTATTACGAACATACGTGAAACTAAATGAAATTCTTTAAACACCGAGTTACAAATAAAGTAGTGTCGTACGTCAATCAATATGATTGAACCTTGAGCGCTGCAAAGGACTCTAGAGTTAATTCTCGACTGTAGAGTCTTGTAGGGCTAGCACGAGTTGCTCTCGCGCGCGGTAAGCGAGAAAAGGCGCGACAAAGATACTGCTATCTTCTTCATTTTAGTATTGAGAGAAGGAAACAAACGCTCTCTCGCGGCGCGAGCTGTGTCGCGGACACACTTGTTATAGCCGTGCTGAATGAAGCGACGGGTGCAAACCGCCCTAAACTAAGACGGTATTTATTAAGAGGTGAATAGTCTACACCTACACCCGCACACTAAGGTAGTGGAATGAACTACCTGGAGAGGTTTTCCCTAGAGAGTACAATATGGAGTTCTTCAAGAAAGGGGTTAAAAGGTTTTTATGGGGTGGGCAACGCGTGGGTGATGCCCCTGGTATTGCAAACGTCCATAGGCTGCGGTGACTGCTTACCATCAGGCAGGCCGTAAGCTTATAGGAAAAAAAAAAAATACATGTGAGACAATAAAAAGCAAGAGCTACATAAGTAAGCGATTACTGGCAATGTATTTTATTAGTGGTTCGGCGGCAGACTTACCGCTCTACCGCAAGAGTTCCCGGGTTCGATTCTCGGTCGATTAGAAATAAATGCTTAATTTTGAAACTATGAGTAGACTTAGTGTTTGTTCCCCATATGTCGGTAGTTAATCTGAAGCATTCCTATGCTTTAGATATGGAAAACTGCTAATTTGACGAGGTCTATTTTAAGCTTACATTTATTTAATTTGTCTGTGTGTTATTTTATCGGTATTTACTTCGCTGAAATAAATACTGCATACACAGAATCGAGGTCCTTATCTACTTCGATAACCTTTTCAAGTTTAACGTCGTTACAGGGAAAACTGCTGTGCACTGATAAATCCCATTCGATACGATTACGTACCTATACTCTGTATACTCTGTACGTAATCTACTTATAATACATAAACAAACCCTCATATCAGCTCCTTGGGTACGCAGTAGTGCGCGGACAAGTTTTGAAAGAGCAAGCTTCTTTAATTCGATCTCCTCCAAGGTATGTTCTCGAGTCTCTTGGCTGCTAGACTTTGCGCTCAATAGAGATCGCAGTATTGACTACCCTATATGATACCTACTACGAAATTGATGATACCCTATAACCCCTTTGCAGGAGCAACCTGCTGTTGCCTACTCTTACCTAGGTACAAAATTAGTATATGTAGATGTACCTATACTTATTTGATGTATGCTTCTGTGTGTAGGGACCGCGTTTAGGGATAGGACCGTGAAGGTTTAACTGCCTACCATTCTTATAATTTTAATTAATTTTAGGTATTGTCAACCATGAATATAAAAGTGGTGCCCGTTTAAGAGCCTCATCAGGAAGCTCAAAGTCCGCGCGATGGAAAAGCAATATTCGGATTTTCTTTCTTTATAGAGTGAGGCAAACGAGTAAATAAGAACGAAGATAACCTTAGTAGAACTAACCTAACCACCACATGTTTTAGAGTCTCAAAACTGGAAGTGATTGTGGGCAGGCTACCCCACCAGATGGGCGGACGACCTGATAAAGTTCATATTAATACGGAGTCGATGCAGGCAACTGGTATATAGAATCCACTCCTACCTAATACCTATAACCTGTTAGAAGTCAATTCCGGCTTCTGGCAGGGCCCGCTTCCCGGTAACATTAGGTATTGGTGCATTTATAAAGACACAAATGAAACTTCTTTACAAGTCATACAAATGAGACCACAAGCTTAAACAGAACTTGGCTTAGTATTAACGCAGGCGATATTTATTAGGTACAATAGGTATGAGTAAGTTTTCATAAATAAGCTGGCTTCGATAAATAGTTTAGTTACTTAAGTGAATAAGTTTGGGTCGGTTGAATAAGTTCCCGCAGTTATTGAAATGAAGTCGAATTTTGTGTTATTTATTGCGTTTTCGTGTATAGCATTGTATGGTGAGTATTTTATTTTATTACGCTGTTTTTGATGTCCCTATTATGTAGTAACATAGTACAGTCATCTACGGCTTAGCGCACCATTTATTCCGTAATTTTTCTATAGTCAGGAATCCGATTATATGTAAATAAAATAAAATAAACTTTTATTTATATTCTTTTATAAATATCTTTACTAGCTGCCCGGTGCGACATGGTTCACGTGTTCTCCTACTCCTACTTTACTCCTACCCCACCCTACTCTATACCCTACTCTACCCTAACCGTACCTTATAGTCGCTTTCCGCGTCTATCTGTCTGTTATATCCGCTAACATCTCCTAAACAACCCAACTGATGTTGAACCCGTTTTCACTATAGTATCTAATAGTGAGATATTTATAAAAGAATATAAATAAAAGTTTATTTTATTTTATTTACATATAATCGGATTCCTGACTATAGAAAAATTACGGAATAAATGGTCCACTGTACCATGTTACTACATAATAGGGAATTACTTAATTTTTTCCGGAAGGTTTATAGGCATGTACTTATAATCAATTAATCTTATAGTAGAGAAAACAGATGCGAAGCCGGGATGGAGGTAGTTATAAATATTTAGCTACATTATATCTTAAAGTAAAACGGAGTAGGAGGTGCTCGTGTTGTGTTGTTGAACGTTAGCCAACATAATCAATGTAGGAGGTGGAAGGACTCTGTTAAACCTAAAACATTTATTTATTGAGAGGCATCCGGGTTTGAGACAACAGTCTCATTGTGTACTTGTGTCATACAACTTGTGTGTTGGTGATTGAGTGATAAGATGTCCAGCATTGTGAACCTATGTGTACCGTTTATCAAAGTCCTCACTCACAGTAACTTTTCTATTGACCTGAATGACACATGATGCGACGATATAAATCAGGTATTACATGGCGTTTGAAACGATTGTAAAAAGAAAGCAAATGGTGTCGCATTGGGGTCAGGCATGCGTCCATCTATATCCCGGAGTTCACATTTGTACGAAGTCGTAGGAAGCCGATGGATGCAGAGGCACAGACAGAGTTGATCGGTGTGGAAGACGTGGGGGGAGGAGTGGACCTATGTTCAGAAATGACGATGACCTATGTAAAAAAAAATTATAATCATCTTGGCGCTTATGTCCCGGTTTTGCTTTCGCGGAAAAGGGCCCGAGTTCCGCCTTCATCATGATCCAGAATTTTGCAGATCAGGTAATTACCGTGAAGGGACTGCTATCTGACCTCCGTGACCCTGCTGGGAACCTGACCAGGTTGGATCAAAATTACACATTCAGTCGCCTGAATTATGACCTATGTATTGTGCGCTTTTTGTAGATGCAAAGCAGAAGACCGAATTCCGGTGCGACTACACGTACTTCTCCGAGGCGGAGGGCTGGCTGAAACTGCACGACATCCCCTCCAACTTTCTTACGGCGCGGCTCCGTTGCCAACTTGAAGGTAATATGCGTACCATGTGGCATACCGTTCTACCTTATAGTCAAACGGCCTGCCGTGGGCGGGTTCGGTTTCAGAGCACCGGAAAAATGCTCATTGGAAAAAAAAATTCAGGTTTATGGATTGGGTGGTTTTTGCAACTTGCCTGATTATAGATTACATAGGTACATAAGTAATAACATGTTACTGCTAGTAGATAGCTAGTGCTATACGATTCGATCGACGACCTGACTGGTTCAGTTGAACAACATAATCGGTCTGCCACGCAGAGGTCTCGGATTCGATTCCTGGCCAGCCAGAAATTGAAATGTTGATTTTTAATTTCTGTTACGCGTCTGGTATGTATAATATACGTAGTTTATCAGTTCTCTGGCACCCATAACACAATCTTTACTTGCGTTAGGCCTAGATGGCGCTGTGTGAATTGTCCAAGCATATTTACAAATATTATTTATTATGAGTAATTCTTTTTACATTAATAACTATTATAAATACTACATAAATACCTAATGCGGAGTTCCCCAATGAAATAGATTGAAAATAAAGGACATGTGTCATCCATTATTTACCCACTTGTAAATCAGATCCTATAGAGCTGCGGGGATTGGCCTAACGGCCTGGGATAACCACCAGTTAAATTATTTTTTTTATAAATAAGACATGATCCATGACGTCAAGTACCCTTATCTTCTTGAACTTATCAAACTCCGGGTAAGTCCAAATGTGCCAATAAATAAATATCTATAATACCTACAGACTCAAAGCAGAGGTCATCTCTGTACTCGTTGTAGTGGAACGATATGACTGTAAAGTCATAACCTTGTAGATCACGAGAATAATTGCTAATATAGTTAATATTATTATTTCAATTATTTTTAAAAGGTATCTAGACAGGTTTTTAACTGCTATCTTACCAGGTGGTAAAAAGTTAAGATGCGGCTGAAGGTGGACCATGTCAGTAAAGAAACCGCCTATTCACTTAGGAGTTAGGACACTAGAAGGTTTCCAGATTATATCATCAGAAAAAAAAGTATTCCATTCCTGGAAATAAGTATATAGCAATTTAAGCATGGAACTACCAACGATTTTTCCTTTTTTACACAGTTTATAGTGCTTTATAAATAAATGATGTAAAAACGCGAAATAGATTAATATAATTTTGTGGTTGTTTTCTGCGCAACATAACAGGTGCGGTCCTGGCTTCGCCGATCAGTTCTGGCATCGGGAAGGCGATGATGGTGATGAAGAACTCGTTCCACAACACCTCCGCCGCCGATCCCAAGACTCCAGTCTCCGTCTACACGGGGATACACTCCACATACTCAATGAAAGAGTACAGCTCCATTGAAGGTGAATTATCATCAATATTACACTGGCAATGAAAGGGGTTCGGATTTCAACATACTAGAAGGTAGATGCTCTGACCACGATGGCACTATGGCTACAGTCAGAGGCAGTAGCAATTCGGCGACTGAGAGGTCAGAGATTGTAGCTTTATTATAAAAAATCATCTTGGCGTTAATGTCCCGGTTGTGCCCTCGCGCACGAGGGCCCGGGGTGCGCCTTGACCATGATACAGGATTTGGCAGGTCAGGTAATTACAGTGGAGCGACTGCCATCTGATCTTCATGACCCTGCTACCAGGGGACCTGACCAGATTGGATCATGGTTACACATCCAGTCGCGTGAATATGCAGGTTTCATCACGAGCTTTATTATCTATCCAATATTATCTGTACTTAATTAATATAAGTTTTCTTGTGTAGGCCCCTCCACAGCCAAAGCCACAGAGAGACCAGCCTCACCGAGAGTATAACAATACGTTTTTACAGTTACTGCTGCGTTTTTTTTAAGGTGGAGGGAGGTATTTGACGACCTGAGTGGTTCAGTGGTCAACATCTGCCACGGTCTGCCACGCAAGAGGTCCCGGGTTCGATTCCCGGCCGGACAGAAATTGAAATGATGAATTTTAATTTCTGTTACGGGTCTGGGTGTTCTATGTATAATAAGTATGTATTTAAAAAAAAAAAAAGATATATAAGTAGTTTATCAGTTATCTAGCACCCATAACACAAGCTATGCTTACTTTGGGGCTAGATGGCGCTGTGTGAATTTGTCCACGATTATTTATTTATTTATTTATTTATTTATTTCCTCAGTCGGGCGGTTCCAATTCCAACAGAATATCAAATGATTAAAATGCGCACCCGCATTCCCTACAGGAATCCCGCTCTCCCAGATCCAGCACAGGTGGCGCAAGGGCTCTCCCTACTCTGACCTGGTGGCGGAAGCCGACTGCCTGGTGATGGGCCCCGACGGCGGGCTGTTTGCCGTAGATGGCGAGGAGGCAGAGTACCCCTTCATCTGCTACAAGATCGCCGAGAAAATGGAACAGAACGAATGCGGGACTGTTGATGATGGTGAGAAGATTCGTTTTGAATGAGAATTACTAGATGGGCGTACTGAGATGAATAGCTGCGTGTGTATGACAAGGAAAAGCTTTCGAGATATCGCAATCAGCTATCTAGATTCGAAGCCGATTTTGTGCAGCGTTTATGACAGCTTTTTTCTTTTACCAGACTGCGCGACGCAAAGGAGGGTAATGTGTTTAACAGCCTATGCATGCATGTATGTATGTATGTATGTTTGTTCCTTTGTGGCACTCTAGACACCAAACGTGTGGGCCGATTTGTATGGTTCGTCTGTCGATTTGTGTTAATCTTGCGAGTGTCACTGAGCGTTCCTTTTCTTCAGAGTAAAAGAAATGGGCAACACTACCATCCTTACGGCGAATATACAGCAGGTATCTACCTACAAAACCGCTTTGGCTAGACATATGTAATGCGTTCGGCTAAAGAATGGATCGCTTTGCCTGCCGTTGTATCGTCGCTTACCATCAGGTCAGTAGGACGACGGTAAAATGCTTACCTTGAATAATGTAAATAAAAAAAGTAGCACAAAAACTAAACACCCCGACTGCTAAAAAACCTGAAAAGCTAGAAACAAGCCAAATGTTGTAGGTGTAAAGTACAATGTTAGTTTAATTTAAACTTAAAAACAGGCGGGGTAAATATTAGGTATCCGTATTCACCTACTTTTAAGAAAATGGGCCTGTTTTCAAGTTTAAATTAAACTAACGTTTGCACTTTATACACCTATTTCCTTACACCAGTCGGCTTGTTTCTAACTTTTCAGTTTTTTATAGCAGTTGGGGTTTCTAGTTTTTGTACTACTTTTTTTATATACATTATTCAAGGTAAGCACTTTACCGTCGTCCTACTGATCTGATGGTAAGCGACGATACAACGGCAGGCAAAGCGATCCATTCTTTAGCCGTACGCATTACATACGTCTAGCCAAAGCGGTTTTGTAGGTAGATACCTGCTGTATATTCGCCGAAAGGATGGAAGTGTTGCCCGTTTCGTTTACTCTTAAGAAAAGGAACGCTCCATTTTTGTGATGAAGATGTATGTATACACCTTCACTCTATGGTCGTTGATAAACATTTACTGTATTTCGACTCCGATTTGAACGTCAGTGTTTAACCTCGACAGATTACCGTCTGGCAGAGAAGTTAGGCAACTGCTACAAATTCCACAAGGATGCGCGGCCGTGGCGTGACGCGTACAAGACCTGCGCTGCGGAAGGCAGCGAATTGGTGGTGATCAACGATAATAGCGAGGCCGCCTATCTCAGGGACATGCTTGACCACTTCCGCGTCGATCCGAAGGTTTGCAGTCTTCTGAAGTTAGACTAGTTTTGAATACCTACAACTCAGGAACAAGCCCGCAGACAGCCCACCTTCATGAGGTTCAGGTAAAAAATGCAGAAAGGACCAAAGGCGCTGGATACCGAATGCCTTATACCTACTTCAAACCAGAACACTGCAATGCAAGCATTGTTGCTCAGCCGTTGTCGGCAGAAATATATAGGGTGGTACTCACCCAGGCGGACTCCTTAGTCTTTAGAGTCCCACCACCTGTTAAACGTAGGTACTAGCCTGATACTTACTTAGCCCATTAGCCTCGTTGTGTACGACAGCACCAACCTGGGTATCGCGCCGACTAATATCTCGGAGACAGACCAGCCAGCACCTCCATAGGCCAGAAAATGGTCAGCAGCAGCGGTTAAAATAGGCATCCCAAAAATTAATGTTCGTGAATATTTTTCAACACTGATATCTCCGACGACAAAGCGCAGAGAACACGACCAAACCCTCAACTAATGTGGAGGAGGCTCGAGTCCAACAGTAGATTTTTATGAGCCGTTGATTTTTCTAGTACCTATATATTACATATATTTACCCTACTGGAGCCAACAGTGGATTATTATAGTCTATTGATATTTCTAATAGTTGATCTTTAACCGTACAGAATAAGCCCACTAAATCCCGCAACACCGAGGAATACGAGGAACCAGAGAACGAAGACGGTGCGCTGGAGAACATCATCCACGTGGGCGTCACTCGCGCCGAGAACGCCAAATGGCTGCCCGTTACTATCCATGGTGAGTTCTATCGTCGCACCACACTGTATCGACAAAGGACCTGCAGCGTGCTTACAAGACAGGTAATCAAAGTAAGAGCAAGCAAACGTCAGTCCAGTCCTTGTAGGCGAAACGAGGTTGACCAAACAGGCGACTCTGAGACTGGTTAAACGGGAACGGGAACCGATTGTGAGTTGGACATTGGAGGAAGCTCAAGCCTAAGGGCGCATTTTCATTGGTCGATAAATCGGTAGTTAGCCCGAATTCGGGGACTTCCCGCATGCGGGCTAACGCCCAATGAAATTCATCGGTCGATAACTCGGTCGATTCAATGCGTGCGGGGACTTACAACATTCGGGATAACGACCAATGAAATTAGGGCGCATTTTCATTGGTCGATAAATCGGTCGTTAGCCCGAATTCGGAGACTTCCCGCATAGTTGATACGGATCGTAGATTTCTGGATTTTCGGAAATCCTGTGATTCGTATCACGATTCGTGATGCTCTAGGCTGCACACTCGATAAATATCGTGATCCTGCGTGTATCACGATATATATCGTGTGTGTAGTATCCGCCATTGCACCTCGGTCATTAGACGTCATCAGTCAACACGGTTCTTTCGCACCTTGCATGCGGACGCTAACGACCAATGTAAACGGTTCCCCGCATGCGTGTCCTATGGCATGCGTTACAGAAATCTCCCGTACCCCGCATACGGGCGCTAAAGACCAATGTAAACGGTTTCCACATGCGGGCCCTATGGCATGCGTTACAGAAATCTCCCGTACCCCGCATACGGGCGCTAACGACCAATGAAAATGCGCCTTAATAGTCCACTAATAAGAACTGTTGATAACGATGATGAGAGGAACACAGTAAAAACAAAGAAAATGTGATGTTTTTAACCGCTGACCTTTGAATTCCAGGCAAAGACTTGCACGAAGCTGGATACAACCGCGTCGGCGTGAAGCACCAGGACAAGGAGGGACTCTGCTTCGGAATGGACGAAAAGGGTTTCCTGATCCGAGTCAACTGCAACAGGGTGTGGTACCGGTTCGTGTGCGAGAAGAAACCTGGCAAGATCTATTGTGGGGACGAATAAGCTGGTGACACGGGTGAACAGCTGCTTATCAATTTACTAAAGGACGGTGGGGTTACTAGCCGCTAGTTTCAAAGGTTCTGCCAGTATGAATGGATTAATCTTAAAGTAGGTATGATAGCACCTACCCCAGAGCTAGCAAGCACAGCTACCAACTTCTTGTATTTTCTAGTTGTTGGATATTGTGATTCTACAAGGAATTAGCGTCTAGTAGTAGTACTGTTTCACTAAGAGCTGTTGACTGACTTTGTTCTCTTATAAACATCATATATATCATAAGTTCATTTGGTATTGTGTACCCAGTGAATATTGTAAAGTATAATTAGTGTCGTAATTAAATGAATGATAAGTGTTTCACATGAATTTATTTGCTCTAAGTAACAAATAAACCGATATTTTGACAAAAGATATTGTTTTTGTTAGATATTCCTAAAAAATCTTTCGTAAATTGATTAGAGCGATTTAAGATTATTTTTAGGTTTTTTCTCAAATTGTTTTTCTTTCCTCTCCGAAATGCCGAAACTGCTGCCACTGTTCACATGGTTACAATTCTTTACAGGAAATTAACTTACTTAGAAGAAGGTTGGTGCGTGCGGGTGTGAGCGCTGGCGAGCTGGCTGGGTCCGGGAACGCTGTGCCATTTGCTTAGGCGGTTCTGTGCATGGCGTGTGTGCCCGAAGGCGCTGTTGGGTCTGCATGTGTCGCCCCCTACCTGGATGAGCCCTCTTATCCAGAAAGGCGGTTCCTTTACATTGCTTCCCATTAGCTTTTTGACATTTGAAAATATATTCGTTATCTCGGAATCCTAATTCTCTATAACCACTGAATTCAGTAGAACTTATAACTTAATTGGAGAGGAATCCCCTGTGAGTTCCGTGTAGCAAGTACTAGTATTCGTCTTTCAATCTGTATGTGTGAATGAATGGGTAGTGGTGGCGGTCATAGCACGCACGCCGTAATTTAATGTATATGTGTCGTTTTATATAACAGGGTGTGCGGGTGTCGGCCCGCAAGCAGCTACTGTGGACTATGCGTGTTTGCAAAATATTACGAGTGTTGCCGACTCGTACATACTTTTCCAATACGAAAGAGCGTTTTTGCATGATGAAAACTTCTATATTTCTTACTTGTAACACCGAAAGCGAACGGTTTAAAAATAGGGAAAAATCAACATTATTAATTAAAATATTGATTTTTTATGCCGAGAATCAAAATTAGCAACCGAGGCGAGTGGTTTAAAAATAGAACCCCAGAGTTCGACACCTACATATTTGTTCTGTTAAATATGCAGGTCTGCGTAATTGCTATCAACTTTATTCTAGAGTTTGGGTGGTACAGCTTACGTGGAGTACGTAATTATGCTAAGACAAACCATGCAATTCAAAACCGGGTAATGGGTCTTTAACTTGCAAGATTTTATTACGAACATACGTGAAACTAAATGAAATTCTTTAAACACCGAGTTACAAATAAAGTAGTGTCGTACGTCAATCAATATGATTGAACCTTGAGCGCTGCAAAGGACTCTAGAGTTAATTCTCGACTGTAGAGTCTTGTAGGGCTAGCACGAGTTGCTCTCGCGCGCGGTAAGCGAGAAAAGGCGCGACAAAGATACTGCTATCTTCTTTATTTTAGTATTGAGAGAACGAAACAAACGCTCTCTCGCGGCGCGAGCTGTGTCGCGGACACTTGTTATAGCCGTGCTGAATGAAGCGACGGGTGCAAACCGCCCTAAACTAAGACGGTATTTATTAAGAGGTGAATAGTCTACACCTACACCCGCACACTAAGGTAGTGGAATGAACTACCTGGAGAGGTTTTCCCTAGAGAGTACAACATGGAGTTCTTCAAGAAAGGGGTTAAAAGGTTTTTATAGGGTGGGCAACGCGTGGGTGATGCCCCTGGTATTGCAAACGTCCATAGGCTGCGGTGACTGCTTACCATCAGGCAGGCCGTAAGCTTATAGGTATAAAAAAGAAATAACTGTGAGACAATAAAAAGCAAGAGCTACATAATAAGCGATTACTGGCAATGCATTTTATTAGTGGTTCGGCGGCAGACTTACCGCTCTACCGCAAGAGGTCCCGGGTTCGATTTTCGACCGATTCTCGGTCGATTAGATATAAATGCTTAATTTTGAAACTATGAGTAGACTTAGTGTTTGTTCCCCATATGTCGGTAGTTAATCTGAAGCATTCCTATGCTTTAGATATGGAAAACTGCTCATTTGACGAGATCTATTTTAAGCTCACATTTATTTAATTTGTCTGTGTGTTATTTTATCGGTATTTACTTCGCTGAAATAAATACTGCATACACAGAATCGAGGTCCTTATCTACTTCGATAACCTTTTCAAGTTTAACGTCGTTACAGGGAAAACTGCTGTGCACTGATAAAACGCATGCGATACGATTACGTACCTATACTCTGTATACTCTGTACGTAATCTACTTATAATACATAAACAAACCCTCATATCAGCTCCTTGGGTGCGCAGTAGTGCGCGGACAAGTTTTGAAAGAGTAAGCTTCTTTAATTCGATCTCCTCCAAGGTATGTTCTCGAGTCTCTTGGCTGCTAGACTTTGCGCTCAATAGAGATCGCAGTATTGACTACCCTATATGATACCTACTACGAAATTGATGATACCCTACAACCCCTTTGCAGGAGCAACCTGCTGTTGCCTACTCTTACCTAGGTACAAAATTAGTATATGTAGATGTACCTATACTTATTTAATGTATGCTTCTGTGTGTAGGGACCGCGTTTAGGGATAGGACCGTGAAGGTTTAACTGCCTACCATACTTATAATTTTAATTAATTTTAGGTATTGTCAACCATGAATATAAAAGTGGTGCCGTTTAAGAGCCTCATCAGGAAGCTCAAAGTCCGCGCGATGGAAAAGCAATGTTCGGATTTTCTTTCTTTATAGAGTGAGGCAAACGAGTAAATAAGAACGAAGATAACCTTAGTAGAACTAACCTAACCACCACATGTTTTAGAGTCTCAAAACTGGAAGTGATGGTGGGCAGGCTACCCCACCAGATGGGCGGACGATCTGGTAAAGTTCATATTAATACGGAGTCGATGCAGGCAACTGGTATATAGAATCCACTCCTACCTAATACCTATAACCTGTTAGAAGTCAATTCCGGCTTCTGGCAGGGCCCGCTTCCCGGTAACATTAGGTATTGGTGCATTTATAAAGACACAAATGAAACTTCTTTACAAGTCATACAAATGAGACCACTAGCTTAAACAGAACTTGGCTTAGTATTAACGCAGGCGATATTTATTAAGTACAATAGGTATGAGTAAGTTTTCATAAATAAGCTGGCTTCGATAAATTGTTTAGTTACTTAAGTGAATAAGTTTGGGTCGGTTAAATAAGTTCCCGCAGTTATTGAAATGAAGTCGAATTTTGTATTATTTATTGCGTTATCGTGTATAGCATTGTATGGTAAGTATTTTATTTTATTACGCTGCTTTTGATGTCCCTATTATGTAGTACCATGGTACAGTCCGTGATTTATTCCGTAATTTTTCTATAGTCAGGAATCCGATTATATGTAAATAAAATAAAATAAACTTTTATTTATATTCTTTTATAAATATCTTTACTAGTTGCCCGGTGCGACATGGTTCACGTGGTCTCCTACTCCTACTTTACTCCTACTCTATACCCTACTCTACCCTAACCGTACCTTAAAGTCGCTTTCCGCGTCTATCTGTCTGTTATATCCGCGAACATCTCCTAAACAACCCAACGGATGTTGAACCGGTTTTCACTATTACTTACTTAATTTTTTCCGGAAGGTTAATAGGTATGTACGTATAATCAATGCATCTTATAGTAGAGAAAACCGATGCGAAGCCGGGACGGAGTTATAAATTATCTTAGCTACAAGTTATCTTAAAGTAAAACGGAGTAGGAGGTGGTCAAACTGTTTCAAATCAAGGCCGTAACTCTAATCAGACTTGTAATTTCTGTCAGCAAGTTACAGTGCTCGTGTTGTGTTGTTGAACGTTAGCCAACATAATCAATCTAGGAGGTGGTAGGACTCTGTTAAACCTAAAACATTTATTTATGGAGAGGCATCCGGGTTTGAGACAACAGTCTCATTGTGTACTTGTGTCATACAACTTGGGTGTTGGTGATTGAGTGATAAGATGTCCAGCATTGTGAGCCTATGTGTACCGTTTATCAAAGTCCTCACTCACAGTAACTTTTCTATTGACCTGAAAGACACATGATGCGACGATATAAATCAGGTATTGCATGGCGTTTGAAACGATTGTAAAAAGAAAGCAAATGTCCATTTATATCCCGGAGTTCACATTTGTACGAAGTCGTAGGGAGCCGATGGATGCAGAGGCACAGACAGAGTTGATCGGTGTGGAAGACGTGGGGGGAGGAGTGGACCTATGTTCAGAAATGACGATGACCTATGTAAAAAAAAATTATAATCATCTTGGCGCTTATGTCCCGGTTTTGCTTTCGCGGAAAAGGGCCCGAGTTCCGCCTTCATCATGATCCAGAATTTTGCAGATCAGGTAATTACCGTGAAGGGACTGCTATCTGACCCCCGTGACCCTGCTGGGAACCTGACCAGTCGCCTGAATTATGACCTATGTATTGTGCGCTTTTTGTAGATGCAAAGCAGAAGACCGAATTCCGGTGCGACTACACGTACTTCTCCGAGGCGGAGGGCTGGCTGAAGCTCCACGACATTCCCTCCAACTTTCTTACGGCGCGGCTCCGTTGCCAACTTGAAGGTAATATGCGTACCATGTAACATACGGTTCTACCTTATAGTCAAACGGCCTGCTGTGGGCGGGTTCGGTTTCGGAGCACCGGCAAAATGCTCATTAGAAAAAAAAAATTCAGGTTTATGGGTTGGGTGGTTTTTTCAACTTGCCTGATTATAGATTACATAGGTACATAAGTAATAACATGTTACTGCTAGTAGATAGCTAGTGCTATACGATTCGATCGTCGACCTGACTGGTTCAGTTGAACAACATAATCGGTCTGCCACGCAGAGGTCTCGGATTCGATTCCTGGCCTGCCAGAAATATAAATGTTGATTTTTAATTTCTGTTACGCGTCTGGTATGTATAATAAGTATATACGTAGTTTATCAGTTCTCTGGCACCCATAACACAAGCTTTACTTGCGTTAGGACTAGATGCCGCTGTGTGAATTGTTCAAGCATATTTACAAATATTATATATTATGAGTAATTCTTTTTACATTAATAACTATTATATATACTACATAAATAACTAATGCGGAGTTCCCCAATTATATAGATTGAAAATAAAGGACATATGTCATCCAATATTTACCCACTCGAAATCAGATCCTATAGAGCTGCGGGGATTGGCCTAACGGCCTGGGATAACCACCAGTTAAATTATTTTTGTTTATAAATAAGACATGATCCATGACGTCAAGTACCCTTATCTTCTTGAACTTATCAAACTCCGGGTAAGTCCAAATGTGCCAATAAATAGATATCTAGAATACCTACAGACTCAAAGCAGAGGTCATCTCTGTACTCGTTGTAGTGGAACGATATGACTGTAAAGTCATAACCTTGTAGATCACGAGAATAATTGGTAATATTGTTAATATTATTATTTCAATTATTTTTAAAAGGTATCTATCTAGCCAGGTTTTTAACTGCTATCTTACCAGGTGGTAAAAAGTTAAGATGCGGCTGAAGATGGACCATGTCAGTAAAGAAACAGCCTATTCACTTAGGAGTTAGGACACTAGAAGGTTTCCAGATTATATCATCAGAAAAATACGTATTCCATTCCTGGAAATTAGTATATAGCAACTTAAGCATGGAACTACCAACGATTTTTCATTTTATAAACAGTTTATAGTGCTTTATAAATAAATGATGTAAAAACGCGAAAAAGATTAAAATAATTTTGTGGTTGTTTTCTGCGCAACATAACAGGTGCGGTCCTGGCTTCGCCGATCAGTTCTGGCATCGGAAAGGCGATGATGGTGATGAAGAACTCGTTCCACAACACCACCGCCGCCGATCCCAAGACTCCAATCTCCGTCTACACGGGGATACACTCCACATACTCAATGAAAGAGTACAGCTCCATTGAAGGTGAATTATCATCAATATTACACTGGCAATGAAAGGGGTTCGGATTTCAACATACTAGAAGGTAGATGCTCTGACCACGATGGCACGATGGCACTATGGCTACAATTCAGCGACTGAGCGGTCAGAGATTGTAGCTTTATTATAAAAAATCATCTTGGCGTTAATGTCTCGGTTGTGCCCTCGCGCACGAGGGCCCGGGGTCCGCCTTGACCATGATCTAGGATTTGGCAGGTCTAGGTGGCAGGCTAGGGTAATTACAGTGGAGCGACTGCCATCTGACCTCCATGACCCTGCTACCAGGGGAACCTGACCAGATTGGATCATGGTTACACATCCAGTCGCCTGAATGTGCAGGTTTCATCACGAGGTTGTAGCTTTATTATCTATTCAATATTATCTGTACCTAATTAACATAAGTTTACTTGTGTAGGCCCCTCCACAGCCAAAGCCACAGAGAGACCAGCCTCACCTAGAGTATCACAATACTTTTTTACAGTTACTGCTGCGTTTTTTGAAGGTGGAGGGAGGTATTTTCTTAGTCGGGCGGTTCCAATTCCAATAGAATATCAAATGATTAAAATGCGCATCCGCATTCCCTACAGGAATCCCGCTCTCCCAGATCCAGCACAGGTGGCGCAAGGGCTCTCCCTACTCCGACCTGGTGGCGGAAGCCGACTGCCTGGTGATGGGCCCCGACGGCGGGCTGTTTGCCGTGGATGGCGAGGAGGCAGAGTACCCCTTCATCTGCTACAAGATCGCCGAGAAAATGGAACAGAACGAATGCGGGACTGTTGATGATGGTGAGAAGATTCGTTTTGAATGAGAATTACTAGATAGGCGTACTGAGATGAATAGCTGCGTGTGTTTGACAAGGAATTTTGTGCAGCGTTTATGACAGCTTTTTTCTTGTTACCAGACTGCGCGACGCAAAGGAGGGTAATGTGTTTAACAGCCTATGCATGTATGTATGTATGTATGTTTGTTTCTTTGTGGCACTCTAGACACCAAACGTGTGGGCCGATTTGCATGGTTCGTCTATTGATTTGTGTTAATCTTGCGAGTGTCACTGAGCGTTCCTTTTCTTCAGAGTAAAAGTGCCTGCTGTACCTGCTGTATATTCTCCGTACGGACGGAAGTGTTGCCCGTTTCTTTTACTCTGAAGAAAAGGAACGCTCCATTTTTGTGATGAAGATGTATGTATACACCTTCACTCTATGGTCGTTGAAAAACATTTACTGTATTTCGACTCCAATTTGAACGTCAGTGTTTAACCTCGACAGATTACCTTCTGGCAGAGAAGTTAGGCAACTGCTACAAATTCCACAAGGTTGCGCGGCCGTGGCGTGACGCGTACAAGACCTGCGCTGCGGAAGGCAGTGAATTGGTGGTGATCAACGATAATAGCGAGGCCGCCTATCTCAGGGACATGCTTGACCACTTCCGCGTCGATCCGAAGGTTTGCAGTCTTCTGAAGTTATACTAGTTTTGTATACCTACAACTCAGTGACAAGCCCGCAGACAGCCCACCTTCATGAGGTACAGGTAAAAAATTGCAGAAAGGACCAAAGGCGCTGGATACCGAATGCCTTATACCTATTTCAAACCAGAACACTGCAATGCAAGCATTGTTGCTCAGCCGTTGTCGACAGAAATATATACGGCGGTACTCACCCAGGCGGACTCCTTAGTCTTTAGAGTCCCACCACCTGTTAAACCTACTAGCCTGATACTTACTTAGCCCATTAGCCTCGTTGTGCACCAACCTGGGTATCGTGCCGACTAATGTCTCGGAGACAGACCAGCCAGCACCTCCATAGGCCAGAAATTGGTCAGCAGCAGCGGTTAAAATAGGCATCCCAAAAATTAATTTTCGTGAATATTTTTCAACACTGATATCTCCGACGACAAAGCGCAGAGAACACGACAAAACCCTCAACTAATGTGGAGGAGGCTCGAGTCCAACTGTAGATTGTTATGAGCCGTTG
Source organism: Blastobasis lacticolella (assembly GCA_905147135.1). Classification (NCBI taxonomy): domain Eukaryota; kingdom Metazoa; phylum Arthropoda; class Insecta; order Lepidoptera; family Blastobasidae; genus Blastobasis; species Blastobasis lacticolella. The sequence continues at coordinate 13,422,980 of LR990053.1, read as the reverse complement.
ATTTTTCTAGTACCTATATATTACATATATTTACCCTACTGGAGCCAACAGTGGATTATTATAGTCTATTGATATTTCTAATAGTTGATCTTTAACCGTACAGAATAAACCCACTAAATCCCGCAACACCGAGGAATACGAGGAACCAGAGAACGAAGACGGTGCGCTGGAGAACATCATCCACGTGGGCGTCACTCGCGCCGAGAACGCCAAATGGCTGCCCGTCACTATCCATGGTGAGTTCTATCGTCGCACCACACTGTATCGACAGAGGACCTGCAGCGTGCTTGCGAGACAGGTAATCAAAGTAAGAGCAAGCAAACGTCAGTCCAGTCCTTGTAGGCGAAACGAGGTTGACCAAACAGACGACTCTGAGACTGGTTAAACGGGAACGGGAAGCTCAAGCCTAATAGTCCACTAATAAGAACTGTTGATAACGATGATGAGGGGAACACAGTAAAATCAAAGAAAAAGTGATGTTTTTAACCGCTGACCTTTGAATTCCAGGCAAAGACTTGTACGAAACTGGATACAACCGCATCGGCATGAAGCACCAGGACAAGGAGGGACTCTGCTTCGGAATGGACGAAAAGGGTTTCCTGATCCGAGTCAACTGCAACAGGATGTGGTACCGGTTCGTGTGCGAGAGGAAACCTGGCAAGGTCTATTGTGGGGACGAATAAGCTGGTGACACGGGTGAACAGCTGCTTATCTATTTACTAAAGGACGGTGGGGTTACTAGCCGCTAGTTTCAGGGGTTCTGCCAGTATGAATGGATTAATCTTAAAGTAGGTGTGATAGCACCTACCGCAGAGCTAGCAAGCACAGCTACCAACTTCTTGTATTTTCTAGTTGTTGGATATTGTGATTCTACAAGGAATTAGCGTCTAGTAGTAGTACTGTTTCCTTAAGAGCTGTTGACTGACTTTGTTCTCTTATAAACATCATATATATCATAAGTTCATTTGGTATTGTGTACCCAGTGAATATTGTAAAGTATAATCATTGTCGTAATTAAATGAATGATAAGTGTTTCACATGAATTTATTAGTTCTAAGTAACAAATAAACCGATATTTTGACAAAATATATTGTTTTTGTTAGATATTCCTAAAAAATCTTTCGTAAATTGATTAGAGCGATTTAAGATTATCTTTAGGTTTTTTCTCAACTTGTTTTTCTTTCCTCTCCGAAATGCCGAAACTGCTGCCACTGTTCACATGGTTACAATTCTTTACAGGAAATTAACTTACTTAGAAGAAGGTTGGTGCGTGCGGGTGTGAGCGCTGGCGAGCTGGCTGGGTCCGGGAACGCTGTGCCATTTGCTTAGGCGGTTCTGTGCATGGCGTGTGTGCCCGAAGGCGCTGTTCGGTCTGCATGTGTCGCCCCCTACCTGGATGAGCCCTCTTATCCAGAAAGGCGGTTCCTTTACATTGCTTCCCATTAGCTTTTTGACATTTGAAAATATATTCGTTATCTCGGAATCCTAATTCTCTATTACCACTGAATTCAGTAGAACTTATAACTTAATTGGAGAGGAATCTCCTGTAAGTTCCGTGTAGCAAGTACTAGTATTCGTCTTTCAATCTGTATGTGTGAATGAATGGGTAGTGGTGGCGGTCATAGCACGCACGCCGTAATTTAATGTACCTGCGTCTGGCTCATGAAGGTATACAGGAAGATAGAGGAAACACTTCGAACAAAAGCTTGAATCAAGTACCAAATTCCTACAAAATATTACATGTCTGTCTCAATCTACGTGGTTGGACGCACATACAGACAAACGCCAGAAAGGGGGGCCTGACTACAGAGACCGAGAGAGCGATTTAAGTGTATTCCTTCAAGTAGGCATTAGGAGTGTTCTCTCCACCTTTACCTGTAACTTCAAGGTGTCTGCGCCGGCGCCGGCGCTCATCTGCATGCCGCACGCGTCCGCCGCTTTGTTACTTAGGATGCCGCTTCGCTAATGGTAAGTACTTGTAGACGTGGAGACTGACTACTGGTACTGAGGTAAAGATGAATAGGCATGGATTGGTCGGAGTGTTATATAGTTACGGTGTCGTTTTAGGATAGCGACGGCCCGCAAGCAGCTACTGTGGACTTTGCGTGTTTGCAAAATATTACGCGTGTTGCCGACTCGTACATACTTTTCCAACACGAAAGAGCGTTTTTGCATGATGAAAACTTATATATTTCTTATTTGTATTACCGAAAGCGAACGGTTTAAAAATAGGGAAAAATCAACATTAATCATTAAAATTTTGATTTTTTATGCCAAGAATCAAAATTAGCAACCGAGGCGAGTGGTTTAAAAATAGAACCCCAGAGTTCGACACCTACATATTTGTTCTGTTAAATATGCAGGTTTGCGTAATTGCTATCAACTTTATTCTAGAGTTTGGGTGGTACAATACCTGCTTACGTGAAGTACGTAATTATGCTAAGACAAACCATGCAATTCGAAACCGGGTAATGGGTCTTTAACTTGCAAGATTTTATTACGAACATACGTGAATATAATGAAATTCTTTAAATTAGCAATGTTGGCATCACAGTCAGTTAAAACTTCAAAATACACAAGATATACAATTAAGTAGATTGATTTTGGTTTTATGATCGCAGAACTCGAGAAATGTTAGGCATATATCTATAAGGTTAAAGTTATATCTTTACAAAATAGCCTTATTGTGGGTAGTTTAATCCTAAAAATATTAAATTAAACACCGAGTTACAAATAAAGTAGTGTTGTACGTCAATCAATATGATTGAACCTTGAGCGCTGCAAAGGACTCTAAAGTTAATTCTCGACTGTAGAGTCCTGTAGGGCTAGCACGAGTTGCTCTCGCGCGCGGTAAGCGAGAAAAGGCGCGACAAAGATACTGCTATCTTCTTCATTTTAGTATTGAAAGAAGGAAACAAAAGCTCTCTCGCGGCGCGAGCTGTATCGCGGACACACTTGTTATAGCCGTGCTTAATGAAGCGACGGGTGCAAACCGCCCTAAACTAAGACGGTATTTATTAAGAGGTGAATAGTCTACACCTACACCCGCACACTAAGGTTGTGGAATGAACTACCTGGAGAGGTTTTCCCTGGAGAGTACAACATGGAGTTCTTGAAGAAAGGGGTTAATATGTTTTTACGGGGTCGGCAACGCGTGGGTGATGCCCCTGGTATTGCAAACGTCCATAGGCTGCGGTGACTGCCCACCATCAGGCAGGCCGTAAGCTTGATTGCCACCTTGGTGGTATAAAAAAAAAACCTGTGAGACAATAAAAAGCAAGAGCTACATAAGTAAGCGATTACTGGCAATGCATTTTATTAGTGGTTCGGCGGCAGACTTACCGGTCTACCGCAAGAGGTCCCGGGTTCGATTCTCGGTCGATTAGAAATAAATGCTTAATTTTAAAGTTTGTCTGGGAGAGATCGCTTAAAGCGATAAGACCGTTTTTGCGCGCATGTATATTATGCTGATTTTTGTATATTGTCTTATAATATGTGTGCAATAAAGAGTTTTTACTTACTTACTTACTTACTTACTTTTATTTTCGTTACCGGTCAGCACCCGTAGCATGATGAGCTTTGTCGCGCACTTAAGAACGATATTACTCTAGCTAGCTCTTTTGATTTGCGTACAAGTAAGCGAGACACGGAGTTAAATCACGAGCGATAAAGCCCATCCTAAATAAAAAAGGGGCCTGCCTTCAGCTGCAGGTCACAGGAGTCCTAGTACAGGGTTGCGGTATACCTATGCCGAGCATTTAATTACTTCCCAAGTTCGATATCTTTGAACTTGGGTTTCCAACTTTTTTACGACCAAATATAGTATTTTCGGATTCAGTAGCTATTAAAAATATAGTAGATAGGTAATTAATAAAAAGAGATATAGTCTATTTAATAAAATATATAATTCTTAAGTGATCAGTAATGTTATGAAACTTATTAATACAATCTATTTTTAAATTATAAACCACCATTAATTCAGCTTTTATGAAAAGTATCAGTAAGTAGGTACTCGTAAATAACTGGTCGAGATTGGTGTTTAATTGAGTTATTTCTGAATTGTTAAAAATAATATTCCGGACGCATTCCGTTATACGGCAAATGATACTGATTAGCGACTTTGCTGATAGAAATAAGTAGTTTCGCCTACTGTATTAACATTTTAAAATAATAGTAAGCGGCCATCTTAAACAGTAGGATACTATATTAGTAGGGTTGGCAACCCTAGTGACAACAGACGTGTACGCTTATACTCTACGTCATTTACATCTTGCTAAATTAAGTACCAAAAGAAGGAAAAGACCCTATTCAACCGACAGCGTTATAACAATGCTATTCTTGTTATCCGTATTCGTGCAGGCCCTTTTCGGGTCGACCTTCGCCCCCCTTTACAAGGCGACTAATGTGTAATCCATAATAAGTCTTATAACGTGCCGGGTGACGTGGGAACGTACTGAAATGGTGCCACTCACGTCATACGGGGACAATCACTTGCTCTTGGTGTCTGTTGCGATGCGCATCATGTCTCTATCGAATAGTTCTAGTTACTTAGTGTCTAGTAGATCCAGACTTAGCGCTGCCAGTCTGGCGAGACCGTGGATGGCGAGACGAAGGTTAAAGAAGCCCTGTGTCAACTTACAAAAGCAGATCTCAGGCAAAACTCACCAGAAAAAATGGGATCTACCTAGACTAACAATCGTATACTAGTTCGAATCGTAAATCGAGAAAGTATTGGACAACACAAGGTCAAGGTAAGAGAACGACTTCCCTATGGCGGCGGCGGTCCCAATTCAAAGGAAATCTTGCATTGGATGTCTATGCATGATAATTGTCTCTTACAAAGGTCTCATAGTTTTGTCTGTGACTTTGAATTGCATCAATATTTCTTGGCGTACTCAATCCCCACGCACATGTTAAAGCAATGTTTCCTGTGTACAGCAACAGTAACGTCTTAACGACTGACTAAAACCGCTTATGCTCAATGGCGTGTGGCCATTACAACACGGTGTATCGGTTCGATTCCCGCCCACACCCAACCGCTATTTCATGGTACATTACTTTCCAATCGCTTGCGCGAGCAGCTCCTTCCAATGGCCTAATTAACCCTCGGCTTCTTTGTAATAAGATTGGACCATTGAGGGAAATTCAGGACGTGAATTTTTTTTACCGCTTACTTGTCAGGTAGGCATTTGACAGCCATCCCATCTGATGGGTTCCCATGATGCGCACGAAGATGGAGCAATATATCTAAAACAGCTTATTGACTTCGGTCTTAAAGGTGTCTTGGTACGTGATTTTGTGATTATGTAACAAGTGTGAGAAAAAGTACCAAGGTGTCTGTGTAAAAAATTACAAAATTAGAAATGTGTCGTTATTTCGTCTTTTCGAGCAGTGTGCGACCCACCCAGCCTCCCGCTTCCATCACAGCATACATAAACGTATTTAGCCGGTAACTCGGTCGAATATTGTATTAATAATGGTCACGTACTCTAGCTTGTGTGGTCTTGGTCAGTACACATTGCTTGTAGCATTCTGTATTCCGAACGCGTAGAGTCGCGTGTAATCGTAGGGCTCGAAGGAGTGCTGCCATGCATCTTTGTAGCGAGTACGGTAAAGTACCTACATCATATAAAGTTATTGTAACTTCGCATCTTAGAACAACAAAAATCAAAGTTCATCAAATAACAAAAATAAGATTACAAGTAGGTAGTTTTAGTTTATTTGTTATGGTCTTTTAAAACATTTTGTTTGTACCCATGTGAATAAATTCTCAGTAGGTACTGGTCTACACTAATATTATAAACAGAAAATGTTTTATTGTTGTTTGTTATAGATAAACCAAAAGACTACACAGATTTTAAAAGAAAAAAGCTACATTATCAGCAAGTAACATAGGCTATATGAGATAATGTGGTTCCCAAAGGAACGAGTCCAGAACTTAGTAACCAAATTATGCAGGCGAAGTCGCGGGAAAAAACTTAGTTTAGTTGTAGGATAAAATTAAAGCGATTCGTTTACCGATTTTGACGTGGTATAGGTATATTTCGAGCAGCCAATCCAGACAGGAAACTCAATTCGCGCCTAGTTAACTTCTCACGATCATCGACACAGCTAAATACAATCATTTGTTTTCACGGGAGATATACTACTAACAACGAAGAAAAATTGCAGCGTTTCTTAATCATATGTAGAGTAGGTGAAGGGTAGTTGTAGGATAGCTGGCGGGTAAGAGTAGAGTAGGGTAGGGTATGGTTGGGCTAGGGTAGAAGTAGGGTAGCGGTAGGGTAGGGCAGAGTAGGGGTAGGACAACACACGAACGATTTCGCGCTAAAACACCAGCTTTAGATGACCCGTACGTTCAAAGGTACATTCCAGGTTTCATGTTATTTGGAGTAATAATGAAGTGTAATTTCTGAACAATAATTACCTTTACATATTTATGGGCTAATCTTTAAAGTACCGCCTTTCTAACAAAAAAGAATGAATGAAATCAGACTACGCTGTAATGAATTACAACTAAGTATACATTTTTACTTCCGTCCCCTCTCCTCGTCCCCTCAATCATATCAGATTTCATTTGAATGGTACACCGAAAGGCAGCCTAAGAATTGACAAGGACACGCGATGTTGGAATAGTGAGGTGTAGGAAGCACAAAAAACATGGACAAAAAGACATGTTTCAAGAAATAGCAGCACAGTAACTCGGTGTACTAGTTATAAGGTGTACTCGGGGGCAAAACGGCGAGCTAAAACGATGGTGCCAAAGGCGTGGTCAGCTCGGCTGGCTTCGCTTTACGATGCGTTGGATACTGTGGAGTGACATAAGCTCGTATATAAGCTGGCAAAGTCGAGCGAGCCAGTTTAGATGTGACAAAGTGTGTTGCCATAGAAGGTGTAGACGGCGTGTTAAAGACCGTTGGTGCTATCATTTCAAGGAACTGTCTTACGAGGCCAGCAACCACGTGCCATCACAACAGCTTCCTGCAAAGCTTGGCCTGATAAGCTCGATTACCCGTGACGAGGTGAAAAGGTTTCTGACCCGTATGAAGAATGGAAAAGGGAACTGCATGCATCATTCAGTGTTTTAATATTAAATTACTCAACATCCCTTGCTCCCATTAATTGAAGAGCAAGTAATTATTACCTGTCTCGAATGAATGCGAGGCGTAGCGTGGCAGGCGCATTGTGTTGTGCGCATGCAAATAGTCGGCTGACTGCGTCCGATGTAAGTTCCGTTCATTAAGCTACAGACAAGGATTTTACATATGGTCTTTAAACAGAGGGCTACAGAGTATAGGTGTAGTTTGAAGATCTTCGAAGCGAAGAAGTAAACTCATTTATGAATAATACCCACTAATTGTCGAAGAAAGTAGCATTACTGTGTTCTCACAGCCCTCGTCTGCTGAGTGAACGCGCTGCGTTCAATATTGCCATATTACTTTAATGTACTGCTCTATGATTAGTTAGTTTTGTGATTGATGGACGCATAGGGAATTATCTGCATGGCATCGTTATTAAGCCAAAAATAATAATAATTTGGAGTTTTCCAGTAGGTATTATTAGTTGGTTTCAAAAAGCATCAATAGATGGCGCTCCTACAAATTTGGTAATCTTTTCATAATCTGTATGATGGTGGCAGTGATTTCATGCAGCCAACTAATACTAAACTTAAAAATAAAATGTTTATTAATATAATCATAACTGTTAAAGGTTGAACGAAGTGTAAAAATAAATATTTATAGAAGTTGGCATTATGTTCCATTATTTTTAAAACCTCTAAAATGGTTGAAAACTATTGACAAATACAATATTATCCAATACAACGTACCCAGTGTTTATATCCAGTTTGCTAAGAACCTATTCCAAGCGATTATCAATTACCAAAATTGTCGGAGCGCCATCTAGTGAGCGGCTAGGAATGCTTTAGATACCTATTGGAAAACTTCTCATTGCGAATTTCTCTCTCATCGTGATGCAAACTCGCAACGAGGCGAGTGGGGCACCAATTGCACTTATCGCGGAATGGGATCCCGAATCTCGATACCATCCATTGTTTCAAATGTCAATCGCACGGATTAATTTGGACCACAATGGGTGATTGACGGCTCGTTATCGTGAATCTAGAATTTTTTGTACAAGCGCCTGATCCAAGCGCAGTGGGTGGACCTACATGGGCTTCTTCTATTGGTTTCACTTTATTGTACTGTAGATAAAAGATTTAAATCATTTAGAATACCTACTTATGATATCTACAGTTCGAAAGAAACTGTAAAACACAAATTAATTGGTTTATAACTAGATAAAACAGGATCAGTTTCATGTTTAGGTCTGTCCTGGGCCATATGTGTAAATCTAGTAGCCCCTAATAGTAGTACATAGATAACTACTACTAACCAACACAATGATAATTGACTAAAAATTATGGACCTAATTTTTTTTGTAGTTGTGTTTTAGTTTCATAACATTGAGTAAATAAAATACAAACATGCCTGAATACCTCCAATAGCAACAGATAAATGCGGGCTAATAAAAATAAATACAACGAGGTTATGACTGTATTCTCAGGAGCACCTAGCAAAGCTCGGCGCATCACCACTCAGAGCCATCTCCAGCACACAAATCATCATCAAGAACTTAATAATAACACGTAAAGAAGATTATAATTTACATTAACCACCGGACAGGCTTGTTACGTCTTCCCTGCTGTAGTGTGGTAATATGTAAAGCACGTTGGAAATCTAATTGCCTCTACAAAATAAAAATTGGGTTGAAATAGTGGTAGTGAGAATAGGGGTACATGTAGTTTGACACGAGTGTTTTAATACCTAATAATATGCATTTGCATACACTATTTTATCTACACTCATAATTTCATGTTAAAATTTCAGAGTCAGTTCTGTTGTAGATACCTACTCTACTATCTAACAGCGGGAAATTAACTTTACTTTACTTTCACATTTATTTGCTTCAAATAAGAAAAAATATTCACAAACACAAATTACAACAATTAGAAAAAATATTCTGTTTAGCGGGAAAATAATTTCATACCACAGACTATGAACTATATATTTGTTACGTACACAGTCGCAAACATAAACAAGAAAGTTTGAATTTTGAATTTGAATTTGATAATGAAATATTTAGGTATTCAGCCTACTTCGCGGCGCATGGGCACCCGACAAAACTATATAAAATAAAAGTGTTGCATAATGATTAAAAAGTTATTTTACGTTCCAGCTGTAATAAAATTAGTATGGGAAATGCTGATCGAAAAGTAATTTTTTAAAATTTTATAGACTGGCGTGAAAAAAGTGTATCCTTAAGCAACTGGTTTCGAATATGAAATTGGAACATTACGCTATGAGTGTAGATAAAAATTATTATAATCGATAGGAATCTAGCGCCTGCAAAAGTTAAAAGAGCAAGACAACATGAGCAACAAAGCAATATTCTGATCTTTATAATGGAAGAGATGTTGCTATGATGTAACCACGAAATGAAAAGTAGGAAACGAAATGTAATGTAGCGGAGGTAGTTTAGAAAAACAGTTGGAAATTTATAGATGTACAATGAGAACTTTGAAATGGGAAGTTTTGACATCTTCTGGACAGGCAAGTTCCATTTTCAGCCTTCATGACTTTCCGTTTCATGATGGAAAATTACAATATCGATGGGATTAAAATAAGTAAAATTCCCAAATAGGTATATTAGTAACCTGTACAGCTTTGCCATCTTCGTCCAACCTTGCCACTTTTTAATTACAGATACATTTTCAATCAACCATTCATCAATCAATACTTTTCCCAAACATGTATATTAATTTTAAAAAATTATTGCATTTAAAATTTTACTTTTTTGAGGATCTCTTGACAAAAATGTCTCTTTATTATTCTTTTTGTACACAAAAATAATAAATACAATTGAACGGAAGGAAATGTATTTATATAGTATAATTTTTAAATATATTGACTGTGTAGAGAAATAAATAAAATATAAATCTAAATATTTCGTTTCTCAAGTTTTTTTTATATGACCAGTTGGTGCTGCTCTACGGGACCTACTAGTGCCGCGAAGATCTGCTCAGCTTTCTTAGACGGACTGTACACTTACCTACTGTTACATTACTAGGTGGGGTCGGTACAGGGGCGTAGCTACCGCCGTATCAGCCGTATCAATGCTACGGGGCCCCCCGGACCACAGGGCCCCCAAACGTGTCCATAATTTCAATTAAATTGTTCCCTACTTCCCGGGAAAAAAAATTATTCAATAGAGAATTTCAGACCCTCCGCCAAAATAATTCCATTAATTTCGAGCTCGCTGCGCTCGCTCATTAATTGTTTGTTTTTCGCTCATTTTGTAATCGCCTGGCGCTGTCGTCCATTTTACGTTATTATCGTCGATTTTACGTTATTTTTATTAAAATCGCACAAGGTTTTAAGAGATAAATTACATTTTTTTTTATATAAGTAACATTAATTATTTTTGTAATAATCACGAAAGGTTTTTATATAGCTAAGTCAAAGGCAAATATATCATAATTTCCAAATAAGCCTCCCTCGCTTCGCTAACCCGGCTTATTTAGAGTATAGGTATCGTTACACAAATGTAGAGCTAATTCAGTGAGTAATGTAATTTTTATTATTAACAGGCGAATTTATGTGAGTTCGCTGCGCTCGACTATTTATTGACTTAAGCTGTGTCCAGCCGCCATGGCTATCGCCAACTACGGGGGACTAACATCCACTATGCATGCTATACTATTATTATTTATTTGTAGTAGAAAGTACTTGTCGCCATTTTAATGTACTGTGAACGTACCAACTTAGCAGTATATCAACAAAAACGGGAAAACTGAACAGTGGGTAATTTATCAAATGGTGTCACCAGTCACACGCCATAAAGAGCTAAATACTTTCGATTAATATTCTACACATATGCCAATTCTGCTTAACGGAAGGACGTTCTATTAATACAGAAGTGTTGTCGGGGGACATTTTATATCTATGACGCAATGAGGATTGTCCAGTGATTGAGTCAGTCGGTCATTGGACGACAAACTCGAATTCGAATCAAGTTTAGTACCAGTTAGGTAGGTCTAATCTCTACGTCGGAACGTAGTTTGATAATTAAAGAATGAGGATGTCACAATAAGATAACACCATTGAATTTTGATAAAATTCGATTATGGAACAAACTTTGAAATTGTTCAAAACTACATGTTCTTACTTTCATGGATTATGGTTGAACAACGTCATGCGAGATTGATGCATGTGATTGTCACCATTTTGGGAGTTGGACGGCATTATGCATGTGGCACCTTGTGCAATCAATGCTATAGTAGGAGTTACCTTCTAGCTAGGGCGTACGTATTGGGTACTAGGTTACTTTAATATGCACCTTGGTAAGAGCAGAGTCGCCTCGAAACCACAGGCCTTTCTTCCGCATACGTCAAACGGCATAAACCTACTTTAGTTTACTGTGACTTTGGGCTCCAATGCAGCATAACGGTGCCGATTTATTGAAATTCCTATGAGCATTATGAGGATGTTCATGGCCTTTATGTCTTTTGTATAATGCTTGTTTGACATGATTACCTATAGTAGACATGCCAATCCGTATTCTACATATACCTACTGGAAACCCATTTGCAAAGAATCATGGACTATTGTCTATTGTAGATCTTATTAGAAAGTATCGTCCTTACATATATAAAACCTATTCAGAGACTATGCGAAATATAGGTACAGACGCAAACAACGACTTTGTATTGACTAGGTAGGGAAAATGATTGCAGCCTTCTCGAAGTGACAACATACATCCATATAAGAAGCCGAGATAGCTATACTTATAACTCTATCAGGCCTATATTTACATGCACCTAACATGGTGTCAAGTCCATTTGATCTTACGCGTAATTTTCTACTTTATTATCGACAAATTGCATTTGCGGACACACAACTGGTAAACAAGACGAGAGTAGGTAAACTTGACGTAATATTCCTGTATGAGAATATAACACATCAATTATATATTAAGATATAGGTTAACTTTAATATTATAGAAGACCAAGACCTCGCTTCGAAACTTGGTCGTAGTTTAGAATTTCAGATAACAATTATTAAAAGAACTAGCTAGTCATTTGACCGTTATCTCACCTGGTGGTAAAAGACAATGCAGCCGAATATGGTGCATGCCTGTCTACGAACAGCCTGTTCACTCTAGCCTTGAAGGCGTCCAGATTATGATTAGGGAACACAATCGCAGGCAACATGTTCCATTCTTTTGACGAATGCCTTATAAACAGTTTATGCGGGAAGACCCACGACATAAAGAACGTCCGTCTGGGTCGCGTTTTTCGATGGCGGAAAGGGGCCGGAGGGGGCGGGGGAGTTTTGAACACCACACCCAAAAGGTATAATATCACACCAATTTCAAAACTTTAATTTGTTTGTCTTTTTCATCTATTGATAACGTGTAATTCCTTTACTACTAGTATATTTCGTATTTAGACAAAGTGTTTAGTGTCATAGGAGTGTGGCCGAGTGGTTAGAGTATGCAACTCGTAAGCCAGAGGTCCCGGGTTCGAATCCCGCTCCGGCCATGTACCAATTACTCTTTTCTGAGTTATGTACATTTGTTGAATATTAACCGATGCTCTTACGGTGAGGGAAAACATCGTGATGAAACTTGCACATTCAGGCGACTGGATGTGTAACCATGATCCAATCTGGTCAGGTTCCCCTGGTAGCAGGGTCATGGAGGTCAGATGGCTGTCGCTCTACTGTAATTACCTGACCTGCCAAATCCTGGATCATAGTCAAGGCGGACCCCGGGCCCTCGTGCGCGAGAGCACAACCGGGACATTTACGCCAAGATGTTTAGTGTCATAGGAGTGCCAACAAAAGGATGCGGAGCGTAAGTGCTCATAGTCCACTGTTGGTCTGAGAATCTAGGATAGAAAAAGTACGTCTCCTTGTGCTAGATACTTGTTATTATATCTTCAAGATAATTGTATAACCAGCAGGCGCCTTTAAATACGCAGAAACTGAAATCATTTCCGGTGGTTGGATTCTGTTATGCCTGAGGAACTACCTGAGGAATTTCTCCCGCCAAGTAACAATGTTTATATTGTTATGTTCGGTTTAAAGGCAAGAGGCATATTAAGCCTCACAGTGACAACGTAGTTGTGGTTTTGCATTTATGTTACATCTTAAGACGATACGATGGTTATTATACAGTTTTTCATCGCGTGGGGATATATCACCGTGGAAGCAACATACGCATCGTCGCGCAAGGCATTTCATAGAACATTTTATCTTCTCCGCTGAAACTGGAACGGTCACTGAGTTTCGTAGCGGCTATGACCTTGCTCACTGCTTAGCTAACACCTATTTAGTGGAAAAGCAGAGGAAGCTCAAACTTTACTGATATTATATTTAACAAGTTAACAATTCATGTTATATGAATAGGACAGATCTTTTGACATCTCCCGGATTCGTAATTACGGATCTAGAGTTGATAGAGCCCCCATCATTATTGTTGTACGTTGTAGAACACAAATAGAAACAAATAATACTGACTGGCTCTAGCGGAGTTGGTGCCGATTCGTTTCCGATCCGATATGTACCTTTCCACGACTATAATATAAAACCATTTATTTCCATATAATGGCGTTATAAAAGAGTCGTGATCCGTCTCTGGTGGAGGAAGCCAGTAAATGCCATAATGGCCGACTCAGAGCATGCCTGAGCTAATGGAACATGCGCTAAATGCGGGGCGAGAGCAGCGCGACTTCCCATTTCCCAAGACCAAGAACATGGTGCTTTGACTTTAACAAGAATAAGAATGTGAGCACGTCACGAAAATGTTCAGTCACTCAGTACGGAGTGCTTATAAGCTTCCTAATCATTGTTATTCTTCTCATGTCTGTCTTGCTTCCCGCTGTCTATACTAATCTGCGTCACGATCGTTAAGTTGAAGCTAAATAGATAGCAGAATAGAAAGCTCACTGATTGATAGGCCTATAGACATATAGATAGGCCTGCATGTGCATGCACGTAGCCGAAATCATTGGATCTACAAATTTGAATTCGATTATACAATTTTAAGTAAGTCAGTCTTAACAGGAGTTTTGGAACTGCCAATAATAATAATAACTGGAAAAATGAATAGGAATAGCTATACAAAAACATTATGGAAATAATATTCCTACCTTAACTCCATGATAATTAATTAAAAATCTGCGGTGGATGTGCGTTATTAGAGCTCTCTGTAGTGGTTTAGTTATATGCTATAAACCCCTGGGGTATACGTAAGAATTAGATGCCAAACTACCAAGAAACCAAGGCAGGCCGCGGCACCAAGGAAGAGATCCAAGTCACAAGAAGCAAAGCATTGACATCGTTCAGTTGACTGAACGAACCGAGAGTCAACAGCTTACAGAGCCGAGACAGAGCTATGGAGCAGGAAGGAGCTCATACGAGAGCTGATGCTGGCAGATGCGTGAGTGATTTTGATGATGAGGATGTGAAATTTATAGATCTATACATCTATCACAATACTTAGTATAAAACGAAGTCGCATACAGCGGTCATACATCCGAAAGGTGGGCAGCAGCATCTTTCTGGGTAGATTTACATCAACTGCACTGCGATCTCCAACCCGCCTGCCAAGCGTGAAGATTATGGCAATGACCTCCCCTTTCGTGGGAGAGGCCCGAAGTCCTGCAGTGGACTGTTATGGGCTGTGATGATGATGATGATGATGATACAGCGGTCTGTCCCCATTTATCAATGCATGTATGTTTCTGCGTACGCTTAGATCTAAAAAAGCACGCAACAAATTATAATGCGGTTTTCAACAACAGTTAGATGATTCAATTGGAAAAGAAAGGGTAGATTGGGGTAAAGTAAGGTGTACGCGAACGAAGTCGCGCTGAGTCCACTAGTACTATGTAATGTTTTATTGGACTAACACATTAGCTTGGCATAGAAACTACCTGGTAAATATCGCCTTGTACACTTCTTAGTAACTAGTAACATATATTAATAAGCCTCTAAACTGTTTGTTTACGTTATTCTCACGCGCATGCACCACCAGCCAATGTTGCTAGCCGTAATATATTTATGTCTGCCATAAACACTTGAAAGGTAAACGGATTATATTATTATAGCAGGGGTAGACTGAATATTCACGAGTTTATCCCTTAGATGTGGCCAGGACATGCCGAATACTTTTACTTTTTAACATTATAAAAAAGGGCTTTTAGTTACATTCTAAACCACAGACTTTTCTGCTTAATAGTTAAAGAACATAAAAAGCACTTGTCAGGATCAGTAACACGGAAGTTAAGTATGTACCCATATGTTTTAAGGGCGAAGCCCCAGATGATTATTACTGTTAAGCCGTTACCTTAGAAACTGCTAACCATAAGGTGGTGCCCTAATCCCAATAATATGAATGCGGAAGTTTGTTGATGTTTGGAACAGATTTAACTTGACAGATTACACCATAACAGATATTACAGTAATGTAGCTTAAGCACAGAATACTATAAATCTAGAATTTATCCCGAAATTTAATATAGTATGACGTCGCGGGCGTCTGCCCGTCGTCCAGCTAATAGTGTAGGTATAATAAAAATGTCTGGTGCAACTGAAAGTTCGAGACATCAGAAATGACAGAAACTTAGTCAAAAAGTAAGTGCGACCCAAGAAGAGATGGATTAACATCGCCAAGTCGGACGCGAGAGCCAACGGCTTACGACGCGAGGATGGCGAAGATCGGGCAAAGTGGAAAAGCAAGAGCAGGAAAACGGACCGGAGCAGAAGTCGGTATTGACCGCTCAGATGTTTATTGCGTAGATCATATTTCTACATCTGACTTCTTATACCACACGCCTATCTCGCCAACATACTACTCACATCTTAAAGTACGTGTACATCGTGTTATTTACGTTACAAAGGCGAAGGTTACACGCGCCGGCCAACAATAACAGCCCTACGCTTATGTTTTCACTAACGGCTGGTCGTGTACTTGCCCAGCTATGATTCACGGCGCACTGAATCAGGCGGGGATTCGCAAATGGATTAATGGCATGGAAACTGTAGAAAGACTTTCATTGTATGTTTGTTTTGGGTCGGCCTAGATTGCTGTTGTTAGGCGCGGTGGCCAAGTGGCGAGAGTGTTGGCTTTGTGTATGGGCGATGTAGGTTCTGTGACTGTGTGGTCTCTTCTATTGGGTGTCGTCATAGGCGACGAATAATGTCTTAGACGCCAATCAGCTAGGACTTTTATAGACAACATAATGGGCAGTAACATTTTCTGTGTCATCATCATCATCATCACAGCTCATGACAGTCCACTGCAGGCCTGTCCTAAAAGAGAGGAGGTTATTGCCATAATCACTACGCTTAGCAGGCGGGTTGAAAATCGCAGAGTTGTTCTTTTCTGTGTAGTTTATGTATATACCGATTTCCAACCCGCCTGGCAACCGTGGAGATTATGGCAAAGCCCTCCACTGATGTGGACGAGGCTCAAGTCCAGTAGTAGACCATTATGGGCTGTTGATGTTGGTCCCGGTAAAATGCTAAAACATGTGATGTAAAATTAGTTAACCATGGCCAAGCCTCGCAAGATCATTATACCCACTGTAAAAAAGTTAATGGATCTCATAAAGAGCCAAGACTCTAACCCTACATCTTTTTGTGCGCAGCTCGGAATCTAATTTGCTGCAACCGACGTTTGCCTCCGCAGTTCCGCTGCCCCTTAACTTCAAGAAACCTCCGACATAAAGTCATATCCGAGGGTCTTTGGGAGGCTTGCAATTCCATCAGAACTTATTTTTGCACGAATAAGAATAAATCGACCAATGTTTAGTCACCTTTCACGGGTTGGTGCTACATTCTATTACGTAGTACATTTGTTCCTCTGAGATTCTACTCGGCCGGCACAGACGACAAACCACAACACTATACCACACTCACAACGGAACTTTGGCGACTGAAATATCCTATTCAATAGGTAGACATCACTAAGATGTTGTACGTACTCGCACCAACATTACATAACAATCTGTTATCAAAACAACTTTGGTACTCTCTCAATACGGGCCACGTTTAGCGATAATTTAAATATCCTTTGTCATCGTATCGCCGCGATGTGATTACGAGTGATGGCGGCTAATTGAGTGGCCGTCAATCATCATTCGGCGACTTATTGCCCCTGACTGGTGACACGGGGTGCGTACGATCGAGTGCGGAGGCGTGTTTTTTTTTACTATTTAAGGCATCCGACCGTAAGTCGTGGAAGATTGATAGGGACGCCTTTGCCCTGCAGTGGGACAGGGAGCTTATCATGAGCTCTTATAGCAGGACCCAAAGAGAACTGCCGTGAACGTGGCACATAAGCTTGTCTCGTTCTAAGCAAGGCAGTTCTGTTTAGGTCCTGCTATAAGAGTTCATGGTAAAACCTTTGGTTTGCATAACCAAATGGTTATGCATCATGCACACTTATCAGTGTGGTTTACAATGGCTGGTAAACTTTCGAAAACGAAACAAATCGATTTACCCCCATTTATTCAATTGATTAAAAACGTAATAAGTAACTCGGAAACTATTAGTGCAAGAACACTAGTTACAAAATTCCGATATTAGAAAGAGGTGGCCGCCATTTTGAATCTTATATTATTTTATGTATTATTATTTGAGAAATTAATTAAATATGTCTCGACGTCGGTCAATCCCTCACTTTCCAAGCCTTTGCAATAATGTACTATAACAACGAACCAAAGGTTTAGAATTCCTTACCATTACCAGTGGCATAAATAAAAACTACCCATATTTTACTGAAACAGCACAAATATGTAACAAAAAAAACAAGGTCCCTATTTAATTCAGTAAAATATTTTAAAATATTCACATGATTTTATTTCATTTTGAATGTAATAATTTTTTTATTACATTCATGTAATACCTAAATCTGATTGCCGTACCTAATTAATATTTGAGTCTAAGTAGGTCCGTCACAGTACCGCCTTTCTGCTCCACTTCACGCGGTCTTCGGCATCCTTGCGTCGTAAGCAGTTAGCTCTCGCATCCTATACAGCGATGTTTATCCTTAGGCCTTCCTCGGGACCTCTTTCCTGATACTGGCAGGTATACCAGGAGAGCTCTTCAAGTCGAAACTTCGTTTTTCTCCGGATATTTTTTATTTTAATAAAAAATAAATAATTTAGCAGGAAATGACTTCAATATTGGGTCATACAGGGATCATTATCACAGCCCATAACAGTCCACTGCAGGATTTAGGGCCTCTCCCACGAAAGGGGTGGTTATTGCCATAATCTCCACGCTTGGCAGGCGGGTTGGAGATCGCAGTGTTATAAGTATAACAATTGAAAACGCTGCTGCCCATTTTCCAGACTACGGAGACTCTAGATCTTTTGCCTCGAGACCATTAGTCGCCTTGTACGACACCCACGAGTGTAAGGGGTTGGTGCTATTCTACTCTGCCGGACACCACACGGCCGGACACACATACAGGGATATCACAATCAATTAAAATGTTAATAATGACCGAGCTTACATTGAAAAATGAACGCTATTGCAAAAGTTTACAATTCATATTTAAATGAAAATAGAATCGATAATGACGTGAGAAAAACCACATAAAACCCACCTGATCCAAAGTATGACCTGCAACAACGCTGCCTCATCGCAGCGATATATGTATTACTAGTGGACCCGGCGCGACTTCGTTCACGTACACCTACCCACCCTCTACCCATTTTTCTTGCTTATAAACCTTCCTCTTGAATCACTCTATCTATTAAAAAAAACCGCATCAAAATCCGTTGCGTAGTTTCAAAGATTTAAGCATACAAAGGGACATAGGGACAGAGAAAGCGACTTTGTTTTATACTATGTAGTGATGTACTGTTCGCGTTATTTGGGGTTGCGGCGTTGGTGTGGGTGTGGAAACGCTGCGCCCTGCGCCCGCGCCTCGCGTGGCACAGCCAGTGGTGCAGCGTAGTGTTCAGTTCATAAATGCTTTAATTACATGGCCATTTACATAAAATATGAATCCTCCTTTATTCAGTCATCAAAACATACTTTCCGTAGGCCTAGAATCATAAATGTTAAAGTTCCGAAAACCTTGTGGACCTACCTATACCTACACATTGATTTATCACACAAAAATAATAGATACTTTGTAAAATACTTAGGTCTTCCCAGCTACGTATTGTTTACCTCATTGTTTCTCTCTTGTGCATTTACCCAAACAAATAAGTAAAACCCGAAAGAGGTTATCGCGTGTGGGCAATTGAGTATACTGATACCCAAGTTGTTGGGTATATAAACAGACTCAGTCGCTGATTAGTATACATTACAAACAGTAACGGGAAAGTGTAAACATTGTTGTATACTTAACTTAAATATAAAGTGTTAATTATTCTAATTTGTTATTATTCAATTATCATTAAAAATAAAAATTAATTTTGTGAAAATGAAGAGTTTACTGTGTGCTTGGATGTTGCTGCTCGTCGCACAACTAAATCGTAAGAATATTTTATATATTTATATATTTTACTAATTAATAACGTAACCTGTATTTTTTTACTTCTTTGGAAATAAATCTAAGTACAGTGCAAGTTTCTTATTTTTATATATTGAAACAAGTCTCTACTTCGTTGAATTGGAGTAGGTAATAGTATGTATTATTTTTATAACTTTGCAGCAACCACATGCCGTGGGTTCAGCTATTTTTTTACGTTTACTTTGACGAATTTAGACATAATACTTATTCAACATTTTCACAGGAGCCGACATACCTGTCTTCCGACCAGACTATCTATATGTACAGGAGTTGGATGGATTCATTAAATTCCACTTGGTGCCTGCTACTTGGACTGATGCCATGGTCCGTTGTAATATGGAAGGTAAAAGTCTAAATTGATTTTATATTACTGCTCATTGAAATCATTATTTTCATGACGTTCAGATCCTCATCATTCATGATGTTAGGTTCTTATTGCTTCTATTTATTATGCTATTATTCATTATGCTAGGCCTACCTAGCAACCAATTGACGACCTGAGTGGTTCAGTAGTCAACATGCCACGCAAGAGGTCCCGGGTTCGATTCCCGGCCGGGCAGAAATTGAAATAATGAATTTTAATTTCTGTTACGGGTCTGGGTGGTATATGTATAATAAGTATGTATTTAAAAGTATATAAGTAGTTTATCAGTTATCTAGTACCCATAACACAAGCTTTGTTTACTTTGGGGCTAGATGGCGCTGTGTGAATTTGTCCACGATTATTTATTATTATTTAATTCTACCTTCCTATTTTTCTTCCAATCTTTAATCATTTCTTTACAAGAAAATCATAACATGTTTCTCACTGTTGAGTAATGTTTTATATTTTGTAGAACTGAGAATTTGATTTTCGTAGGTGCTGTGTTGGCTTCCCCGCTTACGAAGGAACTTATGCTAGTAATGATGGCGCAAGCAGAAAGCTTCGACCCACCTAGGACGCTCTTCACTGGCTTCAGCGACCACTTCTTCAAGGGAGAATACAAAAGTGTTGAAGGTCAGTTCACCCAAAATTTAAATTATAACAGACCGGGAATCTACACAACCGGGCTTATGACAATTCAAATCATCCCTTTACCTACTATTTTGTTTTTAGGTGTTCCCCTCGTGAAGGTGCAGCCAGTAAGTTGGGCGCTGACCGAGCCCAACAATCTCGACAACTCTGAAGACTGTTTGGTGATAGATCACGAAGGATTGATGGCTGACGTTAATTGTCGAGACGTGTACTCGTATATGTGCTACAAGAAAATTACTGATAACATGCCTCCGATGAATGAATGCGGTACGACTGATCCCGGTAAGAAGTCCATTATAAACTAGATTTGTCACACACAGACAGTACTTTAATCAAACAATAAATTATTTCAGAAATATATTTCGAAATAATAAAAATTTTGCTTTTCTGATATCACAGAATACCACAAAGATGAAAACACCGACAGTTGCTACAAGTATCATCCCGAGACTCGCCATTGGAGCCGTGCCTTCGAAACCTGCGCGGCGGAGGGCGGCCACCTGGCCATCGTGAACTCGAGACAAGAGGCCAGATTGCTGAAGGATATGTTCTTTTCCGGGCCTAGCAGTAGGGTAATCAGCATTCACAAGAAAATGGTCCTGCTTGGATTCCGGTACAATGAAGATTTGGGCCATTGGCTGACTGTAAACGGTTAGTTTCAATACGTTTACAGTAAAAACTATAACGCACTTTGCCTAAAATATGGTTTTATGTAGGTACGCGAAAGTATAAAAATTAGTAAGCGGAAAACAACAAACATTTGATAGTTTCGGCTTCGTATTTACTCACATGCGTGCGACAATGACTTTGCTCTACGAAGCCGAACCAGCCAATGTGCATTAATTACCGCTGATATCTTGTGCTTTATTGAATAATTATTTTTGAAAAAGCTATTAATGAACCTACCTACCATTTTTGGAAAAGTCAATATTCTAAATTAAACTGAATATTTATATTGTTGTTCCAGGTCATACTTTGGATCAGGTGGGCTATTCTACCTGGGGAAGAGGCGAACCAAACAATTATACGGATTCCACTCAGAACGGTGAAGGCGAGTACTGTGGAGCCATGGACATGGGGAAAGAGAGTCTAGGATTAAACGACCTATGGTGCGGCTTCAGCCAGCCTTTTATTTGCGAGAAAGACTCAGACACGCTGCCGATAAGATCAACAACAACATCAACAACAACATCAACAACAACATCAACAACGCCTAAGAGTGATCCAATTACAGAAAAAGCAGAAGAAGTTCAAGCTTCAACAGACACTGATAATGCTTATTTCTATTCGACCAATGATCAGAAAAGTACACCTGAACCTTCGACTTCGTATTATAGAGAAGATACGAAGCCAATAATGGTTCCAACAATATACTCAACTTTCGAAGATAGGGCGAATATTCGAGAAAATGGAGAAGACACAGAATCCTCAACTGATTATTCCATGTCCAAGCCATCAGAAGAAACTAAAATACTGGAAGAAGAATTATTGGAGGATGCGTTAAAATCGGAAGATTCCTTAACAACTATCTCAGAAAGTCAAAAAAGGAGGCTTATATTCACAGCCCCAGAATCCTCCAACCTTCCTTCGAAAGTCGTCTACAATCTGGACGATCCGAAATCTGATTCGATTTCTGAAGCAGCACCAGTGCTGTACACAACTTACAGACCAATAAATGCGCAGTTCCAGAGCTCCTGAGTTAAATTTAAGTCAACATAACTAATTATTTTAGTTTTAGTATAGTAGTTTGTGTTTTGTTTGGCCGTGTGGTGTCCGGCAGAGTAGAATAGCACCAACCCCTTACTCTCATGGGTGTCGTACAAGGCGACTAATGTTTTCGAGGCAAAAGATCAAGAGTCTCCGTAGTCTGGAAAATGGGCAGCAGCATTTTCCATTGTTATATTTAAACACTGCGATCTCCAACCCGCCTGCCAAGCGTGGAGATTATAGCAATAACCTCCCCTTTCGTGGGAGAGGCCCTAAGTCCTGCAGTGGACTGTTACGGGCTGTAATGATAATGATGGTGATGATGTCGTAGATACAGATAACGATGAATCTATTAAAATTATGATACTCTATTGCAAAGTTAATTTTTATTGTGTAATATTTTCCCCACTAAGTGTAAACTATGTCATAGGACTGGAACATGATACGTTAATTGTAAATTAAATTGTACGTTAATTTCATGATAGGAACATGGTCATGAAATTAACGTACAATTTACTGAAGTAGCTGTTATTAAAACTTTAGCTTCCACTATTATCAACTTCACTTTTGTAATTGGTTTAGATTTTAGCAATTAGTTCCCGTAAATATAAATATAAATAAATGTCTCAAATGTGCAACACATTGGTACTGTATAAGTAATAATAACAGGTAGTCTTTTGATCCTACAGGCAAACATTCGCACATTTAGAGAGAATCGATTCATTAATCGATTGAAGGTTTTTTTTTCACTTGAAGTATTCCCGTGGTTACCTACATAGCTCATTATTTTAGAGACAGAATTCGAAAATCTTTTCTATTAGACAACTAGGGTTAGGTTAATTGGGAGGAAGGGTGCTTATATTTTCGATTGAAGCGACTCATATAATATCGATTGAACTTTACTTGATGAGTTCGTTTGATCATATATTATATTTGCTGGAAGAAATTTCTTTATAGAAATAAGTTGGCCTGTTGTGTCTAATATATTATGTAATATACTTTTTGTAACAATCTTGTGTACAATAAATGGTTAAATAAAATAAATAAATATTTCGTTCGTTCATTATTTATATATAAGTAATAATAACCATGTAGATGTTGAGAGATCGAGAGCTGTTTAGCAAAACACAACTATAATAGAAAATATTGTTTATTATTTGCTCTTTTACTAAAGTAAATCAGGTAATTAACCAAAAATACAATCATAATTATTCTTCTTAATAATTATGTCTTTATCAACAAAAAATATAATACGATCTACATCTTGGTCACGTTAATTTACAGTCAATTACACAAGAACGTACGGCCCATAACTCCAAAGTTAAGGGTCGGGGGTAGCGGGGGGTGGTATTTTTGAACTCAGGAGACACAGTTCTATCATGCAACGGTGTTAACTCCCAGCCCGTTACGCTCGACCCATCAGAGTGCAGTATCTGTTGCACAAGCTGCAGCGTGACGCCTATATCTGCACATCGGTCTGATGCATATTCTGTGTGCATGTAGCCTAGCAGACCGATGGTGACCTAAGCTTGCAGCCAGGTATATAAAACAGTTGGGATACCTACTGGACGTGGTGACGCGTCAGCTTATCTACGTCAATAATATCAGGAAACTTTATTTATATTTATAAAAGTATAAAACACAAGTAAGCGTCAATGTTCCCCAATTAAAAGGCCTGGGCCTTCACCAAATCCAATCCGGGTCCCCAACACCCCAGACTTCTTCACGACGTGCGAGTCTGCTGGTCCCTCAGCACTCCGGCGGGACCTGGTGGGATCGGTCATCTGTAAATAGAAAAATTAACATTAATTTCGTTGATGCTTACAAGACATTCTGAGGGTCGGGGCATGGGACAAACTCTTTACTTAGAAATTGCAACGGTAATAAGAAACTTGGATGGGTGGTTGATAGGTGTTTGTAGAAATGATATACTCACAGCTTTTTGATGGTTCGGCAGCTCCAGGCTTGATTCAGGCCTCGCCGCCACCAGCATGCACACCGCTATCAGTACCAGCAGACTGTTTGATAGCATTTTGATTCAGTAGCTGCGAATGAAAAGAAATAATATATTAAATTCAGTCATAAAACAGGCGCTATATCCCTGGAAGGAATGCACAGGAGAAGTATTAAAATGCACAAAATAATTAATTTAAATATTCAATACTTACATAGAGCACGGAGTGTGGGCGAACTTGTTCACTCAGTGGCTGTCGGTGGGTTTATGAATATCGAGGAAGGTTTGGGGGACATTATATAGTATCTGCTGATATCAGCAGCCGATAAAATTAATTAGGCAATAATCCTGAAATTAAATTAATAAATAATGATCAAATATGGTTAAATTGCGCGCGGTTTATACTCTTGCGTCACCCATTATAAATAATGCCGATAATATTGTAATAATAGGCAACTATTTTTGTGGTTTGCCTGAAACCCTGTCGTCAAAATAAATGTTATCGTGCTGTTTGTTTTCAAACTAAAGTTGGGTTCGTACCTAATGTAGCTAATACAAAGTGCATACGTTTTGACATGCTAACTGTTTCAAACTCCGTACAAGATTAACTTGCACGCCGACCAGGTGCAGCTCCGTGTCTTGGCCGCTGCATCGAGCTACCGATAAGACCGCTCCGCACGTGACTATCCGAGGCTGCATCGAGATCTCGGTAACGCAACGGAACTTGGTGCAACGAGTGCGCTATCTTTGAAGAAAAAACCATGTATTTTACTCAGGCTTATCGACAACGGCTTGGAGCCCCTCAGCGAACACGTCGCAACATATACAAAAGTTCTGCCGTGATCTTGTTTTCAAAGGAGCGCATATAGCAACGGGACGTAGCGATAATATATAATTAACTACACATATAACGCAAATTAAATAATACTATCATTGTTGACTACCGGCATGACGACGTATCGTAGTAAAGACATGTTCAGGTCATAGTATCTTAACCTACGCAACATACGTGTACGTGTACGTTAACTAGACATACACACACATACACACATACAAGGAAAACGTGCTATGATCTCTACATTCGTCACGAACGTTTCAAGATTAAGGATTGTGAGTAGCAGAGGTCTGAGAGCAGGTGAGCTTTGCTCAGGTACGTTAGATTGTTGTGTAGAAGCTGACACTAGCCTAGGATCGACGTTACGTTACTAGAAGTCTAAGTTTTGCGCCGCGGCGTTCACGGGCTGTGCGGCTGTGTTTTTCTTCTTTTTCTGCAACACCTGCAAGTCTTCTGCAGAGATTTATGTCTAGAACTTATCCAGGAGCGTGCCGGGAGGCTAGCGAGCATCGTTTGTAGTGAAAAAATTCAAGTGCATTTTGAGTCAAATGCATCCTAGTGCATGGGGTTAACATTGCAATGGCAAAATTCGTAGTCAGATCTGAATCTGCATCTAGGCATTATAGATCGCACAGTCCTGTGTTCCTGACTGTATGTACGACCGACTCTATCAATTAAGACAGACCTGGCATATTGTCCTTCTTCAATAATAGGACGAAAACCTACGATGTGCTGGTGCAGCCAGCCATCTTTCTAATGGTATAAAAACAAACGCCGGCGGAGGCCACCGCCGATGTCGACGCATGTCTTGCACTATGTGCACTGAATACGCCGACGTCGTTGCCACTCTCTCTTAACATCTGATTGATCCACCTAATTAAGGTTTGGGATGAGGGCTTTCTGTGTAGTTTCTTAAGTGTATGAGGAATAGTTCCGGTACGTTATTGGGTCTTAGAGATGATGTGAGTTCGTCGTAATCAGCTAAAGCTGTTGCTGAACATATCCTAGGATTGTCTTGAAATACCGGTAAAAATTACACAGGTTGTTCTCTACCTGCTGCAAATGTCTTGATTATATCTGATATAGAAATTCTTAATCCTGCAATCGTCGATATAATGTTACTGACTTTGATAGGAGCTAGTGTTTGGACTCTGTGGGCTGTACCTATAAAGCCAGTAAAATCACTAACTTCTTTGTAAATTTTTCTAAACTCACTTTTGAAATCAACGCGATCGTTTTAGATTACGAATCGCGTCGTTTCTTAATAAAATCAACGCGATACGTAATCCAAAACGATTTGAGGATCCCATGTACTGGAGTACTTGGGTCAACAAGGTCTTAATTTGTAAATTCCTACCAATAGACATTTTATGCGGTCGTCAGATCCAACATCGTTCCCGAGAAGAAGGGATAATGCTGATCGATGACTGTTGACCCATATGAAGCCCCGTTATTAAATGAAGATGTCAAAAAAAAACAAAATCGACACTATTTCAGGATTGAAAATTTCTTCCTAATTTTCTTAATAGTTATAAGAAACGGAATGACTACTGCCATTATTACTTATAAGAAACTGAATATTGTTTCAAGGTACTGTTAGAAATAGGAGTTAGCATAATGTCTAAAGCTATTGGTGGGGTATTTCGACTGCTAAAAGCGATCCTGAGAGTTAACAGTAGATTATCATACTGTGTCTTGGCATAAATCATATGACTGCCAGCCAAGACACAGTAGCCAATCATCTATTCCCTAGTAGTTTAGTCGTGTACGACGACAGTGATAACGATTAGGTGCCGACCTACACCTTCATTGCACTTTTATTATAATGACAATATTGTGTTCGTTACGGAATAGAAATTCGTAGTAAAAAATAACTTATCTGCAGATGGCCTGCCTTGTTTCGTCCCTGCATTTGCCTTAGTGTGTGTGTTATAGAGATGAGTGACATTTTGTCTCGAATTGAAACTCGGTTTGTACTCTCTGCTTCTGTGGATAAAATTCAAGATGCCAAACGAAGCTAAGGAAATGTATTCAAGTAAATAATATATGATAGATGACAAAGACAATGTAAACAAATATATGATAGATGACAAAGACAATGTAAGAAAAGTTTTTTATTTAAAAGAGGGGATACTACGACTACATGTGTTTCTCACAAGAAATCCACTATGAAGCTAAATAGGTATATCGAAAGCGGGAAACTTAATCTAAACTCTTCCCTAAATGATTTTAAAAGACCTATCCAACGACAACCCACACAATGGACTAAGCGCTAAAAATTCATCAGCGTTTTTACGTGAAGGAGAGGTATCAAGGATGCTTTTAAAATATTTAATCTTACAACATTGTCGTCATGATTAATCGTACAAAATTTTAACTTTCTTGTACTAATCGTTTTTGCGATAAACCGCGGACAAACGACTTTCAGACAGTCAGACCGATATGACAAACTATTTTTCCTTGCTTTATTACGGAACTCTAAAAAGTCGAGTGATTTGCAAATGAGGAGATAATTTTATAGGTAACTAATGTAGTGTACTTTAGCCCTACCTATTAAGGTAAGGTTAGAGCATCGGTAGCCTAGTAGTTAAGGTTTCCAACTCGTAAGCGAGAGGTACCGGTTATGAATCCCACTGCGACCATGTGCAAATGACTCTTTTGAACCGATGCTCTTACGGTGAGGGAAAACATCGTGATGAAACCTGTTCATTCAGACGACTTAATGTGTAGCCACAATATAAACGGGTTCCTCTTGACGACCTGAGTGGTTCAATGGTCAACATCAATGGTCTGCCACGCACTGGGTTCGAATCCCGGCCGGGCAGAAATTGAAATGATGAATTTTAGTTTCTGTTACGGGTCTGGGGGTTCTATGTATAATAAGTATGTATTTAAAAAGTATTTCAGTAGTATATCAGTTATCTAGCACCCATAGTACAAGCTTTGCTTAGTTTGGGGCTAGATGGCGCTGTATGAATTTATCCACGAGTATCCACGAAAATATTGTTAACAGGGTCGGGGAGAGAGGGTCAGGCAGTCGCTCCACTGTAATTACCTGACCTGCCAAACTCTGGACCATGGTCAAAGGGGACCCTTGGTCCTTGTGCGCAACACAACCGGGACATTAACGCAAAGCTTTTATATTATTTTCGCTACAGGCCGCCGTTTTCGAGTTATAAGCAAAAAATTGGAAAATGTCCAAAAATTTCAAGGTTTTTGGCCCCTCAAGGTACCTCGCAATCAAAAACTCCCAAAATTTAAATAAAATCTGAATTATATCGGAATTATATTATATCCAGGTAGGACCGCAAATTTTTACCTGCCGACCGGGCTATTAGTGGTGTTTCCTACACTTAGACATTTCCTTGTATTAGTACTCATGGAAATATCTTCTGTATCCTAGTTATAGCAGTGGAATAAAACGCATACGAGCTACTAAAATTTTATTACAATCAATTAATTCCTGAAATCAGTAACCCTTTTACAAACGGGAGCCCCATGATATCACTGCTGCTCTTCAATTTGTACAATTAAGCATTATTCACGCAATTAACATACTCTAGCTATTTGTACATCTCAAGAAGACACAGCCTAAAAAACGAGTGTTAGTTCCCTTAGTTTACTGGCGAAATTTTGCGAACTCACTTGGTAGATTTTTAGACTGTGTCAACCAGTCAATGACCAAGGCGTAGGTATGTAATTAGCCGATCTAGGTAGACTGCTAGGCGCTAGATATCTAGATAGTGAAAGTAGTATGACCTGGAGTCGGCGGCGTGCCTACAAAACGCTAGCCGGTTCCGATTCCAGTGATAATTAAGACACTATGAACGTTATAAAAGTTTAGTTGTTCACAAAAAACGTTTCAGCATATTAACGTTTTGCTCAATTTTCAGGTTGGAAAGACCTGCATATATGGCAATTTCAAACGGAATTAGATTCTTAGAAGGCTTACGTTGGAGCTTTACCTATGAAACCTAAGAACAGACAAACTTATAAAACCCCTCTTTATTCGTCAACATTCGAGGAAACATACAGCGTGTTTTCCATAGAACTGGACAAGGTCTAATTCTACACAGGATTTAGTAAATATCCACACTGGCATCCAGCTAACGTGCGGGCATCGCGAGCCGTTTTTAGAAATCTTTTAATTGCACTATAACTATAAATACACTATAAACTATTTTCAATTGCCTATTTTAAAACATGTTTTGCCAAAAATACTTTCATTCGACGTGCATGTGGATTCTGTAATAATTTACTCAATGACAAACTGTTGAATGACAAAATGTGGTTTATATGTAATTTTCTTTAATTGTATTAGTGTTACTGTGCAATATTGGGAACTATAGGTCTATTTACAGTCATTTTAATCTTTATTTGTATGACTGTTTGTAACAATTTTAAAAATTAAAAAATATTAAAAATAACTTGGGGGTTCTGCAAAAGGCATGTGTACGGGTACATCAAAGGCCCAAGGGGGCCGACGATGGCTTGACCGTCTGACAGTGCCTTCCCAGGCAATAAAAAAATTTCTCAACAAAAACGTGTAGTAGACAAAAATATTGGACTTTTTTGTCTACTGAATGTATTAAAAAATCCCTACCGGATGGATCGCGCCGCAGCGCATCTGCAATGAAATGGGACGTCTAGATAGCTGGGGCACAGATTGTAGTAGAGGAGGGACTATTAGAGGGTAAGGAATGTTCATGTTGGAAATATGATGGATGATAGTTTGTTTTGACCCAGGTGGAACAAAATGAACTTATGCAATATAATGAGTGAGTGAGCGCATAGTTCTACATTGATTCAAGAGACAAGAGCAGTTTGCTTGGAATTTTAATAAAAGCATTATTATAATAAAAGTACGGGAATAAACGACAGAGCAGTTAGCTCAAACTTTTGGGAATAATGTCCCTTAACATTTTTAGTGTTAGAGGATGGCCCAAGTCCACAAAGATTCTATGGCGGGCCAGCTGGGCCTCACCTTTATTTTAGCTGCCCTGGGCCATGGCCCATAAGATTAATACGGCACAGGGTATTTACTTATTAGAAACGAGAGAAAAAATACATCAAAAGCTATCTTCATTTCAACTACGATCTCCCTTCGAACATGACTCACATCCACGCCATTTGCCCGAGAAAGCAACTCGTAAACATAAGCAATTGCTCCAGCTAACGATAGTTTTTTTCTGGACCGGTGAGATCACGGGGTTAACGGCCGAACCACCAGAAAATGGGTCGACGGGACTCCCATGACATTGATTGGTGACTTTGGTGCGGCGCCTGCGGGATGACAAATTTGTCTCCTGGCCTATTGGGGCTGGACAAGTGACAATTCACGCCGCGAAATTGCTGAATCACAATAGCGACATTTGTGAGGTACTTACGGAAATATGAATATTGAGCTCTCTTAGCTAAACTCAGCGATTATTGCAAGTAGTCTCAGAGTAAATAATATAAGTATCTACTACTTCACTTATGTACGTACATGCTTCTCGACATCGTGCTTTTACTTTTTTATTAGGGAAATTGTTTTAGGAAGAAAAAAATTGATACTTTTTTTATATAACTACAGAATTTCTTTCTAGCAAAGGCTATTTGGAAAACATATTTCATGATTACAGTTATTTTCGTCTACAAAGAAATTAAGGTAAGTATAACTTTCAACTAGTGTGCTATGTGAGAAAAAATTTAAAAATGTTCTGTCTAGGTACAAATAAAATAACAATAGAACAGATATGAGTAAAGTTAAGTTTTTTTTTATAGATATGAATAAAGTCTATGCCAACAATGCCCGTTAAAAATAGGAGTACAAGAAAAACATCTGAATTCAAAGATAAACCAAGTCTATTTAAAATGTTCACTAAATAATTTTAATGGGGAAATTCTTTTGACACCGCTTTATTTATCAAATGAATACCTCTTTATTTATATTAGAACTAAAATTGAAATGGATTCCAGCGGTGACAGAACAATCTACGTAGGTACAAAGAAATAATGTGTTTTGGAATATCTTCATAATAGAGCTCCTTAATGGTGATTAGTTTAAAGTTGTTTTATGGTTTCTCAGTGGAAGGATAAAGCGTCAAGATGATGGCGATATCAGCCGCACGATGCCATTATGATTAACTGAACTAATCAAATAGACAGATGTAGTAATTCGGCGAAGGTAGGTACAGTCATTCAACGATACAGCTGACCATCGTCTTGGCGTTAATGTCCCGGTTGTGCTCTCGCGCAGGAGGGCTCGGGGTGCGCCTTGACCATTGTCCAGGTTTTGGCAGATTAGATAATTACAGTGGAGCGACTGCCATCTGACGTCCATGACCCTGCTACCAGGGGAACCTGACCATATTGGATGAAGGTTACACATTCAGTCGCCTGAATGTGCAGATTTCATCACGATGTTTTCCCTCACCGTAAGAGAGAAAAGAATCATTGGTACA
Organism: Blastobasis lacticolella; assembly: GCA_905147135.1. NCBI lineage: Eukaryota > Metazoa > Arthropoda > Insecta > Lepidoptera > Blastobasidae > Blastobasis > Blastobasis lacticolella. The sequence goes on along the minus strand of LR990053.1, from coordinate 13,391,428 downwards.
GGGCCGCAGCGGGATTCGAACCCGGTAACTCTCGCTTAGGAGTCGGATACCCTAACCGCCCGGCCACCGACGAAACAGCTGACCACCTGACTATTTTGATAATCCATACGATAATATAAACAAAGCGGTCAACTATATAATTCATTGTATAACTGTACTTGTTTATCAGCAAAGCCACCGAAATACTTAGTTTAGCAAAGCTTACAGAACCAAAAGCCGTTTAGTCATGAAAAGTGAAAAAATATTATTTTCATAATCTACAGGTACCAAATAATGTATTCATCAACCATCGATATCCCATTTCACACATACGAGTACGTAGAGTAAAGATGGCGGATCGTAGTAGCTAAATAATACATATTAGTAACACGGATTTCTCAACTGGTGTTACTGGCAGTTTAACATGTCTTCAAAAATAGGGCACGTATGGTAGGTACGGCACATGTTGATCCCAATTTTATTAATGAACGCTATTAGTAAAGTAGTGAAACCATTTGCTAAGTGCTTCGAGAAAACCTGTTTCCTGTTACTCGGACTCACTACTGTGTTGTTTCTATGAATCTTTTTATCCTTCTTATCCTGTGGAAGTTTAACTTTGTGGTTTGTTTTTTTATATTTGTTTTTGAGAGCGATCGTTCCTTCGATGGACATTTAGCCCGGCTTGCATCAAATTCTTAAACACGTTTCATCATACCAGCCTAAAGTCGCCCACTGCTGGGCATAGGCCTCCCGTAGAGATCTCTACAAAGGCCGGTCCTGTGCCCTCTGCATCCTTTATCAGGTCGTCGGTCCGCCTTGTGGGAGGCCTGCCCACGCTGCGTCTTCCGGTACGTGGTCGCCACTCGAGAACTTTACTGCCCCATCGGCCATCTGTTCTTCGGTCTATGTGTCCTGCCAATTGCCACTTTGGTCTGGCAATCCTTAAGGATATGTCGGTGATCTTGGTCCGCTTACGGGTCTCTTCATTTCTGATTCGATCGTGGAACGAAATAAACACGTTTAATAACGTTTAAAATATTTATTAATTTTTTTTGATTAACTATAAACTAAAATGCGTTTAAAAATTAGGTGCAAGCTGCCCCTGATTTAAAATCCGAGGTACTTCGTTTCAGTATCCTTCCGCACCCATTTTATTCATTGGCTAGACTGCTAGACCGTTTCAAGTCGCATTCACAATAGGCCACAAATAATAATAAACTAGCAATTAGGCACTATCTCGGAGTGAAATTGAACAAATAGCTCTCCACGTCAGTTGACGGACCAATAAATGTCTCCGTCGCTGATAGAGAGACAGCTCCGGGGCCATCAATCTGTTTCATTCGAGAAATTGATAGGCGCCGTCTCGGACTAACTGCGCAAGGGCCCCCACACACTATGATAGTAACTGGAGTATACCTAAGACAATATGCCAGTCTGGAAAGAATCGTGAAAAATTTGAGGGCGCCATTTGACAGCAGAAGTACTCAAATAGACAGAAATTCATTGTTTCACGAGCAAGGTCCTATTATTGAAACGCTCGCATCCACGCGAGCGCTCGTGTGTGCTTCCTATCACTTTCACGTTAATGGGAAATTGCTAGAGATAGAAAAGACAGGCAATAGAAGCAGAGCGCTCGCGTAGATGCGGTTATAAAATAGGGTCTCAATTGGTAGTCACGACTTTCTCTTCAGACTTTAGATGATATTTATTACATTAGATGTACTTACTAGATCTAAAGAAATGCATGATTATAAATGGTGATTCGATGTCGTCTCTGCCGCATGCGATAGAGTAAATGAAGCCGAAACTATTTGATATGGTTTATTATTTAACCACTGTAGATTGTTTTAAAGCTACAATGCCTTGAGACAAAGCGTTGGGTTGCGCGTCAGCTGGACTTTCAGGCTGAGTTTGCGAAGGAATTTCATGGCATTGCTGCCAATAACCGCTATGGAAGTTGGACAACTTCAAGGCTACAGGCAATACTACACGACTCGAATGTAATGTCGATGTGTATTTTCGTACTACTCAGTGACAATTTATAGCGGAAACGTAGGTCAAGTTTTTAGTCAAGTTCTCGCAATAAGTTTACTATCGCAGTGTAGCTTGCCCCTATACTTGCACATTGGCGCCACAACATGACTCATTAAGCCAGGAGATCGGCTGTCTACCTCGACCGACGTACTGAACCGTGCATTTCATTTGCAATTGTACGCATTGTATTCATATTAGACTTATTGATGCCTTTCCAGCGACTAACTAATGCCTATTTGTCTCAATTTTATCTGTTTTATTTATTGGCTGACGTTTTGTATTCTAGACAAGCATTGAGTCTGTTTATATGTCGGACGTTTATGGATTTATGGGTGGCTATATGTTTTAGGCTAGTAGGGAACGATTTGCCATTGGCATGCAGCTCTATGAAAGTAGTATAGACAGACCAATGTTAGATGCAGACTGTTGGAATCTTGACAGACCAGATAACGGTTAGTGGTATTTTTTGTGTTCTTCCAAAAATGCAAACTCCAATCCGATGAACTTTGGTTGGATGATGACGATTGTACGTTAAAGTATATCACTTTTTATACTTTAACAACTTGTTTGTGTACCACTTTGCAGCTTTGTATGTAGTCTTGCTTATAAATAATCAATGCACAGTAGGTAATTCTCCTATATCAACGAGATTTATATTTATACCACTCAGTAACAAACGACCAGACAGCTGATAAAAAGCAGTCGCTTATAACATCTGCGATTCATGCAATTTATATTTGCCAAAAATGCAGAACCGCGGGCCCGTTATTACTGCTACTAATATGAAATGCCTCATTCCTGTATAGGGGTACCACGACTTCAGGTTACTTTGACACATTGCGGAAAAACGAGTACACTAAATTGATTTTACTGGCAATAATAAACTAGGTATATTGAGGAAATATAACTCGACGCTATTGAGTATTCTATCACCTTAATAAGCCGCCTTAATTATCGTACACCATTTAAAAGTAGTTGGTTTACACTGTCTTACTTTGGTGTCAACGTCTACTACGTCAAATGTTGACACATTTGACAAGACTCATAATTCCATGAAGGAGGGTGCTAGGTTTTTTTCTTCTAATTTTACAATATGGCCATATTAGTTTCTTTTTCCGTCACGTTCCTTATTATCCATGTCGCATTGTTGGTGGCATTTGAAATATGTCATAGAATACTACATGCTTCCGGTGTTGCTACATTAAACGCAGAACTAGCGCCGCCATTGACAGATCACCTCTGTCGCTGGTCAAGCTATAACTGCGCCATGGACTTACTACCCAAAGGGACTGCGCACTGCTTTGACTAAAACCGGGCAGAGCGAGAGTCACTATCGATAGTCCTTTGCCCCTTTCTAACAGTGTAAACACAATGTTATTGGCATAATCACCGTCATTGTAAATTGACAAGTGTCATGTTTGGTGTTGCCATTATTGGAGAAATATATTTACCGTGAATTTGGTATTATTATGGGGTAATCCGTACAATCCGAAAAGTAGTTGTCAAAATACCTTTTGATCTACTGAACGTTTCTCCGACAAACGTCGAGTCGACATAATTATCAACCTATGACTTTTTGTTCCACAAAACAGATAAAATAGTTCGGTAACGATTTATCCTAAAACACTAGTTCCTAAAGAGAAGTGATAGTACTCGTCGATATCTACATTTCGGGTGACAGCTGTCAAACTTAAAACTGTCATTCGAAATGTAGATCTCGATGAGTACTATTACATTACTCTAGGAACTAGTGTTGTAAGACCAATCGTTTCCGAGTTACAATAGTTCTAAGTTTGACAGCTGCCATCCGAAATGTAGATCTCGACGAGCACTATCATTTCTCTTTAGAAACTAGTGTTCTAGCACCAATAGTTTAGGAGTTATTGCAGTTTTAAGTTTGACAGCTGTCATTCGAAATGTAGATCAACAAGTACTATCATTTCTCTCTAGAAACTAGTATTTTAGGACCAATAGGTTCCGAGTAGTAGGGAATCCTTGGGCTGGACCCTGGTGAAAATATGACCTTCAGATTGCACCCGGTCCGACCCTGCCTGGCCCTGATCGGTAGGTCGGTGTCCGCGCTGAGTAATAAAGTAATTCGGAATTTGCATCAACAATGGTGGCAACACTAGAAAGGGACACAGAACTATCGATGGTGACTCTCGCTCTGCCCGGTTTTAGTCAAAGCAGTGCGCAGTCCCTTTGGGTAGTTAGTCCATGAACTGCGCTGACTACCAAGCTTGGCGACAGAATTAAATAAGGCGGTAGTACTCGCCCAGGCGGAGTCCTCAGGCTAGTCGTAATCCTACCACAGATTGGACAAACCCTCCGCTCATGGATTGGAGGAAGCTCGTATCAAAGCGCAGAGCTATTGTGCACATAAGTACACACCTACATCCACGCGTAACTATATGCAGATACCATACACAGTTACCTATTTATAGTATGTATTTGTGTAAACTAGGGCAATGGCGGGCCGCAGTTCGGTTTCTGGCCGTGATGGTTATAAAAATGAACCGTCTATCTTCCTGTCTACGCGAGGACTACAGACACGCCGTTCAAGCGCGGGACTAACGCACAAGGGTTCAAGATAAAAAAACTTAATTTTTTCTATACACTTCTTAAGGTAAAAAGCCTATGTTAGGCACGCAATTTCACGGTAGCTTCAGGATAAATGTCTATTATTACTGTACAATGTAAAATATATTTCTTTTGCGCCGAGCTTGGGATTTTTCCTATGGGATTTGGCGGACCTCCTTTAAATATTGAGGAACCACGTATTCCGTCCCCATGCAGAAGGAATTTTTAAAACTCTTTTCTCAGTACACATGCAGTAATTTTTTATATAAGAGGGAGGCAAAGAAGCTAGCAGGTCATCTGATGGTAAGTGATCAACACCGCCCATGGACATTCGCTGCACCAGGGGTAGAGAAAGATGTAGAGGTGGAGAGGTGGTGACGATTCTTTAAGACTCCAATGTCGTACCGGCACGGGAACATCGCTGCAGGAAAAAGCCTCTTTACAGAATTCAACTCCCTAGTGACCAGCAGTTCCGACTGTGCGTTGATAAGTAAGTCAGCCAGTCAGATTTTACATTTACATATGGCCAGATCGCAGAACCGTTAATTTTTGTTTACTTTATACTATCTACATCTGGATCGGCGGTGGCAGTGTTGATGGGAAGATGGAGCATGCTTATTTCTAGATAGAAACAGACTATCACTACATTGAAGGACTTAGGTAGTCCACCATTCCATAAAAGTGTGGCATTTGACTCAAACCAGGGCTTTTTCGTAGTAACGCGCGTCGCGGTCTTGTAAAGTACATCGTTGTAAAATGACATCGCAGTTTTGTTAAATCGCATTGGCTTTAATTGAAGATTGTTCGTCGCGGAAATGAGGCACACTCCCGCTAAAAATCGATAACCCTGTTTGTTGAATATCACGATATACTTGTTTGCTTACTCATACGGGGAAAATCGTATACATAGTTTTACCGAATCAATCTTTAATCCATTAGGATCTAGATATCGAGTGGGGTAATCCTAGACTGCTACTTATAAGGAATTAATAAATAGAACCATTATAGAACCAAGATAGAACCATCGTGGCCCGTGTGGAAATCTCTTAAAAGTCTCAACGCAGAGGTCGGTAGATGCAAGGAAAATTTGTTCACGAACGATAAAACTTGCGTGTGCGGTGCTATACTACAAACCATGCGCTACCTTTTATGCTGCCCTTTGTGCCCTGACACCTGTACAATGAAAGACCTCTACGAAGCCATTGAAAACGCAGCGCGCTTGGCCAGTTTTCGGGTGTCTAAAATATAACGCTTTTACACCATCGACTCGCTAAAACGAAGAATAGAATTTGACGTAATAAATAACAAAACGCTTTGTTATTTCTTTCATGACATGGAAGCGCGGAAACCATGAGATATCTATCCGACGATTACTCCAGATTTGAGTAAGTTATTTTGGGCGCACAATAAATGTGTCGCTTCCTCTATTACATCCCAGATTAGATGAACACAATTTTATATTATGATTCAGAGCCCCGTGATTCCGTCTCGTATAATAATACGAGAGAAAATGCGAAAATAAATTCAAACGTAGCTAATAATGTTGTGAGGCGTCACCATTAATAAATCAGTTTTATTAAAAACTCATATAATTAAATCCAACTCTACATCAAAAGCTTGCGCTTTCTGACACGCAAACATGTTTATTTATTTACGAGACCACTATCATTATGTTTTTGTTTATAAATGTGTCCTACCCTACTGTAATTTGTTACAAGGAAACGGCGCTCTCCGACATTAAAGTTATTTATCGGTAAAATATGTTTATCAAACGAAGTCTGTAGCTGTAAGTAATGTTTTTCACGAAAACTATATAAGAGGGCAATTTTGCGCTAAATGTCGTGTACGGTCGCGGAAACTGAAACATGACCCACTTTGAAAATCTAAAAATAAAAATTACCTAAGGTAGTGTCATTCATCGTCATCATCATGTCAGCCGTAGGATGTCCATTGCTGAACTAACGCCTTCCCTTACACCAATCGCCGGTCGAGCACTGAATCAAGCCAAATATGCTATACAAAATTTCTATGAAACAGCCAAGCCATACTTTCTGAATAAAATGTAGGGTTTGAAGAGTTTGGGGCTGGGCTATTCATTAAGCCTGATAAAAACCCTTGTGAGCTTACTGGGCTTGACGAACCCATTTTAATGAAATGTTTTTTATCATTTTGTAGTATTGAGACTAGTCTCCTTTCTAGCTTGCATACTAAATGCATGCTTTCTACCACTTCGGTAAGTTTAATTTCTTAAACAAATGTGGAGGGTAAAAGTTGCAGATTTCTTAACTTATTTCTTATTTTTGAACAAATCGTATCTGGGGCTGCCCTCTGCCCAGTATCTACATATAAAATTTAGAATTTCTAGCACTATAAGAATTGTCCTATATCCCAGTGTTTAATTTTATATACAGACCAACTTATGGGGAACTCCTTTATGGGGTTGGAGGGTAAAAGGCACAGACTTTTTAATTTTTTTGTTGTCTGTGTGTACCTAAACCAAATTCCAGTTTCCTGTAAATACCTAGATATCGTCTTAGAGTTAACTGATTCCTCATGGATTTCCCCAGACCGCCGCGACGCCAGTCGCGTCGCGGCGTCGGCGGTGGCGTTCGCGACACTACAACACTACATCATTATAATTTGGCAACGGGCCACTCATAGATTATCTAACGGGCGAATATTACAGAGCGATAGGTAATTACGTATCAGTATTAAGTATATACCACCAAGCCAACCAAGGTCACCGACATACCTCAAAGGATTTCCAGACTGAAGTGGCAGTGGGCAGGGCACATAGCTCGAAGAACAGATGGCCGATGGGGCAGTAAAGTTCTCGAGCGGCGACCAGTACCGGAAGACGCAGCGTGGGTAGGCCTCCTATAAGGTGGACCGACGACGTGGTAAGGATCGCAGGTACCAGCTGGATGCGGAAAGCAGAGGACCGGCCTTTGTGGAGATCTCTGGGGGAGGCCTATGACCAGCAGTGGGTGTCTTCTGGCTGATATGATGATGATGATGATTAAGTATATAGGGAGACATTAAATTATTCTTGATACCAAAGGGTAGGCTCGTGATAACAAATAAATTTTACTATGGCACCAACTCTGAATTCGCGAAAAGAATCAGCTGTTTTACACGTCTTAAATTTTGTATGAAATAGCTAGACGTTTTAGTTTTCAGACTTGGCACCAAGAATAAGCTCTTTGTTATTACGAGCATATGCATACCCCTAGGTATTAAGAACTAATTTTAAAGTTAGGGTTTTACGTAAATTGGATGATATATGTCGATAATTAGGAGTAGGACACCACGCCCACAAAGTCGCACGGGGCCAGCTAGTTAATTATAATTTTAAAACTATGAACGTCGTCGTATCGACGTATTGACGTCGCACATTAGGACCAACGCAAAATTTAGCGAATGGAAATTCTTTTTCTACAAGTGCTTAGAATGGAATGAGTTGAAATTAGTTTTAAACGTTAGTGATCAATCAAATCAAATCAAATCAAAATTTCTTTATTGATTAGGACATTAAATATCTCTTTCAATCGTCAAAAAGGAGGGGGGTAGGAAAGTAGGAAGGAAACACACAGTGACACGCTGACCGCCCTATGTCTCTAGATAAACGTATCCCTCGCCAACCACAACCGAACCGGGCTCCCGGTTAGCTATATTATATTATATACTCGTAGGTATGTCTAGTATAATTAAGAAAAACCACCTAAAACTACAGCAAGAGTAAGCCAGTCCACCAAGGCAGCACCCGTTCACGAGTATAACGCAGGGCCCAGCCATCGTCCAATTCAACCATATTTGAGGGAAAAGAGCGACCCGGCCCCCACGCCACCGCCAGACAGACTTTTAAGTGAGCGTGCATCACACATGCTGCATGTGATAGGTAGTTGCTCCCACCCTACTCTATCCTATCCCTACCCTATCGCTACCTTACCCCTACCCTATCCTACCATTGCCTTAACCCTACCCTACCACTACCTTACCCCTACCCTACCACTATCTTACCCCGACCCTACCACTATCTTACCCCTACCCCACCCTATACTACCTTACCGCTATCTTACTCCTACCCTACCCTACCCCTACTCTAACTACTACCCTACCCCTACCCTAGCGCAGACAGGAGACACCATGTGTGGGAGAGGAAGGAAAATTAACGCCGCTTCCAAGGTGGTTCTCTGTGGGGGAAAGAAACGGCAAGAAACCCACAGAGCCTACGTTAATTCTTTTTTTTTTTAAACATGTCTTATGTACTAATACATTATTTGTCCTATATACTATCTTAAAAGTAAATACCTGTATAGAACAGCAGTTCAGTCCCATGGACTTTTGTCATTTACATATTCAGATATACTATAATAACTTTTTTGACATAATTTGTTTTTTATAGCGACTTTAAATTTATTCAATGGTAAATTCTGAATATCTGTTGGAACCTTATTATAAAAGCGTACACATTGACCCATAAATGATTTGTGGACTTTGGCTAGACGACAAGCACCAGCAACAAGCTTATCTTTATTTCTCGTATTAATATTATGAACATCACGATTCTTCTTAAATAAGTGTAAATTTTTATGAACATACATTAAGTTCTCATATATATATTGTGACGGCATTGTCATTATATCGATATTCCTGAATTTATCTCTTAGTGAAGTTCTAGGTCTCAATTGATAAATCGCGCGAATAGCCCTTTTCTGCAATACAAATACATTGTGCCAGTCGGCAGCGTGTCCCCACAGCAGTATGCCATAGGCCATAATACTGTGGAAATAACTAAAGTAAACTAATCTTGCTGTAGCCTCGTCAGAAATACTCCGTATTTTCTTTACAGCATATGCTGCAGAACTTAGCCTTTTCGCCAATTTATCAATGTGAGGACCCCATTGCAATTTATTATCCAGGGTAAAGCCTAAAAATACTGTAGAATCAACAAAATTCAAATTTTCGCCTTTTATTTGTACATTAGTGGGCACTGATCTAACATTTGGCAAAGAGAATTTTAAACATTTTGTCTTCTTGCCATTCAGTAATAAATTATTAACCGTAAACCAGTTTACCACTTCTGCAATAGCCTTGTTCACGTCTTCATATGTTAATTGTTGTCTTTTTACTTTAAACACTAAAGATGTATCGTCCGCGAACAAGACAATTTCATGGGCATCTTTTACAAAGTACGGTAAGTCATTTACATAAACAAGAAACAAAAACGGGCCCAAAATAGATCCCTGGGGGACACCCATAGAGACAACAGACCCTATAGATCTCTCTCCGTTCACATCAACTTTTTGAATTCTATGACTCAAGTATGAATTTAGCAAGTTCAGGGCCAAGTCCTTTATTCCATAATGTTGTAATTTCCTGACCAAAATGTCATGATTAACGCAATCAAAGGCTTTGGATAAATCACAGAAAACCCCTAAGGCATCACGTGATTCCTCCCACGCCCCAAAGATATGTTTAATAATTTCTAGAACTGACTTCCTTGTTTAAATATGATCCATGGATACTTGAAATGTAACCGACCACCGAACTACTTTCAACTATTTTCACTATTTTTTATAATTATATATTTTGATGCATGATACTGATTTCCCAATTGTAGACCGGACTCTATCGGTGTTACCAATGTGATTTAAAAAAAAAATGTTTCATGCTTAAAATCAAAATTGAAAACCGTTCGAATTGATGAAGTGCTTTTTTAAATTCAAATTTTGTTGTGACATGGAGATTTTATTATGATTATTGTAGTCGCAATAAAAAATATTGATATTTTATTAACAACTTCAAATCGTCAATTCAGTATGATTCAGTAGAATTTCACTAAATATACCTCGGTTTTTGACAGCAAATTTTTATATGTGAACCATATCGATTCATACTTAGAAAATTTTTTTCGTCACAGAGAAGGAGGTATGTTGTAAAGAGAAGTCTAAAATTAATAAATCTTTAATCTTAAAACAGTATATAATTGATCACTTTAAGCATCCTCTTCATACTTTGTGTACCGTCATCAAAATAGTCGCAGATATTAAAAATCAATTTACACTTAAATGAAAACGTAGTAACTATTGCAAGCGTAATTTTTTGGATAACAATGAGACCCTGTTATCATTTGGTATTTCAGGTCTCCATATATATTTTATATTTTTGGACTATGAGTATTTGCATATTTCTTATCATTATACATTAAGCGTTGGCAAATGAGAAAGGACAAAAGAGCAGATTTTGTAGACAGAAATAGAGAGTTCGAGAAAAATTGCTAAAAGAAATGGGTCTATTAGTGGATAACCCCAAACCTGGATTCGACAATACTAATGATGGAAACACGGCACGCAATTCATCTTTAGTATCACACTTGACAGAGTAGTAATTGAGAGACTCGATATATGGAGTAGTTTGGGTTATTTTGGAAACAATAGCTTGTGGAATTCCTATTAATGTTCAGGAGTTTAAGGAGTACAGTTTTGCTACAGCAAAACTTTATGTAGACTGGTATTATATACCCGAAACAATGCACAAAATACTTAAACATGGGGCAGACATAGTAAGTCACGTAGCACTGTTAGACAAATGGGCTATAATAAGACGACGCTTAGTCCAAATCACTTTAAAAAAAAACTCTTTACGTCAACTTATGCCATGTCTTTTATCCGTCATTAAACGTCATAGAAATCAACGTCAAGAATTTATTTATTTATTTAACCATTTATTGTGCACAAAGAAAGTTCACATCACTGTATGTTTCCATAGACAACTCCACAGCTGCATTTCCATAGATCACCCTAGTGTTACAAGATTGGGCCCTTTATTCGTCATTCTGGCGAAATTTGTAATTTTTATATTGTTTTATATACAATCAAAAATTTGGGAATTCTCCATATTGTTATAATCTTTTCATAAAATTATATTATTTAGGCGAAAAATAATTTGAGAACTGAGTAACGGAACACCTATCTGACAATCCTGGAGACCTCACTTCACAGGAGCGGCCTATTTGACGCCTTTTTACATAAAAAGTACAGCGCCAAAAACTTATCTAACCTATACCTATTGGACAAATGTCAGAGGATGCACAACAATCGCTACATAAAGATATAAAACATTACAGGAAATAACAAACGAAAATCTTTTCGATTAAATACGATGACCGATTTATTGGACATGGAAATGATAACTTCTGATAAAAAGATAAGTAGCGTGAGAATCGTATCCTTATTATTCCTTTATCAACAGACTAGTGGGCCCGGCGCGACTTCGTTCGCTTGGAATTCTACCCCTACGCTACACCTATCCTATCATACCCCACGCCTACCTAGGAGCCCTACACCTACCTACCCTTTTTTTTTATACAAACTTTGCCTGACAATTACAAAGCAGCCGTGTTGAAATTATACGCGAACATGGACACCTTGGATTATATTGGGATGAATGAATTGTTATCACGTTTTTATACAAAGTAGCATGTTTATTAATGTTTATGACATCGTCGTATTGGGTTGACCTGTAAAGGCGTATGATTAAATCATAAACGAAAAAATATTATTGCAATTTTCCCACTGAACTCTAACTTTTCGAACCGTATGTTACTCACTAATAATGTAGCTTTCTACAGATGATAGAATTTTTTAAATCGACTATGTAGTTTTTGAATTTATCCATTACAAACAAAGAAATGGACAAACAATCAAATCTTTCCTCTTTATAATATAAGCATAGATGTTTTGTCTTTGAATTGAATGATTCAATGATTAAATGAAAAATTAAATGAAAAATGAAAAATCCGACCCATCAAGGAAACGAATGGAGGTCCGGATGATATAATTACGTAAATTTGCATTTTATGGCATTCCAAATTTTATTGTTGTCAAAACATATTATTCACAATGCAAATTAATTTGCTTTGCTTTTCCTCAAATAACACCAACACCTGTACTGACGCTGTAGCTGATGTCATACTGCAGGGCACGGAATGTTTTATCCCATCCTCTGTAGTCTGCCTCGGCGGCAAGAGTCAGCCCTGGTAATACAGGCCTAGTGTTAAGGCTACTCGCCTCAAGCAGAATGCTTTTCGTGCCTGGGCAGTGGCTCGGGCCCACAAGGACCCAAACACCCACCATTTGAAGAAAATAATGCTGTATCAAGGTCTACAAAGAGGATAATGGCTAAGAGGATAATGGCTAAATTCAAATTCATCAGCTACCCATCTGCGGTGTGAGGTGTGAGGGCACAATGCCTGAAGTTCGTTTCACACACAAAATAATAAGACGTGTTCTTCTCTCCCTGGAAGTCCAGTGGGCCTGTCAGCATTCCGGCTATTGTTCTTAAAAAATGCGCTCCCGAGTTGTCTCCTGTGCTAATGCGCTTATTCGAGCTTTCCTACTCATCTGGAACGGTGCTGTCTTCGTGGAAGCTAGCCCATGTGCAACCGATACCCAAGAAGGGTGATAATTCAGATCCATCAAATTACAGGCCTATAGCAGTAGCCTCCTTGCTCTCTAAGGTGATGGAGCGAGTAATCAATATCCAGCTCCTTGGATACCTATAGGATCACCAGCTGATCAGTGACCGTCAATATGGCTTTCGTTGTTGTCAGACAGGATTCTAAACTGAACTGAACTTAAGGGGGTTTTATAAAGGAAACTAAATATGGGGTGTAAAAAGTATAAAATGTATATTAGTAATAAAAGTAAACAGTATAAAAAAATCAATAAAACAACATAACTGAAGAACATTTCGGAAAGTTCCGGAACAAAAGTTGAACAGTACATGTACAATTGTACATATATCATGAAATACATGATATAAAAGGCATTATGGTTAAATTAGCACACTACTACAGTAACAGTAAGTATATTTAACCAAACAGGTAACCAAGCAAAAGCATAGCATGTACGAACGGCTATGGATGGTGGGTTCTTGACATGGGGATTTCAGGTAAATAGCGGGCTGGATAATTGTACAGGATGCCAAAGGATGATGGGGCAGGCCGAGTATCGGCCGGGTGCTGGCATAAAGACTGCCAGGGGCTGTGAGCAGATCCCATTTTCAGAAAATGTTTGGTGGCTTGGCAAAATGTTAATAAACTTGTTAAAATGTTATTGAAAGCTCCCGACTCCAGGATATGAAGCACTCCCTCCGCTTCTCCATATCTGGGGAAGACGGTAGGAATGGCAGGGATTAGGATCGGGTGGAAAACGAAGGAGGAAAGCTAGTGTGTCCAAAAAGCGACAACCGAATATTTGGTTATAAACTCACCTGACTTTCGTCAGCAAACATCAATAATTATAGTTTTGGTCACCTCCACCACACATTTTAAAAGGAAACTTGTTGTGAAAAAAGTTTGTTGTCAAAAGAAAACAAAAAATGAAAACGTACCACCCGCCGTGGGCTGGGTATTCATCCCTACTACGTAGACTATATGTTGGTTACCACGCTACAGTACGCACAGTGTTTCCTTTGGACTATGACATGGATTCGTTCAAGAGGTATATTAGAGGTCGCTTCAGAGGCGGGCAACGCATTGGTAACTCCCCTGGTGTTGCTGATGTCCATAGGCAGCGATGACCACTTTCCATCAGGTGGCCCGCTTGCCAGTTTGTCTGCCGTATAACAAAAAAAAATACTATTAAAATTTTTGGTTTCCAAGCAGTACGAAAACATTAGAAAAAATGGCGTTTGCTGCATAGTCAATGAAATTATTAAATATATCTGCCGTCGTCTTGGCGCTATGTCTCGGTTGCGCTCGCGCGCACACACACAAGGGCCCAGGATCCGCCATCATACTCTTCGTGGCCTACTTCGCTCGGTCTTCGGCATCCATGGTGGTGAGTCCCGTACTTACTTCCCGTATATTTATTTGCTACGTAATTTGCCTGGGTGCGCAAGACGTGGCCATATCATCGAAGGCGGCACTCTTGCAGCTTATCTGCGATGTCACGGACTATAAAGCTACCTCGAATGTGGACAATACGAACGCGATCTTTCAGTGAAACTCCACACATCCACCGCAGCATCCTCTGTTCCGTGACGCGCAGCTTCTGCTTGTGTCGCTGTAGTAGGGACCAAGTCTCGCTGCCGTATAGGAAAGTAGGTCCAATGATGGTCTTATAGACCTGTTCCTTTAGCTTTATCGGCATTTTAGGGTCACAAATGACAGCTGTCACTTCCCGCCATTTGTTCCAAGCCGCGCATCCGGGATCGCAGGTCTCCGGTTGCGATAAGTACAGGATCCCAAGTATCTGGTCTGAACTGTACTCATCTGTACGCTTGACTTCGTCTTCGCCTATGCGCACGGGTAGGGGTTCTGGCCTGCAAGGCCAAGTTATTATGTACTCTGTCTTCACCACATTATACTTCAATTATTTGTTTCTAGCTACGTTGTTTGCAGAACATACTCTCTGCTCTATTTGCCAGAGAAAAAGTTATTAAAATATCTTACTTAGGTAGTTAATTAAGTACACTACTTAATGAATTATATTGTAATTACCTATGCGTCTTCTATTATGCGTATTCGAGATTGCGATATTTACTCCTGCGTTTACAACTCTGCGAGTTTACAATAACCAGTCCTCCACAAATACGGAGTAGGCTCGCCCAGCAGGGGGCGGTTACGCACTATTGACGGGTGTGGTATGATGCTATGTGCTCTAATACACTAATACAGATAAACATAAGAGCTCTCCCAAGTCACATATAATACAGTGACAGACTTACAAATTAATTCCTAGCACGACACTTGGCAATGTTTTCAACGTAATAACTCTAACACAGCTCAATTAGGCAAGACCTAAGTCCTAACTCATACCTACGTGCCACCAACATTTCGATCGCTTCTTTTGCGGCGCCTTTCGTGAGCGAGTGAGATGGCAAGTCATAAGCAATATCATTTAAGTTAGACTAGTAGCTAGGGGGTTTTTATATGTGTACTGTGATAATGCCACAAAGTAAGAAAAACGGCCCGACTACAAATAAAAGACATTTCAATAGAAAAAACAAAACAATTGAGCGCGACAATGACAATGCTGAAAGTGGAGTAAAAAGGAACTAACATAACTGCGGTAATTAGCGAAACTATACTGAAGAAAAGACTACTGATGCCGCCCCCCTCGTTGTCATTATTATCGCTGTAAATACAACTAGTTCTAGACTGTACTAGTTCGGCGCCAACATTCTTTCCGACCTACCGCCGCCGGCGCCGTCTACATTTTGGCACTGAAACTGCGGTAAATTTAACTGAAATTATCTTATTGTCATAATACTAACCATTAGCGTTGGTATTTACGTTAAATGTCAAAGAGCAACTGAACGAAGCAGACTGGAATTATAAAGCGTATCATTGAAACACACAGACAGGTCTGCGATTCCAGGATTGATTAGTAGAAAACAATAGGGAAGTTAAATAATCACACGGCTGAAAAAAGTGTCGGTATATAAGATCTATATTTTGTTATTAAACAATTTGAGTAAAAATAGTAGATACCTATGCTTCGGTTGTCAATAATTATCTTTGCAGATCAAATAAGATAAGCACATCTCAACATAACTCAGGCAATGGACGGAAGAGGAAGAGGACTGAGCCGGGGTTCAGGGTATTCCCTGGCTTGGTAACTGCTTATCATCCTGTTGGCGAGACAAGTCATAAAACGATGGGATCGTAGAGACGACCATTGAGGCCGTTACCGCAGACCGGAAGCGGTAATAAATTAAACCCATTTATCACAACATGAGGGATATTTGTGGAGTTAAGTACTTTGTCCAGCTGTGGATGTGGTTTCTCTGATAATAGTGATGACTATAACTATCTTCTTCTTGGCCGATAAAATCTTCTTCTTCGTGGTCGCTTGTGGGCAGATGTCACTCGCCTCAAGAGTTCCTGCAATTTTAACCGGTCTTCCCGGTACACTTATGCAAGGGATTCAAATTAGATTTGAACTGGTCGGTCCGGTCCAGAGTATATTGGGCCCATTTCATAGAAAATTAAAAAATTTGCGTGTTTCATTTCTTAGTAGAACGATGCGCTTTCTAATATTTTAAGTGATAGTCTGAGCTGATGAGAAATATGATGTCCCCATAAATAGGTCAGGTTCTTAATTATTTTCTACATTGTTCACCCAATGCTCATTCTGTGTAGGTAGTGCTCTTCGGTTTACAGAACACCTAATCTAATAACACTTGCATGCTTACATCATCAGTGTTAGACAATATGTGTCGTCTATTTCTGACATGAAAGCAGTGGACGCTCTGTTTTTATTTGTCTACTCGACAACCCGCTGGAGAGTCCAGTGGTGGACTCGGAAACCTCGCAAACAATAGTGGGAATGCGAGACAATTGTGTGACAATAGCAATTCTAGATACATTTGAAGTTGTATCAAGTTCTGTATGTCGTTGAGAGTTAATATAAAACGTTCGCAAGTTTGTTACTATTGTGACCCATTTTCCTGTGAAGACGATTTGGCAGACTTCTTGAATGTTTCGTGTCCGAAAGTTTTGATGTACTTACGGACTTATATCTACAATTACAAGTAAAATGCTTTGTTCAACCAAATACATATCTTAGTACCTATGTCATACTTAGGTACTTATACAGATACCTCCGGACCCTCCGGTGATACCATGGACGAAAGATGCTTTAATTATATGTGGGTGGTATTTAGTGGTCTATTATGGATGCCATAACCCCCATATATAGGTACCTACTCAATTGGTGTTGTGCATTAAGTCCACAATATGTCTTGCAGCGTCTCTGCGCCGTCTAGATATTAGGGCGAAAAGCCGGCGTAAAATTAGCAGAGAAATAGCCGTCGGGCATATTTCAGCCACTTTACGGGCGGGGCGACAGCGCAGGGCTGCCACCGAGCTATTCCCGACGGGATTTATTATTGGTCCTAGACGCAGGGCGGGCGCGGCGCTGCGCGGGAAGATGTCGCATTTGGGTTGTTCAAGGGTTACGAGATAGTTCCTAATGGGCCACGAAGACGGAGACACGAACACGGGGTAACAAACGGGTTTCGAATATAGTTCCTAACTCGTCAACCTCCCATTCTTAAGTTGACAAGCATTTCCTTTATTGAAACTTTTAGTGTTAAGTACGGAGATTATGAGTATTTTTTACTTGTTGCTTTGGAGCAATTTGACATCAAATGCTTTTAAAAAGGAACGAATCACTACGTCATCAACCTTAAAGTAATAACAAAGATTGTTCCTATGTTCCAATTGTTACACCTGTTTTGTATCCAGTTTGAAGCAGCAGGGTGTTCGGTCGGTGGTAACTAGTGACGGAGAGCCGTCAAGCCTCGTTAGCCAGGAGGTTGGCTTTATGATTGATTATTGGACTAATAAGATCTGATGTTGGTTTAAAAGCGTCCGTCGGGGATACGCTGCCCCTACGCTGATTAGTTCAATCGTTTATTCTCGCTGGCAGCGCGTTAAATTGTTTAACTGATGGTTTTAATTTCAGTTTCTCAGAAGGGTTAACGATTTTTAAATCCTTCATGTTCGATGAAGACATGTATTGCATATGTTGGTCGGTCGGTTGTCTGTCCGGCATTCATAATCAACTGGATGTATTGTAAATTAGTTATAACACAAAAATAAACGATTTTTATTTGAGTATAAAGTAGAGAATCTACAACAAAATCTAGGTTTGTTGTTTGCAATTTTTTAAATATTTATTATTGTGAGCCGTTGATTAGTTTCCGTAAGTAAACATGTCGGTGCACTAGATCTAGATTTTTTGTTAATAGCCAACAAGCTCCTGCTTCGCCAAAAGTTTAGCTCACTACGTCATTTGACCCACATAAATTGCTTTCAGACGTACCTACTTACCAAAAATATTAAACCGTATAATATTGTATGGAAGTGGCAACCCTTGCAGTGACAGTAAGGTATGTTTTTAATAATATTGGCTATCTCTTAGATTGGCTCTATTGGGTTTGGAGGCGGAAGCACCACAACTCATGGCATCAGTGAAATTGGGCTGCAGACGCTGACTCATAGCACGCCGTGTTTATTAAACCCGACGCCAATTTCATCTCTGGCTAGGTCGTGTTTCAAACACCACGGAGATTTTCTAGGAATTTTCGCCATACGCGCCGTGTCACTGCTCTTGTGGTTCGGACTTTCGGACATTGTGTGTTACTCGCTTAGAATTACGAAATTAGCGTAAATTATTTCAGCCAGCCGATCTAAACCAATAATGAATGAACCACTAGCTTCTGACAAATATGCAGAAAGAGTGAAATGAATGAAAGATGTAGAATGCTCTCGTTCCGTTCACTTTGAATTTTGGGATATTTAATCCCTAAGTCCCTATCCCATTCACACGTTTTCTTTGTCCATTCATGCCGATCCGCTGTGATCTGCACGCAATCCACACTCTTTATCACACAATCCATCCATTGCGGAATAATTAATGGGCTGTTAACTAAAGCAGTGTAAATTTTCATCAAAATCCTTTCACTAGTTATTGGATGAAAGAGTAACAATTATCTAGAAACCAATCCATCTATTCTTAAACAAAATTGCCGTATTTATAATATAAGATTAGTAAT
Source organism: Blastobasis lacticolella (assembly GCA_905147135.1). Lineage (NCBI taxonomy): Eukaryota > Metazoa > Arthropoda > Insecta > Lepidoptera > Blastobasidae > Blastobasis > Blastobasis lacticolella. The sequence goes on along the minus strand of LR990053.1, from coordinate 13,372,264 downwards.
ATAAGATAAAGAACGCCACGTGATTTTACGGTATAGGAAAATGGATGAGGAAACTTGTACATAGGTCAGAAGAAGATTAGGTATTACAAACGTTGACCTACTTAACGTAAAAAATAACGGAACAAAATATATAAACATAGTAAAATGATTTTGCAGTGGAGATAAGCTACGACATAAATTCAGTCTTGCTGAAATACATGTAGCAACTGCACCGTGCCAACTGAAAGTGTGCTCGTGAATTTTTTGTGGCTGTGATAGTAGCTTTATTCTTAGATTTGATGTATCTCTCAGATAACAAATTTATTTGTATTTTATAGCTTTCAGATGCGGCGCTAGTAAGACGGTAGGTAACAAACACTATGTCAACACAGCCCATACGATCTAGCCGAAAGGAAGAACTTTCGGGAGATTCTGTTGCCAATTACACAAGGGAATGGTGTGTGGAAGAACGAAGAGGTGGAACAACTGGTCTCTGAAATCAATATTTTGAATGAAATGAAGCCACGGCCACGTAAAAAATATGGGCGATCATTGCACCGTACGGAGAGCATCTATAAGATTCACTTTATACTTTGATGTCGCGAGGTGATGTGTCCGCGCCTCCACCGCGTCTCTTATAAGATGCGACGCGTGTCGCCTGGAGGCGCGGGGCAATACTCCATACAGCAAAAACGACCTTTCTTTTAGGTTTCTTTGATTATTCGCCTTCACCGTGTCTCTTCTGTATATTCATTCGACCGTAGAGCTCCAAAAATAGTTAACGGAATATTATGTTTTCTGTGTGAAATATTTTCTGGTTAAATTTTGCACAATTTTAAGGTTTTTATTTTTTTTATTATTGTTTGTGTATTATAGTAATAATCATGTACATATAAATAAATAATTTACATCATTGTCTAACTAAATAATTCAGTCTAACATTAAATCCACTTGCTGTTTTATATAAAGACAAAAATTAATAACCGGAATTGGAATAAAATTCTGATTATAATAGATTAAACTCACACTCAGACAAAAAATATTTACTGACCTTATACATATACCTAGGTTAAAAGGCTGCACATACTGAAGGACCGGTTATCTACCTTATAAGATGGGATTAGTAGATGGCGTGGTTCACCACCGTAAAAAGAATATACATAGTCCAAGTGACGTAATCAACACAATGGAAGCTATAAGCCGGCCGGCAGTCGCTTATGGCTTTATTAGGCCCGTAGGTTTATGCCAGACTAAACGCAGGCCGCAGGGGGTTATGTATTAAACAGAAGTTAATAACGAATATATCGTAGGTATCTACTTTTGGTACTCTGGGCAACTAAACTATAAACCCACAGCCGGTCCTTGGAAAAAGAAAGAAGTTTCACGGTGAACGTTGATAAATTCCTCTTTTCCTGAAACATTTGTCGTGATAAAAGCCGGGCATCGACGTCTAGGACATCAGGATTAGAGAGAGCGGATTCAGTGCCGGTCTTTGAGGATTATATTATGCCTTTTGAAGAATCACATCATTGTTATACCGCCAAAACCGGCACAACGACTTAAAGGTATAAAATTCGTTCGTCTAGTAGGCCCGTGGCTCGTGCTGTCGCGGCGGTGACTCACTCACTAATCCAGCAGCATGTCTTCGGCTAATTGACATTTATCTGCGGCCGTCGCGACGGACTGATGACTTTATTCGACACCGGTTTAAGCGAGTTAATGGAGTGTAACGTGCTTTGTACTCTTTTCGTAGGTAAAATTCGTAGTGGCGTAATAGGAAAATAAGTTTTCCTTTCTGTATTCGAGCCGAGAGAATCTTTGGGATGCCTACTCTTCTATGTATATAGTATAAAACAAAGTCGCTTTCCGCCGTCTGACCCTATGTATCTATGTACGCTTAGATATTTTAAACTTCGCAACGGATTTTAATGCGGGTTTTATAGAGTTACTCAAGAAGATTGTTATAAGCAAGAAAAAAAGGTTAGGTAAAGGGGTAAGGAGTAGGCGAACGAAGTCGCGCCGAGTCAACTAGTTTTTACAAATAGTTTTTTTTTTCGCACATTGATATAGCAAAAAATTACTAACTAACACTTTCCTTTGGAAATTTTTATATTAAAACTTACTTTGACGTTGAATTGTAAAGGAAGATTACAATTATCGTATATCACGTCATGATGAAAGATCGTTTTCCACCAGCGATCCATGAAGCGAAAATAGTCTCGATTAGTTGAATAAACTCACTTAATTTTGATCAGTCGAATTGTATTTTATTTTTTGTATTGTGAATAGGATTATACCTAAAGTTCAAAATACTTTTTGTTTCAGACTATTTTTCCCACTTCCGTTTTACTGATGTGTCGCATATTTTGTTTTTGTCATAGAATACGACTGTAGTTATTTACAGATTTGCTCCGAGTTAAAATAGTATTTCTAGGTGTTGCAAACTACATTTAGGACAGATGTACTGGACTGGAAGTCTATGGTCAGTCTGTATTTTTGAATAAATATTTGGAAAAGGTGCATCGTTTCCTAGACTTCTGACGGCATCGCTCGTTGGCTCGTTTTCGTGGAAATTAAAATTCGGTTGGATTGCTTTTGTTACAAACACTAGTATTTAAAGCATTTACGTTGTTTGAAGCTGCTAAGTTTTAAGTATTTTGTTTTGTCTTGTGTTGGACATGTCTGCCAGTAATGTTTGGAGGTCTCGAAAGACAAAGCCTGCATCGTAATACTACCGCCATCACGGGGTGTTTTCTTGTTTCTTTTTTTCATTTATCACATATTGATGGAGCGAGGCTTATGGGAAATCATGTGGAAAGTGATAACCGCTGCCCATAGACACCCACAACGAGTGTTCAGGCGTTTCGGCCCGGTCTGGTATGGCCCACGGGCCGCCTGACTAATTAAACTTATTAATTTTCCTCAAGCATTTGGGACAGCTGTTAAAAATATTTTAATAAAATGTTTTCCCCGCCTGTCCTAAAATCATTTGTAAAGATATTTTTAACTGCGAACCCAGATGCCTGACGATAAATATTAATTTAATGCATCAGTCGTTTCGGCCCGCGGGCCTAAACCAGGCCGGGCCGAAACGCCTCAACACTGCCCCCAACACCTGGGGTTGTGAATGTATTTCCGGCAAGAATTTTACAAATAAATTCCGGTCTTTCAGATACGTGTAGCCTAGTTACTTGAAGGTTTAACAGCGCGTCACGTTTAAAGTCGTAACTGTTTTATAATAACGGTTGTCGCGTGGCATCTATCTCAAAAATCTCAAAAAGTGGTGCGCGCGAGGCCACAGGGTCCGGCTTACCCATGATCCAGGACTTTTCAGATCTAATAATTACAGTGGAGCGACTGACATCTGACCTCCGTGACCCTGCCACCAGGGAAGCCTGACCAGATTGGATCATGGTCACACATTTAGTCGCATAAATGTTCTGGTTTCATGACGATATTTTCCCTCAAATTCATAGAGTTACATTACTCAGAAAAGAGTCATTGGTACATGGCCGCAGTGGGATTCGAACCCAGGTAACTCTCGCTCACTAGTCGGATACCTTAAGCACTCGGCCACCGACGCTCCCATCTATATCAAGACAAGACAAGACATTGGAATTCTCTTCCGCACGAAGTGCGTGACAGCCAGTCTATTGCCATTTTCAAAAAGCGTGTAAAAGAGTTTTATCTATCTCAGAGTGCTCCTAAGTTGTAGATAATGTATATGTATGTAGTATATAGTATCGATATGTATGTATGTATGTGTATGTATATATTTGTAGGTATTTATGTGTATAAGTAGAATGAATATACTTATATATATATATGCCTTTTTAGAGATAGGTAATATTGTGCACGTCCTATCGGCGTCTCATGATCACATCACGCTTCCGAAGGCCTGCTGGAAGAGATTTCTTTTAGAAATAAGTAGCGCCTGTTGTGCCATTTATTACTTTGCCTGTTTTTCACGATGTATTTCCTGTGCACAATAAACTGTTAAATAAATAAACTGTTAAATATATGTTGGTATATTTCATTAAGATAAGGGTTGACTTTTTGTTGTAGTTGGACAATGTGAAGAACCAATTCTTTGTTAGCTACTTTATTTTTAGGATTTATTGCTGATATTTATTAAGTCCTTTCACACGCCTTTCACGTCCTGGATATCACACGCCTAAATACACAGGATAATTATATCACTAATAATACACCGAATATTAGTCATAAAATTAATGAAGCTGTGCTAATAGTCCACAGTTGGCCGCATCGAATGGAATCAAAACGTTCACGTCCAGCCAGCGCCCCGGGGTGACGGGCGTCAAAACACTGCAGAGGCCACAAACAAACCTCGGCTTGGTTACAGGAATACGCTGAGCTATTTCGAATCACAAACACTTTACTAGCGGTAAGTCGGCATAAATAAGCGGGTATCTTTGCGCTTGGCCGTTTTATCGGAAGTTAAAAAATCTCTACTGAAAATAAGAAATTGGTAATGGCGTCTTTTATGCTGCTGCACTATATAATATAGTGTTGAGAAGAAGTACCTAGAGGAACTATACATCATATTTTTGTTTATGACGTAGTTAAACAGAACTTCAGCTTTAGGTGGTAGACTATATTTTTCACCGCCTGTACCTACACTGTCATGAATATGTTGGCGACTGGGTTGAAACATAAGTGCGGCCCTCAGTCTGGTCAAGAAACTTTAAACTGGCCACGACATGATTATTTACATTTGACACAAAAAAAAAGTACATAAAACACGGAGACAATTATAGGGTTCCCAGTGGCACTTTTCGTGGGCATCCAGCGTAAATGGACCCTCCTCAGCATAATGTTATGGCCGCTTGCCGCGAACCACAACGCTGGTTTTCAATGGGCCCCGTTATATCCCACCAACACTGCACCGTCAAGCAAGCAATACCCACATCAAATAAATACCTACTATCTAAATAATAAAATGAATTATAGAACAAACATAAATAAAATAGTCAAAAAGCCAAATGTCGCAATATATATAGATATAAAATGTATGAAGTAAATAAAATAAACTAATTGGATATGATTTTTGACAGTGGTTGTGTGAACTCAAACTATCATGACGTAACGATTTAATGTTAGTTGCCTGGGTAGTTTAGGAGGACGTAGTTCATATAGGGAAACCAATAAAATTTCGTTGGAGACGTGACGTTACAAGATAGTTAATATATTAAACAAAATTTAAATTATACATAGTATTAAACAAAATTTAAATTATACATAGTATTAAACAAAATCGCTTCCCGCCGTCTGTCCCTAAGTATCTATATACGCTTAGATCTTTTAAACCACGTGAAGGATTTTAATGTGGTTTTCAATAATAGTTAGAGTGATTAAAGAGGAAGGTTTATAAGCAAAAAAAAGAAAAGAGTAGATAGGGGTAAAGTAATTGTACGCGAACGTTGTCGCGCCGGGTCCACTAGTGTAGTTTCTTGAAAAATGTAGTTTCACATTAAAAAACAAAAAAAATCATGGACAAATTCACACAGCGCCGTCTAGCCCTAAACTAAGCAAAGCTTGTAATATGGGTGCTATACAGGGTGTTTCATAATACATGTATAAAGCCGAAAGGGTGTTAAAGTATAGCTTGCAAAGAGTACACTGGCGACTTCATATTATCCAGACATTGAATTTTAATTTTTATAAAAAATCTTCGTTTTTAAAGAAAAATAACCATATCGACTACGTTGATGCGCAGCTCTATTTCAAGTTGATGATCCTAGAAGGAGAAGTTTAATAACCGCGTGCGACCCCTATGAAAAAAGAGCAACCTCCTTAAGCCTAGTACCAGGAGCCTAATGCTACGTACACACGCACCGTTGGCGTGTGCCGGCCGGCGATCCGCAGCGCAGCGTGGCGGTAACATCAAACGGATAGAAGCAATCGACCAAACGCAGCTTGGGCGGATACCGAAGGCCAACGAACAAACGTGCGATTACGAGCCCGAATAGGTTCCCAAAACTCCCAAAGATCATTTGCTTGACCACGAAATGCAAGTATTAGACCTTAGAAGTCCAAATAATTCGGCCGACAGCCCTTCGTTGGCGTAAGTTGAGTGTGTACACACCATAAAGAAGAGTTTAATAACCTCGCGCCATTCATAACAAAACAAACGAACCTCCTACATCTTGCTACCAGGCGCCGAACTAAATGTTACCTACTTATCTCCATGAATAATCTCTACCAAATTAACTAGGAACTTACCTACACTAATTATTTTCAATAGGTAGGTATGCTTAAATAGTCGGAGCGTCGTCGGTGGCCTAAGGTTACGGTATCCGAGTCGTACGCGAGAGGTACCGGGTTCGACACCCGCTGCCGCCACGTACCAGTGACCTTTTCTGACGGAAAACATCGTGATGAAACCTGCACATTTAGGCGACTGAATGTCTAACCATGATTTTAATCTGGTCAGGTAATCAGGTTCCCCTGGTAGCAGGGTCAGGCAGGATTCAGGACTGTCAGACGTAATGACCAGAAATGCGAAATCCTGGATCATGGTCAAGGCGGACCCCAGGCCCTCGTGCGCGAGAGCAAAACCAGGTCATTAACACCGAGATGATTTCTACTAGGTAGGTACCTAACAGAACAAACCACCCCAGCACAACAAAAGTAAAATAAGAATTAAAATCATAATACTTAGGTACTTATTAACTAAAGGCCTAAAAACAGTATCTAAGTAGGTTAGGTAGGTAGGAACCTACGTAAATAAAAAACAAAACATGTTAATCAGTCTGGAAGACAGCCGGACCCGCGGTGTGGACTGCCGCAGGTACTTAAACTAAATAAAAATAAACATAGTCAGCTACGTACTAAAGTAGATATCTACTACACTAAAACGGGATTCGTTCAATTGACAAAATGGCTCTACACAGATAGGTAAGTACTAGGTACCTACTAACACGGTTCCCTCATCTAAGTACCTACGTACCTAGGGAACCACTTATGAATATAGTTTTGGTGAAACACATTACAGACAGGTTCCACTAAATACCTACATGTTTTTATGAAAAGATAAAAGCGTTGTCTTTTCTACCTATTTCCCGTCGGAAAAGAACCGAGCGCGGCGGTTGCGCTTCTAACGTCACTATTAGGTGGTAGGTAGCGTCTCCTAGTCTAGCTAGCACCTAGACCTTTAAAGCATGTAGGTACGTACCTTTTAAACGTTATTTTATGGAAACAAACAGTGTCAGGTGCCAGCGCAGTTAACCACACTTTCTTGCTTTCTTGTGGCTCGATGACCGATAGGTAAATACACTCATACACACAGATACACAACACTACAGCATGCACTGGTTGCTATGCAATACGTAAGTAGGTAGGTAACATGGTCTTTGGCCTACTGCTTGGTTGCACTCATGCACAGAATAATGATTATCACAATCCTTAAACTGTTGAACATTGTACACAAACAAGACTACGTTAATATTGGTACCTGAAGCAATAAATCATTCATTCATTCATATCGTTTACAGTCTTATCACAGTTATTTTCACAGTACTTAGGTATCCTATACATACAACGCAACAAACAATCACACCGATCACGCGAAAAGCTAAAAACCGAATAAACGAACACGACTCGAAAATAGGTACATTTTAACACAAAAAGCCACGCTGTCGGCGTCAGCGGTTCAAACGACACACCCAAGTGCAGCACGCACACTGCCAAAATTCCGACGTGTCGACACATGGGCCTCGTGGCGGAGTATTTCCCGCGACTTTCGGCGCGGGGCGCACGGGACGGCGGGGGGCGGGAGGCGAGGCGGGAGGCGTGGCAGCAGGCAGCGCTTTAGGCAGCGTTGCCAGATCGTACCTTTTAGTACGATTTACGTACTATTTGGCCGACTGTCGTACCTTAAGCGTACTTTGCTCCACATCGTACTATTTAGTACGTTTTTACAAAATGCTGAATTTAGCTGAGCTTCACCTTTCCTGTGCGCAAAATACTGAAAAATAATGGGAAGGAAGGGTTGATTTTAGCCACCGGCAACAAAATAACGTCATTAATTGACTAAAAATCATCCCCCCCCCCCAAGGCCGATAAAATATAGAAGATAATAAGAAGAAATCGTAACTTTTTAGCCATTTTCGTACTATTTTAAGAGACCAGACGTACTTTTTTGGAAACTACTGCTGGTAACACTGGCTTTAGGGATCCGCGTGTTAGGGGTCGTACTTATTTCGCCTCTTATGTTCTCCTGGTAGATGCACCGTAATGTTGATTGTGTTTATTTAATAAAGTGAGGCTCAAACAAGTCCAACAGTGGACTAATAATAATCCTTATGATGTCGGTGATGGAATACATTTGCTTACCACTATTTTATCGGGTAATTTGTACAGACAGTAATTACTAAAATTGTGTTTGGGTCCGTGTTTCACCTAGGTGAACTAGGTTCAGTGGCGTTGCTTGCCTTCCGGGGGCCCCGTATCAATAGCTGTCTGGGGCCCCATAGTTAGTACCCCCAACTACAAGGGATCATCATCATCATCATCACAGCCCATAACAGTCCACTACAGGACTTTGGGCCTCTCCCGCAAAAGGGGAGGTTATTGCCATAATCTCCACGCTTGGCAGGCGGGTTGGAGATTGCAGTGTTGCAAACATAACAATGAAAAACGCTGCTGCCCATTTTCCAGTTTATGGAGACTAGATATTTTGCCTCTAAACGTTAGTCGCCTTGTACGACACCCACGAGTGTAAGGGGTTGGTGCTATTTTACTCTACCGGTCACCACACGGCTACAAGGGATGCTAATGAGTAACTTATATCCAAGCCATTCGCGTGTTAAGGCGGTACGATTATCATACAATTTTTATGTAACGTTTTTGTGCAATTGGCTATTAGAAAATATGTTCAATTGTGCGCGAAATAGATTTCCACATGTTAATAATGTAAAACAAAGCAATGAAAAAGAAAAATAATTTAATCACAAAACAACGCCATCAAGCGGCGATTTGTGCTTTTTTCGATTTTGTGCACTTTGCGCACCATTGAATACATTTACTAAGGGTAGAAATCATAATACAATCACTAAACACTCGAACAAATGAAAGAATATCGAGAGAAATTTAGTATGGGCGTTGAATCACCTTAATAGTAAGAATAACATATGTATGAAAGAAAGTTCCACACCGCGTCTGTCTGCCTGTTCGCGATAAACTCAAAAACTACTGAACGGATTTTCATGCGGTTTTCACCAATTGACAAAGTGGAATTACTTTGTCTATTGAGGAAGATTTAGGTGTATAATTTGTTAATGTTTTATGTTGGTAGTGTGTATGACAAGAATCTCCTTAAAGGCCGGGGTGGACATCGGATTTTTTGTAAATTGGCCCTTGACTTTGGTATATTAAAACTTTGCGTGATAAATATAAAAATGTCATAATTTGTTGAATAAGCGAGCGTAGCGAGCTCGATAGTTTCACAAACTAACCCTTCAGAATACTTGCGCGAATAACATAAAATCAGTAAATGGACTATACGATGTAGACATTTCTGACATCTGGTTTATAATAAAATTAACTTCGCAAACAATTAATTAATGAGCGTGCGAGCTCTATTTCTGACATTTTGGCTATAAAGTTTTCACGATTAACTTAAAAACAGTCAAATTCGAAAATCGTGTGGGCCAAAACGATTTTATTATGAGCCAGGTCCATCTGACCCGTTGAGCAATGAACAGTGTAAGGAGTTTCTTAAATCTTATGATCTCACCGATAGTGCTAAATATGTTGTACATGAGATCAAGATTTTTCTCATTTTTGCTATAGGTGCATTTTTACACAATTTCAATGAAGTAATGAGTGAGTGCGCGTGAGGGGCTCTAAGTTGTTGTTTTTTATTAAAAATGTTAATTATCTCTAAGCGAAAGGGGAACAAAAACGGATTGTATCACTTGATTTCATTTGCATCTTTGGCCGTGGGGGCCCCGACCCTGGTCTGAAAATTTTTTTTTCCGGGAAATAGGGTTTAACTGAAATTGAGGATAACAGTACGTATTTTTGCTTACAAACGATTTGGGACCCCGTATCATTGATACGGCTGATACGGCGGTTGTTGCGCCCCTGCCTAGGTTCTCCAACTGGGTGAAGCATGGGATATTTACAGGTATAGCTCCGTCAACTAAGATTCATTTAGTAAATTTTTGTTGATGAGAAATATTCGTGAAATCGTACGGATTTTAACATAACAGTCCTCTGAGAGTTTAAGCCTTCCCCACATTAGTGGAGGGTTCTGTCTTAAACTCCACTCTCTGCTGTCTTTGTTTTATTTATGTTTCATTCATTACACTAAGGTATTTTATTTGTTTTATTTAATACAAAAATATGTGTGTGTAGTTACTGAAAAATCTCATAGCAGATAGGACCCTTGCCGCACTGAAACATGACTGACAGGCATGACATGAGAAAGCAAACTTATAAAGACAAATATGCTACATTAATTAGAGTTTGCTACATTAATATGCCACAGTAATTTGAATTAGACTACTTTGCTATTAGTTAGGTGGTGGTGCACTTTCGAAAAAACTATGAAGGAACCTATTAAATTAAAATTACAATATTTTTTTGTACAGAACCCTCAAACCAAAAAATACAAAACGGCTAATTTAGATCTCCTTAATATCATTGCGCCTAGTACTATGAACTTGAGTGACCTTTTACAACTGATTTCTAGAGATGCGGTCTTTCGTTTTGAAAATGTCGATTATCGACATTGAAAAGGTAAAAGTTCGATAGTCATTTTCTCGCTTACTATTCCACGTACGAAAAAAATAATTGTACCTATCGTTTTAATACGTTTAGCACTACATCCAGTTCACGGCTTTATACATGTATTATGAAACACCCTGTATAACTGATATACTACTTAAATACTTTTTAAATACATACTTATTATACATAAAACACCCAGACCCGTAACAGAAATTAAAATGTATCATTTCAATTTCTGCCCGGCCGAGAATCGAACCCGGGACCTCTTGCGTGGCAGACCGGAATGTTGGCCATTGAACGCCGACGCGGCGCTACATTATCCAACCGAGTTGTCAAGTTTACGGGTCAGAATCAAAATAATGAGCAACATTTTTAAAGTTTTATAAATATTTATGTTAAAGATCGCACATGAAAAACAGGATTCCTGTCGAATATGACACCAGTAGAAATAATTCAAAGCTGAAATGAGGTAAGAGAGGATGAGAGGAGTTCTGGACCATTTTATAAACAAGTCTGTATCTGAGAAACGAACAGCGAAGGGTTAAGGGAGGGCCTACAGCCTCGACTTGCAGGGTCGCAGATGATTTCATCGCAGGATATCGCACAAACTTGTAGAGCTCGTCTAGTCTAAGATGACGCGCCCCACTACTTAATTAGTTGATTTCGATGTGTGTGTGTGCGCAAATATTGATAACGACACTTCATCTGTGTGGGAGCCAATGAACGACGCGTATTCCTACGTTTGAATCTCACCGCCAACTGAATGACCAATTACAACGGCATTTGTATATGTATTGCGTCCATATTTTAAACTTGCTTGTGTGCGTTAATGCGATAGTGGGGCGCGTCATTTTAGATTAGACGAGCTCTACTAAATTTTGTCTAAGATGGACAAAAAAGCTACTTTACTGCAGGGCTCAAGTATAAACGATCCATAGTGTTGTAGGATTCAGCCTTGTTTGTATCTACTGATCTAAACTGAGTAGCAGTGTTCTCTTTATGGAAAGAATTATTTTTGAAAATAGAAGTATTGTTACTTGAAACCTTACGAAGGAAACAACAGTGATTAGTTTTTCCAATTATTATGTTTCCTTTGTCAATTTGTCATTTCATTACTATGAATTATAGTATTATAGACCAGATTTTTGACAATAAGGATGAACTCCCCAAAAATCCCCAGACAAACAACACAGGAAATGACCATTGTTTTCGTATTTTCGCATTATTATATAATTTAAATGTGGTACACCAGACATTTTCCTTCATAATATTTACACAATGGCTAGCAAGTTATGAACAAAAGATCTCCTCCCACGTCTGTCTGTCACCAATGGAGGAAAGTTCACATTAACATTGATACTAGTAAAGTCGCAAAAGCTCGTAGACAAAAGCGCGGTGAAATAGAGGGCGGGAGACGGTTCGTGTCAATTACCGCGCTTTACGATTGCGCAGACGCACCTACCGCAACGTTTGATTGCTAATCCGATTACTAGGTAGTACCAAAGATAACACAATACTATACTTTAGTACCTATTCTCCGGTCACCAAGGTTGTCGCCTGCTATATATTTAGAAAATTTTATTGTTAAGACTTTGCTAACAAATAAATGTTTACATCAGATCCTTTCGGGTATACAATAATTAAAATAACAATTACTAAAATCTAAAAGGTAAAATCGAGAAACATAAAATTTAGAAATGAAATCAACAACAAAATAAACGATGTTAATATTTAATATATGTCGTAGAGGGTCATGAGCCTAGTCATCATTTGGCTAAGGAACGCAACGTTAATCGAAGCGCCACCTTGCGGATAGCTGGAAATACTGTGAAGACGTCATATTCGGCGCGCGGTCGCAACGAGCACTTCCCATTCGACCATCGACGAGTCAAGACGTGTAACTAGCCGCTCATCCATTGAAGAAAGAAGAAGTCTTTATTAATTGCCTCGCATCACATAGCCGTACTCCATAAAGGAGAGTGTGAGTACAGAAGGGACTACCAAATTAGAATTTGTACAAGGGCGCACGTGAATAGATTCCCCGGCGCATCTTGCGTTTCGGCCTCGCGGGATGGCCATGGGTGGTGGCGGGTCTTCCAATGACCCACGGGTTCGGTAGTCCCACATTATTATCTGTTACTTAAAATTATCCTAAAGTCATCCTATGCTTTCATTGTTTGCTATTTTTATTGTAATCATGCTTTATTACCTCAATACACTGTTAAACTGTTCTTATAATTCTTATTTCAATAACACTATCCCGAAAATACCTTCTGATGGATCTCTCCCCTGCTAGAGTCTGCCCTAGTCTACGACATATATATTACTATTATCATAGTAAGTTGTAGAAAACTTTATTTAACAACATATTTCTAAATTTGTTTAAATTTCTTAGTTTCAAGTACTTGTATTTCTTAAGGAAAGTTGTTATATATTTTTAAACCTGCTATGTACTGTTTGAATACCTATATTTTTAAAGTTATCTTTACCTGTCCTTGCCTCATGCCCATAGAAATTGGATGCTTACAAGATAGAACAAAAAGTAAAGTTAAAGTACAAAAAGCTCGCGACTGCACACTTGTCATTTCATTCAAATCTATCTGTCGTGTCGCGAGATCATGACATTGTGTCAACGCAATGGTTTTGTATGAAACACAGAGCACTACTATAAAACTTGTTTCTCTATGGTCTAAACTCGTTATAATTTCATTTGCAGTGACATAAACGTATCTGACCCAGTCTAGGACCCGGTGATGGCGTTGCTGTTCTAGGCATTGACATGCCATTTGAAAATGAAGTTCTGCCATTTTTCCAATAGAAGTTTTGGCTACCGAGTGAGATAAGTTTGTGGCGCTATTATATATAGACATTCTCAATAGACATTGACAAAACGACAAGGATCACAATGAACGTGAGGGTATCAGTGTAATTTCATAAACAGTTTCCCTGTTGGTGGCATATTACTTAGCTCCTATTTACTTTTAAGAGAGGTAGGGCATAGCGGGGTATCCCGTTCGAATTGGAGCCGTCCGACTGGGGAAGTACCTTACAGAATACCGCAGCTAAGCTCTTTTAAATAGTATTGTGTTTCTGGCGGTGAGTAAGGTTTCCAGTGCTCCATAAGGTGGAAATTTGGGGAACCGTCTTTGGCAGGGGCGTCTTTTTGCTGCCAGAGTAACGTGTTATAGAGGTGTGCAACGCATTGGCGATACTCTCGGTGTTGCTAATTTCTATAGGCAGTGGTGACCACTTCAGGTAGCCCGCTTGCCTGTTTGCTTACCGCATGACATAAAAAAAAATTATTTGTTTGTATTACACTTTATTGTTTCGCAATTTATTTTTAAGAATATTTTACAATCTTTAACTTCCATTGAGTGATAATAGAAGTCAAAGTTGAGACAAAGAGGAAGAGGTAGGCCAAGATTTGAATATTAGAAGCACGTGAAGGAAAAAGTGAGCGCCGGGAATTAAAAGGAGATGAAGAGGTTGGCGGACAGGAGGGAGAAGTGGCGATTGCTCCACCGACATGGGACTCTATACTCTTAAATATATGATGATGGACTTCCTTCCGTGGCATTGCTTTTGAAAAACCATTTAACCCTATTAGATGCGAAAAAATGTAGCGAAAGTTTTCTGTTGCAATTTTTCATCGTTAGGTAAGTTTACACGCCTACCCATCACGGCGATTATGACAGTACCTAACCCTTACCCTTGGCAGTTAATATGCGCTGTTAATTGGAAGTTGTAAAAATTATACCTACTGACCTACTCTAACATCACCAGACAATGGTATCGCTGTGGGGGGCTGGGTGCCGTTACGAGTTGGCTGTTGGGTGTAAAGCAACTGGTGCAATTAAATTCTGTTAGTATCCTAAGGGCTGTGATAAAACAGTAGCTGCTTAGCGTCACTCATTTTTTTACCCGACTGCGTCAGAAGATGGGCTACAGCTTCAGCTCTAACGGCTCAATAGATTTTAACAGTGGTGTTGCTACATCCGTCTTGGTCGCGAGAATGACACTGGTTGCATTAAAATTTAAAACCTTCAAAATGGCGGATTTTTGATGCCATATTTTGACTGTCCAAATTACTTTTTTAAACAAATCGTGTGGGGTATAAAAATCAAGGTCTTTTAAATTGTTAACTGCTACGTTCTGACAAACCCCTTTCTTACTTCTCCTTCCAACACTTTCATTGACATATACCTATATCTTTTTCGTTAATCTCCTTTTATTTACCCCATATCCCATTATCTACATGACCAAACCATTTCTTCCCATTACATCTTCTTACATTCTAATCACTACATCTTCTTTCATCCAGCAATTTTTTTATACCACTAAGGTGGTATACGAGCTGATTGCCTGCTTAATGGTAAACAGTCACCGCAGCCTATGGACGTTTGCAATACCTGGGACATCACTGGTAAAACCTTTTCAGACTGTTCTTGAAGAACTCCATGTCGTTTTCAATTGGGTAAACCTCTCCAGGGAGCTTATCCTTATCCTTTTTATTACCTACAGTATTTCGTATTTTATCTTTCATTGATACATACATACACTCTCATGCCCGCATCCCACAGGGTGTATTGTGCCTATGGTTGCCAAATCTACTATACATATAATATTTACAATATAGTATTCTACTATATTTTGGGTCAAGATACCATATACTGTTGAAAAAATATATAGAAGCCAAATCTACTACATTTCAGTAATGCAACGGCAACACTCCTATATTTTTCGACAAGTTTTTTGGCAACCCTAATTGTGCCACAGGAATAGGCAGAGTCAATCGAGTGCCACAAGTTACGATCGCATAAAATTACGATGGTACTACTGATACTTACCTACTCATTGTGTGGTGTGTGGTTCATTTCATAATAGTAGTAACATGATAAAAATCACACACTTAAATAAATAAGCTGTTGTTGAAATATACAGAAGATAACAAATATAAAGCCATAATTTAACAGCAACTGACACAATATCAGGGTCAGTTTATGTTGGGAGTCGCCGTTAATTCAGCTCCTGCGCAGTTATGATCATCATTTAACGTGAAAATTGCCGAGGAGCTTATAATCATGAGGCAACGGAGATTGGATTTTGAAATCGGCTGATCATTAAGCTAATATTAAATTACTGGATATTTATTGAGGCAACGCGGCCAGTCTTCTGGGCATTTTTCCAAATTCGGGGAACTTGGGATAATTTTTTTAGTTAGACGGGGGCTTTTTAGATTGTTGTAATGTTGTTGAATAAACAAAGATGACGTTTAAATTAACAATTTTTTTATATTAAGTTTTTCGGCACTCTTGCGAAAAATGCATGAAATGGATGACAGCAACTTGTAAGATCTTACAACTTTACGACTTATCCTTCATAATGATCCATCACACCACATCTAAGAACTTTCAAATCTACTACGAACTACTGCAATCGTCAGGTCACTTTGTCATCACTAGCTTTGTTCCTGGCGGCGATATTGGCATCATTAAAGATATACCCTCTAGCTCGGGAAAGCAGCTTTAAGAACTCTCTACTATAACAGGGGTTTAATGACAACTTAATTCAGCTTAGCAAAGACCCGCGTGTGTACAAGTAACGATACAATTCACATTCCAATCACAGATTGCAGTCCAATCTCCCAACATCCAGTCTTCGAATCTTCCACAGCCAAAGAAACCGTGTTACAAAAGTTGCGATCAGCTTCCTCATCTTTGTACAAAACGTAGCCAGTACATGTTGCAGTACTGCAATGGTTCTCCAGTATTTTTAGCGGGGTGTTGGCGTAGTTAATTCTTGTTTACATCTCAAGGGCCCGTCGGCGCTTCGCTGCTAATCCGCGGCCGCCCGAACCGCGGTAACGCTCATCCGTACTGACGGGGATATATCGCGAACAAACCTCTCGAGGCGAACACTGCTAGTTTTAATCGGCTGGAAATAAAGCTTTGAGAATACTGTCTCGAGATTGTTTTGACGTGGGCACTTAAATCTGTTGTTTTTTTTCTTCTTGTTTTGTAAACCAATGTTCTATTGCTATTGTGAGTTGGGACGTAAGTTTGTTGTAAACGCTGTTTTGCGAATTCCAGTTAAGAATGCTCTTTGTATATTTGAATACTTATGGGGACTATTTTTTGTCTTTAATGAAAGAGGTAGCCTATCCTACGTAGACGTCTCGTAGATATGTGCAAAAATCAGCCAAATATGATGCTGCATCTCGAGGTGAATGAAGGACAATAAAAATCACACTTGTACTTTCATCAGACTAGTTTGTATACTAACTGATCGGTATAGTCTTCCGATTTCCAGTTTAGAAAATTCTTTTTGTATGTTTGAATACTAGGTAAAATAGGTACTTGGTCATTTGTTTTCTTTAATGAAAGAGGTAGACCATATCCTACGTAGACGTCTAATAGAGAGCTCATTCCCCGACCTAATTGTACCTACAAGTGCAAACATCAGCCAAATATGATGCTGCATATCGAGGTGAATGAAGGACAATGAAAAATCACACTTTTACTTTCATACGACTAGTTTGTATTCTAACTGATGAGTAGAGGTACCCACAGCCAGCCGTACACGTCATCTAAAGCCGCAGGACGAATCTGTTTCCGAACTCGTTCCACGATGGTCGATGACTGCCGCGGCAAGTGGCATCCATAAATCTAGGGGAATGACGCCACGCGGCCTTCGAGTAATGACACCGCTGTCTTCTGTCTGACCGCGCGGCTAATTGGGGCGCCACGGGACATGTCATCGAGTCATGTCAGCCTGGTACTCCGGACGGGGTGTTTGGCACTGATTTTGGCATTGATTTTTTCTGACAGCCGGGTACTTCGAGCAGAAAATTTGCATTGCAGTTAGAGTTGTAACAGTATTGAATTTTGGTAGTTGAAAATATTTGTACACACATGAAATTCCATGTGCGCGTGACGTTGTCGCCGACTAGTTGACTTGATCACTGACTATTTCTCATAGTATTAGTAAAGTTATGCGCAGAAGTGGCCGAGGTGGGGACAAGCGTTCATGATAGTTTAGTACCCACCTGGCATTTCTATTTACTTCTCTTATTTTGATTTCTGTGAAATTCTGTAAATACCCACCTTTTTTTAACCTTTGTGTTAATGAACCTTGAGTTTAAATGAAATCTAAGGGACAATGATCATACAAAAATAGGAGTCTAGATAATTTCTTACGAGTTAAACCACATATTCTATCGCTTTAGCTGCTCATAGATAAATAGGCGCCACAGCAGCGAAGGAAGTGCTTGCCTAGTAAAAGGGAGCGAGTTACGTGATCCCACTACTAACTACAAATGGTACAAAAGGTGATGTCATCCATATATTAGATCCGCCACAAGCAAATCGAGACCAATAAATCTGGATGGGCGATAGAGTTATATACGCATAAAGGCGTATGCAAAATTAGAATTTAATACCTCCTCATTTATTGATATTCAAGTTGTATTATATTATATTATATTTGTATACCTAGTTTAGCTTAGGTTTTCCACAAGGTAGTCGACTGGAGTCTTCACTATTTCTGTTAAGTACCTATACATCAATGATTTAATTCATCTAACTGTTTATGTTTTACAGCAAGAATAAAATACCTAAACATACTAGCTATAAAATATGTACCTAATGATCCTAGTATGACCTTCGTTACAAAGTTCAAAGCGAATGAAGCGAGATTAATATAAATTTTAGTTACTTACGATTTATGGTAGTTTTCTATCATTATGCATCGTCTCAAGACGTCTGGCCTTGGTTCTGCTATGGATATATGTATTTCTGATTCTATCAACGCTTCCATTTCGCGCATCTCGTTTATGTGCTATTTAATTATAAGGCACCACCTCTCTGTATCATATGTAATCACTGGAACTATGTTACTTGCAACTTTATTATTGAATTGAGAATTTTAAAAATCAATTCGATACAGCCGGTCTAGCCATCTTTGACAGCTCCGCTTGTGAGAGCATGCGTGTATGGTAGAAAATTGACAGGTGAAATTCGACTATTTCTACCAACATCTACATTGACTCTGATTGTGTAGGATCATCCGCCAATCCGCCTCCTTTGTACACCGAAAGTACGTGAATTGTCTATGGACCAACAATTTCTACCACAAACGTTAGCTTATGTCAGATAACGTTAGCTTATGTCAAATTCCATACATTTTTTCTACCACAAACGATTGTAGATTAACGAAACCTCTTGGCTAAGGCCGCAGTTCATACAGATCATGGCGGACCCGGACCCTCGTGCACGAGAGCACAACCGGGACATTAACACCTAGATGATTCAATTTTTACAGTTCATAGTATCACGATTTAATAAAAGGATTGATAGGCAGGTCTATATTATAATTAATTCTAAAGACATTCATTATGATTTCACAACATCTCTGGAACTGGAAATCTGTTTTGGCTGACCACTATCTGATGGGCTCTTCGCCTACCAGATATAAGTTGCCTATTTGCAGTTATTGCGTAAATAAAACCTAATTATGAAACAGCTTTATGCTCTTTTGATACTGAGTGTAAAATATATACCTACTTACAGAGATGCCACAGAATATTGTTACTAACGTAAAATGCATCGGATGTTACTTTATAAAATTCACACAAACATATAATGTCATTTTTAAATGTGAGAAGGGCGGATCGGAGTTTGCTGAGATGCAAAATACAAAATAAAACGAGTAGATGAACCAGTAATCGATATATCGCAGATACTAACAATATAGGACATATTACGAAGTGGATTATTTGCATCTCAACTTTTCGTGTCATGAAATCGTCAGCCAACAGAATCAGTAGCCATGCCCTTCGAGCAATCACATAGGTACCTCATCATCATCATCGCCATATTGGCGTCAATGTCCCGGTTATGCTCTCACGCACGGAAGCCCGTGGTCTACCTTGACCATGATCCAGGATTCATTCAGCAGATCATGTAATTATAGTGGAGTACCAGTGGAACTAGAACAGCTATGACATACTTATTAATCCTAAAAATAATCACCTTGGCGTCGTCAATATCCCGGTTGTGTTCAACGCGCGAAGGCCCGGGGTCTTGTGCGACTGCCATCTGACCTCTATAACCATGGTAACAGGGGAACCTGACCAGATTTGATCACGGATCACGGTTACACATTGAATTGCCTGTGTAGGTTTCCTCACGATATTTTCCTTCACCTCACTGTTATCACATATACATCATTGCAGGCGTTTATTCACGCGACTGAATGATATTTTAAATGTTCAGACATTTTAAAAAAACCTTAACGGTTTGATCGCGAATTTACGTTTATTTTCATTTATTTATTCTTCTAGGTTTCCTGAAGACCAGACATGGTGATGTCTGGGTTGCAAATTGGAAGTGCTGTGTTGTAAACATTTTGAAGAACAAGATAATAAGTATATGCAAGTCCCTTCGGTCCAGAGTAACAGCATGAATCGAACGTTCATACCTACGAATGTTACTGAAATGGCTACAAAGAAAACAAGTTCTAATTTGGAAGTCAAATTCGACGATAAACTTTTAAAGTAATGCAGAGTTAATTGTGCGGCATGAATATCTTAACTCTGGTGTGACGGTAGACGTAGGTCATCATCATTTCGCTGCCATATTCAAGTCTGGAGCGGTGGTCGGGCCATTTTACGAAAGTAACCGACAACCAGCATGAGTCTAATTGCACATTGTATGTAAACTGGCTAGCGGAGCGCGTACGCTCGGAAAAGCATACGCAAGTGTTCGATATTTAAAATTGGCAGTAGTGTTGCGAGGCACGGTCGCAGTCAGTGGCCCGACGTCGCGCGCACCGCACGACGCGACGCGTGCGCCGCCGCGACCTCCGATCCTTCGACCTTTGCCGCGCCTCCGGACCCGCACACCGACACCCGATCGACCAATACTGACATATCAGTCTTTAACCCCTTATCGACACCTCGTGTAGTCCCTACAGTCGAAAAGTAAAAGCCACGTGTTTTCACTTAAAAATAGGCGCGAACACGGTGCCGGCGTTTTTCACAGAGTGAATATACCGGCGCGCAGTGTCCGCCACCCGCGACAAGTTTCACTTTTTACCGGCCGGGAGCGACCGTCTGCCAACCGTCTGCGAGACACCATGGATTCCTGACTCCCGTAAGTAGCTGCATGAGGTTGAAACGATCGCGACTCTATGAACTATACCTTCGGTGGAACTGCAGTCGAAATAGCGAAATTTTTAACGGGGTTTTAATCGATTTACGATTCAATCAGATATTTCTGATTTTTATAAATCTCAACCAAACATAATTAAGCTACAAAACTAGATTAAAATGATACCTAATTAAAATTTTAATTAATATAAATAAAAAATCAATAGGTAGACTCGAATAGATCTTAACTAGAAATTAAACACATTTTTAATTATTTGTAAAAATATCTTTCGTATTTATAATACTTCGAAATACATAGGTAAAATTTATTATTTATTCTAAGTTAGTAAAAAATAGTTCAGGGTCGTTATGTTCCCAACAAGTGTTGTTGTGTACTATTTATTCGATCTCGTAAAAGTGCTCCTCATCGTTGCGTATGCGTCTCTACATGGCCCGATATCATATATCTTACTGCAAACTGATGCATAGATACTGTTTAATAAATGCTGACCTAGAAAATGCAATTCAATACCTAACAAAATACGGGCGTTTAGTCGAGTGGAATTCAGAAATTACACACACTAATAGTTGTAAAGTTTTCACTGAGTCCAATGAATGACCTACATAAAATAAAATAAATAGAAAATAATCACCATCACTGCTTGTATGTCGTATAATCTTAAATAATAAAATATTAAAATTTAACAACATTAAATCGGGAATTAATAATTTGAATTCAAAGTTCATTAAAATAATAATGAAATATATTCCTTCCTAGATAAGCATCGAAAAAGATTCGTCCTGGATTCGGTTGAACCAAGAGAGAAATTAAGCAATAGTAACAAAAAATATAATAATGAAAGTAAATAAGAGAGAGAAATGGATAGATGCGTGGCCAATATTCGTCTCTAGTACAAAGCGAGCGTGCGCGGTGTCACCTGAACAAACGGCCCGCGCCGGTGACTTGACGATAAGTGTTAAATATTATAATGTACATATTTACGTCAGCACCGGCCTACAACATCCCATTCAGTAGGTCGCCAACGTAACCGATATCAAAAAGATTGATACTTGAAGTGTGATTTTTGCAATTCAGTGGTCTTACCTTAAGTATAGATCAGATTGTGAGTGCCAGATAAATAAGACGATCTCACACCCTGAGGGCGCTATACAATCGGTTTGTAATAGTAAAACTTAATTATGTAATAGCTTTTTCGGTTTCCGTTCATGAATCTAGGTCAATTGGAATAACCTAAACCCTATGTTTAAGCCTAGATTTAAATGCGTGAGTTTGCAAATATCGAAACTATCTGTGTTAACTTACCACGTTGCGTTAACTGTAGAATATTTATTTAATTTTATATTTTGTAATTTTAGGAAGACCAACTGCTTTAAAATACAATAGTTATTCTTGTAAGAAATAAAGGGCCAATTATATGTCTCCACAGATAGGGATAGAATAGTTTTATTAGTCGTATAGTTTTATTACCTATTAGATCCACTTTTACCACGTGAAATTACACTGATCTTCTAGACTTTGTAACCACGTAATTAAACTTGAATTCGAACAGAACTTTTTTACGATTATATATTCACATAAGAACGAAAAGTACGGAATCTTTGTCACGACCAATTCTTGTTTAAAATTATCAACCAATTAAGAATTAATTAAGATAAAACTTGAAAATTGAATACATATCGACTTATTAATAACCGCTCCGGCCGGAGCAAATTAAAACACATAAGAGTTTATTTAGATAATTTTTAACTATAAAATTCGGCAAGTTTCAAAAACAATTTTATATTTTCGTCTAATTATTCTGTAACAAATAATATTGTGTTGTAAAGACGATGTAAATTAATAATCGATGTTAAACATAATATACTACTCCGTATAATCCGAAGTTCCTAACCTTACGATTTGGACAAGAACTAATAATTTAATGTTTCACTAAAAATGATCGTCATAATATCAAGTACTACACCTATACCACTTCTACTTCTAATAAGGGTTTACACAATAAAGCGTATACATAAAAGGCGTTATATAATGTGGCACCACCGTGACCCGTGACATTGGAAGTCTGTCGATGGCTCGTGACCAGATTAGTCATCCGCGCAGCCCGTGGATAGGCGTAGGCTTCTGTGAAACTGGTAAATTAGACTTTCTCTCTTTGCACAAATAAAGAGCGAGCTTTTTGGTTTCTCGAAAACGGTTTTTGAATTTGATTACTCAATGAAACTTGACTTTTTATTTATCTGTCGTACCATTTCTGTCTGCATTGATTGGTTGGTGATTCTGAATCGAACTTTTTGAATGTATTTAGGTAGTTTGTAAGATTTTATTTATTTTATCTGAAAAATAAATATCCTTAAAAACATAAATATCACAATTTTTACAATGTATCAGTGGGGAAAATCTTATATTTGGTAATTCTTTGAACGTTGCTGTGTTTACGACATCGCACGCGTTTAGGGCCACCTGTGGTGTAAATACTTGATCCACAGCTTCACAAGTATCATTATTTGATGTTTTATTACAATTCGCTCCAAAACCACACCTAACGGCAATAATATTTTTACGCATTTGATTTTTAGCAGTTGCCATCTAATTTTATTTTAAAATATGTTTTTCTCATTTAACTCGTCGTGTTCATGAACTTTTTTGGGGAATGCATTCTCAGAAAAGAATTAGCCGTATCAAAAATATACGTGTACGATACTGACACGTTAACAATTACTAGATTAGTATAAAAATAATTTGATAAGTAGGTACATGTATTGAAGTTGGTTTAACATAACTTTGCCTTGGCGCAGCACCTACCTAAACTTAATATCACAGACAAAATACCGCCTATTATACTTAACACTAATGAAGACTTTGTACCTCAATTCATCTATCGGATACCTCTATAATTTAGCCGATAGCCGACTGTCTCATTATACGGTTTTCACAACTTCTGAGCCATTATTATCTCTATTTAGGCCCGCTATATTTAGACCTCTCTCCTCTTATCGTACTTTTATGTTGTATTTATGTTTGTACCTACGTGTTACTAACAAAATCTGTGCCGTGTTGTAAGATTTTCATTTATACGATAATTGTATATGGTTTTTGTGTTTTAAATAGCGCTGTAGGCAATAAAACTGAATTAATTATCATATCATTATTATTTTGTCGTTATTAGGAGGCCCATTCATGAGTCTAGACTTGTGAATCTGCATTTCTAGTTTTTATAATTACACTAAACTGGGCATTAGTAACAAATTAAAAGCGTCGATACCTGCATTTCCTCGGTAGCAGCTCACACAGAGAACGGTAAACGATCCGATAACCCAAAATACATGGTGTGACATTGAGACTTAAGAAATTCAAATTCCGCATCTGTAAATTTTAGCATAGATACGTGAGGGAAGCCAGCGCTGAGCAGCGGGTCGCGGGTAACGACCTTGCTGGTCACAGTGTACGGAAATCAGTGTCACAATTGCTTACCCGACTAGTAGACTAGACTACATAATAAGTAAAGAAATTACACCTTTCGAAACGGCCCTTCTCGCGGGATCGAAATAATGTATTTCCCGCCTGTATAACCTTTGGATGGGAAAAGAATTGCAAGGCCAAAAGAAAAGTAAATACCAAGGAAAAATAGTAGCTAAAAGTTTCCAATCAATTATCTGCTCTAAGATTTCTGCTATGTTTTTAAGGATTTTTGCTAACGGGCAACGACCTTGCCGGTCGCAGTGTACGGAAATCAGTGTCACATAATTGCTTACCCGACCAGTCGCGTAGACAACTATTTTCAATTTGCGCAGCCCATTGTTTCAGACGCGCAAGAATTTCATATAATAATACCGACGACCGTATTTCGGAAACAAATGAATTTGTAAAGAAGCGACGTTGTGTTGTTTTTCTTTCCTTTTTTCGTAAACGTGTCACCAATTTAGGTTTGAAAGATAGGTATTCGATAATTTAGGCCTTTCGTGACGGCCACACTCGCGTGATCGAAATAATGTATAACCCTTTAATGGGAAAAGAATTCTAAGGGCAAAGAAAAGTAAATACCAAGGAAATATAGTAGCTAAAAGTTTTCAAATTTTTTGTCTGCTCTAGAATTTTTGATAAATTTTTAAGGATTTTTCTAAGTGGAGTGCTGTGTGTAGCTGTTACACTGTATGCACTGCTCTGTTGGCCGATATGTGCTAATTTCTACCATTGTCGCTGGTTAGCAGCCAGCACATTAGCCACGGGAGAGGCCGCTGCGAGTACTCTCCTCTGATTGGACCTCTTTCTTTGTCTTGGTATCTAAAGGCCGAAGCGAGCACGAGCTCCAATTGGGAAGCCATGTAAACTATCATGAGTGGGTAGGTCCTCACATTTACTAAATATTGTGTCAATTGCATCACAATGGTCAGGGGAATGAACAAAATAATTAGTAAAACGCAACTACTTACGCGGAATTATATAATACACAAGCGACTCGCCACGGCTTTGCACGGGAGTTTGCAGCTTTTATATACATGCATGTACTACTATACATTATTATACCTTCCGGATAACATTCTCTAACTGATGGTGACAACCGCGTTAAAATCCGTTTCTTAGTTTAGGAGGAGTTTGTGAATAAACAAACAGACAGATGCGGTTAACGACTTCATATTATGCTTTGTAGAAATCTTACATACTTGTCATACACTACGTTTTCTCTTCGTTTTTAAAGGAAAGTTCTGAAGCGACCTTTAAAACAATTGACGCATCCATAGAGCGTAGCAACGCTTACCATGGAAAATATTTCGTCCATCCTTCTTTGACTTCGAGAACTGTAACCTAAGCTAATTCGGCCTTCTAGAAGTACAACGCCGCTTCCTTCCCACACCTCTCTTATTAACAAAGATAATTTAATTAACTTGCCACTTGGCACTAGCGCTAGGTACTCTAGCCGCTTGTAGATACTACTAATAGATAGAGCAACGGATGGAAACGAAAGTATCATAAACAAAAGTTTCACAAATTAATCACTTCACATCGTCGCGTAATATCCCATATCAGTCCAATGTTGGACTTGCGGCTACTTCTTCTACTTTCGCGTCGGTGAATAATTTAAAAAAGTAGAATATGTGCAATTGTGCCTTAATGGACGTCTACGGAAACGAAGTCTTAGACAAATCTAGTGTATTCTAGAACCATTAATTATCAACATCATCAGACATAGGTCTCCCAGCAACCGCAACTTGAAAAGTCGCCAAATCGTCTTTTTGACTAATTTATATTCCTAAATTGGAGTCCAGATTCAAGCACCTACAGTGCTGGCGCCCTAGCATGACGTCATAGTACACAGTATACATTGAATTAATTAGCCCAGCGCCAAACAGGAGGTGGTGAGCCAGTTTGTATCAATCAAATAGTCGTTGGTCAATTTTGGCGCGTGAGAACCGCCTCCCGAGTCAAATGGGACCTAGTGTGTGGATGGAGTGTTTGGACGTCGCATGTTATAAATTGTGAGATTTGATAGGGGCAATTGATTGTTTATGATGCAAAATTTTAGGTAAAAGCTCTTTTGGCTGTGCTCAGCTCTGCTGCTGTATTACGGAACTTTCTTTTTATGCTTATGTAATTTCATTATTTTATGTCGAACCTTATTATTATAGTTTGGCAGCAGTTGCTTATGCAGTGCCGTTCGTAGTCCGTAGTTCTGCGGGAACATTTCGTGTATCTGGGCAGTAGTGCAGAACTGTCGGATGACCATTTTAGTGCCTTGTTCTCTTACATAACAGGTACGCCTTTGCCAAATACTTGACAACAAATATGCATATAAGCTGATCCACGAATTGGGCACGTCGAGATCTGAAAGTAGTTAAAACATTAAATAGAAAAATAAGTGACGTCTATGGGTATTGTATGTATTAGTCGTCCCTTATATAGGTACATTGGCAGGGACATTATTTAATAAATAACCTTGTATCAATTACAGTAATCAGCATGAACATTTTAATAGGTAAATAAATGGTTTTATTAGCAGTCCTTAACACGGATACATAATAATAACAATGTACTTTTTATAAATACGATAAACTTCTTATATACTTTTAAATATATACTCAGAACACCCAGACCCGTAACGGAAATAAAAATAGAATCGACCCCGAGACCTCTTGCGTGGCAGACTCACTCAGGTCGTCTGATAAATCGTCTGGTCGGCGAATAAAAAATAACACATCACGACACCGATATTATTACATCCTTACACAGTATAAAATAAAGTCTCTTTCCGCGTCTGCCTATCTGTACATCTGCTAACTCCTAAACCACTCCATATTATTTAGATAATTTCTTCCTGAAGGTTTATGTGTATAGTATGTGTGTGTATGTGTAAACCAGGGTTGTGGTTTGCGGCAAGCGGCCATAACATTATGCTGAGCAGGGTCAATTTAAGCTGGATGCCCACGAAAAATGCCACTGGGAACCCTATAATTGTCTCCGTGTTTTATGTACTTTATTTGTGTTAAATGTAAATTATCATGTCGTGGCATCTTTTTGTCTAGTACATGCATGTTATAATAAAGAAACCCCGAAAACGCCCGTGCGACGCTGGTGCGGGTCGTAAGTAAAGATAAACAAGCTTTTATCGCGCGTTCTCTATTATCAGTCATGGTATTTGTCAAGACTAATCAAACGAGCCCAAACTCGATGTGTTTACCATGCGTAGTTTAGGAGTTCCTATGGCCACCTTCCGTCTCCATCATCAGATCAACTCGATGGTATCATAACAGTAGAGTGTGCAAAATTTCAGCTCAATCGGAAACCGGGAAATGGGTCCAAAACTTGCAAGATTTTATTACGAACAGACATGGGGACATGTGAAACTAAATAAAAACTTGTATTACGCTGTGATTCAGCTTCTGTCTGTAGAAGCATTAACCTACAATTACTTTGTTGCATTCGAGACAATTTTTTATCAAACTGATAAGCCCATAACGAGTCGATTGATTTGATTCCGTTTGGCGCCACACAGAGCCTCACAAACAATCTTTTACATCCAAAGCACGCATTACTGTGTCAGTCAGTCAAATCCAGTCATACATCACCAGCCATCATCGCTTCCCGGAACGTGGAATGTGGCAATTTAGATTCAGCCTCGTCTGACCATGGTAATACCTACTAAGTATTCGTAAGGATGAAGCTGTTAAGTAGAATAGACAGTGCTCGCGATTCCAGGGAATTTATTAGGAATTGAATTGTAATACAATATTTTAATTTAGTATCCGTTTTATTTTGTTAATTTTTTTACAAGACATTCGTAATATCCGTTCGTCCGAGGTATAACCATCTAGCATGCACTAGTCGTCCGAATTCTGAAAGATTTTCATACACGTATTCGTTTTGGATAAGGATCCCGAAGTCTTTCCTTTGCGCTGTCTATAACATGGGGTTCTTCTGCTATTAAAACTACCGTCGATCCAACTACAATTCGATCGATCGTAGTAACTTAACGGACTCGAGGCCCTGGTACCACTTTCCATCAGGCGGACAGACTGACGGCGTGCCTCTCTATGCAATAAAATTTGGATAACTAGCATGCCGTCTTTAATTTTCACTAGGTACTATAATGAAAGAAAAATTTACGCCATGTCATTTTCGGCTGCGTTTGTGCACATTCAGTTGAATATGTTAGAATTAGTTAGAAAAGGGCCCCTGACTCCTTTATTACAAATATATGCGCGATCATACATCACTTCACAGCCAAAATCAAAATCATTTTCGTTGCGATATCGTAGAGACCGAAACATGGAAGAGCTAATAACACAAATATATAAATAGTCCCGTCTACGTATCCCACGAAGCAGTTTAATTAAATAAAACATAAACCTAAAATAAACTGTGTCGATATTGCATTGGCACATAAAGATTTTTATGCAAAGTCTGGCTCCGTGTAGTGAGTGTGCGATCTGAGATCGGGGGCTGCGCTGCTCTAGTTTGCGTGTTGATAGGGTTGTTGGTCTCAATCTACACTATTATAAAGATATACAAAGACTTATACTTTACTAATTTTAGGACGGATTGCAATATTTCTTAAATGTATTTAACTTGATACTAAAACATAAAACTTCATGCAAAAAACGTTGAACGTCATTCTTAATCGCATTTCAGAATTTGGTGCAAGCCGGGCTTAAACTCATTACGTATAGAAAACAACATTATTTAAGTTATTTCATTTAATTAGGAATCCTGCTATAATTGCGATAATACAACGCAAGGTTGGTGTTAAAAATGTTCTTGTTCAAACAAATTATACGTTTGAAGCCTTTAACTTATCTCGCACCGCCCTGTTATTTTTTATACTATTATCTCTCCGGTTGACTGGTAGATAAAGCTATGAAGTTAGTTTTAAGATCGCCATTGGACGTCTCAGTGCATGAAGTTTTAAATAAATAAATAGGAATTCGATATATTTCTTACTTTTTCACGAATAATTTGATTAGAAATAATGAATGATGATGTAAGTATTAGTTTCGTTGTCGTATTATTGACAGTTAACTTGATCATTGCAATAAAAAACATTTTGATGGCCATCAAAAGTGTTACAATTCGGTTTGAAATACCTATTAAGATGATCTCTACAACGATCATGCAAATTCTTTCAGCGTCTTGCTTCTTGGTAGCCCTGGAGAAGTCGATGTGATAAAACAGTATTGCGTCAGCGGGTAAATGGACGCCGTACCTCCATCGCCGTGAACCACTGGCCTCGGCAAGGTCGAGAGGAATGGCAGATACTCTTGTAACATATTTATGTATCTGTACCTATTGCATAATATACAGATTATGCAACAGAATCGCTGACGCGTTCGAAGCGCGTATCTGTGAGCAAAATATATAACTATTCCAAATTACAAGCCACAATCGCCTTCATTACGTCTATGAGAAATAAATGAATTTGAATCTACAAAAACTCACAGCACTGACAGTAGGTACTGGGTCACGAGGACTTGAGAGAGCAAGTTTACCGTTTAATACTAAGCAATATAAGCAAGCGACATATGTACAAAGCTCAGCGCTGTGGTATTCTCTCCATACAATGGAGCCGTGAACTGCGCCCGCACATTGTCCCCTAGCAAGGCCACTGCGGTGGGTGTACATAATACCGCATAATACACTGCAGGTTATACAGTAGCGCACAAGTACGCACCTGAATTCTAGTGTGATACTGCGTATATGTAAGTCCAAAAGCCATATCATGGAAAACTGGAGAAGATTAAGTTATACGTAGTAATAGGAGTATCTAATGGATTCCCGTTATGGGTAACCATGATCCAATCTGGTTAGGCTTCCCTGTTCATAGGGTTACAGAGGTCGTCGAATCCTGGATCATGGTCGAGGCGGCCACGACCGGATAGCTGGATTTCCATCAGGATACACATTCGTCACTGACAAGGTAACAAGTTGTAAAATGCAAAAATAAATGTAGTCACCAAACTTGTTGGAAAACTTTGAAAACAGATACTGTCTACTAAAAGTTACGTAGATAAGTAGGATTTACAAATGAGATCCTTGTACCATGCAGTTTAGCATATCGAGCCCAGTTTTCATTAGCAAAAAGTACTTCATGTTCGTATTTCCCATGTAGACGTTAGTCATGCATGTGTTGTAATTGCGTTTAATGTACCTATTGTTAACTCAGAATTTTTTACAATCCAGACTGTTTGACCCTAATTGATCACTATGTATTCTCCTTGGTGATAGAGCCACCGTTCGTTCATCAGAATTTGCAACTCCTACAATAGGGCCAATTAGCAAAATGTTATTTTTTCCAATTGCAACCGAATGTTAATGGGTCGGTGATGATTTGCAAATTAGCAGAACCGTACCCAAAATAGCCAAATGACGTCGATTCAATGTTCTTTTTGCAATTTTTTTTATTCATTTTGATTGTTGTCTTTACCTCCGTAACACCTGGATGAGGATCTGTCCACTGGAGCGGAGAGGAGCGAAGCGGAGCGAGACTGTGCCAATATTAACCAACTGAAGTGGAACGAAGATTTTATGCATTTACATTGGTTAATATTGGCACAGCTTCGCTCCTCTCTGCTCCAGTGGACAGGCAGCTTGAATGGCAGTTGACTACTCTTTGCTTCTCATGAAACTTCTTGTCGTGTACGACAACACTATGATTTGATCTTTCCAGCGGTATTCCTAAGCCGATACGACATTGGGGCTTTCAAGAAACGAGCCTACAACTTTCCACCATGTGTGTTGTCTGCTTGCTTGTCACTAATAATCAACTTAGCGATTTGGCAGATCAGATAATTACTGTAGAGCGACTGACTATTAACAATAACCTGACCAGCATTCACTCGCCTGGCACATTTAGTCGCCTGAATGTGCAGATTTCCTCACGATATTTTCCTTTGCCGTGTGGTGTCCGGCAGATGGCCGTGTGGTGTCCGGCAGATGGCCGTGTGGTGTCCGGCAGATGGCCGTGTGGTGTCCGGCAGAGTAGAATAGCACCAACCCCTTAAACTCATGGGTGTCGTACAAGGCGACTAATGTTTTCGAGGCATAAGATCAAGAGTCTTCGTAGTCTGGAAAATGGGCAGCAGCATTTTCCATTGTATTATATAAACACTGCGATCTCCAACCCGCCTGCCAAGCGTGTAGATTATGGCAATAACCTCCCCTTTCGTGGGAGAGGCCCTAAGTCCTGCAGTGGACTGTTACGGGCTGTGATGATGATTTTCCTTTGCCGTAAGAGTACGTTCCTTACGAGTCGTACCGGTTAGTCAAGACTACCGACGCTCCTGCTTGTTCGTCACTGACGTGTATCAAAACTTACGTCAAAAAGTGCAAAGCATGCGGACCTCATGCGTGGGTGAACAAATCCGCAGGGCGCTAAAGCCCACTAAATCTCAGGTAGGCCCATAAATCAGTGACAGCCTCGAAACGCGTCAGTGATCCATCCGCGGATCGATAAGCGGTCGACGAACGCTGCGGCCTTCTGCGCACACGATCAAGGTCAGCCGACAATGCCAGGCTGGGCGGGCCCGCGAGCACTATGTTGATCCAACTTGGGGTCTGGCCGCGGGTTCTTCTCACACAATAGTGGCCAATTGAAGCATTTATTATTATTTACTTAAGGGGCTATTTGAAATTGTGTAGTGGTAAACTCAGGAGGAAATCTCTGGAACTAATTCACAGTTGTGACATGGATTATAATTTCAAGTAGGTACCATACCATGAACAAATAATACCATTTACCATCACGTGACCCCCCGTGGCCTGTTCGTTAATTCCCTCTATTATAAAAAGAACACCTAGGGGACAATCAGATTTTAAAGGCGATGGTGGAGAGGACGAAGAGGAAAATAAATTCATAATAAATGATTTTTTACAGCAAAGGTGCTTCGTTTCTGGATCTTGGATCTTGGATCTTGTTGACCGTCGTAAATATGGCAAAAATTTAAAAGCTTGTGTACTTACGTGAAGATGAATAGGTATGTACTTACACAAATAGCCATAACAGCATAATTTACTCATTTGTTAAATGAAATTCCCACCTGTTCGTAAAGACGCCGATTTAATTAAATATATCAGATCACTAAAGAGATAATCAAATACCAGTTTTTGCCGACATTAATTTGCGCACCTGATTAAGAACTTAAATTTATCTTCCTTATTAATAAATTTAATAAATATATGAGTTTTTTAAATATAATTACTTTTGCAAGTCTTCCTGTTCCGCCTTTGGAGTCTTTAAAGCTTCGTTTGATAATATTTTACAAAATAATATGTCATTTTAGTCTAAATTTTGTTTAGGGTCGGGGTACCGATAGTACCGACCGACACCCATGATAAAGCCTTTGCAGAAGTGGACACAGTTAATCAAATAGTTAACTTCGGTAATCCATTACAATTTAAATAGTTAAAAAGTCAAACTTTTTAATTACAGTTCACAGATATCAAACCAAAACAATAATGTGATATCTGATGATTTCTTTTTACACAGTCAATTTCTCGCAAAGCTATCCTACACGATTTTTTGGACTCAAGACATAACTCACACGGTGCTGAAAAAAGTCAACCCCTTCTTTAATTGAAGAAGGGGCTATCTTGTAGTTTCAACATCGTTGTCTTTACGAAAGTTCCGTAAAGCCGATGCTTAACTTCATTAATTACCGATTAACGGATTAACGAGTTTCCTCACCTGTGGATAAAGAGAATCGAGCAAAGCAGTCAAGCAAACATTCAACATTTACATAGACTTCTTCTCATAAGTCTCAAATGACTTTTACGTGCAAGGATTTCTCACATATTCTCGAATTTAAAACTATGTTCTAGGAAGTATTAAATTTTTATGTCAACTTTCTGGTAAATTGAGATGAAGTTTAATTTACTTCGGCAACGGTTGGATCCCACTTTGATAGCGCGCCGTATATACCACTTTTGATAATTGATGACCTACAAATCTTTGGGAAATCCAATAATAACAACTCCATCTAGAGTTGCACATGTCTCTCTTAATCACGCGGCAGATTCAGTCGGAGCTTTGAACAGACACTTTCGCAAATGGTATGTTACCTTGATAAGCATAGCTAGGAGACAAGGAAGGCGTCCCGTTTGAAACATAACTTGTGTTCTAATCTTGTAAATGGATTGTTTTGTCTACGAACCGTCACGCATCGCGACGGAATCACCAGGAAGTCGATGTGATTTATTCGTAAAGAAAATATATCTTGGTGATTTACATCGGTGTTGCGAAAGTAGGATGCTCTTAGTGCTGTATATTTTAGTGTTCCATCTAACCGTTATTGTTAGTTTATGTTTACAATGCTTTCTTTGTACATTGTGCCTCCTTCCACGAATTTTACAGCTTTCTTAGTGAAATAAACACTAACATTTATTTATAACGTTACATTCCCTACTTTTGGCCTCGCAGTTTGTATGACCCTAATTGATCACAATGTATTCCTTGGTTATAGGAGAACTCCACCGTTCGTTCATTACACCCTGAATTTGCAACTCGAGACACGCTTAACTCTTTGATCTGTTTCGCAAACTCAAGTTTATTACACATCAACCCAAATAAACGATATGAGTTTGCGAAACGGACGTTTTCTTACACATACATACTCACGCTTGTATCCCTATATTTCCCATAGAGACTATCGAGTGCCACAAGCTGCGATCCTGACACACCTCTTTTGCCTCTTCCACATTCATACATCTTGTCATACATTTCCTGTCAGATTTCTTGTCAGACCTGCCCTTTTTAGAAAAGGATTTAATCAGTATATTATGTTCTTCTCGCCCTCTACCGACCCTTCCATTCACTTCAGCACGATAGACACCTTTCGTAAGCCGTCTTTCTCCACATTTTCTTCATCCTGAAAATAATGATACTAAAACACAAAATCTATATTGAAATTGATCGCATTTGTCATATAATGCACGCGTGGGAATTGAGACTGATGAGCGTTTCATTTGATAAATTGTTCTGTATTAATCAGGCGAGGCGTGTAATTAGTTTCACGACTAGTAGCTATGAATAATTACTGATTAATCACTTCGACACGCGACATGACATGGGCTATATTTTGACTGAAGTTATATTAACTTTGATTATAACGTAGTTAATCTTAGTTATTTTCTATTTTCATTAATTTATCGATTAACGAACTGCTATAATATAATGATTATAAGGTAAAATTGCATTGGCGGTGTGGTGTCCGGCGGAGTAGAATAGCTCCAACCCCTTACACTCGTGGGTGTGTACAAGGCGACTAATGTTTACGAGGCAAAAGACCTACAGTCTCCGTAGAATGGGAAACGGTCAAAACCTCCCATTTCGTGGGAGAGGCCCTAAGTCCTGTAGTGAACTGTTATGTGCAGTGATGATGATAGGTAAGATAGTAGCTACTGCAATTTTGAAATAGCAAAATGAGAAAATGAAGGTCCAAGAAGACCGCAAAGGCGTCCATCCAGTTAGAAATAGTGACGCGAACCAGATCATATTTCACGTCATCTCTTTGAATGTGACCCAATATCGGTGTCCCCAATAAGTTCGCCATAAATCCGTGTTGCTCCGGCACAGGCTAGCCGACTAAGTCGTAATCGGGTCGGACGTGACTACAACTGAAATTCGGAGCTACATTACTTACACGATACGCGTACCAGCCAAGCTTACAAGCCAAAATATCACAACCAACCCGTAACCAAGGCAAAATAATGATAAGTTCGTGACGTTTCTGGCCTGACCTGTAAACAGACCAGTGAGTGCTGCCGATCCCAATTTCGGATGCGGTTTACTTTATCGAAAATGTAGATAAATTTCCCGAAAATTCATATTTATGTTTAAAATATATATTCGGCTCCAAAGTATCAACCAGTCTCAGCGAAATAATAATCAATATTTAGTTTGTAGTATAAATTTAGTTAAAAAATTTAGTTTCGAAACTTTTTTCGAGCCAGGTTCGAATCCCACTGCCGCCATGTACCACTAACTCCTTTCTGAGTTATGTACATTAGTTGAATGCTAACCGATGCTCTTGCGGTGAGGCAAAACATCGTGATGAAACCTGCACATTAAATATGCTTGGACAAATTCACACAGTGCCATCTAGCCCCAAAGTTAGCAAAGCTTATGTTATGGGTTTTTAATAACTGATTACATGCTTATTATACATACTACCCCCAGACCCGTAACATAAACTAATTTCATCATTTCAATTTCTGCTCGGCCGGGAATCGAAGCCGGGATCTCTGCGTGGCGATCGGCATGTTAACCAACTAAACCACTCAGGTCGTCAAACATCGTCGGTCGTAAGATAGCAGGCAACCATACCATGATCCAATCTGGTCAGGTTCCCCTGGTAGCAGGGTTACGGAGGTCAGGTGGCAATAGCCCCACTGTATTTATCTGTACTGCGAAGTTCTGGATCATGGTCAAGGCGCACCCCGGGCCCAGCTGGATTTTATAAATAAAATGTTACTTTCTCCTCTGAAACCTCCCCTAAAACAGTAGGGAGTTGTGGAAGGAGTTGGTACTCCTTGAACAGTCAAACTCTCCCCTTTCTATATTTAATCGAACTCGGTAATGTAGAATGGACCATCATATTTTGTGACCTCATTCACGTCGTGTAGCATCGCGATCAGCATGTCATATTCACTCACCGACAACGCGTACAGAATATATTTTTAATCCTATCAATCTAAATCAGCGGCCAGACTTCCCATAGCCCGAAAAAGCTCTGTCCATTCACCTTTAATTCCCGTCTGGCATATTGGCCCAATTCTGGCAGCGGCTGGCGAGCGTGGCATCACACTACACAGCTTTAGATTCCTGCATACATAGGTAGATAGAGCAATGTTCCTCGTCCGATTTCCATGAACTTGGTCGCTATCGCACTGACACCCACGGGTTACAAATAGATTCACGATGCCACGGAACCAATAAACTTTCTCGGCGACCTGCTTTGGAGGCGGGTCGCGTGAGCTGGGATATGTTTTGCATGACGAGAGAGTGATAGATGTTTTTATGAAATTACCTACACGGGGAAGTGAATATCCTAATTCGTAACTAGGTAACTGACGTACGTAAGTCGTGCATGGCCCGACTTTTGGTCTATTAAATTTCTCTTTCCGCTTACGTTTTCTATAGTGGGATATTGAAAGTACCTAGTGAATCTTCTTCCAACGTATATAGATAACATATTTTCCTATAAATTAGGCTTATGGAAAGTTGGAAAGATCCTTGCACTAAACATAGGTACATCTAGGTAATACTCACCGTAATACTCTAGACTCATATTTAGATCTATTCTAGTCAAAATTACACTGCAATTTATCAGTGTACCATTACTGCAAATGATGAAAAGAGCTTGATTATGCCTCCGGGCGGCAAAATAACACTGCTACACATCCAAACACTGGCAAATAGCCGGTCATTACATAGCTTGGTGCAGCGATGGAAAAATAATAATGTGATCGAGTGGGTCGTGACTGGATAAGTGCTACTAGGCTGTTGTGTTATAATGCAATCGACTGGTTAACGAGGAAAGATACCCATGGGAGAACTGCATGCTCTAACATAATACGTCCACCACTCCAATCAATACTATAAAATTTTGTATTTTTATAACAATGTTGGCAACACCATTGAGATATTTAGCTGATATTTTTTAAAAGCTTATGGTTTTTCGAGAGATTTCTCATTGACGAATATATGTTTTTAATACCTTGAGATGAGTAATTCGAAAGTAATTACAGTTTTCGATAAAATCTACTGATACCAACAAAATAATACCCCCCAACTACTTGGTTAAATTAAAGATTCCGCACAAAATCTAACGATACCTACAATAAAAATATCCGTCAAACGAGACGTGGGTGACCAAGGTCTGAGAGGGTGAACAGTCTCAGGAGCGGATTAGCACCCCGTATATTATAGGTATTATTTTATTATTATTCTAATATCGCATTTACCGCATCCACGATTCGTGCATCAGCTGTTGCCGTGCGATTTTTATTCCCGCTGGTCGCGGTCTCGCTCGTAAACGGTTTACTGCTGGGCCCGCAGTCCCTTTGTGGACGTGCAAACAACGCGATATCCGTGCGCGCGCGCATAATGGGAGACCAAACGAACCTTGGGCTAGAGCAAACCTCCTTGATTTTTACGTAATTGTAGTAGTATAAGTGTTTATAGAAAATGTAAAAATAATAATAAAAAAAAAAAAAAAAAAAAGCATTCGCTGTTTTCTTTTGGTGTAATGGTTATCTAAGCGTTTACGTCCCGGTTTGTGTTGTCCCGGACCATGGTCCAGGATTTGGTAGATCAGATTGACCTTTTGTGGAAATGAAAGGATTTTGTGTGATAGTATGACCATTCGCATCTTTAGCAAACCGTACGCGCCGTAGGCCTCTGACCTTCTTAGAATCGTTGGAAACACAGTAAGTGCCATCGGCCGTTTACGAGGGCCTCTGTCGCATGGCATTATCGTCGAGTTGGGTTCAGTAGCCACTCAACCTTGGCTTGATTCAATTTTGATTACCGAAACATAATCAAATCGGCTTTTAGCGTCCTTATTTAGGTGTTGTCGTCAATTTGCAAAAATTATAACATTTTGTCAGAGATCGTCAAACGTCTACTAATAACAATAGATATATTTTTTTATTTAAACAATTGAGACGCAGAATGTCATCAACCCCTAATAAAAAGTGAGGGCGCATAAAACACTTGAATGTTATGATTGATGTTTCAGACTATATTTAGAAGAACTGTAATTTAAATTGAGATTTATGGTCAATAAAAATATGCAATAAAATGGCTCCAGTCTCTCGTTGTGCCTAATAAAAATGCATTTCTTGGCATGCGCAAAATGCGCGGGCGGTCCGGTCAGAGGCTATCTAGACGCAGAATTTCCATATCGGTTCGAAAACATGCCCTGTTATGACTGTAAAATTACGATAAATTAGCAGTCCACGGAGATAACTTTCAAAAGAAAAAGTCAATCAACTCCAACTATTTGAAGCCATCTTATGACGTCTGACGCGTGTGACGTAAGAGATTATATGCCCGCGAGTGTTAACACACCCTAGGGAACCCTAATCATTATTATCTAGACGCCTTCTAGGCCAGAGTGCATAGGTTGATGCTCCATCATCGGCCGCATCGTCACTTACCACCAGGTGAGGTGGCGGTCAAATGCCTGGATAATCAAATTATATATAAAAAATCCCATTGCTGATGGCTTTGGAATGATAAATATCATCTAATATACCTATTGCATTTCCTTTACAGACTACAATTTCCTTTTCATTCATTATTTTGATATTGGTACTTAGGTGAACTGTTTGCAGATAAATCTGCCTGCATATGTAGGTACTCGTGTTTAAATTCATTCATGTTTAACGACAAAATACCTACACGATTATCATAAGTAATTCCTTGTAATTTGACTACTTATTTGCAATAAAAACTTACATAAAATATTTTATATTTAGATAAATGGAACAATAACATCCTCTTGAGGTCATACAGTTAACATGTTTCGGGTCATTATTATCTACAAATAAAAAGAGTCATCTCTACCCGACTTCGTACCTACAATTTGCTAATTGTTGTAGTAACTGTCGGCACTCTTTTAATTACAGATCATTCTGTACAAGATAGTCTTAGTTGAGTGTATAAGCCTTAATTTTAAGCACGGTTGATAATGTGGTGTGGAAGTTAAGTACTAACAAAAATAATTACTTTTCAACTGATTCTTTTAGTTAAAATGAAAAAAAGTTTCACTCTTCAAACTTCGGTCCATCACCAATAGCCTAGATCACCGTTGGACGAAAGACAGAAAGCTTCGCCCGAGCAAGTTGTCCCAACCTCAACAGATTATAGTTCACCTTTTAAAGGGCCTGTTGTGTGTTCCCATACCTAACCATAACCAAACATTGCACTAAAACATGCGCAAATGGACGTGCAATGCTGGACATAGGCTTCACCTCACACCTTCCACGCATAATGACTTTGTACATTTCACATCCATTCACTCCCTACAGAAAACGCCCACTTCGTGTTACAATCCTACTATCCTACTAATAATATAAATGTAAAACTTTGTAATGATGTTTGAATGGATGTCTGTTACTTCTTCATGCAAAAATATCTCAATCGATTTTAATGAAATTTGTCAGTTATAGTCAAGCATAGAAATTCATGAGGTTCCCACGGGAACGGGTCACGAAATCGAACGTGAATATCTGTTAAAAGTGTCAAGTATATTGATTTAGGCATCCGACAATCCGATATAATCGGAGACGCCGATATTCTCTGGAAAGTGTTCGTAGTGCAGTGCGAAGTAAAAGTGTACGGGGAGTCAATAGACTAATTGAGAAGGTAAACACAGGCAGCCACGGCCGGCGCGGCGGTTGCGTAAACTGCGACTGGGCTACTTACCTTGTTCTTTAGTTGGACAGGTGATCTGGGAACCGATGTGACATAGCTAACATGTACGCTGCTATTAGATCGTGGCTAAATTGCAGTTTTGCGGTGGGGTTCGTGGCTTTGCCGGTCCAGCAAGGTGTAAGCAACCGCATAATAAAATAATTGGTTCAGTTTAACGTCGTGCCGTATGATGCATAATGGCTTAAAGAAAAAAACACGCAACGCAATCGATATAACATAATGTTTTAAACTATAGCTGTTATTATCACACATTTAAAGGTATGTTCCGAAATTCCTACCACCGACCACAATCGATTAAAAGGTCGAAGAGTGGCCTATAGTTTGGTAGTAAGAAATATCTCTGTTCAGCAATTGATCAATCTAATAACCCTTCACATACAAAATCCGCCGTGCCTACATTTATTTTGTTTACAATTTGTTTACACTGTCTCGCAATAGCCTAATGCTCGTTGCGCCAGCGCACCGAAGCCCGTAAAACGCCTCTGTTCATGGCTCCCGGGAACTTGGCTGTCAATAAGGAAATGTTTACCTTGCCCACGAGTGCCGTACTCGTAGCACGTGGTGCGTATTTGCCTAGCCCTATTGAGTGGCCGTGTGGTGTCCGGCAGAGTGGAATAGCACCAACCCCTTACACTCGTGGATGTCGTACAAGGCGACTAATGTTTTCGAAGCAAAAGATCTAGTCCCCGTAGGCTGGAAAATGGGCAGCAGCGTTTTCCATTATTATATTTATAACACTGCGATCTCCAACCCGCCGGTCAAGCATGGAGACTATGGCAATGACCTCCCCTTTCGTGGGAAAGGCCTTTAGCTCTTCGGTGGACTGTGATAATGATTGAATGGCGATCTTCAGCCGCTGGTGGTGTGAAGTTTGCGCATACTCTTTATGGATGTGTGGCCAAGCAAGTGGGGATCGTAGCGAGTGGAACTATAGTCTCGACCAGCCCTTTTGCCAAAGAGTACCTGTGTATAGTGCCCCTTTTTTACTTTAATTAAAGTTACAGATATATTTTTTATTAATGAGACATTTTTTATGTTATACGGCAAATAACAGGCGAGCGGGCCACCTGATGGAAAGTAGTTGCCACCGCCTATGGACACCAGCAACACCAGAGGTATTACCAATTTCCCACATATGTCACCAGGAGCAAAGCCAGTATTGCAACTGGAAAAAAACTACTTCAAGTGGATTGACATTGATCTGCACGACAAAACATCTTCAAACATATGCCTGAGGCAACCAGTAGTAGGCAATATCTAGAGGTTAGTTGCGATCGATTACGTCCATTGATTAATCACGGAGCTTTGCTTTGACGCGGTCTATTGCACGCCAGTTTACGTGTGCGGTTCCAAGGAACGGCTGGTTTACGAGCAGTGGCCACCGGCAGCGGGCTTGCGAATCCGGCGCCGCGAACGCACGGTAATTTCTGTTTATTGACTACTAGTGGACCCGGCGCAACTTCGTTCGCGTACACCTACTTTACCCCTACCTAGCCTTGTTTCTTGCTAATAAACCTTCTGGAGTCACTCTATCTATTGTTAGACCGCATTAAAATCGATTGTGTAGTTTAAAAGATCTAAGCATACATAGGTACATATATAGATACAGACGATAGGAAGCGACTTTGTTTTATACTCGTACTATGTAAAGATAGAGAGGCACGCGGACAGACGAAAGGCAGCCACTATCGTCATCAGCAACCTAAGCGGATGCGGTGCCGGACTTTGAGGTACCTGTAGACTTGTCTTTGGAAGAACCCCAAGTTATAGACCAAAGACTTCACGCCCCAAAGGGGCACTTCCTGGCGCTGGGAGCTCGCTGTCTTGGACTCTGCTGTTTAAGTGTAAGAAAATATTCTCAGCAGTAGGACGTTCTCCCAGATAATATCTTTGTATCTTTTGCATCCATCCATCGTAGGGAGGCCTTACGATTTTTACGTACGCCAATCATAACCTTAATCAATAAATATTATT
Source organism: Blastobasis lacticolella (assembly GCA_905147135.1). Lineage (NCBI taxonomy): Eukaryota > Metazoa > Arthropoda > Insecta > Lepidoptera > Blastobasidae > Blastobasis > Blastobasis lacticolella. The sequence goes on along the minus strand of LR990053.1, from coordinate 13,330,462 downwards.
GCAACAACATCATAAAAAACTTGGAACTGTCTTCTTTTGAATTTTTTATTGTACCTCGCCTTAGTTGGTTTGCAGTAATCTCCACGTATTCTTACGTAGACTTCCAATCTCCGAGGAAAGGTTGCTTCCCATTTTGAGGTCCTGGCTACTCTGCAGCTACGTCGCATCATGTACGACACCTATTAATGAGGCTGGTACATCCATTGAGCTGGTATATCTAGGTGAGTCAGAAACAGAATAAGGTCAGGCGAAAGCGCCACATATTTAATGGCAACTAAACTAGCATTAAAAAAGCATTAACTTCAAAATATAAATTATGGCTAAATGTAAATTCATAATTATATACGCTATATTTGCAGTAACAACCTTAAAGTGATGGAAGCATTTCCTATGTTGCAGGAGTCGTAAACATTTTACGAATCCACTAGCCAGTTTACTACCGTTCAGGTGTCGCAAATCGTGTGCAAACTTGACTGTAAATGTAATCACCTACTTGTAGACGCCTACCTGAAAATTATCATGTAAACTAAACTTTACTATTTTGCGTTTAAAATTAGACCAAGTCATAAACGCCTGTCGAAACTGGCCTATTAAAATAACACTAACATTGTTTACCTCTCCATTAATTGCTATAAGTAAATCGTACAATTCATTCGTTCGTTTCCATTAATTCTGAAGTAAACCTTCCCAAAGTGTGTTAGCAAATTCTGATTCGTAACTACTTAAAGAAAGGAAATACTGTTATTAACACGTCGGACAATCACCAATTTGGATCGTTCAAAAGCCATCCGCGCTCTAAGTGCGCACCCGTCCATCCTCTATTACTACTAACAAATCAACAATCCATAACTAAGATTTGGGCAGCAACATTTCTGTACTACATTCCAAGTCAGACATTTATTTACCACACTCAGCTAAGAAAAGGCTATTGCTAGGTATAAGATAACGGCCCACTGCGGGGCTGCCGAAGACTCAGCGCAGCACACCCAAGACGTGTGCGCTGCCTGGGACTCAGAGCGGCGTACGTTCCTAACCACCGGCAGAGATATCTCACTCGCAGCGGTCACAACGGCCATGCTCGATAGTAAAGCAAATTAGCAAACGGTGGCCAACATCGGCGAAGAAGTGATGATGCAGAAGGAGGCTGCTGATCGAATCAGGGAAGAAGATGCACCCGCTGATGTAATCAGATGTAGACGCAAGGAACCAAGGCGAAGGCGCTACAACCGTCTCTTTCCTATTTCCTAGTGGAACCAGCGGGGACAAGACTGACATGACTGGGAGACGTTCTAGTGCATCAGGACGTTTCCTGTATGTGTTGACTGACCCAACACTGCTTGGGTTTACGCTGGAACACCATAGCGAAAACTATCTATGAGGTCCTGTGGTGTTCCGATAAAAAGCGGCTGTGGATACATAGAGGGGTTTTAGTGGGTAGGATCAATTTTCGGGCAAGCCCACATGTCCACGTCATTCCCCCGGGTGACGTGGTATCTTCCGAAGATTTTCTCTCTCAAAGAAAAGGTATAAGTTAATGGCCCTGTCATGGCCTTATACTTTCATAGACGCGCCTATTCTTGACATGTAAGGGTTCATTTCTCGCATCCAGTCAGCTTGGTAATGATGAGTAATGCGTGCAACAGACACGCGGCCGCAAATAAACTTAAGTTTAAAAATAAACTTAGATAGGAACTCACACTAGACCACTAAATGCCAGACATACGAAACGTAGATGAACCATGAGCTTGCTTGCTCGTTCATTATAAAAATTTATAATATAAAAAAATACCTACTTCCTTTACGTGAATTTTAAACACTAGCCTACTCGATAATGTTTGGTGTCCTGTCCGAATTAAAGAAACTTTTCCAATTTTCTCTGCAACTGTCATTGAGATCAAGCTAATTACGGACTAGAACTCTAGGTGGGAGGAAAAATAGACGCACGGAATTAAGTAAAATCAGAAAATGAGTAAATTCTGTCTGCAAAGGCAAGCGACTGAACTGACAAAACTGATTGAATAAGTAAGACGTCCGTCTGTATACAACATGATAGTAGCTAAAAGATGAACGTCGTCATTATTCAAAATCAGGTTGCATACTTGTTGATTTCAATCAACCTTCTAATTTCCCAAGTCGCTCGATTTTTTAGACCTGAGAGTGTTATCTCGAATCCGCAACTCGGCTGCTACTCCTAAGCCTTCAGATGCAGAAAACTCATGACCACTAGCAGTTACGAGTTGTTGACGATTAGAAAGCATTGTCAGTAGGTAGTAGTATTTATCTAGTACGTAATCAGTACTCTTTGAGCAATAAGTCCAAATAAACCGTCTATGGTAATAACGCTGCTCTTTCCTTTCTGCAATATCTCGACAAGCGCTCGTCGATTTATGGTTCCTTTGCGGCGCCCACGCATGCGAAGATCTACGGCGCGCTTTTTACATTCGACGGCAAAAGCGTCAGCGCAAGTATCACGCGATCCTAGCCTTGGACGTATCCTTAACTAGGATCAAAAACCTCGACGATCCTTAAGGACTGGTGGTATAGGTTTTAAGACTTTCGTGGTTATTTACTATACTTTCATTGCACATATTACCGGGTTTATTACCGCGGTCCCAAGACCACTCGTGACCATGACGCTGCTGTTGTTGATGATGTCCATAGGCGGCGGTGGCCGCTTCCAGTTAGGTGGCCCGCATGCCTGTTTGTTTGCCGTATTAATAAAAAAAAGTCGAAATATCGAGATAAAAACAAGACTAATCGTTGTAATAAACCCGAAAACATGTGCGATGAAAGTATGTTGGTGGTACCCAACCCGTCAAGGCTTGACAGAGTTCTACCACCTCTAATTATACTGTTACACACATAGTAATAAGAAAACAATAAAGCATGATTATTCGTAAGTGCAAATTGCGCTGTCAACGGATATCGAATGGCTAATGAATGATTTACAAGTCCTTAACAGGAAATGGGCTCCATAATAATGCATAGCGTGCAAATGATGCGAGTTTGTATTCAAATCTAATTCGCAATCTATATTTATATGGGCTTAATTGATTCGCGGCGGTGTTGTCGTTATACAGGGCCTCCCAAGACTATGAGACATGAAGGGAAAGTACCTTAAATATCGTAGATAGGATATTTTGCTGAAAGAAGACTTTATCTTATTTTCAAAAGTTAGTAATACTGCATTCAAAGATATTCTAAAAATTACTTGCTTCGTCTGGGAATCGAACCGGCTTAAATGTAAAAAAAATCACCCCTATTTTTATTATGCTAATCAAAAGAATGGACAAAATATAATAATTGTGGTGATTTTTTTTCGCATTTAAGCCGGTTCGATTTCCAGACGATGCAAGTTATTTTTAGAATATCTTTGAATGCAGTATTACTAGCTTTTAAAAATAAGTTAAAGTCTTCTTTCAGCAAAATATCCTATCTACGATATTTAAGGTACTTTCCCTTCATGTCTCATAGTCTTGGGACGCCTGTATAAAGCAGTCAGCAGACGCGGTGTCACAGATCTTCATTCAATACAAATTTCCAAATATAACAAATAAAGGATTCATCACAACTCGACCACTTCAGTTATCATGTTCACGGGTAATGGTGAAATTAATTTATATTGTGACGTTAATTTAAACTCGACAGACGGACAACATTTACCATTTTCCTTATCCTAACCACTATTACGTACATTAGGAAATTCTGGGAAGAAATACGTGCTTAATTATTTTATTTGTTAAGTTATCATGTTCTCTCTGATAAAGTAGAAATATTTTTTTTTCTCAAAACTTTATAAATCAGAGCTTTTCGAAGAAGTTATCTTCAAAATGTTTCCTTGTTTTATTTATGTATTTCGCCAAAATACATGACTAATCTGGTGACGACAACTTAAGTACTAGGACACAAAACTGTGTAACAAAAATCCTGATGGTTCAGGTGGTCTCTGTCCCACTCGATATCATAATCTATTTATTTAACTCTTTATTGTACACAATAAAACACAATTAAAACTGATACATTAATTCTAAAAAGAAATTTCTTCCTGCGGGCCTACAGAAGTGAGATTTTTAACAGAAACGCAGATACGACGTGCACAATATGAATAAAAATATGCTAGTAGATACATATACATTCTATAATCTAAAATATTTAATGTAGTACATAATAACCTACATTAAAATAGATATAAACTTTCTTAATACCTACATTGTCAACTATTTATTTATTTTCTTGTAAAGAACATGGTCGCAGATCCCGATCTCGCAGAGGGTCAGAACTAACATTGATTACAAATTATTCAGATTTATTTATCTACAATAACAGTTGCAATATAGATAACTTTTTGTCTGATGTAATGGTTTGTGGATTTACGTTTAGAGACTATAGTCGGTATCTCTTCGCAAATCTTTAAATATGTCTATCTTAGTGGCAGATATAAAAGTTTAGAATATCCTGCGAACTGCTGGTATTTTACTTCGTGTTTAAAATATGCATGAACAAGTACAATTAAGACCAAGACGATTAGACCATAACCGTGGTGACTATAATACCTATGTAATGGATAGTAATAGCTGTGTAATGATTGTTAATACCTAGGACTATAGTTCAAGCTTGTTAGAAATACATTTTTAAATACTTGCTTAGGCTACATATGGATGTGGAAGTCCAGCAAAGTATTAATTTTGGTCAAGTAAGCTATTGATAAGCTAACTTGACACAGAGACAGATAAGACGTTTCGTTCATTTGAATGTAGTTATCATATTGGTAGGACGTAAAAAAACTACTAAGGGATCTACTTGTTTACATATTTGACTTCACACACAAATTAAATAACAATATCGAACAGCCAGCCAGATATTTTCATATGAAATTCACAAGTCACAAAAAAGGGGGAAGACCTACAACAAATCTAGATATTATTCACAATACACGTGATATAAAATTATCATTTAATAAAAAGATAAATCGTAAATGCATGTAATTTCCTCTTCTATTAGAATATCCAAATTGTGTTTAGTAGAATTAATCATCGTCCCTTATGTAAAAGTTGAGAATTATTTCCCAGATTTAAGTAGGCGATTGCAGTAGATTTTATTCGAACATTTTCAAGATAATTGTACACTCGCCATATAAATCTAAAGTTGCATTACTAAGGCACCAAATACGGGTCTAGCTTTCTATGGTAGTATTATCACCTAGCCGAGTGCAAACATTACATTTTCAAATTTATGACTGCATTGCAAATAAGCGTGGGCGGACATAATATGAATTTCATTACTTACACACTAACACACCTGTTGTAAATCCGATGAGACTTTGTGAATGGGGCTAGGGTAGTGAATGTACTGGTTAACGATCAATAAAGTTAATTTTTGTCGAGGTTTTCCTTAAATGCAATATTAAAAGTGATTCACATTATATATAAATAATTTTTACGATTGTTTTAGTTTATAAAGTGATACGTAAATAATTTGTCACTGCAGAAATAATAGGGATAAAAGAGGGGAAAATTGTAATAATTAAATAACTGTCCTGTCGCATTTGCAGCGGTAGGAAATATTAGTGACGCTATAAAAATAGTACTTCCCCAAAATCTTTTACATAATAATAACTGGTTATTTTATGACTGTCCAGACTACCTAAACTACGAGTATATAATGAAGCGTGAAAATGACAGCTTTTAGTATGAACAGTGGAGTGGTTGGTGGTTTGTGTAGTGGTGAGTAGGATCCATCCCTCTTTTAATTAGATATATACATATATACATTTACTCAAAAAATTTCAGGAACATTTTAAATGTATAAATAGGTAGGTATATTATAAACGGTATAAGCTAGCGGCAAGTAAATAATGTATCGACACATACTTTTGATAAGCGGCACAAAGATTTATAAGTAGGTACCTACTCATTTAATATGCTTAAAGTTTCATGTTGAAGAGAAAAGGAATCCTGATAATATCAGCGTGATGATGATGATATCAGGATATAAAACAAATAGAACAAATTTTAAATAAATAAAATAAAATTATTAAAAACGTTTACTTTACGTATTTATTATACGTATGCAAATATTAGTGTAATCTAGAAAATGCAACCAGCTTACTTAGTTATTAGCTTATAGATAGATAGATAGATAGATAAATTATTTATTGCTCACACAAGAATAATTACATTAAAAAGTTCCGCCAAAAAACCATAACTAGTTGTGGGCAAAGGCGGCCTTATCGCTGTAAGCGATCTCTACCAGGCAACCTTATGTTCTGCTTATGTTCTTAATATTTTTATATTTGACATTGGTTATTATTATCTGACCTGACTTTACATTAAAAATAAATTATTTTTAATTTAGGAGTCTTTCAAAACATCGACATCAACATTGCACGGCACTGGCCGCTGACCTTTGCAACGGGACTGCGGCGAGTCGCATGCAAATCGCGTGCGACAAACTCATTTACACCTTTATCCTTTCTCGCTTTGTCGCATTTGTAGTATTCACCACCGAAGATGGTATCTACTTACCCTATCGTAAGCAGACTATGTAACAAATATGCGACCGCGCCGCGTGGTTGCTTGTTTTTCTTTTCTTTTCGAGATCGCAACGTGAGAAGCAGGGTAGCTAGTGTAAATCGGTGAATTTTATAACTCTGAATCATGGTCAAGCGCTAGATCACAACCGGGACATTAACACCAAGATGTTTTCTTTTATTATAAACATACTCATTAATTTTGTACTGCCACTTTGCTCTGTCCTGTCATAGCTCCATAGCCTCGCATATATCCTTTCGTAGTAATTAATCATGTAGACTACCTTCCATTTTTCTATTTCATAGTGAATCACGTAGTTCATATTATGTTAAAAGGCTTACATACTTCCAGTGTATTGTCACTGTAAGCTAATTTAAAGTCTCTATTCTAATAGATTTATTTATTTTATTTTATTTATTAGTTCATTTCACAGTTTAACAGCAATTAAATACATATAAAATATGGGTACATTATGGTTGAAATGCCAATGACAAAACTGCATTTTAATATTTTGTTATGTAGCCACAAGATAACCTATCTTCTAACACTGAAAGCTACACGCTTGGCAGGCGAGTGTTTTAAAATGCTGTGGCCCATTTTCCATTCCTTTTTTGATTTTCCATTTTATTTGGAGTACAGAATTCCCAATCCTTTCGGGTATCGTAAAGGCCACTATAGTATCTTAGCCTTAATAATTTCAATTATTTATACGAAATTAATAATTAATTAATGCACTAATTATTTCTTCCTAATCTGGTCGGAACATATAACTAGGCAATTCCTATACACTCAAATAATATTATCTGAAGGTCAAAAGGGTGCGGCCATAATAACATTACCGGTTCTGCTGCCAATTTATACCTACCTAGTAAAATTATATTAAACGTAGATAGTTATATGATTTTTACTACAAATGATGTGATAATCATTGATAATCTTGGTTGACTGGTAGATAAGGTTATTTTAGCTTTAAGCCGGCCATTATACCATTTTCTGCGTGAAGTTTTAATAAATAATATAATTATGCTCATTATATATATCGTTTATGGCACTTAAGGTAAATAAATAACTAATGCATTACAATACTCGGCAGCGGTCATATGTCACAATTTAAGCACTCAGAATAGGGCCTTACTTGTACCAGAATATTGTAGCGATATATGACTTACGTGCTCTATTAATGAACAATCAATATATTTAGTACACGTGCCGGTCAGCCCCTATCAGCTTTTTAAAAAGTCCCGACAGTCTAACGACCTATTGTCAAATCTGCTACATGCATAATGCAGAACCTTGCAGAATGCCGTCGGAAAACGCGGCGCTAAAAGTACGTTGCCACCAACTTATCTGTTCCGTAGACAAAATTGGAACTAAGGCATTGTTGTACCAAAATAACAGATTGAAACGCCCACTACTTCACCACTAGCGACACCGTGGGAAGATAAGTTGGTCGCACTGTATCTCAATATTGACACAAATGTCTCCCGAGTGACATTAATATCGTACGGTTCCGAGTACCGACCGGAACGGTGTGGGAGTGTGAACACGTTAAATATATCAGATCTAGATCGTCCACCTAACTAGGCTAGGGGAACGAATGGATCTGCCTAATGGTTTTGTGGGTGCGGTTTGATGTGCTCTGACTTGTTATTACTTCGGAATATTGCCAGTTAATAATAACTTTTAAGATATTTTGAACCGTGTTCCATTGGTGAAAAGTACCTACATTAAAGTCAGTCACTCGCGTACTGTACAAGAAACTGCCCGTTTAGCTGGAGACTTCTTTCTCAGTAGGTTAATTTTTGTTAAACCTATTTATTTATAGCTTTTTCAATCTTTAGGGCCCCTTTCTACGTCGCCGCTAACAAACCGCGTACGCGTCGCGTCCGCCTAGCCACCGCGTAGCACCCGAATAGGAATCGCACCTAAATCGCGCAGCCGGCCATATTGACGCGAACGATGACGCGATGACTAGGCGGGCCCGACGACGGCTATGCGGGCGCGTCGCGACGACTGCTTTATTAGTATAGTAACCAATATTGTTTAAACATTTGGAACAAATCCTTCAGATATCGCATATGTCTGTTAAAGCTCTAAACCTGCACTGGCCAACCCTTAAAAAAACAGTAGGACATGTGAAACTGTACTGTAGCAGATTGAGCCAGCGAATGATGGAGCGATCGATGATTATGCACTCTTGTTTCTTGCGACGAAATTGCGAGGGATTCCAGGTCACATTTAGAGTTATTGGCTATTCAATTACTAAACAATCAACGTAAGCAAGTATTCCGAATACGTGCGCCGAGTTGAATGACTCTGGTGCCTTGCGCCGGCGCAGGCAACCCGACACCCGCTCCTCGATTCCGCGAAATTATGCAGTGCACTTGGCAACTCGCCTCATAATTAGAATACTGTTTATTTTTCTATTGCCTTTGCAATTCACTTTTTTAACTAAGAGAATTCGATTCGCGAACGTATCTGTACACAACAGGTACGACTATTTTGTGTACTGGTAAAGAAACTGCTTAAAGCTGTATTAGGTATATTACGCTCCTCCCTCCTACTTTATACGCCACAGGTCTGCGCTAAACTGTGCTTGTCTTAGAAACCCCTAGAATTTCTCTCATAGAAAGCGGTACCGTCTCAGCAGTCTTCACTGCCTCAGCGGTGACTAAACGACGCGATCTGGATCGCCTGACAGCCGCTATTTGTCCCCTGTCACTCTAATGACACCTGTCAAAGTGACATGCTCACAATGGCGGGAAAAAAGCAACTGGTTTGCTTTTCCCCGAGGAGCTTGGAATGCTATTGGATAGTGTTTTATGAGGCAACAAAATTGAAGACGATTCTACGAAGAAAGTTTCCTGTAATAACACGAACGCACGAATGTATAGTACGTTTATTATTTAGGTTAGTTAGGGTAAGAGGAACCAAGGTGACAAAGGTCAGAAACAATTTTCGAAATCGGTTCAGTATAGTTCGGAGAGGAACGGAATCATACGAACAAACGAAAAAACTAGCTCTTTTCCTTTATTCTCGTATTTTAATTAGCACTTATCTGTAGATACATGGTATAGGGATATCTTTATAAAATTGTTTGTTCTAATTATAAGATAAGCTGCTTGGTAGTCCGGCCTACGCGCGGCTCGCGAAGACTCCTCTCCTTCCGCGTTCCTAATATACCTTTGAAAGGTATTGATCTGACGATAGATTAGTCCGTTTATGGACTAACTCGATGAAAATAGCTAAAGAAGATTTATGGAGGCAATTTTTATTTTCGTCACCACGACTGTGAGTATGTAAGTATTGGTTAGGTTTCATTGATGATTTTTCCCAATCAAATCCAACTGAAGTATCTCTTGTAATGATTGGGATAGGGCTTTTTCAAAACATAATTAAATTGAACATGTAAGTGACTTCGCTAAACTAGCATATTCGCGTTACTAGGTATCTGAGGTGGATATACTCGTTCTTAGAATAATGTGATTTAAAACTGATAGTATGGAGTATACCTGTGGTAATAACTCAACTGATATTTTTTATTCTTTAACGAATTAGAAATCAGAGTAATTGAAATGACTCAAATAACATAGACAGCTATTATTTGAATTTTTCGTTTAGTATTTTGAGATCGAAAGAGAATAATTCTTAAACGTTAGGTGACAAGGCCAACCCCACCTGTGGGACACAGGCGTGAGCTTTATGTATGTATGTGACAAAACCAATCATCACCACCAATATTCGGGTTAAAGCATCGCTCCGTCAAAGCCGTCTGTTCTACAAAAGGAGTGTAACAGCGCGAGTCGACGGCGCATTGTTCCGCGGACCGGTAGCGCCGGTCGCCCGCGCCCTTGCGAGGAACTGGCCGTAAACGTTTGTTTAGGACTCCTTTGTGCCAGGACTGCTTGAGTGCTGGCTGGAATACTTTTCGACGTACAGTCACGGGCATGTTTCTCAAGGTACAGTCGAGTTCATTAATATGTGAGCATTGCCAAGGCTTCAAATATAAATGTACATGGAAGGGTGCTTATATATCTGAGCAGATTTATCAATCAAACATATGTACATCTGCTCAGATATATAAGTACCCTTCCATGTACATTTATATTTGATGCCTTGGCAATGCTCACATATTAATGAACTCGACTGTACCGTGGATTAAAAATACTTTATCTACACTCATAGCGTAATTTTCCAATTACATATTCGAAAACAGTCGTTTAAGGGTACACTTTTTTCATGCCAGACAATAAAATTACTTTTCGATACTTACAGCATTTCCCATACTATTTTTATTACAGCTGTATCGTAAAATAACTTTTTAATCATTATGCAACACTTTTATTTTTTGTCGGGCGCTGGAACACGGCGTAATGTAGGCTGAATACTTAGATGTCTTTAACAAATTCAAATTCAAAATTTAAATTTTCCTGTTTATATTCTGTGTAATTATTTTCCCGCTAAACAGAATATTTTTTGTAATTGTTGTAATTTGTGTTTGTAAATGATTTTCCTTATTTTAATCAAATAAAGATAAATGTAAAAATAGTTAAGTGAATTTCCCGCCGCTTGATATCCTTGACGCGTAGATACAACAGAACTGACTCGCAGCTTACTTCCAGCTAAGTTGAGAAAATTATAGGTACGATATTTAAACATAAAAATATTTCGTGTCAACTTCTCATACCTATTTACCATTATAGTTTAACTATTCATACTAAACAGACACTCATGTTTTAATACCCCATTTTATATGACAGTTGCATAAACTACTATTAAAGTTTAAATTATGACACATCATGATTGTTGTGTTATGGACCAATGGCATCCCCGAAACTGTGACAAGAACTGCAACTTAACAGGATCTATTTCTAGTCCCTCTCAGTCTAGTAGACAGTGATTCGGTTTTGATAGTTTGGTAGCTGGAAGTCCAGGGTGCAATCTAAGCCATGTTTCGGCTAATTCGGGTAGGTAGGACCAGATATACATACGAGTATTGACCTACTAGCATATAGAATGGTTACGTGGGCATAAGCTGTCATAAAAACCTGTGATAAAAATTATTTCCACGCGAATGAAGTCGCGGTCAAAAGATAGTCTCACATATTTTTATTTTTGAAATATCGTTCAAGATTAATTTCGATGTAATCATGAGATGGTTACATCGAAATGAATCTTAAACGATACGATACGATACGAACGTGCAATAATAATCGAAAACTGCATCCGGTTCCACACAAAAACTAAATATTAAATGGATATTTTACCGAATCGATCAATATTCGTATTCACCCATTGTTGCTTTGTACGGGAGAGAAAATTCATTTCTTTATTGAAATGTAAATATTCGTTATCGAAAATAGTAAAAGAAAAAGGCGAGACGTTATTAAAGAAAGTCGTGCGCAGCCGAGGCGCCAGGTTTCTGTGAGTATGCGCCGGTTTTTATCCCACCATACATTACCACGAGAACTCTACCTTCCTTACATAGTATACAATAAAGTCTAGGCTTTAAGACTTTCGTGGTTATTCACTACACTTACGGTATTGCAAACGTCCATAGACTGCGGTGACTGATTACCAGCAGGCAGGCCGTAAGCTTGTTTGCCACCTTGGTTGTATAAAAAAAAAACTTTCAACGGGTATACTCTACTACGGGCTACTCTAGACCAAGATGCTTGCAACTGCGTCGAAATATCGTGGTAAAAACAATTCTAACCGTGGTAATAAACCTGACAACATGTGCGAAAACATAAAGCCTGTCTGTATTTCTGCCAATTCCTCTTAAACCACACAACGGATTGTGATGCAGTTCGCCAGGCATTATATTTAAATACATGCATATTATACAAGCCAAGAAAACCCATGCGGAGACGGGCCGCAAGCTAAATACAGATAGATTTGCAAAACACTAATGACTAACTTTTGTTCTACAATTTAGTATTGCTAAATTCAAAGAAAAGCTTGAGTTCCCTGTACAATCAGGCGGCTTATCGCAATGTCATGATCCATGGTTTCTTTGAACAGGGTCACGAAGGTCAGATGGCAGTTATATTATTGGGATATTGGCGCCTAGTTGATGATGAGTTTAAATGGAAGGTTTAAATAGTTATCTAATCTAAATTACTAAAGCAATCTCTTCAAGTTCTTCCTATTGAGTCACACTATTTATTTGTTAAAATCGTACAATAGTTTTTGAGATTACTCAGACTCGTAGATCGAGTGCGTTACGAGTCACCTACGTTACGATTGAGGAGGTTCGCCTGTGCTGGTTTGTCACGCGCGGCGTAGGTGGCGTAGGCATCGAAGATACAGGAAAAGTAGGTGCCTAATGCGCTTATAACATTGGACGAAATTCAGTAACCTAAATTCAGAACCAAAAAGCGTGAGATTAAATCAAAGTGGAATGTATCGGTCTTAGAATAAAGTCCATTTTTGTGTCATTGTTGTTACGCGTATAGAGATAGTATACTTCCCTGGTATAAACACTTTTTGGTTATGCGTCGCTTCACTTTTCACGTTCAAGTCGTGGTACAAAAATTGACCTTATTTTATGGGCAATACATTCCGCTCTTACACTTTTTGTTTCTGAATTAAGTCAAATATAACAAGCGCATAAACCAGCCAGTACGAGTAGCAGCAAATATCATCATAACGATATCTTTCGAACCTTCAACGGATTGAATGCGGGTTAGAATTATCATTTTACGTACGAGTATACCTATATTTTAGACTTGGCAAGATGGTCCTACGTAACATGATTTATGCGCTCTGTTGCCATGTAGAGCCATGTAGCGTAAGAGGACTTAAATCTCCGCTATCTGTGTTTGATTTAGCCGCCTGATAGTCTGGTCTAGACTGAATCAGGTCACAGCTAAGATTAACGTTACTACGTAATAAGTGCATTTATGAAGACTACATCCTGCAGTAGGATTAACTATGTAACATAAAACAGCGTCGGTGGCTGAGTGGTTACGGTATCCGACTCGCAAGCGAGAGGTACCGGGTTCGAACCCCACAGCCGCCATGTACCTGATGTAGAAATAACATGTAACTGATGTAATAATAAATGTTTTTAGCTGTTTGTTGGTGTTTAGATAAATGCACAACGCATCCTCTTGTATCCTGTGGCTCAACACTACCTGCTGTAATATTCCTGTCTCAATTTCTGTAAAGGTTGCCTGGAAGAGATCGCTTGTAGCGATAAGGCCGCCTTTGCTCATATGTGTTCCTTGTTACTGTAACTGATTGATACTGTTATTTTTTTATGAGCAATAAAGTGCTTATCAATCTATCTATCTATCTAACTCTTTTTTGAGACATTAGATGTACATTAGTTGAACACTAACCGATGCTCTGTGATCGTCGCACATTCAAAATCTACGTTCATAATCAAGTCAAGGACCAATTTTCAAGATTACCCGCAATGGACGGGTGTCGTGACTCGTGACGTTGGGACAAAAACAACAGCGAATAGAAGCGAACAACTGCGTGGCCACGTGGTGGCGTCGCCGTACACGCGGCCTCTTCATATGACAAATATCGCGCTAGAGTACGCGTACCTTGAGAATTCACAGTGCAAAACGATCGCTTTTGTGGTAGAACGTAAATTTGACACTAGAAACTGAGCAACATTCGCAGATCTACCGACAAATCTTCGTCCTAAACGCTCTATCAACACATTTGTGAGATTCTTATAATATTGAATATTATGAATAGCTCTCTCTATCTAAAAACGTTATGCAAACAAGACAATATAAGAGATGTACCAAAAAACCTACATTCTCGCTGGTTCAACCGCTTGCCTTAGGTTAACCAAGATTGTGGATTCAAAAATTCCTCTCTAATTGAATTTTTATATGAGTACTTTTATATACCTTTTCGACCGTTGCTACAGGATTTAGGGCGTAAACACGTGGTTGGGCTTCATTGGTAGTGTTTACACAAATGTTTTTGGATTGTAGAGCTGTTCAATTAAACTAAAAAGAAAATGTTAAAGAACTTACCCATAAAAGATTAACTTAATTTAACCAACATTTATTTCTGTAGAAAGGTACTACTTGATGCAACTACTTAAACTACACGAAACTACACCTTGAGTCCTGTGGTGCCCGAAATTATTTTTAAATTTCTCACACCGAGTTTATAAATCGTAATAACAATTCCTTTTACAAATCCTTAAAATACATAAAATATCTCGAAACCTTGTAAGTTCATGGGGTAGGTAATCAATACACGTAAGGCACCAAAAACAGAATTTAAACATCCCTCTATCTACAACAACCTATCCCATTCTGTACAAGATACAACCACGTCCAGCCAGTCCTTAAATCTAATACGCCCGCAAATCCAACGTCAAGGTTTTTCAGGGCCGTAGTAAGTGTATTAGTGTTGTCCCTGTGGCCCCCTACGCGAACATGGCGCGCGTGACGTTCTGTAGGTATGTGTCCAATGCCAATGTCACGGCACGTGGCAACAACCACGCGGTTACCCCGCGAACAGGTGGCCCCGTCCACCAATAAGCTGGTTACGAACACAGCAAATAAACATGCTACCTCTTTACGTCTCGTGCGATGCGATACACGTAAGTAGTCTGCATAAATTAATACGTTCGCGTTCATTGTCACGTAATACTTACTTACTTGTGTTCGAGTAATCGTCGCCGTGTCGGTGGTTTGGAGCATTGTTCGAGTGTTGGGTGACGTGGTGCGTTCTAGCATTTTTGTCACATAGCCGTGGTGAATGAAGACGTAGGTTCCTGGCTATGCCAATTTCAACCGTCTTGCCTTTTGAATCGAACCTGTTTCCCGTAGCTCGGGATTCAGTGTATGTAACAACGTGGTCAACGTTTATAGAAATAAATAAAAAATATTTAACCTTCGTCATTGGAATACAAGCCACAAAATGCACTCCTACTTATACCTACTTATTCTCGGGATAAAATAAGAATGCTTCAATAAAACCAAATAAAAAATAATGAAAAAGACATGCCTCAGCCCAGCCAAACAACAAAACTCAATGAAAATAAATCGCTTTTGAAAGAGCTTCCACGGTCCACATAAAGCGCGCTGTGTGCACATCGCGCCGTTTGTAATAAAGGGAATTATCGTCAATTCTCTATAAAAACCGTACTTATCTGGCGCCTGCTGAGTAAAGCTCAGTCGAAGCAAGTCCTTTGTTTCGTGTCGTAAAGTTAATTAGAGAAAAAACTCGTAAATGACGAACAAACAGAAAGCCGGCGCCGCGCTCCCGCCGAAGGGATGCCACAGGGACCGATTCAGGCTCTAATCTATTTATATGCCTTTATTTGTCCACTGATGTTCTGGGGAGGCTCCGAAGAGCGCCAAGGTACCGTGTAAAAAGTCTCATATTCATAAAGACAGGGAACTCTAAATTTTTCTCCAGTTTGCTTCTAATCACTCACGTGGTACATCATTACGGGCACTATTAGCGACGTCTTAAAACTTAAGTTCACGAATCTTTCAGCAGTGAAAATGTATTTTACAAATTAGACAAAAAACGCAAGAATATCATTATTGAGTCACCAGAGATGCTTCGAATTTTACTCGCTCGAGAACCATAACCCTTTGTTCAGCTTGCGTTGCACCTTTTGTTTACCTGCGAAGTGCATCCCTGTGCAACAAAAGCGCAGTGCTATTACGCCAGTGGCGCCGCGCTATCACGGCACGTGGCGCCCCCCGCCCCCCGCCGTTTGGAATGCGGCCCTGGTATCCTCTCCACAGACTGCAACAAGAAAAAATATGTTATTTACAATATGATTATGAATGAGCGAGCCGTGGCAATTTACTGTCGATATATTTTTTAATAGAGTTAATATTCAATTTCGGTTAAGTGTGGGGAGGTAATGGTACGGTTTCCCTTCCGTAACTTCCCATCTTCCCGACTTCATATCTCATCAAGACTTACCATCATCATCCTAGCCGAATTCTTTCTTTCTTCACCACTTAGCGCGGTCTACGGCATTCTCGTCATAAGCCGTTGGCTGTCGCAACCGACTCTAAGATGTCAATGCATAGCTTCTTAGGCCTCCATCGGAACCTCTTTCTTGATACCGGCAAGTTTCGACGCCTATTTCAGGCTTACCTACGCAACACGTGGCCTACCAACGCAGCAGAGCCTCTTCAATCTTATCTGCGATCCTCACGCCATGGCTGCCATGGAAGTACTCGTCACGTACACGGTCATATACGATAGTAACTGATACCCGTCGTCGTCCACTACCATACGCCAGCTAGTACGCTACGGAGGCTAGCGGATGCGGTGCTAGTCTTTGAGCTACCTGTACCTATACCTTTTAAGAAACCCCAAGTTTTATAAAGATAATACTCAAGTAGTCAAGAAGATCATTCCACATCTAGAATTCACGCGGGTGCATCTTGCAGCTACTGTCAAACCCGATAATAAATTATGAGTTCTAATACACACTATGGAAAAATACAATTACCATACAAACTATGAGTTATCGCGTCTGATTTATGTAACTGCTAATAGTAATACTTACTCATTATTTGATATTATGATGCAGGAAAATGCTATCACTTTTCGTAGAAACAGTACCTAATCTTGGGATTAGGTAAAACACAGTAAAGTTTGACGAGACTACTTCCCAGATAACAAAACTCATGTTTCTATACGGAACCATGGTACCTAAGTACTTCTTGATTGTCTTAATTGAATCATGCGTGCTGAGTAATATGGTAGGTAACTTACAGTGGTACATTATGTGATAAAAGACTGTCTATTTCTTGATGATTTTAATATAAAGGTAGAAGGCTTAAGGCTTAGAAAGGCTTAAGACCTGGTATACAGGCCAATCGAAGTCAACACATAGAAAATGCTAAGCTAATAATTTATTACAACTAATTAAACCCGTGGGCCCCGTATCATGAAAATATTACCTGATAATATCAGTTAAAAATAATCGAATGCGTTTCGCGAAACTAGTTAGTTCAAAATATTTGGACGCCTTGAAACGCGTCTAATGCGGCTAACACTTTTTATGAGACGATCCGTACGATGCCCTGTGGGGAATAAATCGTGGCAGAAAATGTACAGAGGTACAACATTTTCTGTTCATAAGTAACAAGGTACTATCTGCCTACACATGGACAGAAACTTTTAAAGGTACAAAAGGGACTCTCGCCGTGCTCCCACGGTGATACTGTCTAGACCCGCACTGATTAAGGATTGGCGCCAAGAAACTTGTCGCCGTGAAATGAGCATGGACGGACGGATCACAGAAATTATGGCATGGACGTTGCAATACCCTCTATTATTATGTTTGTCGTGACTCAGCACTTGGGCACCGATTTTTTGTTTCTGGGTAACTGAGGATATACTATCTACGATACATATAGAGTGGAAGAGAATAGGATACATACATACAAACACCACAAAATAAAATGATACTTACGTTTACAAAAATAATACATTCAACACAACAACAACAACAATGCTCAAAACATTTATTGTGCCTTTTCATGTGGATGTGTCGTTGTGTGGACCTCACTCGGCGTGGTGTCGTCGAAACCCATATTGCTGGTTCTCAGTAAGCCCTGCTGAAGATGCTATTTAGATGAATAAAGAGTAACAAACAAGACATAGGCACATTATATAGAGTTTATTATATACTTTATTGTATACGAGATAAAAACAATTATAACAAGACATTGTTTATAAAGGTAGGCTTATCTCTGTAAGAGATTTCTTCCAGCCAAACGGTGTGGAGAAAACAATAATAGCGTTAAGAGTAAACTCAGGTAGGTATATCCGTACAGGGTGTGAATACGCCCACCTTAATTACTCAAGTATAAATAGGACCTAATATTTATTTCGTTAAATAATTTGAACGAAAACTGACTGAAAGTGAATTCGCCTATCCTGTTACCGGTTCACAAGTTACCCATAAATACAGTATTCTGTAATATTCAATGCCGAAGGATTTCATTACAACATATAGTCCATAGATTCAGTTCAAGATAATACTCTGACTAATCATCCCTTTAGCTCCCCTAGTGATAAAGAAAGTGAAAACTAACCCCTTGGGGCGTTGATCCCGCTACGGCCTTGGTGGAGTTCAGATAAGAGCGTTATGTAACGCGAGCGGCACGCCGCGACCAGCGCCAGTCTGAATTCGGACGCGACTGCGGGTATAGCTCGGCCCGGACCTACTGTCGCGTTCGATATTCAAAACTTTGTTTCAAAAATTTATTTCAAATTTATTTTCTTTTTAAATAGTTTTTTATAAAGTGTGCGTTACATTGGGAACTTTTTGACTATTCTTGTTTTTTTGGTAATTTTATTAGTGATAAGTGATTTGAGCTACGATTTTTGTGTTGGACTGAAAGGGCAAACATTTTTAATGTGAAGGTATGACTTGTTTTGTAATAAAATTGTTTAGCTTTTTAAATATAAATATATGACTAAAGCTCTAAAAATTTATTATTAAAATCTAAAGAAACATTCAATAATAACTAGTTAATATTATTTTACGGATTTTTACAAAAATACATTCAAATATTAAAAAGTAATTAATGTTTTTTGTTAAATATATCTAGTAGGTATCAAATTATATTAACCTAAACCCAACATTTACGTGATTTTACATTACAATAATCATTTTGAAATTGTCAATGAGTATATACATGATACTAATAGTGAACTAGAAAAAAATGTCGCACCTATTCCCTACACTATATTTCGAAGTAATTATTATATATTTATTTTATTTAAAACTTCACGCACTGTTACGTACAAAGGCAGACTTAAAGCTTCATAGCTTTCTCTACCAGTCAACCGGAGAGTAATCGCGCGCGAAAATATTATTCTAACACAACCTCGTGGTCAATTGTAAGGAAGCAAACTAATCGTAATTCTAATGAAGTTCTAGTACTATTTATCTATATATATTATAAGAAATCGATTATTAATAAAAGGTTCCATATAATTTCTTGAGATTGAAGGTATCTCTAGTCCAGTGTAGACTACACTGTAGAGCCCATAAAACGTAAAAACAGAATGACATATTTTGTCATAGGATAAATAAATATCATTCAAATATTAAAAAGGAAATGACGTGATCAAAAATCTAAAACACACACGATAGTCTTAGTTTAATGAAGTCGTAGGGTTAATTTGAACTAGAGCTAGAGATTAGATAAGATGCGTTATAGTTACGTTTACCATTTGGTAATAATTTGTAAGAATAATGCTTTACTAAATAGCAGAAAAAGCAGAACATTAAAAAGCGTTTTCTTTCTTTCCAGGTGGAGTATAATGAGAATACATCAGAGCCGAAGACTGATAAAATACTCGTTATCGATATCAAATTACAAACACAAAATATCGTAGCAGATACGTCACTTAGATCCGTAAGTTTCGTTGATCTGTATTCTGATCGGACATGTATAAAGACTCCTGCCGGTAGTAGTGTGACCGCGCCTTTATTGTAAAGGGATCGGTCCTCTTATAAAACGACTGGCCTATTGAGGCTCAGGGACTTATTAACAGCCAGTATTCAATGACAGTTTATTTTTTTTAAATAGTGCAAAGTGCATGCCATTCTTTGGCCAGTGACTTTTATACTGAGATGGACTGTTGGGTGCTCAAAATGAACTTGTGGTGTTCTATATTCAAATTGACGCTGTTCCACACGTTGGTGGCGTGGTGTGCGGCGAAACATGTCACGCTATTGCCGAAAATGGCGGGAGATGCGGACGTCCAGGGCACCATCAAGGACCTTCTACATACTGGTAAGTTCTATTTTATAAGTACTTCTTTATTTCTAACATCCTAATATTATTCTAAAGATACAATTTGTTGAAAACAAACCCATTCTACGAGTATAGCCTTACTGTCTGAGTACGGCCTAAAGGCAGTATTTTCGACATTTTTAATTGAAGAACATATTATTATTGAATCTTAGAGCTCGGTGGCCGAGCGGTTAGAGTATACGACTCGTAAGCCATAGGTCCCGGGTTCGAATCCCGCTCCGGCCATGTACCAATGACTGTTTTCTGAGTTACGTACATTAGTTGAATACTAACCGATGCTCTTACGGTGAGGGAAAACATCGTGATGAAACCTGCACATTCAGGCGACTGGATGTGTAACCATGATCCAATCTGGTCAGGTTCCCCTGGTAGCAGGGTCATGGAGGTCAGATGGCAGTCGCTCCACTGTAATTACCTGACCTGCCAAATCCTGGATCATGGTCAAGGCGGACCCCGGGCCCTCGTGCGCGAGAGCACAACCGGGACATTAACGCCAAGATGTTTTTTTTTTTTTATATTATTATTGAATCTCAATGCAATGTGTTTGTGAATGTTGTTTGTCAATGCTCTTTGCAATTCATTGAAACTAGAAACTCTCGAGAATTTATGGCCGCTGTAATGCTTTAGGTATGCTCATATAATTTTCTTGCTGCAGCGACGAACCTATTAGAAAAGGTATTTCTGCAAACAAACAACAAATTGTGAGCGGTTATCATTCCTTTGCTCTTAAAGCGTTTTGTTTCAAATTTAACCGGAGAGGGGTACTACATTAAATACGTGCCCTACGATAATATTATTACCACTAGTGAACCCGGCGCGACTTCGTTCGCGTACACCTACTTTACCCCTACCTACCCTTTTTTTCTTGCTATCAAACCCTCCTCTTGAATCACTCTATCTATTATTGAAAACCGCATTAAAATCCGTTGCGTAGTTTAAAAGATCTAAGCGTACATAGATACATCCATAGATACATAGGGACGTAGGAAGTTTCAACTAAAACGGACTTAAAGTCATCATCATCTCAGCCACAAGTATATTCCTGGATATAGCCTCCCATCAAGTCTTCCACACCGATCAACTTTGTGTGACCTATTATCCATTACACGATTGTCGATCGTCGATCGGGCGGGAGAAAACACGCGCGTAAACCGCATTATAAAGAGCTGAGCAGCGGTGATAATTAGATAATCATTCTACACATTTTAATTGAAAACAAAACTTAACTACTTATTTCATTTAAGTACGTACAGTCATCATCATCGTCCTAGCGCTTATCCCGGCCTTTGCCAGAGTACGCTTTTCTACCCATTCTTCTCCACTTTGCCCGGTCTTCGGTTCTTCGCTCGGTTATTTAGTACAAGTACAAGTAGTACGAGCTTTGCTTAGTTTGGGGCTAGATGGCGCTGTGTGACAAATTCCACGAATATTTATTTATTTAAAAAATCCTTTGCAGCTACAGCAATGTACAAGGTATTAGTTCATCCTCAGCCAAAATCAGTTGCTTAAAAGAAGGTCCCCTAGGCCCAAAGAACTCGTAAGAACCTTTACTCCTGGGGTATTTTGTAAATAATAAATAAAAATTAAATTCATGAAAGCTATTTACAATTGCACATAAACATGATTCCTAAGGTGGTCATGCATTTATGATCTTGTATTGTACATGCAAGCATGAAAATGATAAGAAAACCCACTATAACTTTACTGGAACAGTAACTACATAAAACTCTTTAACTGAAACATGTATCTAGAATAACTACGCACCTGCGTGGGCGATCGTAGTCACCCGTGTTATAACAGAATCTGCGATATAACGCGGGCCCACTACACTTGAAACTTCACTAAATGCATTCAATTTTCAACATTCATTCACAATAGATCAAGTAAAAACCAAGCTTAAGTGCATTCGCTTCTAAACCAAGTAACAGGTACGTAATGAAAACGTCAGAGGAAGCGGTATTATATGGTGCACCCCTTAATGTAATACAAGATGTTTAAAAATAAAAAGTCACAGGGCCGTACTCAGTATCTGTAAAAAATTTAAATATTGCATTCGTACTAGAAAGAATTTACTGTCTAAAATTGCACTATATATAAATTAACGCATAACTTTTGAATGCATAGTTTACGTCTCAATTTATCATTTAAATGCAAAAAACTTTTATGGCCATAAATTGATCTAAAATTTTGATTTATGGTGATTTTGACCTCCTTCGATTCCTCTCTTCTACACCTTTAGCTGTCTCTGTTAATATGAATCAAAGTGGCGCAAACAATTAATGTTGACGTTTGAAGAGGGTAGGAGGCGTTGCGATCACCATTTTGAGATTATTACGACTTGATGCGTGTATGACACCATCCATTTGCGTTTCATGATTGATTTATGTTTCATGTGAGTATGAGTCAGTGTCGTATTTGGTAAAATACGCGTATATGTTAGCTAAGAATATTGGGAGGAATCTTTCGTGAGTTATTGGCGTAGAGTAGAATCGTGATCGTTTAAAATCTTTAACAAAACCCCGTATGATTTAGCTGTAGAGAATCGACTTTAATTTTACTCCATTTCAAGAGTAATATTTTAAAGGTATATAGGGTTAGGTATTTCGTTAGAGACCCTGAGACTAGTGGATCAGTTTAGGGCCCTCTGTGGCGGTATTTTTGCTGTGACGATATTTATTTTATATTCCAGGAAACTGCCTTATAAAGGCAAGAAGTAATATAGTTACACGTACCTTTCAAGGTGGTCTTTTTGACCTTGCCCTTTTCCTTTCACCATAAGGAGCGTAACCGAAGTATCCTGCCTGATATCCTTTTATCACATTACAGTGTACACTGTAATAAGACCCTCCCCTAACTATCTTGATCGTTTTATAAGAGCACTAGCTTTTGTCCGCGACTTCGTCCGCCTAAAATTCTGTTTCTTTTTTACGTTCGGAACACATTCCGCGGCATACAAATTGAATTTCAGGATAAATGATAGCCTATGTACATGTATAGGTTACATTACTGCCAAATTTTATGAAAATCTGTTTAGGATTTTTTGGGTGAAAGAGCATCTTACAAACACCCATCTATCCTTGCAAACTTTCGCCTCTATATCTATATAGTATAAAACAAAGTCGCATCTCACCGTCTGTATCTATGTACGCTTTGATCTTTTAAATTACGCAACGGATTTAATGGGGGTTTCAACAATAGACAGAGTGATTCAAGAAGAAGGTTTATAAGTAAGAAAAAGAGGTACCCTCGTAGGGGTAAAAGTAGGCGGACGAAATCGCGCCAGGTCCACTAGTTTATAATATTAGTAGGATAGGATAGAATATAGGTACGATAGTTCATATACCTACGATTATATATAATCTTCTGCATTTTTATAGGTATAAGTCACAAATTAAAGAATTTTGTATATTTTTATTGCAATAGAACGAATAGAGGCTGCTTTATCACCAATATTGAAAAGGGATAATTTCACGCTCATCTTCGAATGTCTTCGTCATTCACATGCTCCCTTGCGATGATATATACTTCGTCATTCTTTGTCCTTCTTTAATGCTAACAACGTATAGAACAAAAATACAAATTTTTGTATAAGTACTATTCAAGCCTGCATCCGCGGTCAGCTAACTGCAAGGCCGGCTCATACACAACTAACCATATTTCCAAACCAACACACAAATTAAAAACTCCTACTACTCATATTATAAATACGAACGTTCGTATTAAGGATGGATGGATGGCTGTTTGTTATTCCTTCACGCAAAATCTCCTGGACGGATTTTGATGTGGCAGTAATGTAGCTTAAAACCCAGAATAGAACCGAATCCCGAAATTCAATGTCGATCCCGCAGTAGCGCAAACGAAGTGGCTTGCGAAAATCCTACAAAAGAGTGCCAACATACGCATCTGAAAGCCCGGCAACCGATATCAAGACTATTAACCCTATGACATACACAGGATGCGCAGACGTCACTGCGCAAACTGACACTTTATTTTTAATTATATATCACAAGATAACGCGAGAGAGATCACTGATGCGCTGACTGTGGCATCATAGTGTAGCGTAAACGACTCGCAAATATTGACAACATCATCAACGCTATCAGATACGAGTACAACTGAGAGATAATATATGCGTGATAGTGTGCTGGTTTTTCACGCTGTAATGTTTTATTTATTGGCGTTGTATGCGGTAGGCTGAAGGGTCCGAAGACCTGATAAGGTGTTACGCTATGTTGCGTCACGACCTTTTCGTTACTTAATCGTTTCCTCTCCCTATCGTCGCCGGTAACTTGAGAGCTTAGCCTTATCGGTAGAGCAATATCCACTGTTTCCTGAATTAGTAACTTTGGAAGTTTTTTTGCAGTTGTCTTACCAGTTGTTGGTACTTTGTTGCCAGATTTGTTGAAAATTCCGAAAAAGAAATGTTGTAGGTATAGCGTATTGACACTGTGTTGTGGTATTAGTCTGTGGTTTTGCCTGTCCCTTCCCCTCTTTCACGGCGATATAGATCACCGCCATGCTACATGGATTAAGATAATATCATTTGCTTACAATATTATAAATCGATTATCGTAATCAGAATAGACAAGAGGTGATTTAAGATTTATTTCATTTTTTAAATGTTATACGGCCGACAAACAGGCAAGCGGGTCACCTGATGGAAAGTGGTCAGCAACACCAGGGGCGCTACCAATGCGTTGCCTGCCTCTAAAGAGTATACATGTCATAGTCCAAAGGAAACACTGCGGCTGGGAGCTCATTCCACATCCGAATCGTGAATCTCTTTTTATTTTGTTATTACCAGCGAAGACATATAATTGGCTTGTTGCTGATAAAATAACTTTTATTATGTTTTATATAGCTGTTGGTACAATTCCAATAAGTAAATAAATTAGTAATGAGTAAGATGAGGTTGAGTCAATCCCAAGTTTTAAATTAGGGAATACCTATTCTTTCTATACTTATCCCATCATCGGCATCTATTCCGGCTTATGCCAGGGTCCGCTTCTATACTTATCTATTTATATATAAATAGTACTTTAAATGAAGATGTGTATGAAAATACGTAGGTACATATCAATTATTTAATCGTGGGTAGGTTATTACCTATACTAAATGACCTAATAAGCAGTAACGGTTTTGACCTGAATAGGTACGCCTTGCAAGCGGGTGGACAACGTTCGAAACTCCTACCGCATCACACACACATCACAGCCCATAGATAACAGTCCACTGCATGACTTAGGGCCTCTCACACTATATGGGAGGTTATTGTCATAATCTCCACGTTTGGCAGGCAAGTTGGAGATTGCAGTGATGTAAATATAACAATGGAAAACGCTGCTGCCTATTTTCTAGCCTACGGAGACTCTAAAACTTTTGCCTCGTAAACATCAGTCGCCTTGTACGACACCCACGAGTGTAAGGGGTTGGTGCTATTCTACTCTGCCGGACACCACACGGCCTCAATGATCTCATAAGCAATGACGGTTCTGACTAGCTACACCTTGCAACCATTCAAGCTCCTACTACTTGCCCTATACCAACAGGATGTCTCAGGAATAGAGTTCAGATCACATGTTCCCTACGCACGGTGCTGGGACACGTTAAGCCGTCGTCGCACGCACGTATACCAATGGGATGTCTCAGGAACAGTGATCACTTATTCCCCACGCACACGGTGCTGGGACTCGTTAAGCCGTCGTCGCACGCACTTATCCAAATAGGATGTCTCAGGAACAGAGATCACATGTTCCCTACGCACTCGGTGCTGGGACACGTTAAGCCGTCGTCGCACGCACGTAGCCTACGTCATAAGCGTAGGAGGCCCCTCGGGCTTCGTCGACACCGGTGATACTCATCTCACCCGATAAGAGTGCTCCATATACACCCGCCATCTCACCAAAAGTTTGCAAAGCATATCGCGTGATATAAGAGGTCGTAATACTTTACACACTCTCTCTTATTGTTTACATGAGATAAGTAGGGTTGTCAAAGTACGTTTAATTGGGAAAGGTTTAGTAGTTTCCTGATATTACGCTTCTCCTGCTAGAGAAGTAAAGGCTAGTCGATGTACCGTTGTCTTTCAATGAAAAATATTACAAATTCAAATTTTCAAAAAAATAATTTTAGATGTCACTTTATTAAAGCTTCGATTATATATTGATAAAATTGAAAATCGAAACGAACAAAAATAAAAAACAGTGCTTTGCATCTAAAATATAAAATATCAAATATTTCTATAATAGAGATACCTTTTTTGGCATCCCTGGAGATAACAGTCTTCTATCTAGAACAGACATGTTGTATAGTTACTCGATTATACTGCCTTAAAATGTAATATATTTTTATACTTAACCCGCGTAATTTTATGCATAGGAAAATTTTCACATTAATTAAAATTACTACCACCTATTTCTCTCTAAAATTATTGTAGGTTGGCAGCCTTGGTGACCCGCATTATGAAAGAATCCGCGGCATAGCGAAGTTTAAAAAGGTTCGAGGGTCCACTGTTGGAAGAAAATTTTGCTCAATAGTGGACAATTCTAGGTACAGTGTTGATCTTGTATCTAACAACACCTGATTGACATTATCATTGTGAATTGGCTAATTATTAATACAATAATTATAGATAAATAAACTGAAACAGGTACGTACTTAAAAACCTGTTAATAGGTACCTAATTACGTATTGTAAAATAAGCCATTGCTTATTCCTATGGTAAATTATTATGTTCGTATAATGTGATGGGAGACGTCAGACGTCCCATCACAGCTCATATGAAGTAGCTCGCCCAAATTACCTGCATGCAAGTAATTATAGCAGTAAAGGTCATTGACCAATAAGCGATGTTTTGTAAACTGCGCAATCGGCTGCATTTGGCTTTGACGGCTCGTTTTTAATCAATCAAACGTTGCCTTTACGACTATTAGACAGGTGCTGAACAAGCATTTAGATTGGGTATTATGTTTGGGTTTTAACCTCAAAATTCAGCTACTTATAATAATATGTCTGCATTTATTACTAAGTACGTATCTGCGTTTTCGGTTTGCATTCACCTAATTACCTAGTTTGGAACACCATGTTATGTTGAAGTAGCAATACTCAAGTTGTTTTGATTTTGATAACGTTTCTATTTAGATAGCAAAACCTAATTGCAAGTATTGCAACATATGTGTACCTACACCCCCATGTTTCATAATCCCAAGCCTGATAACCCGGTAGGTTATCCACATCCTGCGAGCCCTAATTGTGGCTGAAACAAACACATAAACGATTGCTATAGTGCACTATAGTGTTAGGCACGATCCAAGGGCGAAAATAAACTCGATTGCTCCATGAATAGAACTCTGGGTGGATTACACCGCGGGTTACGGCTTGGCAAGTTCCCTGGCAAACAAAGTTATGGCATCGCTTTGAACTGCATGGTAACTGCGCGCGCGCCGATTGCCGCCGCGATCGGATTAACGCCGGCTAGAGGCTGTCTCGCTCCGTATTTTCTCACCATCTCTGCATAGAAGACGTAGTATTTCTTTTTGTCTGTGTGTGTGATAGTAGGTATAGGATAAAGTCGCTTTCCGCGTCTGCCTGTCTATTTGTTTTTACATTAGACTATCGAGGCATTTGACTGCCATCACACCAAGTGGAAAGTGAAGACAAGGCCGAAGATGGACCACGCCTGTCTGGGAACAGCCTATTCACTGTAGCCTTGAAGGCGTCCAGATTATAATGAACTGCTATCTATAAACACGTAACGGATTTTGATGCGGTTTTCAGCATCAGTTAGAAAGGCTTACATAGTAAACAGAAGTCCAGAATACTCGTGCGGAGCCGGGGTCGATTGCTAGTACATTATAAAAGGAGGTTTTGTCAGAGGTCAAGAACGAAATCCGAGCCTTTGTCGTCAACATGACGCACGCTATGACAACTCGAGTGTGCACCACATCCTATATAATAACATTGTTGGAATAGAGTACCGATCATAATTACAATAGTGATAAATTACTAAGAACCAAAAAGTTGGCAGTAATTTTGTAAGTACATTGATTAAAAATAAAATTTATTTTCCTGCCCAGTTCCGTCTCATAGGTCAAGAGTACCATATGTAAGTCGTTAAGTCAATTTTTTGTATACTGGGCGCCTTGCCTTGACCAAAGACCCAAATTACGTTAGTATAATAAGGATAGCTGTGATTATAGGCTGATATCGGCGCAGACGCAGCTCGTCTTTATGGGACTGGTTGCCATCCGGTAAAACACGACCTAGGGTTGGCGCGATTGAATTTACTTTTGCGCTAATGCCTAATATATTACATACCTACATGTACTAGTAAGATCCTTACCTGTAACCCAATCCAAACAGCATACTTAAACACAAAATAGAGAAAAGTTGAAGGAAATAATGAGGTCTAAAAACATTTTACTTGTATTTTATTGAAATGATGTATAAAAGATAACAGATACTCATCAGTACATAATATGTACTATCCTAATAACGTCACGTCTTTGCCATAGGTACCTAATGTAGAAGATAAAGGTACTCTTTAAAATAAAAATTAACAAGATTGGCTTAGCAACACTTAATATGTCACTATCTGCTTCTATGGAAGAACAATATGATTCCCAGCACAAGGACAAGGTGAAAATTCATCTTGTACATATTGTCGCTCGATTTCAGCACTTGTACCTGCGACTTGTACCTTGTAGCTCGCGCCGCGAGAAAATCAAGATCATCGTATAGGTACCTACTCATAGACTTATTAGAGACTAACACATTACACGTGGCCATTTGGCAACCCTAAACAAGATTTATTTAATTAATTTTATTGCATAGGTCAGTTATTACGCCAGTGGGGGGCGAGCGGACTCCCCGCCGCGATGCCCAATTTCAGCCTAATAACAATTAAAATTGAAGTTGCACAATACAATCTAAAGCAATTCGCACTTTTTCCAGTTTGGTCATGTAAGCTCAATTAATAAATTGTATAAAAAGTGCTACACTACATCTGATCTCACTATCTTCAGAAATGTAAATGTGCAGCATAGAATTGGTTAGAAATACGATTAATTAACTCATTTCGGAGAAGCTAGCAACGTTGCTGACACGTTCCATAATAGTTCCATAGTAGGCATAATATGCCTTTAGCAAACACGATCTTTTTATGCAAATGTCTGTTCATTTGATATATATTTAAACTTATTTTTAAAATTAGTGTCCATCTGCTTATCTCTATCTAAATTCCGTGTGAAAATTTGTAAGTCGCTCGGGGTTTGGGAATGCTTACGATAAAGGATAACAATGGAATTCTTTTCTTTTCGGCACCAAAGCCCTGACACGATAGAAACTTGAGGTATTTTATAAATGTCTGTAATTGTACAGCCGAGTCCTCCCACGCGCGGGTCGGCGTCCTAGCGGCCGAATTAAAGTCCTCCATCAAACTGCTTAAACTGTGATTGATTATGTGTAATTAATAGACAATAGAGACGAGGGCTATTAAACGCAATCATTGGATGGAAAGTTCGTGCGTAGATGTAATGAGCTATCGACCGATTCTGGTGATTGAGGCTTTTATTGGGGAAGGAGACAAGAGAAAGCCAAAGGAAGGAGTCATAAGAAGATTGTGGCTGTAATGAATTTCCTATCAAGTAACATCGTGATTCGGTTATAGTTTATCAGCCGTGCGATCCTTAAGACACCAGTTGAATCCCCACTCGGGACAATAAAGGTTTTTATCCCAATGAAACCTGATTGTTTATACAATTTAACTCCTTGTTTCATTGAACTGAGTTGAAAAGTCGAAAACATATGATTTCACAAGTTAAAATAGTAAACGAATCACGTAGACTACAAACGAACCCAAAGATACATGAGCCTCCAGCAAAATTGGAAGGTTACTTAAAGCCGTATTCATGTTTTTCAACCAAAGGTCGGAGACAGGGCTTGTACATCCGGCTTAGATCACGATCGCACAGAACTCGCAATATTCTCTATTTAAGTAGTAACTATACTACTAGATACCTTATATGTAACACGAAGAGGGCTACAGTGTGTGAAATACCTAGACCGATACCTGCAGCTGATCTAGATAGATAGCGCAGTAATTTAGGCCCAGGCCTAACAGAAGCGCCGCCGCAATCTGTTCAGATTCTGTCAGATTAGCTAATAGAGGCTTATATAATTGTTGGTTGCCCACGCGCAGTTCGGCGGCCGGCCGACCACTACAGGATGTGGGGATGACGACGGATAAAGTAATCAGAGAAGAAAATGATAAGATTGACTATGTCTTTTGGTAGGGTCTACGTGAAAATTGCATTCCAGTTGCCTGTGTATTGATATTATATGAATCTAGTCGGGCAAATAAGCTACTTACTGCAATTATCTTTATATATATAATTCTTCTGTGAGTGTGTATGTCACTGAACTTCTCTCAAACGACTGGACCGATTTTGATGAAATTTTTTGTGTGTGTTCAAGGGGATCTGGGAATGGTTTAGATTCGCAATTTTGTAAAAAAAGTTTGAAATTTTCAAATTAAAGACGTGTAGACAGGACAACGTCTGTCGGGTCCGCTAGTATTAATATATTATTTAAGCAAATATTTTTCGAAATCAGTTTAGTAGTTTTCAACAAACATACAAAATACTCTTATAGCAATGTACTATCCTATTTCAAATACATACTGTCCAGTTTTTTATTTTAGAATAATAGAATATATATGTCGGGGAAAGACTGGAGAAGACTCGCCCATGAGCGAGTAATGGCCATCAGAACGTATTTATCGGGAATTCGTAGCAATAAAGGGGTATCTATAGTGTTTTAAGAATGTATTGTCAAATTAAAGCCACATTTACGAGTTTACAATTGTAGCCGAAACCCGCGGGTTATTTACAAAACCCTCCACCACCCATGGCCAATCTCATCAGGCCGATCCGCGGGAGATGCGCCGGGGCTCTTGCTAGTTGCCACATACGCACAGCTTGACTCCCTACACATTGTTAACAGTACATCCTGCACTCACGTTTCTATTTTCTGGAGCTTTCACGCATCTCTTTATCGCATCAAGGTTTACGCTTCTTCGCTCTTGAATGGTTTCTAGTTCTTGGTCCCAATATCCTTGCGGCTGCCGTCGCCGCCATGCTGCTTGTGACGTTGTCATAATAGTTGCAAGCCACCCGTCAGGTGGCGCACCAATCGACATCCAGGCCAAAGAGATGGACTAAGAGACTCATGATCATCTCCGACACGGCTATCCTGCTATACACACGTCCTCGTGTGTTATCTGTAACACGAAAACAACACAGCACAATACCATATTCGCTCGGTCACTCCTGACCCCACGGTGATCAGACACCCAAAACTACTACTCACTCAAACAAAACTCAAAACCACCTTTCATTATCACTCTTCTTACTTTTGTAACCGGTAGGTGCTCTGCACTCTAACGTTTCAATACGAAATTGCCAAGGTCGTAATAGTAACAACACTTTACTAAATATCTGTCAGCTCGTAGTCTATTCTTCGACCAAATCCCAGTTGCATAAAATCAGAAGTAACACGGTATATCGGATCCCTACATGTAAGAACACAGTCCGTCGGCTGTATGTAACTTTGCACTAACTGACATTTGACTAACTGTTTGATAATACAACTAAATTTGTAATAATTTGTGAGGGAACAGCGTAAATTCACCTACCCTTTTCACTATGCAAAAACGTCTGATTAGAATTATAGCCAATATTGAAACTACTGACAGTTGTGAATCTTATTTTATACACACAAAATCCTCACAACCCTGTATTTACATATTGGTGGCTTGTAAATATGTATGAAAATATCTCAAATTTGTTTTCTCTACCATTGTTCATCTCCACTAATGTGTTATTACACTAACTTTTGAATTCATGACAATAATCAGCCCTGTAATTATCCACCACTCATCCCTGTGACTATATTGACCATCCTTGCTGATCATCTCTGTGATTATTGAACAATCATCCCCGCGACTACATGTTAGTCAACCATATGGCTTCCTATCGAATTTGCATGACTATAGAAAAGTTAATACTAGCATCCTCTAACTGTCTGCATAAGTTTGCATTCAGTATCAAATCATCGCATATCATATGGGAACCTTCTACATTATTACATAAATAATTACCTCTACTACCCAATACTAAAACATGTAAGTCATCATTTTAATACCAAAGACTCCAGAACATCAGACACAAAAAGGTATTGTTTTCTGTTTTATTTTCGATCCCCCACAGAATAATCCACCCAGACTAGCAGACGCCACACAGGCCAGTAGATGCCACACAGGTCAGTAGATGCCACACAGGCCAGTAGATGCCACACAGGCTAGTAGATGCCACACAGGCCAGCAGATGCCACTCAGGCTGAAACAACCTACTTTATTACTCACTAAGTACGAACTGAATACCTAATATGTTACAACGGTCTGACCCTAGATCCTTTTTTTACTGCTTATCGTACGTTTAGAATTCGATAGAAGGCAGCCAGCAGGTAGTAGCATGCAGGCGCTACGTATTTGACGCAGTTACTTAACATCGTACGTGTACCCACGAAAGTAATAACATTGGCTGTAACAGTACCTACCACCCATTATTTATGTTATCCATACATTTTATTTAAATAACAATATTATCATGGTCCCCCACGACTTCAGGTTACTTTAACAGATTGCGGAAAAACGAGCTTAATAATTTATTTACTATACAGAGGAAGAAGAACTATATAGAGGAAATATAACTCGACGCTATCGAGTAGTCTATAACTTTAATAAGCCGCCTTCGTTATTGTACATCATTTACAATTAGTCGGTTTACACCGTCTATGTTTGGTGTCACTGAAGGAGGGCGCTAGGTCTTTCTCCGAAACGCCATTATTTTCATTTCACAACCGAGTCATGTTAGTTTCTTTTTCCGTCACGTTCCTTCTTATCCATGTTCCATTGTTAGCGACATTCCATTTCTGTCACAGAATACTACATCCTTACGGTATTGCTGCATAAAACGCAGAACTAGCGCCACAATAAAATTGACAAGTCACCTCTGTTGCGGTCAAGCTATATAAAAATTACACAACTGAATACAATTTGCAATTATCGTTAAACAGTTACTTTTTTTTCACTAACGTAATATTCAATAACTTTCAACAAAACCCAAATAATAACTTGTTATCGGTAATCAAAATATTATCTGTTAGAAATTGTATGAAAAGCTACACCTATCGCACACCCCAATAAACGCACGCCACTCAAAGACAGAAGAAAGACCAGATATACACCTACGCCTACGAATAGGGACATACAAAACTGTATGCTCTGTTCGATTCGACACGAATATAATGAAGGAGTATCATAGTTTGCTATCTATTTCATTTCATATTTCATATTTATTTATTTGCTGTCCAATGGTACATAAGGTCTTAATAATTAACAAGATTCTCATTTTAGAAACTGCAGTAAGTTGATAGTATTAATGATAAGTCTGAGTTGGAACCTTACGGTAGGTACTTAGGTACTCAAAGTTCTACATTATAAAAACAACAAAATCATGTCATGTATGTCCTATCCACGAGACACGTATTACCAAAGGAAACAACAATAGTACCAACCATCGAGCAATCACAAAATAACCAGATCATCATTAGGTACTTGTCTTTTTTACATACAACGCTTTTGTACATAGCTTGAAACAGTCAGCATCTGGTGACTCGGCAATCGGCACGGTAAGCCAAGGTACCTAACCCCAAGGGGTACATAAAATAACAATTAATTTCTGCGCCTAATAACAATTAATCACCATGAAACAAGCTTTGAGAAAATAAAATTATCACATAAAACCTAGTATTCAATCAAACTAACCATACCTTGCTCGGCAGACGTTACGCTGTTAATCATCGACAAAGTATTTAACCAGATTGAACCAAAGTAGATCACATAACTAAAGTGAATACGCTTAGCCCATAAAATAAGGTACCAATCTCTTTTGCTTTTGCCTATACTTTTCATAAAAGTCAAGAATGGGGTGTCATCAGCTGTTCGTGCGAAATCGGCCATTTTTGTTTGTAACAATTATTGATTTTTTTAGGTTTGTCGTAGCCATTTATCCATTTTTTACCACACCGCATTTGTGAATAATGTTTTTCAAAAACCATATTTCAGTGTACCCTGGCATAAACCGGGCCTGATCTCTATAATGATGTTGATTATTTTACCACACATAACCCTTCTAAAACCCTTCGTAATTATTTATAATGAAACCGTAGAACTATTGTTCAATTATTTTCCAGATTGCAAGACTCCGCCACCAAGTTGGTGCATAGAAACTCAGTACTTAGTAACTTTCATCTTAGTTCGTTACACATTATTTGTGAAAACAGCGATTCTCTCACAAGTAGGTAAACATGGTTCGACTCACCGAATGCAAAATTTCAGCGTGTATGCCTTGTAGGTTGTAAGTTGTACGTAATTATGAACCAACCACGAACCAGCACTCTCTCATGTATTTCACTAGACTTTTGCCATTTCGTCGTATCTTCCGCCGCTCAGCATTTCGTACACGCAGTTTATTTGGCATGAAAAAAATAAGATCGAGCATTAACATTGTGGACGTGAAGATCTCTATCCCACTTCTGATGTCGGGGAAAGACTGGAGAAGACTCGCCCATGAGCGAGTAATGGCCATCAGAACGTATTTATCGGGAATTCGTAGCAATAAAGGGGTATCTATAGTGTTTTAAGAATGTATTGTCAAATTAAAGCCACATTTACGAGTTTACAATTGTAGCCGAAACCCGCGGGTTATTTACAAAACCCTCCACCACCCATGGCCAATCTCATCAGGCCGATCCGCGGGAGATGCGCCGGGGCTCTTGCTAGTTGCCACATACGCACAGCTTGACTCCCTACACATTGTTAACAGTACATCCTGCACTCACGTTTCTATTTTCTGGAGCTTTCACGCATCTCTTTATCGCATCAAGGTTTACGCTTCTTCGCTCTTGAATGGTTTCTAGTTCTTGGTCCCAATATCCTTGCGGCTGCCGTCGCCGCCATGCTGCTTGTGACGTTGTCATAATAGTTGCAAGCCACCCGTCAGGTGGCGCACCAATCGACATCCAGGCCAAAGAGATGGACTAAGAGACTCATGATCATCTCCGACATATATATATATATATATATATATATATATATATATAGATGGTAATTACCTGATCGCTAAATCCTGGATCATGGTCCAGGCGGACCCCGGGCCCTCGTTCTCGAGAGCACAACCGGGACATTAACGCCAAGATGATTATTATTATAAAGTATAGATAGATCTATTGCTGTCTTCCACGTGTACATTCGAATAAATAAATAAAAACATCCTGTGAGAGTAGGCTCGGGTACTGATGGGACATGTCGCAGGATCGTGCGTGCGCGCAACCCACACGCTTAAAACGTTTACATCGCTCAATCGAAAGACTATTTTAATTGGACTCTCATCTGTGTGTATGGGTCTCTTTAATCATACGATTGAATGCCAAATCACGGAGACACGTACACATACCCATGGACTTACTACCCAAACATACCTTATGCTTATAATCCTTTAGCGTCTGTGTAATTTGGGCGAGATTTCCCCCCAAAATATCTGTCATCATAATTGTCTCCCATGTTGCCCGTATAAAGCTTTACACCTTTTCCGATTCAAATCCGATCATTGTAATTGTAAAATTTGCCAAATCCTGGGTCATGGTCAAAGTAGACCCCAGGCTCTCGCGCGCGTGAACACTACCAGTACATCATCGCAGCTTGTAACAGTCCACTGCAGGACTTAGGGCCTCTCCCACGAAAGGGAAGGTTATTGCCATAATCGCCACGCTTGGCAGGCGGGTTGGAGATCACAGTGTTTAAATATAACAATGGAAAATGCTGCTGCCAATTTTCCAGACTACGGAGACTCTTGATCTTTTGCCTCGAAAACATTAGGCGCCTTGTACGACACCCATGAGTGTAAGGGTTTGGTGCTATTCTACTCTGCCGGACACCACACAACCAGTACATTTACGCCAAAATGACCAATGTAGGTTCCATACAGTTGCATTTATAAAAAAATATGCCTAAATAGGGAATAGGACACCGAAGAACAGTCAAATGAAGACATTCCACATAGAGGCGGAGTTTTCGCAAGCTAAGCCTAGGTGTAGGCTAGCTTTCCCAGTATTGGCGCGTCTGTGTTTCACGGAATACTTGCGCGGTGTTGGTGTCTCTTTTACCGCGAACCTCCTCGCCAGTCAGCACTCTACTGGCGCTAGACACTCGACACTGGGGCCACACAGCCGGTACCAAGTTCATTGATAGATCGGCCATGATTTGTATACGATAGGATTAAATAAATATTATGCGCGGACGATTCGCGCAATGCAATCTAACTGTATGTCACAATGTCAGCCCGTAACAGAACCATTGTTGTACAGTCAAGCATATCGACCTACACAATACAAAGATAACTAGAGCGTCTCTTTTATACTGGCTTTGAGTAAATCGATATACTGTCTTCTTTACTTGAGCCTCCTCCACATTTTTAACCCACAACGCAAAAAGTAGGGTGTTAAAAGTTTGACATGTGTCTCTGCGTGACTGTCTTTTTCTACGTCTACATTATTTTAGTACTTACAAAGGACTATCACTATTTAGTAGTTCTTCATTACTGAATATGTAGTTATTCCAACTCTACCACGTGAACTCTGATATCTACTTTCTATATGTATAAGACGATTGGCTACCACAATCAATCAAGAAGCCTGTAGCTTTACGCGAGTATCGTCCATTTTTATTTTAAGATACGTTATCTGAAAACAAACTCGTCCCAGCCAAAATTAGAATAATATACACACGCACACACGCACAATTGTATACTTATAGATAATTATGTTCTTCGGTTTATGTAATTACCTACAAAGTGTAAATGGTACAGTAGTGGTTATTACAATAGCTTTTGTAGGCCACTTTATCCTTGCGATTACCTATTAAATGCTGGGGCGTATTTAGAACACTACCCGACATTTTTTGATAGTCTGCTGTAATCGCTTGTTTAATTTTTCTCTGTTGATACTTTGTTATCATGTTATTACAATAATAAAAAGTATACCGTCAGACACAGGGTGCCAATCGGCTCCCGACACTGTTCAACCAGTAAAATAAATAAATAAATAATCGTCTCGGGGTCTCCAGCGGACAACCTTGGCAACCTCGCAACCATTTTAATGATACATATTTATAAAAATATTTAAATTTTGAGGGTAGAACGCCCGTTTGATTCACGTGCATTCTCTACTTTGGAATGAATTAAATAAATGTCACAATGACGTTGAGAGTGTAAACAAATGGTAGCCAATGATATGACTCTAACAAGCCTGAGGAATCTGCCTGATAGGGTCCCAACTTTTTATCCACTTATTTCTTGTTTTTTACTATTTACGAGGCAGGCGTTAGACCGGCATGTCACCTGATGGCAAACACGTAGTCTAGAAAAAGTATCTAGAAAGAGCCTTTGAAGGACTCCAGATTGAATCTACTGTTCGGGGAAAACTTATCTACACCGTTTTTGCAACGAAGCAACAAGGCTTATGTTGTAGTGTACCCATTCTCGTGACAGAGATTGGTAGCCAGTATTCTCACAGGCTTGAGGCATCAGCTTAATCCTCAAAGACAACTCACATGCGATGCAAAAATGTTATAGATTATATACTGTTTTCAACAGACGAAGTGCCTGCGTTGTACGGGCTTTTCCCCACAACTCGTTCCCACCGCTGAAACTCCTGGTTAGCCAGGATCAACAGCTACTAGGTTTTGAAACCGACCGACGAAAACACACACTATGCCTAAACAGCCTGTTTGTTTAACAGATATTCTCAAACAACTAAGGTTAGGGTTGCATAAAAATATGAGGCATGTTCTTAACACGTGAAAAATCACGTCGCAGTATCCTTACTGGTGGTATGAGTGCACTCAGACTGCGCATAAACGCTGGCGCCGATCCACTCCCAGAACTACTCAGCACTCAATATTTATTGCTCAATAACTGTAGATGGATACAATGAGATCTTTTGCTTGTTGTGAACCTGACCGGCACTGTATTGGAATACCTATAGGTAACTAGGTGACCTACCTAACTTACCTGACCAGGTACAACTAGGAACGATATATGAAACTAGTGTACCCGGCGCGACTTCGTTCGCGTACAACTACTTCACCCCTGCCTACTATTTTTCCTTGCTGATAAACCTTTCACTTGAATCACTCTATATATAATAAAATCCGTTGTGTAGTTTAAAAGATCTAAGCGTACAAAGATACATAGGGACAGACGGTAGGAAACGACTTTGGTTCATACTATTTTAGTTTAGGAAGGCAACGCACCTATACTTCTAAACGGATATAAAAACCTAAACCTTTGAGATTGTCGCATAGTGAGACAGACATACAGACGATTGTGTTATACTTCGTGTAGTTATAGTTTATCTATTTAAGTCCCTACTGTTTACCATTCGAATGGTGTACGGTGCTGGCGCCGGCCAGCCGAAAAGGGCGGTGCGGGCGGCGCCGGACTATCGGCATAATGTTTATCATAATAGTATAGCGTTATCTGGAACATTAGTTAATTTACTATCAGTGTATAGTATATAGTAAAACTGGGGTTTGTTTGCTCTTTTACACGGTTTTTTTAATTATGAGTATGTAATTAATTAGCGTTTTTATGTTTTTAGTGGTACAGAATGGCGAGAACGTTGAAGTGAAATAGTGCCTATAAATTTTTAGTCTATATCAAGTCCTAGAATATGGCGGAAATGCGTGTAACTTTACAGCGAACGAACACCCCAGTACGTACAGTAAAAACAAAGCTAAGTTCAATTATGTCCATTACAAACCCTTATTAACGCATGTAGGTATTATCATCATCATCATCAGAGCTGTCAATCCCGGCTACTGCCAGGGTCCGCTTTCCGGCCTTGCTTTCTCCACTTTGCCCGATCTTCGGCATCCTCACGTCTTAAGCCGTTGGCTCTCGCGTCCGACTCGGCGATGTCAATCCATCGCTTCTTGGGTCTTCCGCGGGATCTCTTTCAATTAAAGTATGAAAAGGTGGCATGTAGGTATTACCTTACACAAAATAACCTAACCGACAGTAAAAGTCGGATAACCCCCGCCCAAGTTTACTTAAACTCTTATATTTTCTAAACTACAAAACCGATTTTAACGAAACAAAGCTGAAAACCATCTTCATTAAACTGGCTTTCAAATAAAGGAATCCGCATCCAAATCGATATATCAGTTCGGGAGTAACGATGCCACAGACAGATACACAAAGCCACGGATACACCGATGCACACGTCAAACTTACAACATCCTTCGTTAGGGGTTAGAAATCAGAAATGATTTATAACTAATGCGCTTATTACACATTATTAAATTCAGTGACTGAATTCAGAAACAAAAAGCGTGAGAGCCAATCAAAGTGGAATGTATTGTTCATAAAATAAGGTCAATTTTTGTATAACTTATATTAAGTCACGCGTCGCTCCGCCTTTCAAAAATCGGCAGTTTGATTTGCTCTCACGCTTTTTGTTTCTGAATTCAGTAACTGAATTTAGGAATGTGTAATAAGCACATAACAATAATTATCGGGAGGCCGGTTCCCCTGATCCTTACAAAAACAATTTCCAAACTAAAACCACAGTCAGAAACAACTCATATCAAGTGAACCAAATTACAGGGGCCGTGAATGGGTTATTATTACGTTATTTGTTATTGTGCGTCCAACAGATGTTAAAGGGTTAAGTGGATGATGAAAAGTGACACTATAAGTTCGTATTGATGATCGGCCGATGATATGTCATTTGATTGAGTCCCGTGAAGGGCTTTATTGGATGAATTGGATGTAGGTACAATAAAGGTTATTTATTGAATGAAGGTTTAGGGCTATTTGCCTTTATTACTTTGTGATCGTGATTTTTACGGTTTTGTTTTTTAAACAATGTAGGTATTGTGTAATTTGTGTAAATACATAGGTATGCGATAACACCACGCGTTTACAAGTCTTTTCCCTGCCCCGGCGAGTGCTTTTCCCGACGCGACAGTTTCTCGTTTCCGTTGTTCCGAGAATGCGCACGCGACGACCCAAGGGCATGACAACGCGCACGTCAACCATTTATCCAGCAAAATCGACAATTTTTTGACGAGGTTTTGTTGCAAACTGTTTATCTAGCCAAACACTAGCTTTATTATTGATTTGGTAATTAAGAGATATTTTACTACTTAGGTAATTTAAAAAGTTGCTTACCATGTATAGACGAATCTTCACTTTTAAGGCGAGCAACGCATTGGTAGCGCCCCTGGTTTTGCTGAAGTCCATAGGCAGCGGTGACGACTTTCCATCAGGTGGCCCGCATGCCTGTTTGTCCAATTCCATAAAAAAAACTATAATATTTACAAAAACACGGCGTTCACTAAAAGCTGTTTTGTCTGAATATATATTAACTAACAAGTTAATATATATTCGTACAACTTTTTGTAACACCCAAACTCAATCAGCGCTGCTGGAGCACTGCTCCTGGTCCAATACCATGAAGTAATCTCGCTATCTTGTCAACTTTATCCCGATTGCAATACAGTTTGCGATACGACCAGTAAGGCGGGTAAATGTGAGGAGTTTGAGGTAAAATCACAGCTTCAACCAATCATAACCACCACCTCAACCAGCCCTCTCCCCCGCAGGTCTCTACTCGCACCAGCACCTGGACCCGTCGCAGCTACAAGTAGTGACTCCAGTGAAGGTGACGCACGACGGCGTACTGCTCTCCCACGATCTCGCGCACGAGCACGCACACGGGCACGCGCGGGCACGACGCGACACGAACAAGCACGAGCATGAGCATGCGCCGCATCAGCTGCACTACAACCTCACCGTCGACGGCAGGGAGATACGGTTGGATTTGCGGTGAGTACCTATAGATAGTTGCTGCTTTTATATCAGATGATCATTTTTATCATGCCTTTTATCAGGTGGTAGGACTATGTCAAACCTGAGGGAGTTCGCCTGGGTGAATACCACCGCCTTATCTATTTCTGCCGCCAAGCAACAATGCTTGCATTGTTGTGTTCCGGTTTGAAGGATAAGGTACCCAGTTAATTTATAAGCATGGGGCAATTTATCGTAGTCCTTACAGTGACAACGCACCTGCGGTTCTGTGTTTTTGTTACCTGCAACCTAAATGTAGGAATTGTAGATGTTATGGGCGACAGTTACCACTTCCCATCAGGTGGGCTGTCTGGTCGTTTGGCACTGAGTAGCGTAAAAAAAATATCGACTGACGTACTTGAAAATGTCACCGTGTGTACTTATATATGACACCTGTGATTAGAAAAGCTTTTTCATACAATCAAATAAAATGAGTCAAGTCCTCCCATCTTATATAGTCATCACTGTTTGTATTTTAGATAAGTAAATATTCCTAATTATTACTCATATTTCTCGGGTGTAGCCTAAACTTCCCGATCCCCGTTCCCCTTTATAAAATCCCTATAACCGTTAATTATAATTACGTATAGTAAAATGAAGTAACAGTGAAAACGGAGTTCCACGTATCTCGTAGTTACGAGTAGATACGTCTGCTGAACAAACCGTGTTATCGCTTCAATGAGAGAGACAGTGCCACGGCAATATTTGAGTATCAAGTGCAAGGCCATACGCAAACTATACCTACGTGAACCGACTCACGAATTTATCTTTTTTAGGTTCATCATTTCTTTTATCAACGTTTACATTTAAACAATAGATAACTTGTACCAACTATAAGTATATTAATGTTTAAATAGCATGTGCCATAGTAGGTTGATAAGGGCGTAACGCTGGCAGCGTGCTATTGGTAACTAAGCAATAAGCGCCTTTGCTCATACCTATGTGTTCCTTGTTATTGTAAGTGATTGGTTTTGTAATATTTTAATAACATTAAAGTGTTTATCCATCTATCTATCTAAGCAAGCTCGGCTTCATTTGGATTTATTTCACGTACCTACTACCTAAGTATGTATATGCAAATTCATCTACAGATCTGATATTCAATTTGTCAACGTGAGCCAAAAATGGAAATGTAATTAGCCGATGTGCTGCCCACGCGTTACATTTTGAAAGGAACTATTTCTACTAATTATAAATGGTTCTTGTTTAAATTTAGTTCTCGTGGCCACCTGTTAGCTGCTGTCGCTTCGTTTTACGGAGTGTGCGGCGGACGTGCGCACGCGCCGCTATCTGTTACCGACTAACACAATTCATTGTTTGATATGTGAGCCCTCTTCAAGCGGCTGGAGCGCTGGCACTTGATCTGCAGGTTCTATTGTAGCCGAAGATTACTACTCGTTCAGAAAATATGTGACATATTTTTCCTTGCAATATTGTAACTTTATCTCTGATAAAAAAATATTTAAATCGTTTCTCACCAATACGAGTTATTTTGCGAAACGCCGTAGTAAAACTTACATCTGCTAAATGATATTAGCACTACCATTTTAAGACACAAAATAATCATATTCTTCATGAGCCATATTCTGGGTGAGGTCGCTCCATCTTC
Organism: Blastobasis lacticolella; assembly: GCA_905147135.1. Classification (NCBI taxonomy): domain Eukaryota; kingdom Metazoa; phylum Arthropoda; class Insecta; order Lepidoptera; family Blastobasidae; genus Blastobasis; species Blastobasis lacticolella. The sequence goes on along the minus strand of LR990053.1, from coordinate 13,287,504 downwards.
ATCCTTGTGTTCGCGTAGGACAAAAGCAAAACCATATTTTTTTAACATAAATCTAGCCAGGCATTTGAACGCCATCTCACCTCACCAGTAGCCGTATTTACAATGGCTCGGAAATCGGATTCGGATACGGAATCAACAAAGGACCCCGCAAAAGTTCTTAGGAAAATGTGGTTTCAGTTCATTTTGACGAAATTTTCATATGTTAGAGAGTAGAGTTTCCGTCGAATCTATCGGGATTCTGAATAACAGTTTTCGAATCGATAGACACGGAATTGCAGCTCACGAATTTCGAGTCGAATCGTTCGGAAACGGTTTCGAATCATTGTGAATACGGCTACTGGTCTTACTCCTATTACAAAAAATTACAAATCTGTAACCGTTTCCAGCGCTGTTACCAGCTCTACTAGCGCTTACTGGTGCGACCTATGCACCAGTAAGCGCTGGTTCGATTACGACCTTTACTAATGTTTGAACTTGGCTCTCACTGGGACGCATCTGCTATCTGTTATCTGGTTGCTAAAGTATTGTACGTATCTATCTACTTTTTATTTATATGTTCAACATTATAGGTCATATGTAGGTGAGCGTTATTTGTAGGCAAAGGCCTTTCTGGTGCAATTAAAATGTCGTTAAAGCTGCTAAATTTTACTGCAATTTATCTTTATAGTGACATAAACATACATCAAGTTTAACATCCAAGTTCAAATTAGGTATCACATCGTTGTGTTACGTGGAAAGGTGCAATCAACATTTAGGATTTCGTGGGGTTTCCAGGCTAAAAAAGAATAATTGTATTATGAGTATAGGTCCGGAAAGAAGGTGGCCTTATACACAAATCTGACAAACCACAGACAGGTTCCTAATCGAGTTTACAAAATTTCATTGGCTTTGATTGATGAATATGGAAATTATGATCAAACTTCGTTTGTATGGAGCCTGCCTTCTTTCAATCGACCTATAGGTACTTTTACTATACCTACTGCCGAATACATTTTTAGTTTTGAATTTTACAGTTGGATATGCCTTCTCATTATGGCTATGTGACAAACATTTATTAAAAGACACTGCACGAGTTAATATCGCGCGCCAATAGATAATATAAAAGCTTAGATAATATAAAACGTCAATTAGATAATATAAAACCACACTAGGTCCAGTCTGCGTCAAGCCTACTTCCTAATTTAGGCGGACTTTTTGCCACCAACCGCCCACGTCGACGCGACAAAAAGCCGCTGCCCTATCCAAAATAATCAATCACATGTAATTATGCTCAGCCGTGCGTGGCGAGCAGCGTTACGCTCATTAGCGCGCCACTTCCGATTTGTTTGATACCAACTAAGTAATTAATAGAAATAAAACCACCTAATTATATCTACGATCAATGACAAAGAAGCATATAAACCGCAAAATAATTACAACAGAGAAGTTTGTCCATGTTGCGGGATGTCCATGCAGCGGTACTGCCTTAGGGCGATTTCCCTTTTTTATAATACACTAGTGGACGCGGCGTGATCGTTCGTATACACCTACTTTAACCCTCATCATCATCATCAGCCTATACTAGCCCACTGCTAGACATAGGCCTCAATTAATGAGCGCCAATGCACCCTGTCTCCAGCTTGCCGCATCCAGCATCCAACCGTAGCCTTTCGCAAATCGTCACTCCATCTGGCCGGAGGGCGTGCTACACTACGCTACCTACTTTTTTGGGTTGCATTAATATCCGTTGCGTACTTTAAGAGATAAGTGTACATAGATACTTACACAGATACATAGGGACAGACGGAGGGAAGCGACTTTGTTTTATATTATATATAGGAGTGAAATTACTTAATTGGAGATCGCACGCAGTGACTCCAGAAATAACAAGAACAGTCGCCAAAGCTTACCACGAAATTAGCTAAATAATTTCAAGGTCTAGAGTTCGTTGATATTATAAAGTAAAAATACGTACGAATTCGTCGCATCTTGTAAATACAAATTTAAAATACACATCCCCTTTGGCAATTGTTCCGCAATTTATTTCAAGAATGCCGATGTAGGTATTCCCAAAGTCATTTGATGAGACAAGAGACAACCTTGGGACTGAAGTGTGGGCTACTTAGAACAGCATATTGCCCATATGTAAATTACCGCCTTTGTAATACGAATGCAAATGGCAGCTTTGATAACGGGCCTGAAGAATTGGACACCATACGAAGCAGAACTATAGACAGCGTCTTTCAAGTACTAATTCGGTCTTCGGCTAATATACCAATCAAAATCTAATCACCCAAAGTAGAAGATTGTTCAACATCTCAAACGAAACGTATCCGTGTGTAATCTCGTAACAGCAGTGTTACAAACACATGCTTATTTCTGACATCCCATTACCTTAATCCTATATTAAAACTCTGTGTCATATGACGTTAAAATCTCGAAGACCACAGTGCTGCGACTGACACTTCAGTCTGTTCATTTGAACGCTTATAGTAAATTATATGTTTTATTCACAAGATCAGTGATAATCTCTTCGGAAATAATTGCAGTAAAATGGTACTTCTTATTATATTTTTAAAATTACAAATTCAGTCTTGGTTGTTTATGTTTATTCAAGTCTCTTTCCGTCGACCTGCTGGTTCAAATCCAACGAAACGAAAGATCTTACGACCATTGCATATTTATTTTTAACACTATAAGTACTTCAACCTATCTATTGATTTATTAAGCCACAGGTTACCACGATTCCGGGGTAATCCCGACAAAATATTACTAGTTGACAATAAAACGTCTTTGATATAATTCTTTTATGTCCGTCCGTCCAATGGCTCTTAGTAATTAAACGAAAATCAAACTACAAGGCACATGTTCATCGTCTCAAAGGAAACATAATAACTCGTGCGTTATCTCTGTGCAGTGGTATAAAATAGTTATTAATTCCTGACACCCAGTTGGCCCCGCGCCTACCGATCTGGAGCTAATAAATTCACTCGTTCTATTTCCGACACTTTTCGTACTAGGTATTGGAGGAGCAGGCGGAAGATCGTATCGTGATATTAAGTTAACAACCTGAATTTGAAAGCCAGAGCTTGGAAATAAAAGTGGAAACCGGCTTCTTCTCTGTATTGTCCACAATCGTATTTTAAGATTAGGCAGAGGCCACATTGTTCCACTTGTGACAGCTCCTCCTTCGCTTCGAGTATAGCATTAATATAGCATATCCGATAATTGACGTACAATGTAGTCATTGGTTTGTGTAGTCTACAGCTGCAACGACGACGACGTCTCGTAAACATTATTCATTTAACTGTTTGTCAACGCAAGAGCCGCCAGTTACTCCGTTGAATTAAAACCCGACCTATATTGTAGTTTAATTTTAAGCATGTTGGCTCGTTATTTTGCACATAATTTCATGCATCACTCACTAGTTCGGAATACATGTGGCGTAACTATCGAAATTAAAAAACAATTTTCGCGTCGGCTCCGCGCTGTACACCCAAATTTGGCTCTTACGTAATGTTCGCAATATTCATGGTTCATTGTATTACGATAATTGTCCCATACATATGTATGTCTCCGTACGAGCGGCGTTTTTGTCGCATCCCATTAAAGATGCATGAAGCCCTCCGTTGAGAAAGCTATCGAGGTTACGCCCGCCCTTACTTTTGGACACAATTGTCGCGTGTCACTTATTTTTGACATTCGGTGCTGAATTATTTATTGTTTCGGAATACATAATGGCGCATTATTTACTTTGTCAAGCGCCGACGCCTGACAGGTCTTTGCAACAGTAGGTACGTGTGTACGCGTACCAGCCGTCGCGCCAATATCCCGTCGGACTATATATAACCGGTGGGACGCTCTCTAATACAATAGTTTTGTTAATTTAATTAATTGCACACTATAACTCTTTTGTACAAAAATATATCTCTTCCGTGGATTTAAACAGCTAGGTACACTCGCGAGCGACAGATGTACGAGTAGAGCCACTTGAAAACAATAAACTATAGTTTTTAATTTCTACATATTTCTTTAAAATTTCTATTTAAATTTATACCGATTTGTAAAATGTTGAAACTTGTTTTGTTAAAACGTCATGGCACAATAGTGCAACAGTACCTATAATATGTATTCTCCCGATGACAAGTGGCTGAACATTCGTTGCATCCTGTATATGTCGCAGCCAACTGGTTAAATCAGCCATTTAATTAGAAGGCTAGTCCGTTAATCATACGCCGGCATTTAATTAAATGACTAAAAGATAACCAGCCAAGTTGATGAATGTAACGTTTAACTACTTGGCTGAACGTTATTTAGCCGTTTCGTTAAAGGGTATACTGATGGTTGGTTAGAGTGACCATAAGTTCGCAACTTAAATGATAAACTTTATTTAAGATAAAAAATAATGAATTAATAAAGATAACTTTTATATAATATAACATTATTAGTCGCAAGATATTCAATAAGTAGGTATACAATTAATTGTATTGCGAGTATACCTATAACCGTATTTATCTAAGTAAAAATATTTAATGAAACTTTAAATTTATAACTTATTTACTACTTGTAACTATGTAGTAGGAACAATAGCAACAGTGCACTATAGTCCTATTTTATAATATTAAATATAAAATGACACGAAAGTTTGGCATTTGTTTCTAATTAAAGGTAAGTATAAAAAGAAAATGAACATATTCAGTTATCGTAAAGAATTAAGATAAATAATAAAATAAATAATAAAATAAATAATCGTTGACAAATTCACACAGCGCCATCTAGCCCCAAAGTAAGCAAAGCTTGTGTTATGGGTCCTAGGTAACTGATAAACTACTTATATACTTTTTAAATACATACTTATTATACATAGAACACCCAGACCCGTAACAGTAAGAATACTTAAAGTTATCTCAATTCTTACTTAAAAACATGTACCACATTTTAAATTTAGTTAAAACGACGAGCTTGCTGTGCGAGCTATCTGACGCCAGATTTGTTTTGGGGACTACCAGCGCAGCAGTAGATAAAATTTGAACTAAATTTAAATCACTTGCCTAATTTAACTTCAGCCGTCTCCAAAGGGCTGCCTTTAATAAGCCAACTAGTTAAACGTTGAGTGAAGCTAGTAAAATCAGCGATCGGCCTAGTCATTCAATTGAATGCCGGCGTTTCATTAACGGACTAGAGTTCTCATAAATGGCTGATTTAACCAGATGGCTGCGACATATACATCAGCTGATTGCTCACCATCTTCATTATTCAACATCTCGATGTAGTTTACCAGGAAGAATTATATAAGTACTACAATTCAATGCAATCAACTGTGTTTTAATGTGAGTAAGTTAACAGCGTGACTCTTTCTTGTTTCATTCGCATAATTTCCACGGCGTAAACGAAAAAATAAAAATGCGCATAGACAATACAAACGTCATCATAGTATACCTAGTTACTGAAAAATTGGCGAATCACAGCTCCCACTGAGCTCTGAAACAACGGTAAACGGTTCATAAACTTGTAAAGTTCGAGTGTTTCTTTAAAATACTGACATCTGAATGGGGTGATTTATTCAGGGGGCGATTTTATCCAATATTCCCACGCGCGCCCGCGGCGGTGCACCGGTACCTTTCACAATGAATATTGGAGTCAAAAACCTTTATCGCCGTACAATTACTACGAATATATTAAGTGCTGACTAAGCTGCTGATAGCAAAAGAAAACGGCAATTTCCTGTAAAAAAATTGATACTAATTACACAAAGAATTTACATTTATCCCTACTCACAACAAATTAGTAGAAATAACTAAACTGATGATGGTAATAATGAATACCTTAAAAACCCTACCCTAACTGAATTCAAAAAGTGAATGTATTTTTTTGCTCAACCAACAATTGTCAGAGAAAAACTGGAAACACTGTGGAAATACATTCCAAACATTTTTGTCGTATAGTATTCGTCGTTTCCTGACCATTATACTAACTTTATGCTCCTGACAGATACGTCTCGTCGTGGTCAACACGACCTAGTAGTTTGACAAGCGTTTGACTCACCTCAAGAATACTCAAGATATAGGAAGGAAGCCCAAATCAAATTTGGTACTGTCAATAAAATTGTAAATAACACAAAATATACTCCATATGTTAAGCGTCACACACCTACATTGAAATTACATCTCTCAACCCCCTATTTCCCGGTAACCTAGTCGTGTTCTCTTCCCACGAGCATGCAGTGATATCATTCTGAGAAGCGAACGCGCATCCGACTTCCGCACTTTGATGCCGCCGCGTGCATTGCCGCGCATGCCGTGTGGCTTCACGGACTTACCATGTGTGGTTTCCACGTTTGAAGTATGCAAGCAAAAAGAAAACACATTTTCCCATTCGGCCGGACTTTCGCGCTATTTCAAACTGGCCAGTCTGGCTGTGCGTGTTGAGAAAAGAAAAATCAAACATTTCAGCGAAGCGGAAAAGCGCGGGAAGCACTGGTTTTAGCAAACGTTGGCCTTTTTGTAGAAAAGACTTGTTCTAATATGTATTTTTTAATCCAGTTGTTAAAAGTATGTCTATTTAATAGGTACAAAGTAGATAACTTTCAACTCTACCTGATGAGGAATTGCGTTAGAAAGTAACAATTCTTTCGACAGTTCTAATTTTTTCGACAGTTTGTACATTAACTGCATTTTTGACTGTCTAGCTGTTCGCGCATCACGCAAAAACTACGGACAGATTTTTTTCGGTTTTCATACTTTGGTAGCTTGAAGTCCATGGTACAATCTGAGCCATGTTTCATCGGGTAGGTAGAACCAGAGATCCAGCTTGACCTGCCTACGGAATGAAATAGTAAAAGTAGATAATACGGAGGTAATTTAAAATGGTATCGCGGAAAAAGCTAAACTGTCATAAAAACTATCTCCACACGGACGAAGTCCCCGCAACCTAAAAGCTATAAACTATAATTATGTAAGCAGTACTTAGTACTAGTGGTAAGTATTTAGTACTGGTGCAAAATTCACGAATGCGGTTTGGCTATCACACTGGCATTATTCATTAAAATACTAAGTAGTAAGCTCTGATAACAATTTACTTATCGGTTGCTTATGACTAATATAGACTGAAGCAATGTTGTTGCTAAAACCGATTTAGCTGCGTAACGACACTACAGACCAATCATAAAAAGTACTTGGGTATTTTAAACAGTTTTGTTTTTTAAGCAGTGTTATTTCAAGATACCGAATCCTATAGGTACATAGTTAATCATTTTAACGTCATTGCGTTATAAATAATTTACATCACCACAGGTCTCTATTAAAATTGGTAATAAATATGTATATGTAATGTCTTCTCTATACTGCTATCTTTTTTTGGCGTGGTATAGTTATAGGTACCGTGACGGAACTCTTCCAATTGGGTGTCCAGAGGAGTAGGCACACAAAAGCATACCTCCACATTTTGCCTACAATTTTATACATTAACTACAGCATATTTTAATAAAAATTATCACAACTTACTACAAGGCCCACCAGGAGAGCTTTCCAAGTCAAAACTTAGAATCTTTGTCTAACTATAATAATTCGAATAGAAAATAAGGTTTTTTTTACCAGAAATAAAAAAATTCAGCAGATAAAGTAGCCCGCGAAAGACAGCTGGATCGGTTTCCCTTGACACGTTTTAAAAAAGCCGACATGAAGTTCCTACGACAGCTTTATTTTGCTTAAGTTTGATGACTCATTCAGAGTTCGACAATACAAAATAATAGTTGTCCTTATCAGTGAATAAAATACTTTATTTAGCGGTCAAGGTCATAATATATTAGCAATAATACGGGAATTTTGATGACTGGCAAGTTCTTACGGTAAAACTAACTTTATTGCGAGTTTGTAATAGAGTACATATTTTAATGAAAATAAAATTAGATTACGTATCACACCAATTTGTTAACATTTTCCTGGATCTTGTTTTATGGGAGTTTAAAGTAATGGTTAATTAAATTACATATGTATTCACAAATGATGTTTTTCATTATAAAACCTTCATTCCACTACTGAAGCTCGAAGAGTGAAAGTGTTTTTAGCAGTATATATTAAGTCCCTTCAATAATTTATGAAATTAAGATAAACATTTGTTTACTTTGTAGTTATGTGTTACCTGAAGAGTTACTATTTAATACAGGATTAAAATCACGGCTATTAAAACCAACTAAAACTATCTTGGCGCTTTCTACTTACCAGCGACTAAACTGTATAAAACAAGATGATACATTCCTTGCCATGTTCCCAGAACAATGTATACGTAGAATGATTTGGCTCATAAGAATCCTCCCTTCGACACCACCATCAAACTCAGGAGGAAAATGTATTTCTTTTTATAGGAACGAATCGAAAAAATTCAAATAAATTTTTTTTTTCCACATTCCAAAAGGTCAAAAATACTCAACAGACCTTGAGTACGCATAGTTTATCATAGGTTCGTGCTCTATCAGTATACATACTGATTTATTTATAGTACAACTCTTAAAATAGCATGAATTTTGCTATCAAAACCAAGGAACTATCAGGGTATACTAAAGTTTACTCGAAGGAAGGTCGGATATATGATACAATGATAGATAATGCGTCGGCCTTATCAGTGCTTGCAGTTAATTGATGAACGTGAAAATGCAATCAGGTTAAGTTTTTTATTTATTTTGGATGAATAAATGTTGCCCAATGATTTTTAATTATATATTTATAGGTTTTTAATATTTTATTCAGGATTTTTGTTCAAATTTTATAAAGCTAAGTATATAATATGAATTCTATTCATAAGTAGTTCATAACAAATATCTCAGTAGTGGATAATATGTTCACTAAGTAAATTCACCTTTCTATTCAGTAAGTTTCGACTTGGCAACTACTCCTGGCCATTAATTTACCCACAATTTACATAATCGAAGCCTAAGCTAAACCAACAGTTAACCACTATCGAGTTATTTATTCGCGGCACTTGGCAAAGGAATGTGGCTGCTTACAGCCAAATTAGGAGTTAATTATATCTAACAAGATAAAATTAGAGTCCACCGCTGTTAGGTAAGATACGGGCTTGGGTCCATGCACATAAGTTTAGGGAGATAGTAGAAAATGCCGTGGGTGTAATACGGTATGACACAAGATGGTATCTTTTATATTGCTGGCCATTAGCCAGTCTGGCAATCAATTAATGATCATTTGTTTGAGAACGTCGTAACTTATTCTTTTATGTTATTCCACCATTCAATAATAAAGAGCGTACACCCACCGATGGAAAGCGGTGACAATCGAACACATCATCCACGATCCAGATGTAGGGTCAAAAGTTGGTATCAACGGCCTATATGGAAACAATAACCGCGTCGTAGGAGAGCAGAGGTGTCACTGTGAACTTGACCCGGAGTCCTGGCTAGATTGGTGGTCAAGGAGCACGTCACTTTTAAAATACATTTATTCCACTAAAACACATTTAGGTAATAGTACAGTTGCCATATGGTGTCGTTAAGCGTCGGTCACCGAATACATTTTACGTCAACACCCGACTTATTTATAACTTTATGGTATGCTAGGTAGGTACCACCGTATAAGCAATTTTGACCTCTTGAATAAACCAACTGGGAAAACAACTATACAGTATAGAAGTATTTGCCTATAGTAATATGTTGTTGTTTTAACAGCCCAATACAGTCCACTGCTGGACTTGAACCTATTCCACATTAGTGGAGCGGTTTCTACAAATTTGCATTCACAATTTATTTTAACACTCTATCTTTTTTATTTTATCATCTTGATAGGTGCCTTCTGCGTACACCGACGCACGTCGATTAGGTTCCTATGTTAAATTGTCGCGTTTAACATGTAGAAAATACCCAAATATTGTGATGGAATTGTGCCTAAGGGCTTAGAAGTAATAACCACACTATGAAAGCGCATACGTACGTACCGCACGTTACGCTGCGTTCTTCTCTACTCTCCCCTTGTGTTCAGTGCTGACCGTTCAGTTAGCTACAGAAACAATTCTGGGGCCAAGGTTAGTATTGTTTATTCATACAGCGATCGCTGGAAGCAATCCACATTCGACCATTATGTAAACCGAGCGTAACTAATGCATAATTTAACATAACAGGCCAATACACGAGCAATTCCCGTCACTTCGGAAGGAGATTTCAGATTATTCAAATTCTCTTTATTGATATTCAATCCATTAGGTTATCTCGACAAATTATACGGATTAGCCGTAAAACTGTAAATTTACAATCGGCTGATTAACATTTTTATTTGGCTTTGTTTAGGCTCAGAGCCGACGTATTTTTATGCAAATATTGTGAATCGATTTGACTATATGGTCGTTTTGATACATCAGTCATATATTTTAATTTAAAAATAGATTTATTTCCATTCTGTATCTATAAATGGTGATTTTTATTCGGAATTCTGAACAACGTTTCCTACGTGAACGGTCGATAGGTATCAATTTATTTTGCAAACCATCAATTATTTTACCACCTGAGAAGTGAAGAGAGCGCTCCAGGTAAGCTATCAACTATTCCCATCCAATTTAGAGCATCGCCAACAGTTTTAAATTGTTATTAATGGAATATTAACATGGATGGAAGGACGTTAAAGAAGACCGCAAATGAAAAATATTCGTGATCAACCTTCTTAAATATGGCTTTAGGTATGACTTACTCGTATTATCCCAAAACAATTTCTTGTCATTTCATCAAGGAATGTTTAAAAATCCAGTCACATCTGAACGTATCTAAAGACTGCAAGTAAAAACGGCACTAACCAATTAAAAATGTGTAGACATGTCATGATTTACTTTATCGATTATACTATAAAACATCTGATTTCAACATAAACTACTATCTAACCACGATTATGGGGAAAGTATGAATATACCTAACTGTAACCTAAAATCCGAAGTCTCGATATTAACTTTCTTCATTTATAGCCTATTAAACATTCTAATGAATGTAAATGGTCACTTAAGTCGATATCTCCTTACTTTTAAGGGCATTATGTTGATCATGAACGTTGTATCAAATCTTAAACTATGTATGTCAAACTACATTCGCCATTTCCATAACTTTGTTTTATGAACAATCTATGAACCTTCTAGGTTAGGTCTAGCTAGAATAGAAATTTATTTTTAGAAATAAGTAGTGCCTTTTGTGTCATGTATATATTTGCCATATCTTTGTTACCATTTTTGTGTGCAATAAACTATTAAATAAAAATAAATAATAATAAATAGCTGATGAGGACCATCAGCTATTTCAGGCTAAATTGTATTAGCTTTGAATGAATATCTAGGTAGAACAAATATATGTCAACACTAATCAAAAATATGTATCTTGTAAAACTAATAACATTCGTAGACATACAGTGAACCAGCCTCATAATTGTAAGTGTGAGTGAGTCCTCAATGGCAAAAAATGTCTTAGGCAATGTGACTTGCAACATACCTACTCAAGCTTGTATATCCCACAAGTCGTATGTAGAGTCCACATATCGAATGAGAAGTCGAGTAGACAATCCTGACCTTACACACCTCTTTTACCTGTTTCACATTATGATAACAAACGATATGTAATATATCTAGGTACAATAGTTCGCATATTAGAACACCTTGTTTATCTGTTACTGAAATATTCTCTATTGTTATATTAGACGGGACTTGGACGCGACGTACCTTTTAGATTTGTTTTCCCGGCGTTTCGGTAGGGTTACACCCACCGGTTCATGTGTAAAGAGCGCGAGTTTAGTTTGAAACAAATATGAAATATTCTCTATTTTCAAAAAAAAAAATCTTAATTTTCTTTGAGATCTTACTTAACCTTCAAAGACTAATGAGCACTTGTGCAAATTGCGCAGTATTGATTTTATTTTGTAATAAATTAATATTCAGCTGTCGTTTTCTAAAACAAACCCAATGGCATTGCGGAGTGTAATCGGTCGTCACTAAGGCTGCGCCTGCGCTGATGGTAGCTTTGTATAATCAACAAAGTTCAGTGCTACCATTGTAATTCTATCGGGTCTCGATATCATTTTTATCGCCTACCAATCATACTTCCCATATTCATAGATACTTAGGTACACTAAATTCGAGGATTTCCTTAAATGTCAACGTTCCTCGTATCGTGTTACTGGCTTTCGTTTCGAACTAAACGAAGCTTTCAAATTACGGTGTATAAGTACAATTTATTGATACCTATACACCTACCTAAGATCCAATTACAACAGAATCCAGCACCCTTCCACTTCTGAGGGTAGTACAAAAAGACTAAAGTCCGAGAGATACAGATTGGTCAAGGACAGTGTCGAGTGGCGAGCGCCCAGACAGTGACTGTTTACAATATAGCGAGTCCAGTGCCATTTCTCTGTCGATATGAAAGAGCAACGTTAACGAATAGAATAAGGCCGGCCGTATTCCGGTCGTATTCGTATATTATATTACTTATGTACCACTCAATCAACTTTTTTTAACACACTCAGGCAGTAAGGCTACCGCTACAGCTACAGCAAAATACCGCGATATTTACCTATGGTAGCGCCGCGACTGGCTGTGTCCACAGGCATCTGTGCCAGTAATGTTTGCACAGCTAATTGCCATAATGAGCCTTATCTGTCAGGCTGTTTGCCGCCGGACGAGGCTAGCCCCCACGACACACAACCAGCGGTTAACCGTCGATAGAGTGAGCTTGAAACAAGAACAATTTTCCCGTAAAGGAAAAAACATACGACTCATTAATCAGTAAAATTTATTTTCAATATCCACCATACCTAAACACCTAAATGCTAAATTTCAATAATTACCATGCCTAATCTCTTATAGAACTTCATAAATGGACGTCCTGCTCATCTTTGCCAAATAAATACGCAACTGCTTCCGATTAAAATATCCAAAAGCGTATCCAAGTTTTGTACTTGTTTGGCAGTCTGCAAATAAGGCACGACACTTTTTCTTATTTAGAAACGGCACTAAAACGTCGATGGCTGAATAACGTGCAATGATCGCAATAAATCCAAGGCATATCGGCCAAGGCATCGGCGGTGGAAGACATTGGTGACCGTAAAAAGTAGAATTCGACCCGAGCACAAAGACGCATTCATATCTCCTTGCCACTATTTCTTATAGTACGTTTTTGCAACTTATTTAATTGTCGTGTTTGTAAAAAGTTTACGATGTAGGTACATTACGGTTAATATTAATTACTCGTATATCCTATTTGTCCTTCCTTGCTTTGAAAAAATGATGCATGCAACTGCGTCGAAATATTAGGTAACAAAGGTACGCGGTAGGAAAATCTGAACATACCTTTAATATGTATGTATGGATCTGGTAAAAATCACATCAACAATCACTAAAAGAATTATTGAATTAAGTAAAGTCTTACAAGAATGTTTCACACACTTTACCATGACTACGCTATGAACGGCACCTTAGTCGATAAAGATTTATAGTGAGGCGTTAGACATTGAGAAATTGTGGAATACTTTATACGCAGAAATGGGTATACACGGTCATGGGCACGTTCTTAAGGCGTTGCTTGGTATTTATTGTAAGAGCGAATAAAGTAAGCTGGCCATGTTTGATCGTAAAAAGGCGTCATTCCTATTCCTTTTTCAAACTACCTGCGCGTGAGATTATGTGACGAATGAAATTCAGTTCCAACGTAAGATGAAGGAGGCTATGGTTCCAACTCATTGTGTAATTGATTTATTAGACTACTTTCGCGTTGAATTGATTGTTTTATATATTTATTAGAGATACTTCTTATGTGCTACTTGGAGCAAAAAATTAATAAAATTCCATGAATCTAACTTTTCAATCTTTTTGGTGATACTTGAAGGGAAGCGCCGCCTTCTGTCTGTTTGTCACAAAGCGATAAACACTAAAACTGCTTCGACGATTTCAAAAGTTCTTTCACTAATAGGAAGATACATTCTTCCCGAGGATGCCACGAGTTGAAGTTCATGAATGTTCACTAAAATCCTGGTTAAAACTGCGGGCGTTCCTCGCTAATATCATTTGCTTTGAACTTTACTTGTATTTTTTCTGAAAGAAAATCCTAACCTCTTCCTGTCTTGCCCCTAGGCCGTCGGTGACCTTCATGACGCCAGCCCTGGTTGTGGAGCGACACACGCGAGGAGGCCGCTCTCGCTCGGCGCCCGCCGCGCGCGCCACCGCCTGCCACTACACCGGCTCCGTGAGGGGGCAGCCCGACTCCAAAGTGGCTGTTTCCGCGTGCGATGGACTTGTGAGTTGCTTTTTATGGATTTATGCTAGGTGGAAGATGGTAGGGAGATGTGGGAAGTTTCACTAAAGTCTGACTGTGCCATCTCCGTCAGACACGGCAAAAAGAGGCCCAAGAAGCGATGGTTTGACTTCGTTGGGGATGGCACGCCTGCCAACAAGCTCACCGCCTAGGATGGTGGAAGGCTGAGCAAAGTGGATAATGGTAGGAGGTTCCGAGCAATCAGGTCGCATAATGGTGATCATCGCCTCCCATGGACACCAGTAACATCCATGGGATCGCTTGCCGACCTTTGAGGTGTAGGTGTCGGAGTTTTGAGCCGAGGGTTTCCAACAATGTATTGTGATGTGATAAAGTATCAACTACCTCTCTAATTGTTTCTAAGGCCAATTATAACGGAGTTAAGTACCAAGCGAGAACTGGTTATTGTTACGTAAAGCATATTCTAGAATTATTATAGATAATTTTCAATAAGGTGACTGAAAAACACACCGGTAACGTTGTTAATGTAGAAATAATTGACAAACAATAGAAAATCCTGTTCTAGCATATAAATAATGACATATTAAATATCTAATAACAGCCGTAGGTGATGCATTATGTCTAGGTAATTTTTCAGACCTGCATTTATTTACAACAGACACCTAAGTAAGATAATCATCATTAGACTACGTTTTTATGCCGCAGGCCAATCCACGTTTGTTCTTCAAATAAGTTGGAAAAACAAAGCAAACTAGACAATTAATCATACGTAATACCCATAATTTGCAACTCCAGTGTTGTACAATTTCCTTTTAAATTACTGATACTGAATATATATTTATTGCCATATGTACTTTAATATTACTCATACGACCGTACTTATTTCAGGCAGATTTTCACTGAAAAAACTTAATTACCTACCGCTTTTTGTCCTTTGCTGAAAGTCGTAGTAAAAAAGCAATTACTTATCTCTATATCAAAGTTAATTATAGAACCGAGCCACGACTCTCCTACTGTAAATAACTTTCGATAGGCTTTTGCTTTCAACTGCGACCATCGTCTAAATTCAATTCTAATTTGAAGCTTAATAACTTCCGTATAGAGTCCAAGTTTGTATTACTTGCTAAGATGGTAGATAGTAAAAGTGAAAACTGTATTTTCGTTTGCATTGTCCGCGCGGTTAACGATGCAATTCGCGAGTGAGTACTAATTGATTGGACCACACCCCTTTAGGTAAATAGTTTAAAACTTGTTAAACTAAAAACTTGTAGACTTGGACGATGCCGGATTACATACGACTTTCGACATTAGGATATTAATGGTTACAAGTTTACAAGATGTTACTTATCGCAGCATATGGACGTTATCTGAGTACCTTCGCTTTTGCTAAGATTATGCGGTTTTTGCTGAGTAGGTTTGTGTTCGATGTTTAAACAAATACAGTCATATAACCAAACCATAAAAGTCCTGTGCGACCTATAAAAGACCAATGAAAGGAAGGAGGGAGGAATTGATACAATAAAGCGCAACAAAACGCAATAAAGCACAATAAAGTCACTAAGTACCTAATTAACGTTACGCAAGTTACGCAATCTGAGTAACCTCAACGCAACCCACCAAGATAATTCGAGGTCTTGCTGAAATTATACATGTAATAATGCGTATTTTTTACCTCACATCCCGTCTCGACGAAGCTGGTAGGCTGCAGAAATTAGCATAAATAAAATAAATTATACATAATACGTATTAGTGTTAAAATATAGCGCGGTGGGCGTCGCTAGCCGTGTTTGACAATTCACTCCACTTGTTTTGGCATGTTGTCACTAATTAGTAGCGGAGTTACGCGGGCCTTTTACAGTTCTGTGGTCATCAATCAATGTGGCAACATTATGATTGTGGTATGGGCGTTTGATAAAACAGATTCAGCGCGTGGGCCTGTTTCTTTCACGGCTTTTAAGGTTATCTATCAGTATAATTAACTCCATACATTGCTACTAAAGTAGCAAACAAGCTTTAGGCCCGCTTGATGGCAAGCTGTTACCGTGTAGCCTATGGACGTTTGCAATATTTGGATATCCATTAAGAGGTAGCTAGTCAAAATATAGTAGCTAAGTATCTACTTTGTTAATGTACGATATTTTTAATCTGTGAAACGCAATCAATAAACTTAATTGAAATGTAAATCGGTGTAGGTATTTTACATCGAGAGAGTATACAAAAAGAAAATAAGTTCTCTCCCGTAACTAGAATTAGTATAGTTAAATAAATTAATAAATATATAACAGCAAATTTGATCTTCTTCAAAACAGTAACAAAAAAACAAAAAACTGAATAAATAGCGGAAAATATACAATTGTTCGTATTCGAGCGAAGTAGCGAAGACCAGACCAGAAAACAGATACCTACAAAATTTTAAGTCTCCCGTATTTCATTAGGTACCTATACCTACTTCGATTGATTCAAATAAAAACAAGTAGATACCCAGCGATTTTTATTTAGCTAGGTATCTAACTAACGACCTCACCTTACAAGCTGCAAATTTTTAACACAGCCTATAATTACATGTATCATTTGTATTCATATTAATTAATTTAATTATTCAATGATTTAAAAAAGGCAAAGGCATCCAGTGTGGGCGTTCACTCTCACTAATTTATCGACGTTGCGGCCATTCGCAGAAATAAAGCACTGCAACGAATTCAATAAACAAATCGACTAACTTATACACCTAGAGGTTCTTCACTATTGAGACTGGCCATTATTTAAATATGTATTTTGCCTCTTAGCCTATTATCACGAATTTAGAATACTGTTGGTCTCTTTGTTTTGCAATCTCTCATGGGGTACGAAAATCATAAACTAAACTAGCTTGTACTGTAGAAAAGTTTCAGATTCGCTTATTAAAACATGAAGCTACAACTTTTTTCAGCGTGACTTCGAGAGGCAGTTTGTGCCGACTCCACGCATTGTGATATCTAAGGGCAGTCAAGTGGGACTTTCCCACTAGGAAACTCTATATTTCCTACTCCTACCTGTTACGTCTTAATTCAATTTGTTGCGGGTTCCAAGACGGTATTAGCTTGTCCTCGGACGCTCCAAAGTGTCATAACTCAGGCTCTGTGTGTGGTCGTCGCTGTAGATCGTAGTAATACAGGAGATGCAGCGATGGGAGAACAACCTTTACTCACAGGCACATTGAATAGGTTGTGCTATCGCGCACGAGGGCCTGGGGTCCGCCTTGACCATGATCCAGGATTTGGCAGATCAGAAACTGCTATCTGACCTCCGTGATCTTGCTACCAGGATAACCTGACCAGATTGGATCATGGTTGCACATTTAGTACGCCTGAATGTACAGGTTTCATCAAGATGATTTCCCTCACCGTAAGAGCATCGGTTAGTGTTCAATAGAATACGGGACCCTAATAATAAAAGTCCGTCGATGCACGAAGAGCATTAATTAAAACAACCCTCCGACACACGTACCTATACTTGTACGATTGTGAGTTATTATTTTCAGCGTAATGTTAAATTAAATTATTTTGTCACACGCGGACGTTACATACTGATAGAATATTTGCATTGAAAATTTAAATAGTAGATAGTTTAAAGGCCTTGCCACATACAAAGCTCGGCGCGAGCGCGGCGCGTTATTTGCTAGGCAACCATCGCGCCGCGCTCACGCCGCGCTCGCGCCGAGCTTTGTATGTGGCAAGGCCTTAAGGTTCTCGAGTGCCGACATGAACCGGAAGGCGCAGCGTGGGTGGCCTACCCAAGGTGGACCGACGACCTGGTAAAGGTCGCAGGTACCAGCTGGATGCGGAAGGCACAGGACTGGCCTTTGTGGAGATCTCTAGGGGACGCCTATGCCCAGCAGTAGGCGTCTTTCGGCTGATATGATCATGATAAGGTAGTTTAAGGCTGTGCCGCGTATCTTTTCATAGGTCCGTAATATTTACCGGTTACCTCTGAGGTTGGCATGTTGGTACCGCTTTCCATCAGGTGGACTATTGTATGCTAGTTTGTGACTGAGTAGAAAAAAAAAGGTACAACTCTGTAAGTTGACATAAATGTTTTAATGGTAATTATGGACTTAATTACGTAGTTATACCTACGTAAAAAATAAGTGGCTCCGTTTAAAACACATAATTATTCAAATAACTAGGTGTAGATGAATAATTATGAGGCGCTATTCATATTTAATACAGATTCGTGTATCCTGTTAGTTTCTTAAATTAGGTTAACCTTTACCTATTTTAGCCATAGTTATAATCTGTTTTTAACCCCCAACGAAATAGAGAGGTGTTATGAGTTTGACGTGTGTACCGGGCAGTTTTGAGGTCTCCTATTGGTCGAGCGACGTCCGTCGTACGACCATCGTCGCACGCTGCCAATTAAGACAGCTTAAACTGCAACCCTGATAAGGTTAGACTTCCATTGCCAGAGTAATATTCTGTAAATAACGTCGGCCTCAATGGGTATTATAGCTTACTCAGTAGACCGATATTTATTGATATTTAAACAATAGCATAAAAAGTATCTGGTAAAGTATCTGGCCGTGTGGTGTCCGGCAGAGTAGAATAGCACCAACCCCTTACGCTCATGGGTGTCGTACAAGGCGACTAATGTTTTCGAGGCAAAAGATAAAGAGTCTCCGTGGTCTGGAAAATGGGCAGCAGCATTTTCCATTGTTATATTTAAACACTGCGATCTCCAACCCGCATGCCAAGCGTGGAGATTATGGCAATAACCTCCCCTTTCGTGGGAGAGGCCCTAAGTCCTGCAGTGGACTGTTACGGGCTGTGATGATGATGATGATTAAAAAGTAACTAACTACGTAAGGATGCTGAAGTTACGGATCCGATAACGCATTCAAATCGGTCCATCCGTACGAGAGCTACGGTGCCTCAGACAGATACACAAAGCCACAGATAAACACGTCAAAGATATACCACCACTCTTTTTTCGTCGCCTGTAAAAAACCTTTTATATATAGCACCTAAGCTAATTCAAAACCACTGTATGTACAAACTTACAGATCCAAAAGTTATCTAAGTAATCATAAAAATGATAAATCATTGCCTTCCCGTCGTTAAGTTGGTTTACGATCAGCAGTCTTAGGAATTGTAACTTTATAGCGTAATTTTACAACTTAACACCGGCGTTATTTAAGTGAATAACCTTAGAAACGCTCCTACTTAAATTGTGTGTGAAATGCGAAGAAATACCATCAAGATCTAAACTTGATACAACTATAATAATAAATAAATATGCTTGGACAATCCACACAGCGCCATCTAGTCCCAAAGTAAGCAAAGCTTGTGTTATGGGTGCCAGAGTACTGATAAAATACTTATAATTTTTTAAATACATACTCATTATACATATAACGCCCAGACTTGACACCGAAATTAAAATTTATTTGCTGCCAGTAATCGAACCTGAGTGGCAGACGAGCATATTAACCAACTGAACTACTCAGGTCGTCAAAACAATTCACAGTTACAATTTTAATTAATAGGTAAAACATTTAATTTAAAAAAAAAAATTAAATTTTTTTCATTATCGGAAATCTTCAGATATCGTTTTTTATCTCTTAAATATAGGTATCAGTGCAAGATATCAGTGTCCATAATTCCATGCACTTCTCAGTTGCAGATTAATTATAATTTAATTATAGATAGAGTGCAGGCGGCGGCCCTTCCCGCCTCTTCTCCTCAAACGCACTTCGCATTCCCCATTTATCATTTTCCAATCCAACCGACACCGCTTTTAATAACATTTTAAATTTAAACCCAGCTTACTATGAAAGATGGTACAATGTCTGTTTATGAAATAAAAAAAAAGGTGTAATGGAAGTTTTTAATAGGTTCGCAACGAAAATAAACGTTCACCTATATAAAAACGTTTGTATTTGTATTTTTTTAGACTCTAGGTTCAAGGTGTTTCATCGCTTTACGTTATCTCGAGATGTTGTTTTTACTCTTCACTACAGGTAATAAATAGCTACGTATTTCTTAATTAAAATTTATTAGTCGTTATATTCAGGCAACTGAATTTGCACCCATGATCCAATCTGTTCAGGTTCCCCTGGTAGCAGGGTCACGGAGGGCAGATGGCAGTCGCTCCACTTTAATTATGTGATCTGCCAAATCCATGATCATGGTCAAGGCGGACCCTGGGCGCCCGTGTGCAAGAGCATAACTGGGACATTAACGCCAAGATTATTATTTTTTTTAATCTTAAAGCCACGGGGAGGTTTTAAGCATGGAAAAAATGCAAAAATTTCAAAATTGTTGTAAAAGAATTCATTCTTAGGTTCTTAGTTATACTAAAATAAAATAAGGGAAAACCGACTAATCCGATATAATCGCAAACAGGTAGGTACTTTTCATCCTAAGTAGATAACATGTAGGTATACGACCATGATCGTCGACAAGTTGCACCAACAGGTGAACAATCAATAGAATTATCAGTGAAACTCAACGGTTGTCCACTTAAAGGCTAGTACTTGACCGGCCACTCGGTCGAGTGGCTCGTCCTCGGCACTGTGGCTGTAGCATTCACTTTCTATCAGCCAGTTGCTTAGATGTTGTACAGATGTTTTCTAGTAGTCACTAAAGTACGCCACATTAGCTTACTTTTGCACGCGAATTCGGCCGCGTAAAATTCAGTAAAAGGTGTTTCCCCGTTGTTAGTCGTGTAGCTAACCTAACCTAACCTAACCCTTAAATCAACTTTGATGACATATCAGATCTCATCAAAATTAAGTTAAATCAACAAAAAAATCCACGTTCACATGAAATGCTATGCGCTATGAAATAATAGCACCTGGTATATTTGGTTAATTAAGTAAGCAAGGAAAATATTTTAAGGAACAGACAAAAAATACTGTCGTGCATTAAACTTTCTATTAATAATGAAATAGAGAATAAAATCCCTTCGACGTTAAAAAACACTATAGTACGTTTCAATAGAAATGACATAAGCAGAGCACAACGACAATGGTAAGTATTATATATTTGGTGCAAGCCAATGTATCATCATCATCATATCAGCCAGAAGACGCCCACTGCTGGGCATAGACCTCCCCCAGAGATCTCCACAACGGCCGGTACTGTGCTTTCCGCATCCAGATGGTACCTGCGATCCTTACTAGGTCGTCGGGCCACCTTGTGGGAGGCCTCCCCAATGTATGATAATGTATTATCCACATAAATCTAAAGAAGATGTAATTTTTATTTAAATAACTTAAATTATTTAGATTTGTCGTTATCGGTCTCTACTTTTGTCTTTTTCTGTCGTACTCTACCCGGCAATAGGTACTTTCACACATTAATCTAAAATAGGCAGTAAATCATATCAAAACCACGGCACAGCCACTTGTAGTGCTAAACGCCAGACGCCTACATACCTCCAAAGAGCGAAATCGCTAATGAAATACGCAAACAGGCTGCGCGCGCGCGGCCTTCGCACGCAAGGCCGTACGGCGAGACAGGCTGACTAGCGCTCAATGACCACGGGCTACCATATCATTAACTGCTAACATGGTTTCCCGCTTAGCTCACTGAGATTGACCATCAGATAATTTCCACGAGACATGACATTCGTGAAGTATTTAAAAAAGTGTATTTTAGAGCCATTGAAGGACCGTCGTATTTACTGTTTCAAAACCAAAATATTATTGAATTACTTCCGTGCATTAATCTTATGTCTGTCATGGTCGTCATTATTAACAGAAGCGAAAAAAATCCCTGCATCTTCGCCGAATTGTCGATCTATCTTAAAGACCGCATCCGATGCAATCCTTGGTCGCTGCTCTAGGAACTTCTTTCAATAGGTACTACGAATAATATGATCAAATTTAGTAAATGAAATGGCCTTGTAATTAAAAAACGTATCCATAAAAGGCACACTTACAAAGGCTTTGACCGCTATGGCAACAAAATTAAAATGAAACGCGTTGTCACAACAAAATTAAATTTAATTGGGCCTTATCCTAAGATCTTTGCGTTCCTAACTGACATTTGCAAGACCAGTAGAGATCCAGAGAAGGTCACCATTCATCATATCAATCATTTGCCAGTCAGGCAGTCACGCGTTTTGTAAGTCCAGTAAATAGTATCTGTCAAAAACTTGCCATAGATTTCGCACTACTTTTAAAGCTGTATGATTAGCTAAATAGTCAGATATGCTATCTATACCACGTAGTATAAATATTTAGGTATCTACCAATTAACTTATGTGTAAGTAGTAGATTCTGTCACTGTCAGGGTCCGCTTTTCTACTATTCTCCTTCACTTCGCCCAGTCTTCAGAATCCACGCTTCGTAAGCCTTCCATTCGACAGCGATGTCAAGCAATCACTTTCTGAGCCTTCCGCGAGCCATCTTGTCTCAGCAGTACTGTATTTACCGAAATATTGGGAAGTTGGGATCGTAGATGTTATAGGCGTTTGTTCTTGCTTTCCAT
Organism: Blastobasis lacticolella; assembly: GCA_905147135.1. Lineage (NCBI taxonomy): Eukaryota > Metazoa > Arthropoda > Insecta > Lepidoptera > Blastobasidae > Blastobasis > Blastobasis lacticolella. Next base: position 13,264,809 of record LR990053.1, on the reverse strand, counting down.
CGTGCTATCTGTTGTCACGTCCCTAGAATTACATACTTGTATAAAAGGTATATGAAAATCTGTCCATGAAAACAATTTACATTCTAAGGCAAGAGAAAAAAAACTTTTTCTCGAATTGAAAACAACAAACCTATGTTATCGTTTGTTGTTTTCAAACTCTCACTCTGCCTGATCTGGCAATTAGTTGTGTTACAGACAAACACAATGCCTTATCAATCAATTTATCTATGTCCAAGACAAGGGACCGGTTCTCCGGAACGGACGCGCCACTCGACGCGCAGAGGCCGCCGCTAATGTTTCCGCGTCGCATCATGAATGAAGCTTTAAGATTTCACTCTCGCACTCTTGTCGCGGCGTGACGTCGCGCTATTCACTCACATGCGACAAGCCCACTTCGCGATTGCCCGCTAAATATTTCGCGCCATTAGTCATAGAGTTGCGTACGTGTGCTCGTATGTCATGGAGTTTCGATGACCCCGTTTTTTACACTCCGCTAAAAGTTGTTGCATCGTAAAAAAGGTACTTAAGGTGCGAATAAAAACAGTGTGTTGGTTTAGGTAACAGGCGTTTACTTTCTAATGAGCTGAATGGCTTTTGTATTTCTGGATGCGATATCAGGTTTAGCCTAGGGTTTATTAATCTAATATACCTTTAGTTTGCCGCATATATTATTTATCACATTCACGTGCTTTGTATCCGTTGCGACCCTTAATTGAAATAAGGTATATCTGCTGTGAGCTGTTGGTGATTATGTATGATAACACCTACCTACAAGCATGTAGATCTAGCTAGAAACTTAGAAATTAATGTTTCTCCTATTCCGGCAGGCTGGACTACTGCGGACCGAACATGGGGAATATTGGATCGAGCCCTCGAACCAGCTCCCGGAAAACAACAATGCGCCCCGACCACACGTCATCTTCAGACGATCAGCCGTCGACAAAGTGCAGGCGTACCACCGGAACAAAAGAGACCTTACTAGCCGAACAAATACAAACCATAGAGACCTGAATAGCCGACCAAATACAAACCATCCAAGTTTGAACGAAACAGATAGACGAAGAAAAGATCGCGAGTACAGGCTGGCTATGGATAAGAGGAGACGGGATTACTTGGAGCAGCGGAGGAAGAGGTTAGAGGCGTTGAGGAACAACCCGACTGAGTACAGACGCCAACAAATGAGGCTACGAATGGAACAGAGGAGGCTGAATACATTTAGAAGCAACTCGGTGGCGGCGAGTCGGTCGTCCGAGCCGTCTGTGGAGGCGAGAAACAGGAGTCAGAGTAAAATGAGCGCGGAGAGGCCGCGGAGGATCGGCCGCAAGCACAGGAGGCGGAGGAGGTCGAAGAACTGCGCGACTAAGCAGCCGCCGTACCAGTGGAGGAAACAAAACTCGCAGAGTGCGGCACACGACAAGCCATGGACCAACATGAACAACAGGGTGAGAAATGGAAACCATATTTAGAATCTATAGTTTATAATTTCCTACTGAATTATCTACTTTATATTGACTATGAATCCATCTACCAACGGACGCTTTTATATTTCATGTTCACCGTAATCACAATAAGGTACTTAAGTAAACCTTAATTAACATAAGTTAAGTAATCTTATTTTGATTTCTGTGGTTATGTGATAATGATTGCTCATCAGACTAGAATCTTTCCAAATTATTGCTGGCATCATTCGCTTGGCTGAATTAGGTTCTATCCTAATAAATTCACAAGTTCTATCCTACCTTTTAATACCTCCAAAAAGATGATAGTCGCAGAACCTAATTCCAACTGCTCTTGCAGGACCCTCGGCGTCAATACCAGGTGCCGCGGCGCGCTGACCGGCGACGCGCGCCGCGCTCCGTCAGCAAGCCGCGCCACGTGGAGGTGTTGCTGGTGGCTGACAAGTCCATGACCGACTTCCACGACAAGGACAACCTGGAGACCTACTTGCTGACCATCATGAATATGGTGAGTAAGAGTGTTCACTTTTGCCCCGTAGAGTGTTGTGAGAGACGAATGTAAGTTTGGGCAGCACAGAGTCTAGATTTTGAGTCTCCCGAATGAGTAGTCGTTGCCAGTTAGGACAGTGTCTTATATTTATCTGTTACTGCTATTTCAGATAGCTAATTCTCTAAGCTGTGTAACCTGCTTCCGTTCTATGTAGAATAACTTCGTTTTGTTCTCGCTCCATCGCTCAGAATGGCACATAGGCATTATTATGCAAAACAAGAGGTGAAATTTGTTAGATGGGTACAACAACACAATATGGCATATTTACCTACTATTGTGTACGATTTTACTACACCATATTTTGAGGTATCTACTATTTTATGAATAAATTTACGGTTATCTATAAGATTTACCACAAAAATAAATAAACAAAAAATCATTACTTAAAATAGGTACGTTAACGAAACGGTGGATGGACCATTTTGTGACACCTTTATCTATGGAGTTAATTACCGCTCACACTAAAATAAAGATAAGACAGCACGAGTTATAACACGTGTCAGCGCTGTCAATGCACTTAACGCTTGTCACTTTGCATTGCATCAAAAAGTACAAAAGGGAGCTATTCTTTTTTCCAATTTTAAAAGGCATGTAATATGTACAAATTTAATTAATACTGTCTCAGTACTGAAATAATAATATTGATAAAATTAAATTACCAACTGGGTAGAATTTATTTAGTTACAGACAAAATATTTACTTCTTATTGTAAAAAATAAACACATTTTTGTAATAAAAAGTTCATCCACACCGTTGTCCCCGGAATGGTGCCCAAAAAGCTAGCTGTGTTACCTCGTTGGATAGCAATAAAATAAATAAATATTCGTGGACAAATTTACACAGCGCCATCTAACCCCAAACTAAATGTTTATCCTCTGTCCGAGGAACGAGCTTGCTCTCAGCTATTCTTTGTGTCCAACAGGTGTCAGACCTATACATGGACCGGTCCATCGGGAACTACATCAAAGTCGTGGTCGTGAAGATCATTCTGGTGGAGGAAATGCACGCCGCTCCCGAGCTGGACGTGTCTGAAAATGCCGACTCCACCCTGGCGTCCTTCTGCCGCTGGCAACACCAGCTCAACCCTGACAACGACGACAACCCCCACCACCACGACGTCGCCATCTTGGTCACCAGACAAGACATATGCAGCCAACACGACGTACCTTGTAGGTGAGTTCTCGTCATATTTTGATACTTTTATCGTAGTATTTTTCACTTTATTCGTGTAAGTATGCGCTGCACTGATCTAGTAGCAGCTTGCTAGCGAGATCGATAGCCAATGCTCGCAATGATGGGTGACTGCATCGTATTTTGAGGCTAGTCGAACTTCAGCACCGCAACGAGTTAGCTCGCCACTCGTAAGGTGTGCCTCCTAATGCCGTTGGTAACGCGAGGTTGAGGTCTTCCGCTGGGGACCTAGAGACTGGTTAAACAGTTTAGGGCCCCGTGGTGATATTTGTTTTGAGTATAAAATATACGCACATAATTCCTGTCGCTAAGCTAAAGTCAGCTAAGCAGTCCAAAACCATCATCATCACAGCCCATAACAGTCCACTGCAGGACTTAGGCCCTCTCCCACGAAACGGGGGGGTAATCGGTATAATCTCCACGGTTGGCAGGCGGGTTGGAGATCGCAGTGTTATAAATATAACAATGGAAAACACTGCTGCCCATTTTCCACTCTACGGCGACTCTAGATATTAATAAAAATAGTCGCCTTGTACGACACCCACGAGTGCAAGGGGTTGGTGCTACTCTACTCTGCCGGATACCACACGGCCGAAACCATATCGTTATTCAATTACTTTTCCGACCTTGCAGCATCCACTCGATCGGGCGATCGCTAATACCGTTGCAAAAATTTTTTGCGCCGATCCGAAGGCCTTGTACTGAAATACATTGTGATTAATAGCCACACTAGACTTTGCTCCGGCGAGTCCATTAGACTCGAGAGGGACGAGGTTTACGTTAATATCATCATATACGTACGGTGTTTTCTTTATCGAACCCACGCCAAGGTCAATGGCAGCCGTCTGGTGTAAATATAGGCCGGTGACTAACAACTACTGAAATAGACCACTTTCGCGGCAACAGGTGGCGTGGGGACGGACGTCGGGTTTCTACAAAGGGTTTTCTTAAACGCCAAGGAAATTGCCAGGAGAAAGACGAAGGAAGGGGGAATTTGTGGCTAATATTGCCGGATGTAAAAGTCGGCTACAGTGTTGATATAACAAGCTCAATGGGCTTAGGTCTTTGTAAGAATACAGATTATTCTCTCTCACATAGGTACTCATGCGTGAGGCAGCCATCTATCTGCTACAACCGTGTGTAAAAATCTCTTTTAAAAATGTATTTATTGATAAGAACATTAAATATCTCATTCAATTGTCAAAAAGGAGGGGGTAGGAAAGTAGGAAGGAACACAATGACTTAAGGCCAGAGCACGCCCACCCCACGCCGATAACGTCCGTATCCGACAAAGCCAGATAGGGCCAGGCAGTGCCCTACAATGCTATTCAGAGCAGAACAGCGCCCTATTAATTCGACATAAGAAAACTACCTAAAACTACAGCCAGAGTTAGCCAGTCCACCTAAAGCCGGCCCTGCCGCGGCACCTGGAAACAGTTGCGTCGGCGCCTCAAATCGTTCCCTAGGCAATTACCCCGCTGACGTCACGCCACGCTATGCGTACGCGCCAATATTTTACACTACACTCCACACTCCGCGTGTACATAAAAAAAGGCGTGTGCTTTTACAATAATAATTACACCCAAGTGACTCAGATAAGATAAAATAAACATAAAATAATAATAATCAGTTTATTTTAGGCTAAAAATATACAGATTTACAAAAGTTAAATGCCCATATGTTGTTAGTAATTCTTAAAAACTATGTCTTAGTGGCCGTGTGGTGTCCGGCAGAGTAGAATAGCACCAACCCCTTACGCTCATGGGTATCGTACAAGGCGACTAATGTTTTCGAGGCAAAAGATCAATAGTCTCCGTAGTTTGGAAAATGGGCAGCAGCATTTTCCATTGTTATATTTAAACACTGCGATCTCCAACCCGCCTGCCAAACGTGGAGATTATGGCAATAACCTCCCCTTTCGTGGGAGAGGCCCTAAGTCCTGCAGTGGACTGTTACGGGCTGTGATGATGATGTCTTAGTACTTATTTATAACAAGGATTTTAATTTCCCCTAAAATATAATCACAGTAATAGCTTGGGAGCTTTATGGGAAATTGTGCGGTTAAAAGAAGAGAGAAAAAGGAGAGTCCTCGACATGAGCGTTCGTTCACTAGAAAAAGTGTGGAATGTGCACCAAGAAGTGTTCCCTTCCGTGACCTCCCTTTCTCAAAATGTCCCTTGGTAGCAAAAGGTCCCTTTCTCATAATGTCTCTCGCAAAACGTCCCTTTAATTAACTTTCCGCATCTACTTGTTCCTAGTTTAATAATTATTACAGCAATGCAAATCACGCAAGATTGTTAGCACGGGATCCGACAAAAGTTAGACAGCTCGCCGATTTAAATTTCCTGTCCCAAAAATGCAGAATGATTTAAAATTGAAATTCGGAAACTATCATAAATATCAGCGATTAAGTACTTTATTTATTTATTTATTATTTAACATTTTATTGCACACAGTAAAATACATAGAGAAATATCATACATATAGACGACACAACAGGCACTACTTATTTCTAAAAGAAATTTCTTCCAGCAGGCCTACAGAAGAGAGATGAGATAAGTAAAGCAGATCGACGTGCGCGATATAGAATACATACTAAAATACTTAAACATACTTATCTTCTCAAATAAAATATAATAAATATAATATAAATTTATAATAATAATACAATACTCATCATCACAGCCCGTAACAGTTCACTGCAGGACTTAGGGCCTCTCCCACGAAAAGGGAGGTTATTGCCATGATCTCCACGCTTGGCAGGCGGGTTGGAGATCGCAGTGTTTAAATATACCAATGGAAAATGCTGCTGCCCATTTTCCAGACTACGGAGACTCTTGATCTTTTGCCTCGAAAACATAAGTCGCCTTGTACGACACCCATGAGTGTAAGGGGTTGGTGCTATTCTACTCTGCCGGACACCACACGGCCAGTACAATAGGCCAATACAATACTATACATACATATCTATGTACAACTAGACAGAGATAGATAATGGTACATTATAACGATATTCTTAATCAAAGCATACCTTTTACAAGTTATTATGTTTAATATACACTAAACCTAAACAAGCAAGTTTCATGGATACGCGAGCAATACATCAAATAGACAACGCACATCGTCAGGTTCTGCGCAATTGCAGTTAGAGGTTCGTTTGTAATATGTTGCCTCTTGCACAATAAAACATTGCTAATTTTACTACCAGTCTCAGAAACTACCGTACCTACCAATACCGACCTACCTAAAATATTTCGTAACTGATGATACTGTAAAACATTGCGTACACAGGTTTGGAACAATTTAGCTTTGAAATGTAGCTGGGTTGTACCGGTTGTATTGGTTTGGTATTTATTGGGTGGAATCACATGTGTTTGCTAAGAGATATTTATGCTTCTATTGTGACCCCCGAAGGATTTAGGATATAGTGTTTATATACATATTTACCAGCAACGACAAGCTTTTCCGAGGAACAAATGTGAACACAAGTATATTTCAAAATTATTAGGGTGCCGAGTTTTGAAGGTGTTGTAACTTGTGACCTAGTTTCAAAGCCTATTAAGTACTAATAAAATAATTAAGTACTAGGTCACGAGATCGAGTCCAGTTCAGCGGTGACCATCAGGTGGCCCGCTTGCCTGTTTGTCAGCCGTATAACGTAAAAAAAAGGCGCACTCCATATTTATACCTAACCATGAACTAACTTATGAAGCTTTTTGGGCGCAAACTGGAACACTGATCACACTATGAAGAACGTTATGGACAGGACTGATAAAGACCGGGTATAGCAAATTTTGAACGGAGCCAGGGCCCCACGGAAAAGAAACCCTAAAAATATAGCTACCAGAACAAGACTGTTGTACCTATGTATCTAATCCGAAAATCCTAAGTCCAATGACAAGCTATACTATACTGATCCCAACGCGTTGGGAAACCAGTGAAATTTACTGGCCCCCGATTGATATGTTTACGTTTACTTTTCGCGTATTCTCATTAGTTAGGCACGGCATGATGTAAATGCACCCAACATTGCGTTAGTTTCAACAGGGCCGAACGTTCCCCCTTTCAAACACATTGAGCATAAACAGATGGCGAGCCATCGACATAATTTCCTTTAAACTGACTCATTTGATTATTTTTCCGCGTGGGAAAATCGTGCGGCCTAGGCGTGAAGGCTCTCGCTCTGCCAGACGTTCGACTACGCTGTTCCGATGCGGTTTTTTCCTATAGATTCATTTTAAATCCTCTTTTATTACAAACTATACCACAATCTTATTACCTACATTTGTTAAAAGGTAAACAGTCTACAATTATCTATTTTTTTACGTAGAATAGTTATGTACTTAAGTATTCGTTCTATTTATTGTAGAAAACGAGTTTCATCGACTTTTATACGAATATATTAGGTAGTCACACAAGCTTTAGCACATGTGGAGTTAGATGAAAGTTAGCTATACAACATGATTAACGTTATTACAGTAAATCGCACTAACCCGTGTAACAGATTAGACATGAAATATAACTTACAGAAATATTTGCGCTTAACTCTACACTTATTAGATTTCTGGAAAACTAGGGCACATTTTTTATATTTAGCTTAGTACCTACCTACGTTAGTTAATTCAAGGTAAATTTTTTTTTTCGTTCCTTTGCTGTAAATTGTAAATTGATGTTTGATTTATTCATACATTATACTTAGCTACCATTCTCACACTCCTTACATCTACTTACACCGATTTTTATCATATTATAACAACTTAAAAAGAGTTTACCGTAACGCCAATTTTCGTCGACGACATCGAAAATACTTAATTAGTGATTTCCTTGAAAAATACAAAAACTTGCTCCGTAATTTACCTACATTGCTTTATCTGAAACATGTATAGTATAGTATATCAGACTTGTATAGTATATCAGATCGCAGCATCGGGGGCCGAGTGGTTAAGGTATCCGTTTCTTAAACGAGAGGCACCGAATTGAATCCCACTGCCTACCGGGTCGAATCCCACTGCGACCATGTACTAATGACTCTTTTCTGAGTTATGTATGTATGTTTGAATGCTAACTGATGCTCACATTCAGTCGCCTGAATGTTTTTTTAATTTGTCTTCGTCCAAGTATCTACTGTAATTTAAAATATATTGTTAAAATTTATAGATTATATATAAATAATCTCTTTTACATATGTAATGCTGTAAAATGAGATATAATAAATAAATTAATCTAAATCTAATTCAAGAATATTGCGCGTCACATTTCATATCATTCAACTCTTTGAAGGTTTGAAGGTCTCGTGGAGACAGACTGCAAATATACTTACGAACGTAAGTATCGTAAAATTACATTGTTTCGTTTTTGTCTATTTTCTGCCGATACCGAACTAAAAGCGTTATCAAACCGGCTCGCGAATAAAATATGAAAATAACTGTAATTTCCGCTGAAACCACTCGCGGGCCGGGGCGGTCCGAAACTTTCTTAACCAGGCGGTTGGCACCTGCCCGTGCAATTTGTAGGAATGATAAACACCGCATGCCCCGGTTCCCAGTCTGTCTGTCGGCACTTCTGAGAACGCATTGCAGATAACGGTGTGTTCGGCCCGTACATTATGCATGTGTCTGCGCCGAAAATATTGCATCAATATGTAAACAGCGGTACGAGACGCCCATACTAATAGGCGATACGACAGCCTTTCAATATCAGGCGCTCATTTATTTTTTCGTTTGGTTTTTAAAATCCATGTTAAACTGTATTCCTTTTCAACAGTTATCATATTCTTTCAGTTTCGGTATACGGTATAATTATTACCGTCGATATTATTTAATAACAAAAATGAAATTAAAAACACTTGCTTTTCAAACAGCATTCGTGGGTATGCCAATTCGTGAAACAAACTTATTAAATCTACGTATATTATATCTGAATATTTCCACCATCCTCGTGGTCACAATTTATCGAAAAAAAACGATATTGCATTACGAATGCATGTCTTTCCGGTGTAGTCGATCGTAGCTCGCGACCGCGCCGCGCCGTCTGCGAGCGTTGGCGCCAGCCTGCGGCCGCGCGCGAACCTTTTCGCAAAACACAGACGATGACTACGCTTCTCTATTGCTACCAGAATATACATAGGCAATAAAAGCAACTACACAAAGCACTTCCTATCCCACTGAGCGAGCAAGCTACGGTAAAAGTATGTCCCCGACGAACGAAACGGGCGCAAAAACAAAGGAGCCACCTTTCAACGGGTCGCCAATTACGCCAAACGGCCCGACAGCGCCCGCGGGCGCGCCGCGGCGACCCACAAAAACGCGTTTGACCCCATTTCCGACAATTATACTCCAAAAACGGAAAACGGGTAAAATTGTCATCTTTATTCACAATGGACCTCTCGCCCGATTGGGCGCGCGGCTTCAATAATTTGCGCGATTTGCAGCACCGAGTTTGTAACGGGCGACGTCGAGTTCCCGCGACGGCACCGCACGAATTACGACTATAAACATTTCTTTTTAGGTTGCAATCGAAATTAATTGGCATTAAAAAACTAAGGAAATCGGTGTTACGCTCATAAATAAGACGTGAATTGCCCGCGCGCTCCGATCTGATTTCTCGTCTTGTTCTGTAATTAAACTTAACGCCGAATTAAACTGGCGACCGATTAAAAAATAACACATAAATCTCTGTTAATAATTCGTTTGACAAGGGTTTTGAACTTTGAATCGCGAATCGGGTTTTGGCGGCGCGAAATTTGATTCCTTGCCCCTTTACAAATGTGTACAGAACACAAAACCGCCGCAAAAACAAATACAAAAAGCCAATGCGGCGATCAAAAATTTTAATCGCTTATTCGACGGCGGATCTTGTGGTGTCAAAATTTTATCCGAATTACCGGTGAGATCCTGTTAATTCGGGAGATCAAAGGCGGCGGGGGTTCGCAGCGTGACGTCACGCGCGGCTTTGGTCAATTAGCGCTTTGGCGCTCGACGGGCGGTCATTATGCGCCCGCGCACGTTAATTGCGACACGGCGCGGGTGGAAATACTCCGACTCTTTACTCCGGCTCTTGGGCCCGTATAATTTTGCAATCGCGATAATTTTAAGCTTAAACTCGCAAGTTTTACAGTAGTCTAATTTGTTGGTGGCTGTGGTACAAACTGTCCACTACAGATTCCGATACTGTGAATGCGAGGATAATTGAATGAATCCTTAATGATAATTTTACAGAAAATTCAGCCCTTGTAAGTACACATTTTATTAAGTAGACACTTTTACTTTAATTTTTAAATTTTGGACATCAGAATTGCATAAGAATTCGAATGACCAAAAACGGAGACTGATGATTTATGAGTGTTCTGTAAATCATCGTCACATTCCCCCGCCCAAAGCTCTGTAAATGGTACCGTGTAATCAACACCTGTAATAGCAAATTAAAATTCGATTATGGCTGAAATTAAGACTCCCAAATTATATGTAATATGGTAATATGTTACATGATATTACGAATTCGCCAAAACGTACACGTAGGTATCATAATTATTATGTAAAGTAGACCAATAATAAACCACATTTACGGCATCAAGTAATCAAGCTTAATTCATAAAATTGTGTGGTAAACGGGGTTTAGACTTTAGATCGTCACTGGTTTGTACGCACAGCCAAAGTGATGAAATGAAGTGACTCATTTTAAACTGATATTAGGTAGGTTGATATGCTACCTTCTGTACAATGTAGCACCAACTCCACAATAAAATTGAATTGATCCCCAACCGTTGGCGGGTATCGTAAAATGCCACTATACCTATCATAGACATACATATACACTCACGCCCGTATCCCACAGAGGTAGGCAGAGACTATCGAGTACCACAAGCTACCATCCTGACACACCTCTCTCGCCTCTTCCACATTAATTTTTTTTTATTCGTACTCCTTACTTGCTCCTTTTGGAGCAGATCATTTATCTGATCAGTATATGTTCTTCACGGGCGCCCTCTACCGACTCCTCCTATTTAAATTCGCACGATAGAACCTTTCATAAGAAGTTTTTCATCCATCCTCTCCACGTGTCCAAACCATCTCAGCATATATCTTTCAATCCTAGTTACCACATCATCCTTCAACTTACAACGAACTCTTGACACACTGTTTCTCATTCTATCACTTAGGGTGACCCCACACATACTCCATAGAGACCGCATTTCCACCGCATTTATTCGACTTGTATGTTGTTTCTGCCATCCAACATTCACTTCCATACATAAGAGCTGGTACTAGCACGCCTTTGTGAATATTCGTACTTTTTGTGAGACCGTTTGGCCACTCACTACCAATCATAGAGTCAGGCCATATTACCTTCGTGAACCATAAAATGACCAGCTACGTTTACTGTTGTGTTCTCACCAATGCGATCTCCCTCCCAACCCGGCTCACGGCTGCCAAACTGGTTGTTGATGTTATCCCAATACAAGCTGAAGTTAGTCAACATATTATTTTTTAAAAATCTCCACGTTATTCTTAAAGCGACATCTTCCATACAAAAGACATCAACGCGCTTGATTTGTACTAACGATGTTAGTGTATTTTTGCAATTCATAAATATTTACAAAATACTAATTCATACCAATATTATTACAACTAAAAGTATATACCTTTATTTTATTCAGAATTATTAAAGTCGAATACAGCTTAAGCGACGAAGGACCTTAATAAATTCTCACTGATCGTCTCCATCATTTTATTTTGTCACAACTATGAAATCGCCGGGACGTAAATCTCTGATAAACTATCAATTACGATATTATAATATATCGTAAATAAATAAAATATTTATCCGTTATAAATCATGAAATAAGAAACGACGTAAATGCGGCCTCGTTTATTACAATAAAACATTTTATTTATGGGTGACAATTGAATCCTTATTATGTTTAACTTATGACGCGTAGCCTTTTACCATGTGCAAAATAAGTCTGAGCTTTATACTATTTCTTTAGACTTAAATGAAGATAAATTATCGAAATACAACCATGTACAGATATAACATTATGGTGGTTTGCGTTTAGTGTATATTTAAAGTATTCAAAATGACAAACTGAGGACTGAGCAAACTGGAGCTCCATAGTCTCTCTCTGACTACTCCTCTTGTGCTTTATGTGTGTACCATAGAGATGAAGGTAGTTTATTCTCACTAGTTACATTGTACGTTATTTCTCTCCTGGACTCCTGGCTCCTCAGTCGACAAACTCAAGGCCCCATTAAATACAACATGGAGTTCTTCACGAAAGGGGTGAAAAGGTTTTTACGGGGTCGCGGGCAACGCGTGGGTATAGTGGCCCTGGTATGGCAAACATCCATAGGCTGCGGTCAGTTTACCATCAGGCAGGCCGTAAGCTTGTTTGCCACCTTAGTGGTACAAAAAACCAAGTCAAGGCAACATAGAACTAAAGCACCCCTCGACTCCCTAAATGAGCAAATTCCAAGAGTCGCTAAGAAATTTGTCCTGTTTCAGTACCCTGGGCGTGGCCCACGTCGCCGGCATGTGCAAGCCAGACCGCAGCTGCTCAGTCAACGAGGACAACGGCATCATGCTGGCCCACACCATCACACACGAGCTGGGGCATAAGTGAGTACAATATTTCTTTTTTTCGGGTAATGTGTTCCCGAACAGAGCAACCTGGACTCCTTCAATGCGAGAATGAATAGGCTATTTCTTAACAGGCATACTCCATATTCGGAGCTTCCACTCTGGTGAGATGGCGATCAAATATCTGCCTATTTTAAGCCATTACTCTTTCAGTCGCGACTTCCTCATTTCGTGTGAGTCGGTAGTCCAATATGCTGGAATAATTGGCTGAAAACTATATTATTTTGAAAATAGAAGGTGACCCAATTAACTACCCTGAGAAATTCTTTACATAAACAACATTCACTTCACACCACTTCATGTAGAAAGCTATTATTTTAAATGAGCAAATGTCTAAGAAGACGAGGCTAGAGAAGCGAGGCTAAGATATTGGTACAAAACTAACAAATACCACCAATGAACTATAAAAAAGATTATACCGTACCATAACAGCGATCAAATTATGTTAAGCTATAGCATATCATAACCACAAATCCTGTACCGTCCAATTTAGCAAATTGGTTGTAGGTACTGAATCCGGAAAAGTTGTACCTTGTTAGTGTTTTATTTGATCAATTGCATCATCGATCTAATACAAACATATATTTTTTTAAATGGACCGTCGTCCTTCATAAATTGGCGTTGGATTGTATCTATTGATCGTTTTAGTGCGCTGTAAAAAATTTATGTCCTATTATACAGATAAGAGGGAGTGATTTAGACCACCAGGAAGATTTATGGGCGCTGTATAGCATTATTATGTTTGTTTTGCATTGGGCATGTCGTGATTCCATTTTGGGAGTTGTGTGTCTATAAATTGGTGATGATGACTGACGTGAGACACGAGCTTTGTTGTATAGGATATCTCAAAAAAAAGTGAAAATGAGAGCCAAGTTCAATGTTGTGATAATTATGGTGTGGTTGTCAACTTCACCGACAAAAGACTTGAGATCTAAGTGGGTACCAAGTTCTGTAGACAATCCGGAAATTTATTATTTATAAGAACGTATAACATTCTCAGGTAAATTAAAAACACAATTTTTGTTTTTTTCTGCGATTTGAATATTAAAATTATTTACACAAAGCAAATAACTTATGATCTATTACACCTTAACATGTGGGGTACTCGTTTCTCTAGGGGGTCACAATAAAAAATCAAAATTTTGTGTGTTTATGTTAAATAGTTTTTGAGTTATGAACGGGTCAAAAGTGGCTCCAAATGGTTATTTTCTTGGCTTGAAATTGACATGACACACTCCCGCGTATCTAGATATATACTTACATAAAATTAGAATATGTAAAATAGCTCTTTTATTAGAACAAGTTCTCCTATAAAACACGATTCATTCATGAAATCCGATGTAAAGGTTATCTGAATAAGAATAATTGTGTAGGTACAGACAGAGGCGATAGACAGACAACTGATTTACAATTATCACTTTACGATATAAGTAAGTCATAATTAATAACTACGCTCTCACAATCAAAGAAAAATTACCAACAATAACAATAGTCTGCAACCGATCACAGTAATACAAATACACTGTTATTAATAAACGTAATAAATGAACACAATGTTATCGCGGAAGTGGGTTACAACATCGCGATTATTGCTAAATCCTACAAACGGCGTCGCCGGCCATGGAGTACCAAACACATGGTGTAGATACATTAAATAAAATTTATGATATCTAAATGTGCATGAATTTTGTCTAATAAGTAGAGACTTGCAAATACAGTGAAGATCGTCATCATCGTCACTCTACAAATCCGGATATGTACTACTACTATACACTGTCTTACGCATACAAGATCCACATTTATTTATTGATTTAATTGGTTTATTGAAGTTAACTACTTATTATGCGCAATGTGTACCTACTAGAATGTTATAGATCCAAATCATTGAAAATACAATTTATTTAAATATATATCTATGATATACAATAATTGTAACTTTATTGCATTATTTTGGTCCTAATATCAATGATAATCTCGTCGTTTATTGAATGTAGATTGAAAGCCGAAACACCACAGGTACTATGTCCATACTATAGTCCATCATTCCTACATTGTAAACTAATAGTCCAGCTTACCCCGTGCGTAGCGGCCTGTATACTGCGGATTACTGCGCGTACGACCCGACGGCCAGTAAATATCGATGATTTAGTGGCGTCGGCGCACACCCAACGATATGGGTTAATGTCGTATTGCAACACCCGCCTGATGTACCTCATTGCATGGATTATTGAACTACACCATACTTTATTGCCTAGGGCAGGGATGGCGAACCAATGGCACGCGTGTCACAGATGGGACGCGGCTTAAATATTGTGGCATGCCATTAATTTAAGAAAATATATTTATCTATACTTACTACTTTCAGACTACTTTAAATCTAATTCAAAATTTCAAATTTTATCAAAAAGAGATGAAGTTAAATTACATGGAAAGACTACGGGAAATAACAACCCAAAATGCCAATACTACCTTAGATGTCTCAAAAAACTGACTTTTGTTATTAAATATAACAATATTTTCATCTATTTCTTGGTCAATTGTTTTCAGAACAAAAATTCGCATTGACACCGTTTGTTCATGCATCACAACACTCTGACGGCACGACATGGCTTTGTTGTTACTTGATTTTATAAACTACGGCACTTTAATAAAGGTTCCAATGTAGGTTCGACATCCCTGGCCTAGGGAATCAGACGGAGGCACACGTTCAGACGGTCCACCTCACGGTTACCGTAGTCCAGGGGCCCTATTCTTGAACCACTCGCCTCGAATCCAACGAAATTTTTCAAAACTCAATGTTTTTTAAATTACATTGCAATACCGATAGCGAACGGTTTAAACATAGGGAAAATCAGCGTCATGCATCAAAATATTGAATTGTTCATACTGAAAATAAAAATTGAAAGCCGTTCGACGATGCAAGCGGTTCATAAATAGCATAAATAGCTCAAGGACATATGCAGCTTGAAATTAAATGACATGAAAGATATTTATTTATTAACAAGGACACCACATTACAACAATCACATAATATAAAAAAAACAATAATCATACAAATAAAAAATATATATAACAAATTACAAAATTAATAAATCGATTCGGAATTGCTGTGCTGTGACACACCTTGTCAACAAAAGGACCTCACTCAGCATGAGCCACCGGGAGGATTGAGGGAAGCGGTTTATTAAAGAAAGTAGGAATGAGGAAAATTACTACATCCATTATGAAACATGTTTGTAAGTTCACAATCAACGTTAAAATACTTAAAACGTTAGATTAGATTATTTTCTAAGAACTTGCCAGACATTTATCGCCATCTCACCTGGTAAATAATGATGCCACCGAAGATGAAGCACGCCTATCGAATGACTCCTGCTTCTTTATCATAGATCTTGCTGTGATAGCATAAGTCACGAGCATTCTCGGATTTATTCTGATCTGAGTTATTTCCTGCTTTCGGATGTGATATCTTTGCCTTAAAAGCACAAGGTGGTGTTGTGTCTTCTATATTGATTTTCTAGAAGGCACAACCAAACTCAAAAGTGAGAAGTGGTTAAAAGTTCTGACGCTCTACATTCCTAAACAAAAACATTAGGAGATTTCACAGATGAAATGTCGACCATACGATTCCACAATCTGGCGCCTCGATCTTATGTAATCGTACGGTAATAGTAACAGTGCGTGTTGCACATTAGATACGTCGGCAAGTATTGTTTGTGTTTGGGAATATTGAGTTGCGCCCGCGCTGGTTGCCGAGTGAGTCACGGGCTGCGGCCAAGGTCGCCTCCGGCGCGTTTGTGGATTCCTTTCCTAGTACCTCTTTTGAGAATGCAAGACTTTACTTATACCTCCTGCAACTTTAATTAAGGTCCCGGGTTTGAATCCCGCTCCGCCCATGTACCAATGACTGTTTTTTGAGTTATGTACATTAGTTGAATACTAACCGATACTCTTACGGTGAGGGAAAACATCGTGATGAAACCTGCACATTCAGGCGACTGGATGTGTAACCATGATCCAATCTGGTCAGGTTCCCCTGGTAGCAGGGTCATGGAGGTCAGATGGCAGTCGCTCCACTGTAATTAACTGAGCTGCCAAATTCTGGATCATGGTCAAGGCGGACCCCGGGCCCTCGTGCGCGAGAGCACAACCGGGACATTAACGCCAACATGATGATGACTGTTTAGACTAATCTTAGAATATCATCCCGAATTAAAGGCTCCTTCTAGGCATACTCTGGCATGCTCAATTTTCACGTCATTTCAACCGCACAGTGCACGGTCAAATACCTGCCCAAAAGTGTCACTTATTATTCTCATAGAGGAGGATAAAATTGGTTATTTGTCTGGACCAATTTTTTCCTCCTCATTGAACAGTTGGTCATAAAAAATATGTTTTCCTCAGGCGGCATCCTTTAAATTTTTCGCTTCGCTAGGTCACAAAATAGCTCCCTCGCCTTAAAAATGTTTTTTTTTTCGCCCGGTAAATCCCGGCTCAGCGGCTAGCGGTAAACCTGCCAACTAGAGTCCAGAGTTCGCTCTTCTACCAGGAAAGCACATTCAGATTTAATGAAAACCTACCAGAATCCAATTTGTGGTGCGGCAACTGCCGTTCGACCCGCATAACCCGTTAGGGAAAAGTCGATTCGCCAGAGTCTCGTCTGTCTGTCTTTCGCCCATAATATTGTCCCTCGGAAATCTTTAATCGAAACAAAAAGTATTCTGAAATATGAGATTTCGTAAGCTCGTTCACATAAACTAAAGTTCCGAGCAATGTACAGTTATAAACCGCAACAGTAGAACATCCAACATCCACTAAATCCATAATCGAGATTATCGTAGTTATGGGTCTTGAAATATATTTAAACTTTATTATTTTATGCCTGCCGCCTGTTAGAAACGTTAACGTATTGTTTGTGTAAGAAAGTATATATGTAGATGGGATCGATTTGAGCCGGGTTGCCGGGCTGAGTCACGGCCTGGCGTGGCGCAAGGTTATTGCAAATAGTCAGGATCTAGGCGGGAGAGTATACGAACTCTGCTATAGTTATCTTCGTAACAATGTACAACTCGTTTTGACTGAGAAACATATTTCATGTGTACTTTTTATTTTATTTTATAACCATCGCAAAATAATTCAGACATACTATTCTGGGACGCTATCTTGGTTTTAACAGCCTATGGTTATGAGTATCGCCCGTATCGCATTTATTAGAATACCCTCTTACATCCCGCTGACCACGCTACAGGATACGGCACCGCCTTTGTTTCCTGTGCCCCTGGTGCAAGACAAAAACCGATCTATGTACAAGATACTGCATCATGGTAGCACGCGCGCGTTATTAGCTTACAAAGCCGCTTATGCAATCGGCAAAGCACCCCGTGCCGTCGACCTTTCAGCAAATAAGGCATTCGTCACACACATTAGACAATGGCAGTAAACACGTTATGTAAGTAGTAATAATTGTGAATGCCAATGACCTTGCATGAATGCGCCGTAGACGGTACAATGCACTCTGGTATCGTATTGTAGGTGTAGAAGGATTTTTCTTATCTAGAACTAAGAGTAATGGATAAATTATATCGCGAGCGTGTTAATGAACGTGTGTAAGCAAGATTACAGATCATTAGCTTAAGAGGTCGGTTTATTTTTGGAATGAAATGTTTTTTAAAGGAACGGTGTTCCACGAAATGCAGTAGATAGCAGTTATACGAATATCGCGGTAGTTTCGGCTTAAATGCTATCGTTCGGTGAAACTATTCGTGCTCGTAACTCATGCCGTGCAGTGAGATGACTTTTTAGGCGGCGACGTTTATTGCAGTGTCCTATATAACTAAGGGGTTTATAGCCTCAATGAACTCATAACAAGTATCTTTTAATAAACTATTTTATAGAGGCGTACTAAAGGTGTCATAATGGATAATACATAAAAAAGTTATTTCTTTTTTTTTATAGGAGAGGGTTTTGAGAGATAGATTTTGCGTACGAAGTGGGTCAGATGGAAAGTGATTTCATTGTCGCGGGTAACTATACCCGGGGAGTCACGATACGTTGCCACCGTTTGAGTTAGTGTATGAATACTTTATTAAAAATTTATGGTGTATTGGCTTTTTACGTGCTGCGGCTTTCATCTGATCGGCAAAACCCTTTAGAAGCCTGTTCGCTAGAGCCGGACAGACGACTGTACGGGGGACAGCGTGCAGATTAGTTTGGCTTGGGCCTTTGGTGGGAGGGCCCTATAGTCCCTAATCCCATCCCATAATGGATAGTAAGGTGTGAAATTCTGCAGCAGGTATCAGTTCGAAGAATTTATCAGAGAACTCCCACACTGTAGACGGTAGCATATGTACAATGTTGTAACCTCTCCTCCGTAAAGTCGGATTGTCAAGAAGTCGACGAGGACTTGGGTCTCCCGACATTGACTTATTTGTGAGAATAACGTTAGTGTTGTAACGTTACCTTTATAAAATATCCCTTGAGCGTTTCACAGTAGGTACGACCTATTGGTTGTGGTGCATTTGCGTATAGGTATTGAGATAAAAAGAACCCATTTACCATACCAAAGCAACAATTATCTTCATCGCTGACCATTTGTTTACGGTTAGAGGCATATTGATAAACCGGTCTTATAGCGCATTAAGGTATAAATCCAATATGACAGGTACCTACGTAACTACGACACGTAAATACCTGCTTTATTCTGAATATAAATTACTGATCTCGAGACCCATTGATAAACAACAACACGAGAATACAAATACAAACATGATAACAAAACGACCATTCACGACCAAACACGAACTCGTGTTTGTCGTAATACTATTTTGTATTAAGTTATTAATCTAAGTAGGTAGATATCTATGTTTCTCGCAGTAACGTTCATATAGGGTTAGAGAATTGGGGTTATTTCTTCATATTATCATATTTTCGCTAGAAATTGCCCTGAAAGCCTTTATCAAGCCATCCTCAATTTATTCTCAAGTTGTCAAGAAAAAATAGTGATAAAAGTACTTACCTATTAGTGCAAGAATTTTCGCAATCGAATCAGCGTTAGAAGTCGAGGGTAGAGTTACTTACCTATTTTAATCTAAATACTCGTACAAAAAGCTGCCGCTATAAATAACTCTTCAAACGCAAAGAATACAGCTTTAAAGGCTGGTAAAGATCAAGCTACTAAGCAATAGAATTGATGAAAGATTTTTTATTTTGATGTTGTGAATCCGGCGCTACTTCGTTCGCGTACCTACACCTACTCGTACTTTACGTCTACCTATCCTTTCTTTTCTTGCCTATAAATCTTCACCTTGAATCATTCTATCTATTATTGTAGTTTAAAAGATCTACGCGTACATAGATACAGACGGCGGGAAGCGACTTTGTTTTACACTATGTATAGATTTTAAAATGAATTTAGATTCTAAGCGTTCTCAATTACAAACTCCAATAGAACAATAACATCGTATTTAACATTAAAATGGCACAAAAACAAATCGCAAGCAAAGTAATAATCACAGTAATATATTCAGAAGAAGACAGATGGGAAATTAAAAAGATATACTGCCTTTGTACGCGCGCGCCATTAACGCACGATGCTCGCGATAATATCTCCATTATAAAATACTAGTGGACCCGGCGCGACTTCGTTCACGTACACCTACTGTACCCCTATCCATTTTTCTTGCTTATAAACCTTCCTCTTGAATCACTCTATCTATTAAAACAAACCGCATCAAAATCCGTTGCGTAGTTTCAAAGATTTAAGCATACAAAGGGACATAGGGACAGAGAAAGCGACTTTGTTTTATACTATGTAGTGAAGTGCGATTAACTCAATTAGCTCCATTGAATAAGAAGTTACTAGTAATATTAATATTATAATATTATGCGCTACTAGTATACCTACTACTTACCTTAAAAACGTCACGCACAGGTCAGAAATCTAAAACTGGTCCTATAGTCTAGGTTTTGTTGAATAAATAAAATAGAAGATCCTATTCCCGCGAATATTTACGTACTCCGTGGCTATTATTCGATGACCTGAGTGGTTCAGTTGGTCAACATGCCAGTCTGCCAAGCAGAGGACTCGGCTTCGATTCCCGGCCGGGCAGAAATTGAAATGTAGAATTTTAATTTCTATTACGGGTCTGGGCGATATATGTATAATAAATATGTAAGTTTTCTGGCACCCATAACACAAACGTAGCTTACTTTAGAGCTGGATGGCGCTGTGTGAATTGTCTAAGCATATTTATTATACTATTAGCATGTCCCAAATGTCACAATACAGTAGGTACGCAGTACCTAAACGCAATGAATCCCGTCACAATTTAATTATAATTCATTACGTAGAACTGCTACGAGTAGGTACATGTTGCAGAATAACCAGTTGATGGTACAACGCGTATATTTTTGACATTACCCTGTAATAAGAGCTTACCATGGGCGGCCGCCGTATATCACACAAGCGTGACTTAATAACACCATTAAAGTGCTTGTGTGAGGTAAATATCAATTTAGTTGATGACCGCCGCTGATCGCACCGTTTCACGCCAAATTATTAAATTATCTTTTGCGTACCAGAACGGAATTGCTGGGAGCTACTTACATTGGCTAGATGGTTGGTCTACCGATATTTAAGAATATATATGGTTTGAACCACAACGATTTTAAAAATGAAGGTATGTTACTAAAGTTATTTATTAAAACAACATGATAATGATATTTATTTATTTATTACACCATCACAGCCCATAACAGGCCACTGCAGGACCCTGTCCCACGAAAGCGGAGGTTATTGCTAAAATCTCCACGCTAGGCAAGCGGAGATCGCAGTGTTATAAATATTACAATGAAAACCCTGCTGCCCATTTTCCAGCCTACGGAGACTCCAGAAGTTTTGCCTCAAAAACATTAGTCGCCTTGTGCGGCACCCACAACTGTTAAGGGTTGGTGCTAATCTACTCTGCCGGACACCACACGGCTAATGATTACATGCTTTAAAATATTTCATTTATAATATGTATGTATTTAGAATTAAGTAACATTCTACCACTGTGTGGGCATTTGGGGGCTACATAGCTGGTATTAAATGACGATCAAACCTTTAATGCATCGTCTTACAACTTACAAGCTACCTTATGCCTTTAAAGCCTACACACCAATTACCTGCTGCACAATGCAACTATACGAGTACTAGTAGGCAGGTATATCTCATGACCTAACGACCTGCATGGCACAACTTTAGCAGTACTTCTAAAAGGGTGCAGCATCAGTTTTCCATAGATAAGACGGGAGAGATATCAAACTACCTAATTCAAACATTCGTCTTACACAACAGAAACTATAATACAACATTTCAGTTTTAGACCAGTCGGCTTGGCTCATTAACGTAGGTACCTACTATGTCATTGGGGTCAACCCACCGCTATAGTCAGTTCGGAAATAGGTTACTTACCGCGTTGGTATCTTGACTGACGAGTAGGCCAATATTTCGACGCAGTATAAAACCTAAAAAAACTTCAACAAAAAATATTTTGAATGATAATAATCGTGATATTTAGTTTAAAACACTAAATTCAGTAGGTATCTGCGGTATGAAAGCGGCAGTGTGGTCAGATTTTCTCCCTGCCCGCACCGCTCCCTAACGCGGGAATCAACGCTCTACACATGCACATCCCTATTCTATGCGTTTGCCTATTTTTTTAAAAACGACTTTACTTACCCACGTACCCTGTCCACAGCTTTGGCCTGTACCACGACACGGAGAAGATCGGCTGCCACCGGCGCGATGGCGCGACGCTGCACATCATGACGCCGATCTTCGAGGCTGACACCGTGCTGGTGGCCTGGTCGCGGTGCAGCAAGCGGGATGTCACCAACTTCCTGGAGTAAGTAGCTTCAGTACCTACTCGCCTAGCTGGGGGGAGCGACTTGCTTCGCCTTACGACAATATTCTACTTCGGTTCTGCTTAGTAAGCGAGGATGATATGCACATCCATGCGTGGTACGGGGGTTCATGGAATGGAATTTGGAATATGAACATCTATTTTTATTAGGACGACCTGAGTGGTTCAGTGGTCAAAATGCCGGTCTGCCACGCAAGAGGTCCTGGGTTCAATTCCCGGCCAGGCAGAAATTGAAATGATGAATTTTAATTTCTGTTACGGGTCTGGGTGTTCTATGTATAATACGTATGGATTTAAAAGTATTTAAGTAGTTTATCAGTTATCTAGCACCCATAGCACAAGCTTTGCTTAGTTTGGGGCTAGATGGCGCTGTGTGAATTTGTCCACGAATATTTATTATTATTTATTATGTTGACAGTGCGGTTGATTTTATGAACATTTTGATTTTCTACCCACACGAGGGGTAAGTACTAAGTACGCGCGTGTGGCTAATTTATACTTTCATATATCACCAATCTCTTAAAAAGTAGAGATTAATGTCTCCCTCTGCCGACTGATACGACGAAGTAGCACAATCATTTGCTCACTCGGAATCTCCTTTTCGTATTTCTCCAAATCATATTCACTTATAGAGTTAACAATTTAGCACAGAGCTAGCCAAATTTTATAATTGATATTTATTGAGGCATTAATAACCCACACAAACGCAACGTCCTACACTTTACCTATTTCTAAAATGGCAAACCCATTAACTTTTTGGTGCCCTTTCCCTTTCGTTGGTTAAGCCCGACAAGCACTTAACTCTTTACAGATTGCGAATACAATAAACTAATTAAAGATCATGGATAGGTTAGATACTCATAGATATAGCTAGCTCAAGTTCCGTCAGTAGGTATCGTAATAATGATTTGCGATCTAAACGTACGCCTAATACAGTCAGTGTATAAATCAGTTTCGTCATCGGCTAGGTACGCTTTATTGCGATCACCATACAACTTTCATCGCATTGGTTTAGAAATTTATTGGTAGCAAACGTCGTAAAATCAACTACCGTATAGGTTGATGAATTAAATAGTATCAAGTTACTTGCACTTTCAATCTCGCTGCGAGCCTATGCCTACAAAGAAAGCGATCATAAACTCCAAAACCAGATTCAAGATTATCGTTAAACGATTGCGCGCGATTAGTTTAAAACGTTTTACTGTCAATAGTAAAATTGAAAGTAGAAATCTAATGGCTTTCAATCGATGTTAGATGTTTTGCGAGGCTACTTCAATTTAGTCGATAAGAAAAATTAGACTAGGTAGGTATATAACAAGGAGACTGACAGTACAACAACAGATGTTTGGCTTTATGAAGAGCGAAAAATTATAATAGCCAGTCATCATTATAGGTAGTTACTACAATTTTTTTGTTTCTAATTTTTGAATATTCCTTGTTTAACCGGAATATTTCGAATTAGGCACATACTCAACAAAAAAATGTTAGACTTATTACCCTAATCGTGGTTATAAGACTAGATACCACTCAGAAGCTTGTGTATTCTGCTTCTTACTACAGTAATTTTAACATCTGCTTGCCTTTCAAGCCTTAATGGATGCGTAGGTTACTCAATGACGTTGAGCCGTTCGTTCATAAGTAGGTAAAAACATTATACTTAATTTATGAAGAAGCAATCAACGACATTTTATACTTAGAAATCTCTAGTAGGCAGTAAGCAATAAATAAAACGGTAATCAATTTTTATGTCGGACAGTTTTATCACTGACCATTATGAATGTCAACACTAATAACTTTAATTAGCGACTCTTAACATAAATTTCACGTTTCTCTCGATGGAAGATAGCCTAGATGTAGACCTAGGAAATCTGTGTCGAGAATTCGAGACGTCGCGTTTCAAAATCGGTTGAGGACTTTTGATTTATGTTGACTATAAACAAATACTAATATGCAGCTAGGAATCATTTTATTGGATTTCAAGCTATCAATGTCAGAATCTCTGTATTTACGAGACAATGACGAAATGTATCTACCCATCTAAATCTGCCTTTGATAGTAAGAACATAAAGTCAGTCGACGCAATGGACTGGCATCTTGAACTCATTCAACTTACGAGATCAAAAGTAAATTGGTATACTTATGCAATAGCAGCTATACCTAGTTATTACAATATTTTATAACCAGCTAAGTAGGTGCGTATCTATCTCGGAGTGAAACTAATTGTTACATTGTCTACAGTGCCGGATTGGGCGAGTGTTTGAGCGACCGGCCGTCCCAGGACGAATACGTGTACCCCGAAGTACCTGCTGGTAAGTAGCAAACAATAGCAATTACTCTAATTATTAGTGTCAGTATTAGAAGAAGGTAAATTAGAACCACAACAGTAAGTAGTTAAAGTGTGAGAGGTCAGTTCTAGAACACTTCTGCTGCTTCTACTCGCAACTCGCAAGATAAAGATAAAAATCTACCATAAATGTTACTAGGTATACCTACTTACATATTGTATGGTTCTGGCCACTGGCAGCTAGCAGCTGGCAGGAACCCGTGACTAATTGTACCAACTATCAGAATACCCAATCCAATCCAGAAGAAGAATTTAGAATCTCAAGACAAGACCACCAACTAGAAGTGTCCTTTATTGCAACATACCTAAGGGATGGTCTCAATATCAAAATGGCAAAAAAACAGTAAAATTCACCCAGTTCCCGGCAAAATTGTTCATAACCTTCCATCCCCAGGCGTGACGTTCGACGCGGCGACACAGTGCCATCTGCAGTTCGGCGCGGAAGCGATGGTGTGCGCCAAGCCTAGCGAACTCTGCGAACACCTGTGGTGCCTCGTCAACAACACCTGCAAGACCATGCTGAGGCCGGCCGCACCTGGCACCAGCTGCGGAGAAGACATGGTGAGTGTCGAGTTGATATTGTTTTTTTTTTATATATGCCAAAAATGTGGCAAACAAGCTTACGGCCTGGCTGATGGTAAGCAGTCACCGCAACCTATGGACTCCAATACCAGGGGCGTCACCCCCGCGTTTCCAACCCCATAAAAACCTTTTCACCCCTTTCTTGAAGAACTCCATGTTGCTGGTAGTTAATTCGAGTCGCGTCTTCGTCTTGGCTTGTAAACGGAGTATATAACCAGCTATCGCATAGTTACGCGATTCTATCTTTTTAAGATTTTATTTAAATCGTCTAATTAGATACGTATAAGGTACCTACGTTTTTTTTGTTTTGTGCCATTAACCTTGCAAATAATGTTTGAATGACTAGTGTTGTTGTTGTGTTTATTACGTGTATAATAATAGGTAATAATGTTTAATATGCGTGGTTTGTTATAGTATTCAAAATCGATTATTTTTAAAACTTAAGTACTTATGCCTATGGTGCAGGGTGGTACGCCTGCATGCGTCGTCACAAGTAGATAGGAGATACCGTATTGCGTCGCCCCTTTTACTTGGTCATCCAAGCTCGTTTCATTCCCTTTACTTAATTTTATTTAATTTATTTTTTCTTTTGAAAAGATAAATAATTCTAATGCATTCATCATCATCATCATCATATAAGCCGAAAGACTGCTGGGCATAGGCCTCCCCCAGAGATCTCCACGGCGGCCGGTCCTATGCCTTCCGCATCCAGCTGGTACCTGCGACCTTTGCCGGTCGGTCCACCTTGTGGACTATGCGTATTCCGATACGTCCTAATCCATTACACAATGTTATTTCCCCACAGTGGTGCCAGAACCTGACGTGCGTGCCTCGCAGCCCGTCGCCGCAACCACGCGACGGCGGCTGGGGCGATTGGGGCGAATGGAGCGAATGCTCGCGAACGTGCGGCGCGGGGGTCTCCACTAAGGTGCGCGAGTGTGACAACCCGACGCCGGAGAACAACGGGAAGTACTGCATCGGCGCGAGGAGCCAGTGAGTATTGCTTCGTCGTTTTTACAAGCTTTTATTTAACTTGCACTGCTCGTATGTTTGGAAGTTGTCCGTCAAAATTTGCAAACAATCTTTCGACCATTTGTTGGTATCCGATTGAGCTGACCTTGGCCGTGTGGTGTCCGGCAGAGTAGAATAGCACCAACCCCTTACACTCATGGGTGTCGTACAAGGCGACTAATGTTTTCGAGGCAAAAGATCAAGAGTCTCTGTAGTCTGGAAAATGGGCAGCAGCATTTTCCATTGTTATATTTAAACACTGCGATCTCCAACCCGCCTGCCAAGCGTGGAGATTTTAGCAATAACCTCCCCTTTCGTGGGAGAGGTCCTAAGATCTGCAGTGGACTGTTACGGGCTGTGATGATGATTGAGCTGAAATTTGGTATTCTTATGTAACTTTGATGACAATGCATACCATGGACCTGGTCTGATAATGGAGTCGAAAGGCGATCATAGGAACTAATTAACGCAATAAGATAACCCCATCGTGTTTGGTCTCTTTGGAATGGTCGTGATGAGTAGGTACTATACCACGATAAAAGCTTGTTAAGAAAAAGTATTTTTCTTTTGAGAACTTATTACTGGTGTTACTATGACAGACTTCGCCGGATGGGTGCCACCACTCTGTTTTCCACCAGCAAAATATTAGCACACCTGTAGACCAAACACAGTCGGTACCATACCAATCAGTAGCCGTATTCACAATGATTCGAAACCGTTTCCGAACGCTTCGGCACGAAATTAGTGAGCGGCGAATCCTTGTCGATCGATTCGAAAACTGTTATTCAGAATCCCGATAGATTCCACGGGAACTCTACTCTCTATAACATATAAAAATTTCATCAAAATTAACTGAAACCTCATTTTCCTAAGAACTGATACGGGGTCCTTTGTCGATTCCGTATCCGAATCCGATTTCCGAGCCATTGTGAATACGGATACAGTTTTGGGCTCTGTTCGAACTGTCTACTAAATAGATAGGAATTGTAGCAACGCACACCCAGCCTCAAGCGGAGTCGTATGCCACTAGATAGTCTCCGCCTACCTGGATACGAGCGTAGAATGTACATATACCTATTTTAGGTAACAAACCGGTCTGGGAGTTTCTATAAGTGGACGGTCGTGAGCTTATTAACAATTCCTAAGTATACTTGATACCCGTGTGGTGTCCGTGGACTATTGCTTCGTCCCTTAATTTCGACTTATGGATGTCGTAAAGCGATTAATGTCTACAGCCTAATCAGCTAGCACCCATATCAGTTATCTAGCACCCATAGTACAAGCTTTGCTTAGTTTGGGGCTAGATGGCGCTGTGTGAATTTGTCCACGAATATTTATTATTATTATTATTTATTATAGCTAGTACCTCCGTAGACTAAAAAGTGAGCAGCGAGGCTTTCTGTTTTGTTCTGTATGTGTGCGATTTTTTACCGCGATTTATTACCGTCTTAAGTGAATAGAATGTTCCTAGACAATCATGCTCCATCTTCGACCGCATCATCTCTTACCACCAGGTGAGATGGCAGTCAAATGCCTGGCTAGTATGCTGATGTAGAGGAAAGGATGTTATAAGCCGCTGATGATACTTGATTCGTGTTAAGCGTTCCAATATTTGATCTATCACACATTTTCAGGTACAAAATATGCAACACGGACGCGTGCTCCATCAACGAGCCGTCGTTCAGGGAGGTGCAGTGCGCGAAGTACAACAACCTCACGCACAACAACGAGACCATCAACGACTGGATACCTTACTTCGACCAAGGTGAGCCACAGTTGCTACAAGAACCTAAATTGGAAGTCGAATACTTATTGCTGAGGAGCAAGACTACTAAAGTAAATTACACTTGTCCTATTTTTGGAGCGAAACATGCTTCGTACAGCATTGTGTACTTACATAGTGATGTGAACATGGAGATGTGAATGTTGAGGTCTGCTACAAGAATGCCAATCTGGACTTAGGCGTCTTAATGATAGACTGTAGAGATCATGAGACATGGCATGAGATCGTTCAAGAGATATATTAGAGGTCTCTTCAGAGGCGGGCAACGCATTGGTGACTCCCATGGTATTTCTGATGTCCATAGTCATCGGTGACCACTTTCCATCAGGTGGCTCGCTTGCCTGTTTGTCTGCCGTATAACATAAGAAAAATGTGACTATTGTTCCTTACAAGTTTTAATTCACCAGCCATATCTCTTTTCCAGATAAACCCTGTGAACTGCAATGTATACCGAAAAATGGGAACGACGTGGAAATGATCGGCGGATTCGTAGCCGATGGAACTCCTTGCAGGCAAAACATTGGGGCTAGAGATATGTGCATAGCTGGTAAGTAAAAATTCTGTAAATCCGAATCTTCGCGACAAATCAGATTAAGAGTCAGTTGAGCCTTCCACAACCAACACGGTTAGCACAAGTATGCCCTCGACACTCGCGCCGCGAGAGAGCGTTTCTTTCCTTCTCTCAATACCAAGGTGAAAGAGAAAACAGTATCTGTGTCACGCCTTTTCTCGGTTATCGCGCGCGAGAGCACACTTATGCTAGCTGTGCAGAACGACAACTAGACAAGAGACAAATTAAAGGAATAAAATAATCCTATATAAAAAAGGAGTTGCCGGATATGGCGCGAAAATCGCCCCTATACATATTAATACGACCTAATAGTCTAGATATAATCTGGAATTTAAGGATTTACTTCCAATTAAACTGAAATATGAAGCGGAATGAAGATACAGTCGACTGCAGAGTGAACTGAAAGCATACATTCAATGTATAGTTGCAGGGTCTATTTACTATTCAGTGGCTTCATTCCTTCAGTTTGTCTAATTGGAAGCAAAACTTATATACTTATATTAAGAGCATTCTCAACCGCATTCTATCATCTCTAAATCATTGCAAATCATTTCAGGTGTGTGCTACAAAGTGGGATGCGACTGGATAGTTGACTCTGACGTGGAGCAAGACGCCTGTGGCGTTTGCGGCGGCAACGGATCCGAATGCAAGACCGTGCAAGGCATTTACACCAAAGGGACCACCAGGCAAACGGGATTCAGTGAGGTAATTATCTATACATATAATAAAACAGTAAAAAAGTGTGTATGTACATGAAGAAATTTGTAATAGAATAAGAATTTTTAAAATTGTTGTCTGTATGTTTGTCTATTTGTACACGCTAATCTCCGAAACTTCTGGACGGATTTGAATGAAACTTTTTTTGTTGTGTAGCTATTAAGCCTGGGAGGAAACGTATAAAGTAAAGTTGATTTTGGAAACTGGAACACCTGATGTAGAACCATTAGATCAACTAATAGACCAGCTAAACTATAAGAAAAATGGCAATGGCGCCGAATGGATTTTGATGGGGTTTTCACAGTTTGGTAGTTGGGGTTCCAACTTAAAATCGAGGCCATGTTTCATTTAATACGGTTGGGTAGAACCCGACATACAGCCTGTTGTGGGTTTATGAGTAATAAACGTCTTATTTATTTATTTATTATTTATTTTGTACTAGCTTTCATACATTAGGGAGGTCATTTAAAATGGACGCTCGGGCAAAAGGAAAACTGCCCTAAAAGCGAATTCCACGCGGACGAAGTCGCGGACAAAAGCTAGTAGTACCATAACAGCTGGAGTCATACCAAAACATAAATGTTCGGTAAATAGAAGGAATTATTCAGAACTCGCTTTCTAGCATTCAACTAAGAAGAACGTCAGTTGAAGTAATCGTTTTTCTTTATAATATTATTTGTTGTTCAGGTTGCCGTGATACCGGCGGGCTCGAGGAACGTTAAAATACAAGAGAAAGTCAGCCCTGGCAACTTCCTGTCGATAGGAAGCGCTAGAACGAAGAAAATGTACATGAGCGGTGCTGGGTAAGTTAATAGTACTTTACTAGCTGATAACCTATTCTATCATCATCACCTTGGCGTTAATGACCCGGTTATGCTCTCGCGCACGAGGGCCCGGGGTCCGCCTTGACCAAGATCCAGGATTACGCAGATCAGGTCAGTGGAGCGACTGCCATCTGACCTTCACGGCCCTGCTACCAGGGGAACCTGACCAGATTGGATCATCGTTACAAATTCAATCGCCTGAATGTGCAGGTTTCATAAAGAGATTTCCCTCACCGTAAGAGCATCGGTTAGTATTCAAATAATGTACATAACTCAAAAAAGAGTCATGGCGGCAGTGGGATTCGAACCCGGTAACTCTCGCTATCGAGTCGGATACCTAAACCACTCGGCCACCGACGCTCCTAACCTATACTATGTATAAATATTCTATGCTATTGTCAGAGGGCAAATACAAATACTAATAAACAATTTACAATTTGTGCAAAGGCATAAAGTGAGATCTACAATTCGATGCCGTGACCAGCTGTAGTACCGCATATCTCCGATTATCCGCCGCCATTTTGATGCAATTGAGTTTAAGCCAATCGCAGCAAGACAGCTCTGGCTCTGGCTTGTTGCGATTGGTCCACATTCAATTGCATCAAAATGGCGGCGTGCTATCGGAAATAATCGGTACGGTTGCAGTATACTGATCTTTTGATTTGTTTCAGGAACGCCACACTGACTGAATACTTTGTGGCGGGAGCACAAGCTATTTACGAGCGGGACCGCGATTGGGAGAAAGTCAGGATATCAGGCCCGATCGCTGAAGATATTAAAGTTTATGTAAGTATTAACAGTCATTGCCATTTTATGGTACTGTACTTAGTTGTTACCTGAAAATAAAAAAGGAAATATCGTCTTTCGTTAGCTTCTGTATTTTTACTGAATTCAATTAAGGGAATCCGAAAATGTTTTTTTCCATTTGTTTGAGTGATTAGTAATTGAATTTTGGTTTACCTATACTCTTAGTAAATGACGCTGTCAGTAACAGCGGCAAAGCCAGCACAAAAGTAACGCCATATAGGGGATGTTCGACACTTATTTGTACCTTTACAGCACTATCCGTAATACACAGAACCAAACATCATTCATGCTAAAACCCACCAGATAGCGCTACTGTTAATGGGCCTCACCCATTGTCAAAGTAATGTCCGTGCTACTGGATAATAACAAAAGGTATAAAATTATAGATCCGTTCTAGCACAGCCTCGTTAATCGTTCTAGCCTTTATTTTGATAGCAGATCTCACGTCTCACTAGCGCCTTGTAGTCAATAACGAAAGAAACTATTTTAGGGAGTAGTTTCTTTCGTCATTGCTTCTCGTGAGTTTGGGGTACTCTACTTACAACACTGCGGCAGGGCCGATCTAAAAAGCAGCTGAATAGTTGATACATCCTTACATAGTATAAAGTTGCTTTCGGTTACGCAGGTGAGCCGATCTTGGTCGGACATCCGACCACGTTCCCTGGATCCAAAAAGCGACTTTAGAAGGATTAGTATCAAATGTCTAACTGCGTCCTATATCGGCCCTCATGGAGCTCATGTCCATCGGGCACAACCGTTTAAATAAATCTAATAGCGTTAGCATTCCTCGAAACATCGCCATGCGATGATAATCCGTTCGAATGAAACGGTCGGGCTCGATGAACATGAACTCGCGCGCGCACTTTAGCCCACTTACCACTTCACTAACCTCCCAACCCCCAACCCCCCGCAGCAACGCATAATCCGCGGGCGGCACCGCAACCCGGGCGTGACGTACCAGTACTCGGTGGACAGCGCGCGCGCGCGGCCGCCGCGCCGCTACCGGCTCTCCGAGTGGTCGGGCTGCTCCGCGCGCTGCGGCGCCGGATACGCGAGGCGCCATCTGCAGTGCGTCGACGAGCGAGACCGTGAGTACCACTACTGAGGTCTAGGCAACCGAGCAGGAGGGATACAGGGATTCTGCTGTCAACAGAAGATCGTGCGTAGCTACTCCGCTCCAAAGAGCCGTTTTCAAGAGTCGCTTCCTGCAAATTCCCGTAGAGGGCGCGCTCTAACGACTGACGTTATCTTAATCTCGTGGCCGCGCGCCGCTACCGGCTCTCCGAGTGGTCGGACTGCTCCGCGCGCTGCCATCTGCAGTGCGTCGACGAGCAAGACCGTGAGTCTGATGCCGTAGTCTAGGGTTGCTGGCACGCGAGCAGGAGGGATACAGGGATTCTGCTATGGAAACGCAAGATCGTGACTGTCTATGGCCTAGCTACTCCGTTCCTATAGGCGAGGCAGCGAGCAGGCAACATAGATTTTGACTAGGAATCACAGATGCGTCGAGGAGCGCAACTGAGTGTCTAGGCTATCCAGGGGGGATGCAATCCGTCTGTGCCTCGTTATTCATTAATAATAACATTAATTTAGAACCAAAATGTCAAAAATTAAGAGCTCGCTCATTCATTTATTGGTCTATTTTACACCCTATTAATAATGCTACATTTTATTAATTTTTACTTCCCCCCCTGAATCCGCGCCTGAGGCTAGGTACCTTTGCTTTAGGTTGGAGGGAGGCGAGCGATCGTGTTTGGTTGTTGCCCGGCGCTCCGGCGACTACTAGTTCTAATTATGTTTACTGAACAGTTGGTGACACTATGTTAAAACCTACTCAGAGGCTACTGAGTCAGAGAGTGTGAGACATACTACATAACCTCCCAGCTAATCTCGAATATCTCCCAATCCCGCAGGGTTGGTGGAGCTCTCGCAGTGCTACCACATCGAGCCTCCGCAGCACAAGGCGCTGATGAAGCGCTGCCACGCGGCCGCCTGCCCGCCCGCGCGCGCCTTATGGTGGCTCGGCCCCTGGAACCCCTGCACCAAGCCCTGCCATATGACGGTATGTCAAAGTCAAAATTAACAGTGGGACCACTTAATAGCAGATCGTGCTGGCCTACATTTTTTAACAGAGGGACCGAGCAAGCAATTCGCCTCGTGGTGGCTCGGCCCGTGGAACCCCTGCCATATGCCAGTATGTTGGAGATATATCCTGGCTGTATGCAACGGCAGTGGGACCGCTCGTTAGCAGAATATGCTAGCCTACTTTTTTAAACAGAGGGAACGAGCTAGCGGGTCCTCTCGTGGTGGCTCGGCTCGTGAAACCCCTGCACCAAGCCCTGCCATATGACGCCTGAGGGACGTATACCATTCGGGCCACCTGATGGAAAGTGGTCGCCACCGCCATTAGACACAATACCTAGTTTATTTTCTATACTTTGTAAAGACACCGTAACACCCGAATGCGGTGGCGTTGATATAAGTGTTAGCTCGTTTCTTGACGATTTGAATGCCACAATGTTTGGAAACACTGTTTCAGGCACGACTGTGAGATGTGCTCCTAATCTTTCTCGGCTACCACTCGCCATTAGGTTAACTTGGCTAGGTATCTATGTCAAACACTGTCTGTGCTCTTGTGCTCTCTGTGCCAATGCCATGGGCATTACGCACCACTTAAGTGCAACAAAAAGCCCAAAGGGAATATTTGACATTACTGGATTAGTATTTATTTTAATTATTATACTTTCTTGTCCTCAGGGTGAAGTGGTGACAAAGAGCCGCAACGTCTACTGCGTGGACAAGCAGTCCAACAAACTGAGCCCGGACTCGGACTGCGAGCACAGCACCAAGCCGATGACCACTCTCCGGTGCGACGTCCCGGCCTGCTAAGCCCCACAGCGATGCGCATGCGACGCGGATCTTATCTCGAATAAGCTGCCAATGTCAGCTGTCAAAATAACGGCGATTGACAATTCAAAACTGTCAATCGGCCGAAGTGTGTGAGAAAAGTCGTTGATCGACTTATCCGAGTGAAAAGTGTATTATAGAAAGAAAAATGTTGATCATTTTTATTTGTATTTTCAAAATGACTTGTCATTACTTTCACGGTAAAGACGATCTGCCGGTATTAAATTGTCTAAAAGAGAATCGAGTGACCCGGGTGGA
Source organism: Blastobasis lacticolella (assembly GCA_905147135.1). NCBI lineage: Eukaryota > Metazoa > Arthropoda > Insecta > Lepidoptera > Blastobasidae > Blastobasis > Blastobasis lacticolella. The sequence goes on along the minus strand of LR990053.1, from coordinate 13,230,266 downwards.
TGTGAAAGTGTAGTGTGAACCAGTGACTCTACAACCCATCGAATAGACTATTGTAATGCGTAACTACAAAAGTTTAGTACTTGACTAGTGACGACTCTAGCACTCTATAATTTAAGCTGAATTACTCCTCGGAGGCACACCGAGGGGGATTATGGTTTGTGCATAATCGTAGCTAAAATATAAATGAGTAACAGAACAAGCTGATTTGATTTAACGTGTCTATTATTGTACTGTAAGTAGTTCCATTCAGCGGCCAATGGATGCGAAACGCATCGTAGCTGACGGTAGTTTGCGTCGGCCGAGCGGGCCCGAGCGGCCCCGAGCGGAGCCGAACCTCCCGCCAAGTAGCGTTCGCACCAACAACACCGACTATCGGTTCATTACCGCATACTGCCATATTAAATAAGTACAGATATTTTCTATACATTATAATTTTAACATAGTACCCGCTTAGATTAACTACTAATATACCTACATAATTGTATAACATCAGTATTAAAGTGGTGTATGTATTTCTTTAAAAGATGCAAATCGATGTGGACAAATAAGTAGATATTCCTGCGAATCAAACTTTGGACCAAAAATATTTTATTTATACCTATGATAATCTGAATCTAATTGTGTGTCTCAAGGAAACCATTTCTTAAAAATTGCTATATACATTAAGATTGAGGTATATTTAGCAGTCTATTCTGTACAGTTGGCTAGTAAGAAACAATTCGCGTTGCCATAATCACTTATCTACTGCCAATATGAAACATAAGTAATTTAAGATTACATTTAATTATAGATAGAACTAATAATTAAATAAATGTGAATTCATATTTTTATACAAATGAACTACTTTCATTAATAATACCTGTGTATGTATGTCCCTACCCATGTATTTGTAAACATAAAGCCGTGAATGTTAACCGCATCCATTAGGAAATTTAAAAATACAACAGCTAGTCAAAACTTAGGGCCTTTCGTTCTAGGACGTCGAAATGTAGTATTTTACAATAAATATAGATTTAGTATCGTTTTTACATGTTTAGCGTAACTTTTTAATTACATCAAGATCATCTGATTTGTATGTATTAAAATATTGATTTCCCTGCTGTAGTCTTCATAGCGTAATGTATACTGAACAAATAAGTTGTATCCGCATACCTACTCAAATAATTATAGACCAGAATTTCTAATTAGTTATGCATAATTATTATTACAACATACCTGACTATGTATTTTTTATTTATCTCTTATTGATAGGACGTTTGTTTGTCACTTAGCTGCCATATTCAACTTTTTAAGAGGTTCGACAGTAAAGGTTATAGCCAACGCTTTTACTAAAACTTTTACCACTGCATTGGACATGAAATCACTCCACATGAGAAGTACATTTGAGACTGACAAGAAAAAGTGACTACACAACGACACAACCTGTAACAATCATATGAAAAAGCATAAATATTTCAAGTAATATATTTATTTCCTCACATGAAATATATAGTAACATTATGGCATCCTTGTGACAAATGTTTATATGAGATATGCTTTGTAAAAATATTTTTTTGTTGTTTCTGATGTTTCAGTTCTAAGACTCATCAGAGAATATGCGCTGTTCAATTGATACACAATTTTAATTTGGATTCCAATTCGCTTCTTAAACTAACTCCTGCGCATTTAATGTCTTTTTTTATAATTTTTACTTTTATAGAGAAAGTCGTCTTGATGTATTGATTATAATTGTGTATGTAATTAGATATGGCAATAAAATCATGTTCAAATTATTTCAACAAATGATATCATGTTGTTTTCTTTTTTCTTATGATACCAGACACCTTTTTTTTTTTTTTTTTTTTGCTTTTTTGTAGACATGCGATCAGTCCTTAGACTATAAGCACTTGTTATCAACGATGGCATGGCATGTTAGGCTATCCCTTCCAGTGTTGGGTTGCCTTTCTTAGCTACATAAGACAGGTCATATGTTATCCCATAAGTGCAGCCTCTTCAGGCGCCTTATTTTAGGTGGTTCTTTTAACATTTGGGTTTGTTTTGGTGAGATCTGATCCTTTCCCAGTAGCTCCTTGTAAGATTTTTTATTTCCTGACGCACTGTGCGTACACCTAAATACTCGTGTACGTCTTCCATTCTGGTAAACCAAGGGGCGTTCACAATCTCCTTCAGCACACAATTCTGAAACCTCTGTAGTATTCCAGTATTTGATGTTTTTGCAGTTCCCCATAACTGGATGCCATAAGTCCAGACTGGATTCAATATTGAGTTATATATTGTGACCTTGTTTTTCCACTGACAGACGAGATCTCCTACCGAGCAGCCATGACAGGGATTTAAATCTGTTGTTCAACTCTTCTCGTTTCTTTTGTATGTGACATTTCCAATTTTGTTTACGGTCAAGATGGAACCCTAAATACTTCACTTCATTGTTGTGTGGCAATACTTCTTCACCCAACTTGACTGCGTCACAGTCCCGTTTTCGAAGAGTGAAGGTAATATGCTTGGATTTAATGCACTTGCTTTGATCCGCCAGTTCTTCATCCAGGTATGAACCTTATCTAGATGTTGTTGTAATATTCTGGATGCCTCTACTGGGTTCCCATCAGAGGTTAAAACTGCAGTGTCGTCAGCGAAGGTGGCCGTCAATACACTCTCTGATTCAGGCACATCGGCCGTATAGAGCAGGTACAATGCAGGTCCTAGCACCGAGCCCTGGGGCACGCCAGCTTTTATATCAAACAATTTGGAGGTAGCATCATTAGCTCTGACATAGAACATTCGACAACCCAGATAGGACTTAAGGATCAGGTACATATTGTGAGGCAACAACTTTTTCAATTTGTATAGTAGCCCGTCATGCCAGACATCCAAGAACACTCCAGAGCAGTATTTCTTATTTTCCAGGGCATTTCTTATGTACTCACATACTCTATGGACCTGTTCAACGGTCCCATGAAACTTGCGAAAGCCAAATTGGTGCTCGGGGATGCTAGCGTTTTCGTTGGTGTGTGTGTTCATGCGACTGAAGATTACTTTTTCGAGAACCTTCGACAATACTGGGAGCAGACTTATTGGTCTGTATGAGGAAGCAAGGTGGGGTGGTTTACCGGGTTTGAGAAGCATTGTGACCTGGGACACTTTCCAGATGCTGGGGAAGTAAGAGGTCCTAAGTATTGCTTTGAACAAGGTCGTAATGTAAATTATTGCTTTTCTTGGTAACTTTTGCAATATCTCAGCAGTCATCAAATCATATCCAGGGGCATTTTTCTTCTTTAAGCCGTGAATTAAGCGTCGAATCTCTCCAGGCGTAGTACACCGCAGTGGGGAACTAAGTTGCAAGTCACTTGCAAGAAACTCGTCCACTTCCTGATCTATTTCCTTTGTGCCCAAGTCATTATTAGGAGTGAAGACATCCTCGAGGTACTGACCATATGCAATGCTCTCTCTTCATCTGTCCTTGCCCATGTTCCATCCGGTCCTTTAAGTGGATGTACTGCTTGTAGTGGTTTGTCTCGAGATTTGACTGCTTTCCACAACGAATACTCCTTTCTTGCAGGGTTAGTAGGTGTCAAGTTCTGCAAATATAATTGTAGGGTCACATTTTCAACCTCAACTAGAAATTTTTTGAGTTCGGCTGCTGCTTTATTGAAGGCTGTTTTATCAGCTGGAAGCCGGGTGCAGTGCCACACTCTACGCAGGCGTCGTTTTTCCAGTACCCTTTTCTTCACTTCCAACGGTAGGTTTTGGATTTTAAGAGAGGTAGGGCATAGCGGGGTATCTCGTTCGAATTGGAGCCGCCCGACTGGGGAAGTACCTCCACCTTACAGAATATCGCAGCTAAATAATACTCTTTTAAATAGTATTGTGTTTCTGCCGGTGAGTAAGGTTTCCAGTGCTCCATGGGGTGGGGATATGGTGAACCGTGGCTTTGGCAGTGGAGTGGCATTTGCCTTTTGCTGCCAGTGCAACGTGTTATAGAGGTAGGCAACGCATTAGCGATACTCTTGGTGTTGCTAATGTCTATAGGCAGTGGTGACCACTTTCCATCAGGTGGCCCGCTTGCCTGTTTGCCTAACGTATGACATAAAAAAAAAAAAAAAATGTTTGTCGTCACTGGGTGTACTAGCTCTGGCTGCAGCATGTATGCAATTAGTCAATGCTATTGTAGCATTCTCTATATCATCCTCAGTCTTCAGTGGAATATTGAGATTTAGATTTTGTGTAAGGTATTCTTGAAAGTAATACCAATCAGTATGCTTGTTGCCGGATGACCTATTGGCCCACACGGCAAAGGAGAAAGCCGATCTCTTGGGTAATCTCTTTGCCAAAAACTCAAATCTGGATGATGGGGGAGCTGCACCGCCTACCATCTCGCGGTGTGAGGGCAGCATGCCCGAAGTTCGTTTCACCCAAAAAATTATAAGACGTGTGCTTCTCTCCCTAGACATCCGGAAGTCCAGTGGGCCTGACGGCATTCCGGCTATTGTTCTAAAAAAATGTGCTCCCGAGTTGTCTCCCGTGCTAATGCGCTTATTCGAGCTTTCCTATACCTCTGGAACGGTGCCGTCTTCGTGGAAGCTAGCTCTTGTGTATCCGATACCCAAGAAGGGTGTTAATTCAGACCCATCAAATTTCAGGCCTATAGCGGTAACCTCGTTGCTCTCTAAGGTGATGGAGCGCGTTATCAATATCCAGCTCCTCGGATACCTAGAGGACCACCAGCTGATCAGTGACCGTCAATATGGCTTTCGCCATGGTCGCTCAGCTGGTGACCTTCTGGTGTACCTAACGCACCGGTGGGCTGAGGCCGTCGAGAGCAAGGGGGAGGCTCTGGCTGTCAGTCTTGACATAGCCAAGGCATTTGATCGGGTCTGGCACAGGGCACTTCTATCAAAACTCCCGAAGTACGGTATCCCCGAAGGGCTCTGCAATTGGATATCCAGCTTCCTGTCTGGACGGAGCATCCAAGTCGTTGTCGATGGATGCTGCTCCGATACCAAGACTATAAATGCTAGAGTACCCCAAGGTTCAGTACTATCTCCCACGCTGTTTCTCCTGCATATCAATGATATGCTGAATATCCCCAGTATTCATTGTTATGCGGATGACAGTACGGGAGATGTTAGTTATACTGGCCGAGCGAATGTCCCTCGTTCCGAGGTGTCGGAGAGCCGAATTAGACTTGTGTCGAATATTGAACATTCCTTGGAGGAAGTTGCTCAGTGGGGCAGCCTAAACCTAGTACAATTCAACCCCTCGAAGACACAGGTCTGCGCATTTTCCGCCAAAAAAGATTCCTTTGACATAGTGCCGCAGTTTCAAGGAACACCCCTTTCCATCTCAAAAAGTATTGGGATCCTAGGTGTCGACATATCGGATAGCGTGCGATTCCGGAGTCACCTGGAAGGCAAGGCCAAACTGGCTTCGAAAAAGCTTGGAGTGCTTAACCGGTCCAAGCGATACTTCACCCCAGGGCAGCGCCTGCTGCTGTACAAGGCACAAGTGCGGCCGCATATGGAGTATTGTTCCCATCTTTGGGCCGGCGAAACTGCCGACCTGCTTAATCCTCTGGACTCCGTACAGAGACGCGCCGTACGAATTGTCGATGATCCAATACTAACACGCAAGTTGGAACCACTGGCAAACCAAAGGGACTTTGGCTCCCTGTGTGTGTTTTATCGGCTGTACAATGGGGAGTGTTCCGAGGAACTTTTCGATCTGGTGCCCACAGCGCAATTCCGCCATCGCACCACCCGCCGTGGGCTGGGTACTCATCCTCACTACGTAGACCCTCTGTTGGTCACGACGCGAAGGTTCGAAAGAACGTTTCTCGCTCGTACGATTCGGATGTGGAATGAGCTCCCAGCCACAGTGTTTCCTTTGGACTATGACATGGGATCGTTCAAGAGGTATATTAGAGGTCTCTTCAGAGGCGGGCAACGCATCAGTGACTCCGCTGGTGTTGCTGATGTCCATAGGCGGCGGTGACCACTTTCCATCAGGTGGCCCGCTTGCCTGTTTGTCTGCCGTATAACATAAAAAAAATAAAAAAGATATGGTCTTTTCAGTTTACTTATGATGGTCGTGCTCATTGTGAGTATAACTGGAGTGTGGTCTGAGGAGGAGTCACAACAATCTTCGACGTTTAGGAAGTGTGCATTGATTCCTTTATATAAAAAGAAATCCAGTAGATCTGGCAGTCGGTTTGCATCTGTGGGACAGTATGTTGGTTTACAGGTGGTTATGGTATGTAGTTGGTTGCTCTCTAGGCTTCTCTTTAAACTGCGCTCTCTCGTTGTGGTGAGTCGTGAGCCTCATTGCGTATTTTTCGCGTTCCAGTCACCTGCGCCTGCAATAATTCGATTTCCCAAAGTTTTGAAGAAACGGTTGAACTCTTCATCGTTGATTTCAGAGTATTGTCTCTTTTTAGGTGGGCAATAAACTGATGAAAGCGTAATGGAACTTTGTTTGTCGTATACCATTATTGATGTTGCTTGAATTTTTGTGGTTCTATGCTCTGGTAGCGGGCTGGTGTTTGATATTTTGCTTTATTAGTATAGCAGTGCCAGCATGGGCAGTATTGTCCGGGTGACATGTTACATATGTGCTATACCCCTTCAGGGTAAATGATGCTTGAGGTGTAAGGTGAGCTTCAGAAATCAATAGAACATTCACATTTTGCAACTTAAGCAAGGTTTCAATATCCTGTTTCTTGTCCAGTAGACCATTTGAATTCCATAGAACAACACGTAAAGCCATTTATGGAACTAATTTGTTAACTATTGTTGTTAGGAGACTCATGAGAGTACCCATTTGTTCAATGAGGCGATCCAGCTTTTCTGCTTGTTTTGTGAGTATTGTTTTTAACTTTGACGGAGTGTTCTCTGTGTTCGCTACTATTTGTGCATATGTTTTGGTTGATTCTGTAGTTCCAGAGGTTCTTGGTTCTGTAGTTTCAGGTGATTTCTTATTTGACAATGTGGTTCCATTTTCACTGATTTTAGATTTATTTTCATTTAGGGATGGTGCATTTTGTTTGTAGCCTTGTACTCTTGGGGTGCTTTTCCGCTTCAAGATTTCTAGATATACCTTGCATCCCTTATAGTTTGCGGGGTGTGCTTCTAGACATAGTGCGCAAGTAGCAGGGGTTGTTTTGTCTTGTTTTGGACAATCTGTTGTATTGTGGTTCTTTGCTCATTTGACACATCTATATGGTCTCATACAGTTGTTTCTTGTATGCCCATATTGTTGGCATCTTTTGCATTGTGGAATTACCTTTTTGCGGATGGGATCTTCAATTGAAACACTTGTATGGTAAATATACCTAAGTGATTTCACAGTTTCATTATTTTGGTTGGGCTCAAGGTTAATGAACCATGTGTATAAAGGTGTTTTTGTTGGACCGTGCCGTGCATTGATTATTTCACCCCTGACTTTATTGCCCGTACTTTCAACTGCTTCCTTGATAGCTTCAATAAGTGTTGATGGATGTAAGTTTCTTATGACAATCCGATATGGTCGTTCATCCTTTTGAGTGAATGTATGCCCACTTAAATCCCTCTCACGTACCAGGGACATTAACTTTTTATATGATTCTGTATTTACACATGTGACCCGCAGCTGGTTCTTGGTAATAATTTTGTAGGCATACTGTGATTCGTCTAACACGTTGTTTTATAGCAGAATTAAGATTTATTACGAAAAAATAATTTTTGGGGGTAGGTAAGGAGGATAGTTCTATGGGATACATTTTATCACGTTTTTTTGCACTATATACGTTATTGTTAGTGCAGATAACACTTTCACATAATCTTCAAGTGTTTATCAACACCTTTAAAACGTTAAGGTGTGTCCAAACATAGAGCGGCATGTGTGCGCGGCAGCCGCGCGCGGCGTGCCGCGCTTTGTTTGGACAACAGCCGCGCGCAAACATTCGTCAATAGTCCTAACTAGAGCGCGGCAGAATTGTTTCCTGGACATGCCGCGTGTTGCTGCCGCGCTCGTGCCGCGCTATGTTTGGACACGCCTTTACACAAGTCACTTTAGTTCACAAAACTGAATATAAACTTCGAGAGCACTAAACATCTTATGACAGTTGACAGCTGACTATCATGCTCAAATTATTTCAACAAATGATATCATGTTGTTTTCTTTTTTCTTATGATACCAGACACCTAATAAAGAGAATGAGCGACAAACCGCTGCTATGCGACCGTGGAATTGCATACATTCTACATCGCGCTTACGAATTGTCGGTCCCGTTCGTTGCATACAACCCCCGCAATTTTCGGTGTTTCGTTACATACTGAATAACCGAAACACGTGTCGAGGTTTACCGGTGATAGTGTAGTGGTATTGTGTGGCGAGCCATTGGCAAGTGGGATAAGAGCGGTCGAGAAAGAGGCTGGAAAATGGGAGTACTAAAATCAGACACCAGAATTTTGTTCAATATTTATATGAAACATTATAGCCTGAGTAAAATAATCACAGAAGTTTGTAAAAGTACCAATTTACTTACATTGCCAGTAACAATTAAATATCACTATAACTGGTCTATGTATTCTTGTAGTTTGTGACCGAATAGACGTCATAAGTATGGCATAATTGAAAAAGCAATAATACTTTGAATAATTTCGTTAGTTAAACTAAATAAAAAGAGATCTTGTGTCTAGAATTAATGTAACTAAAAATAATGTATAAACAAAGGCTATGAGAAAAATAAATAATTCAGGCAGTCAATATTGTCAGTAGGATGGACATAGCTGAACTTACAATAAACATATTCATTCAAGTTACTTATCACATTCATTATTGGAGAGACTTGAGATTAGCGCTTAAAACATACTATATACCCCTCATAATTTTAGATACAAATTGACTTCTAAAAATTATTGAGTTTCATAAGGGTTAGGAACAGACCGCTGACATTTTAGTTGTAAGAATATAAAAATTAGACCAAGTCGAACCAAAATATCAGAGGAGTGCAAACCCATGTTTTGTATTGTTGTTTCCTATATATTTATTACAAAATCTAAATTCTAAAGTGAGAAAGCTACCTGTGTCACCTATTTTTCTTTCTCTGTGTTTGCGCCTTTTTTCTTCTGGAATTAAAAAAAGTCACATTGCATTACCAACAAGAAATAAAATGCATCACAATGTTCAACAAGTATATTTTCTCTTTTTCTGTGGGCTTCTAAATGTTGTTGTTCTATATAAAGTATCTTGAAATAAGTTACAGTTAGTTACAGTGACATTAGGTTATAGTGTCCAAATCTTTCACTGTGATAGCTTCAGACGAAACATCAAAACGTATGCTTCGCTTTTTCAACGGATTTTTCTGGAAAATATGAAATTAGCTGTAAGCTTTCGTACTGTTAGCTAAATACTGTGAGTAGCAAGCAAGAAAGAATACAATTCATGCACTCTCTCTCTCTCCCTCTCTATTAGTCCAAGGCAATAATAGACTAAGAAGGGACACGTCATCGAGTACACGAAATATGCCACTCTGTGCCGAGTCTACTGGTTTGGTAACCACAATACTTTGGTCAACTTATGCGCAATTTGGCACGTTCGGTATGAAGTCGAGAGAAAAGTTCGTTTCTTTTTCGGCGCAATCTACGTCATAGTATACTCGAATGAAACATTTTCGTAGCAATAGAATTTACTTAAAAAAGTAAAAAGAAACCGGCCTGGCTTACATCCTCTTGGCAGTTTCACTAGTCCGATCACATTACGGTCATACCTAAAAAGGGTATCCATATCTATCCCACACGGCTAGCACAAGTGTGCGCGCGAGAACGTCAAGCCAGAAAAGACGCGATATAGCTACTGCTATCTGCTATCTATCTGCTATGTAAGAGAAGAAATGAGGTTGCAATTACACCCCTACATAGTAACATTATCTTATTTTGTATTTTTGTAGTTTCTGTTCTCGTGAAAATATTACTATACGAGCTGCCTTGTGTTACTAGAATATCGGCCACTGGCAACACTGCCCGTTACCACAACCCTGGCTGAGGTAGGATTTCTATGTAGGGGCAGTGTAATCGTAACGTCTTAATCTGGGACCTTTATCTTGGTGCCTGAATTAGGATGGTGTACTCGCAGCAAGCGCGGTTCCAGGATTTGGTTGTGGGGGGGGCAAAAATCAAAATTATAGGTATCTTCTAATTATAGGTATTCTGTACTAAATGAGCCATTATTAATGGGGGGCTTCGAACTTGGCTCATAAAACCGTTAGCAGTTGTAAGTCAGAGGGGAAGGCACCCATTGCCCCCCCCCCCCCTGGATCCGCGCCTGAATCGCAGCGTAACGCCTACAACGCGGCGCCTACAAGATGTCGCACAGTGTGTTAAGAACCCTCATTTTGTCTCACCTTAGTTTTATTGAGGAATACAATAGTTGTTACCATTACACACTTAAGAGTAAAATTCCGAGAACGATATGGCTTATAGTTTTTGTGGAAAAGAATTCAAAGTTGGCTTATACCCGGGTCCGGCAAAACACAAAAAAAATTATTAAAAAATAACTCAACATGTTATTTCAATTTTGATTATCTCAATCAAATATACATATAAAACTACACCTTTAGACAAGTTTTTGTAGAGTTACTGTGATCCTATCAAGAAATATAATTTTTTTTTTCGTTTTTGGTTTTTTTTTTTGTGCCACTGTAACGCTGTATTAGAAAGAGATTTATATATCAAACGAAAGCTTTAACAATCTCTTATGAGCAGTATTAAATTTACTATCTAATACCGCGTTATTCAGAATATATAACATAATTAAGTTTTTTTTCAGGGATGTCACTTTTTATATCCGGATACAAATATTATTAAATTTTTGATCAATAAAACATCAATAATAAAAAAGATGACTTATTTTAGTATTCATTAGATAAAATTAATTGCTCATTCTCATCAATATCTGGAACTGAAAAATCAACAGGTTTTAATAGCCACACTGCTTCTCTTGGTAGTGGATTCTTCTTTTGTTTAAGTTTTCTTTCTTTAATCCCAAAATCTTAAATTACAGGGTCTGAGGAGACCAATACTCTGTAGATCAAATCAAACATTGCTGCTTCACGAGTGGTTTTTCTAGAATGGTGCTCCCTATCAGACCGCCAGTATTTATTGCGTGTTTCTGCTCCTTGGCTCCGAAAGCATCCCAATTGGTAAAGGTGACAATTCTATTATTCTAGCACCATGGACTAGAATTTTATGTAAAGTAACTGTCATTGGGTGCCAGGTCCACATACTTGTATGCCAAATCTCTACAAAAATTGCCGAATTTTGCTGGATCAATGGGCAAGTTACTTGACAATATTGTTAAAAAACGTAAATATCGTCGAGAAGCCTTTTATCGATTTCCAAAATTCCAAAATTAGAGAAAGTTGCACGATACCGATTCGAAAAGGCGGTCCGAGCCATATTGCCGTCATTTGTGGTGCCTGAAGTAGGACGCACCACATCCACCAATAAGCCCATCTTTTCTGGGATTTCAGCTTGGACTTTTTTTTCGCTCCTCCACTAAGTGGCCATCTTCCGAATTTTTAGCAATTCGCCAGGGGGCATCTACTACAAGTTTCAATAGAAGCTTATCTTGGGCTAGATAATTGGTATGAGCGTAAACAAATAAAAAGATTTTTTAAATATTGACCTGAAGTGACAACCCTAGTTACAAAAAATCCGGATATAATTTATATTACTTGTAACTTCTGAATAACGCGGTGTTAGATAGTGAATTTAATACTGCTCATAATAGCTTGTTTAAGCTTTCGTTTGATATATGAATCTCTTTCTAATACAGCGTTGCAATGGCACAAAAAAAATAAAACCGAAAATTAAAAATAAATTTGTATTTCTTGATAGGATCACAGTAACTCTACAAAAACTTGTCTAAAGGTGTAGTTTTATATGTATATTTGATTGAGATAATCAAAATTGAAATAACATGTTAAGTTATTTTTTAATTATTTTTTTTGTGTATTGTCGGACTCAGTTATAAGCTAACTTTGAATTTTTTTTCCACAAAAACTACAAGCCATATCGTTTTCGGAGTTTTACTCTGATGTGTGTAATGGTAATAACTATTGTATTCCTCAACAAAACTAAGGTGAGACAAAACGAGGGTCTTTAACACACTGTGTGTCGCAGTCACCCTTGTACTAGCCGTGCAGCACAACCGGGATATTGACACCCACGATGTCTATAACCGCTTCAGATGCGTACTGTACCTACCTTGTCCTTAGCCCTTGTGTCCGGCGCGGAGGAGTGTCGGCTGCGCTCCTGCTGCAGTGCGATGTGCAGCTCGGCCAGCTCGCCCGTCAGCTCCGACTGCGCCAGCCGCAGCCGCTCCACCTCCACCAGGACCTCCGCCTTGTCCTTCACTGCAGGATACACATCATCATCACAATCACATCGTCACACCAATAGGATTGCATGAATAAATGGGTATCTAAACTCGGTCATGAAATTTAAGATCAAAAGTGTAAACAAACTGTCCCTGTAAAAAATAAACCCAATGTGTGGACTATTTAAATATTATTTGCATACCCTCGCTCTGGGTCATTGCTGCAGAGGCTGTCCATTGCTATCCAGCGTGGCAACGCTGCTAGTGTTATGGACACCTTTGCATCAGGAGTGGCCAGGAGTGGAACAATTAAAGTTTAGACGAAGTGCTTTTTGTTACGGATGTTTAGTTTATAGTTTGTTTAGTTTTATAGTTAGACATTGTGTATTGTGTACAATAATAATAATAATAAAAAAATTGAATGTGATAATTTTTATAAATATTTCAATTATTTTAAATACCCACCCCTTGAGTTTATTTTTTATAGTGGCATTTTGTTTACACTTGATCTTGGATTATATCTCCGAATATAGAAGTACATCACATCCACGCAAAATAGGCACAAGTTCGTGTGACTGCGGAAACAGCCCGGATACAGACAGGTACATACATAGATAGATATCTATCTATCTAGACACCATCATCACGACCCATGACACTCCACTGCTGGAGTTCGGGCCGCTCCGATGAAAGGGAGGTAATTGTCGTGATCTCCACGCTTGGCAGGCGGGTTGGAAATCGCAGTGTTATAAATGTAACAATGGAATGCTGCTGCCCATTTTCCAGCCAACGGAGACTCTAGATCTTTCGCCTCGAAAACATTAGTCACTTTGTACGACACCCGCGTGTAAGGTGTTGATGCTATTCTACTCTGCCGGACACCACACGGACGGAATACATATAGACATCATCATGCCGGAAGACGTCCACTGTTGGGCAAAGGCTTCCCCCAGAGATCTCCACAAAGATTTTGTGCCTTCCGCATCCAGCTGGTACCTGCTATCTTTACCAAGTGGTCGGTCCACCTTGTGGGAGGCCCACCCCACGCTGCGTCTTCCGGTACGTGGTGGCCACTCGAGAACTTTACACAGACATAAACAAATTATTCTTTATTTGGCAATTACTATCATTTAAAAACAAATACAGTGCTTAGAAACACATGCTAGCCATACACGTTTATGCCTATCGTCCAAGTTGGATCAAGTAGAACTGACCATCTGTTGGCGTGGATTGACATGATAGTTTTACTTGATGACACAATCGAAATTGAATTCCTTTGGCTTGATCATGCCGATTGCACTGTGTATGGCGGCTATCCAAATGGCAGCGACGTTCAGTTGAAGCATTTTATAAGTACGTATCTGTAGATCTGTATTATAGAAGTGTAAAAAGCCGTGTATGCACATTTGAAGATACCTCAGAAAAAAACCGAGATGTATGCAGACAAAAAAAAATCTAATTTTTATTTTTTTATCTATACAGCTTATAGCCGTTATCCGTCACTGGTGACGCCATAGCTTCAACTGAACGTCGCTGCAGATTGGACTACCGATTGGACGATAGGCATGAAGATGTATGGCCAGCAGACCGAAGTTATGTGCCATGTGCCAGTCTCAGTAATACGTGGGCAATAGGCGCTTAAACCTGCCTGTATCAGGAAAGAGATAGCGTGGGAGAGAGACATCGCTAATATTAATGCAAGAGCCATCGGCCATCGACGTGAGGATGCCGATATCCGGGCGTAGAAGAAGAGAAAAAGTAGGCAAGCGGACCCATACGGTATTATACGCTATGATTATGACAATTCATGCATTCATTAATCAACAGCCTTAACAGTACACTACTGGACTTGAGTCTCCAAAAAAAGACGCATAGTAAAAATACACAATGCAAGCAAAACATAACCCACGTAAAGGGTGCAAGCTCAACATAAAATCATAGAGGGCGCCAGAATAGCGTCTTACGAATTATGGAAATGATACTGATCGGTACAAAACAACTCACTCTCCCCCTGGCCTAGTATGTTGCACAACTTCTTATTCCTCGACTTGACCGTAAGCAGCTCCTGTTTCAGACTGGTCACCTCCTCCCTGAGACTCGCTATCTCCTGTTCCTTCCTCTCCAGTGCATCAGCAAACTGCACCCTGGTGATGACCCCGTCTGGCACCGCTAGTCGATGCCGCACGCGGTCGTTGATTTTGTCCTTCAACAACTCGGTCTTAGTTTCATCCTTGACCCTCTCAAAGAACTCTGTGTCGTCCTTCTGTGGTGACCTATGGGCGTCGACAGGTTTCTCTTCCTCATGGTTGTCTGTGAAAGTAGTTTTTAGTTTACCAGACTAGGCTCTTTTACAATTTATCCGTCTATGATTTAATTAAAACTCGTATAGTTCAATTGACGACCTGAGTGGAGACCGATTTTTGTTAAATTGAAATGATGAATTTTAGTTTCTGTTGTATTTCGACACAAGTCTGGGTGTACTATACAGGGTGTTTCATAATACATGTATAAAGCCGTGAACTGGATGGAGTGCTAAACGTATTAAAACGATAGGTACAATTATTTTTTTCGTGCTTGGAATAGTTACCGAGAAAATGACTATCGAACTTTTTCTTTTTCAATGTCGATAATCACATTTTGAAAACGAAAGACCGCATCTCTAGAAATCAGTTGTAATAGATCACTCAAGTTCATAATCAGGTCAATCAACTGAATAATACAATTTTACCAGTTACAGATAGGATATAGGTTTTGTCCCTCTAAGTCTTTTCTACCTACCGTTTCATATGAGTTTTAAAATTCAGTCTAAAGATCACTGCGATCAATACCTCAAGTGGCTGGTTAATAACATTATTATTACAAGCAGCTCGTGAGCAGTCCGGCACAAAAACAAGACATTTCGATGTTTGTTTCTACTTTAATTTATTTGTTTTTTTTTTGCCTTCAACACAATGTTGCACCTAGGTACATAGTCTTCAAACTAATTGCGAAAACACAATAAACATTAATAGGCAAAAAAGTTACAGCTTGATTTCGCGTCTGCGCCATATCTTCTATTGTACTAGGCAGTCATGACTGAAGCAGGTGGACCTTGTACGGGATACTGATATCACAGGGTGTCCATAAAGTACATTTACTAGATTTTAATATTTTTGGGAAGTGTTGTTACACTTTATTGACTATTTTTTCACTCAGCCTACATTCTGTTGAATGCATGTGGTGAGCCTTGGCACAACTTTATGCACTTCTCGTTAAACTTTTCCGCCAGCTCCGAAATAAGGAAAGACGTCATTTTAGTACCTATCTAATAGTAATTATTAAATTCTACTCATGTATGAATTCAAGAAGGTGAATATTAAATTTGAAAAGCTGAAAAAATACCTAGCAACACTATTTACGTACTAGGTACGGTCAAGAGACCCGGTTTTACCATTTGGTCAATTTACTAGTCACAGACGCTACGATTTGCCTTGAGCCGACCAACCATCAGTTGCAGTCGATACTAATCCTTACGAAGTACAAAATAAAGCAGCTTTTGGGTTAATACGGATGCGCGGGAATGCCGTCCTTGGTCGGACGTCCGACCACGTATTCCGCACTCAAATGCGACTATTTTATCCTGCGTAAGGATTAGTATCAACTGCAACTAACGGTTGGTTGGCTCCAGAAAAAGGGGAACGTCTGTTACTAGTTTTTAGTGTCAACAACGCTTAAGAAACAAATATGTACCTAGTGGCCTAGTGGCAGTACAATTACTTGTTTTATGCTACGCAGTGATAGTCCACCTGAAGGCAAGCGGTAACCGTCGCCCATTATATCTACGATTTAAGCATTTAGGTTGCAGGCAACAAAAATGCAGAACAGCAGATGCGTTGTCACTGTGAGGACTAAGATGAAATGCGTCATGCCTGTATTTGCACTGGCTTATTTTATGGACACCCCACGTACTAGGCGCCATATTAAGGAGGTCTAAATTATCCGTTTTGTATTTTTTGGTTTGAGGGTTCTGTACAAAAAAATATTGTAATCAATTATGATTTTAATTCAAAAGGTTCACTCATAGTTTTTACGAAAGTGCACCACCACCTAACTAATAGCAAAGTAGTCTTATTCAAATTACTGTAGCATATTAATGTAGCAAACTCTAATTAATGTAACATCTTTGTCTTTTTACGAGTTTGCTTTCTCATGTCATGTCTGTCAGTCATGTTTCAGTGTCGCGTAGGTAATCGTACCTATCGTTTTCACGATCATATCTCATCAACTAAAATTAACTAAATTATTCTTAGTTGATGGAGCTATACCTGTAAATATCCCATGCTTCACCCAATTGGAGAACCTAGGTCACCTAGGTGGAGCACGGACCCAAACACAATTTTAGAAATTACTGTCTAGGTTACTGTCATTGTACCAAACTACCCGATAAAATAGTGATAAGCAAATGTAGGCCATCACCGTCATCATAAGGATTATTATTAAGCCCACAGTTGGACTCACTTTATCAAATAAAAAAAAAATTAACATTATGGTGCAACTACCAGGAGAACATAAAACGAGAGAACATAAAAGGCGAAATAAGTAAGACCCCTAAAACACGGATCCCTAAGTAGGAATCCTTTTGCACGTGCCATCAAGGTCAAGGCCGACGCCGGAGCTGTGGCGGCGCCTTTGACATCAAAATAGACACAGAAAACTAAAAAATCTAAAAATAGAATACTTTGGCGGGCCGTTCTTTATTTTGTTGTTTGACCCACGGTTTTCATTCAGTTTTTAGCTTTTCGCGTGACCGAAATGATTGCAATGCAAGCTAGCAAGGCAACCAGAGCCTGCGTAGTGTTGTGTATTTGTGTGTGTGTACCTACCTACGCTATGATACGAGTGCAAGCTTACTTGATAGTTAATACCTATCAGTCATCCGAGCCACAAGAAAGCAAAAAAGTATGGCACCTAACGCTGTTTGTTTTCATAAAATAACTTTAAAAAGGTACGTACCTACATGCTTTAAAGGTCTAAGTTCTAGCTAGAATTTAAGAGATGCTACCTAGCTAGTAACTAATCGTGACGTTAGGAGGTTCTTTTCCGACGGTTAGGTAGAAAAGACAACGCTTTTATCTGTTCATGAAAACATGTAGGTATTTAGTAAAACCTGACTGTAATCTGTTTCAACAAAACTAAGTGGTTCCTTACGCTACGTAGGTCCCTAGATGAGTGAACCATTTTAGTAGGACATAGTACCTACTTATCTATGTAGAACGATTTTATCAATTGAACGAATTCTGTTTTAGTTATGTTAAGTATGTTTTTCAAGAACGTTGGTGGCTGGGCGGTTGAGTATCCGACTTGTAAGCGAGAGAGGTGCCGGGTTCGAATCCCGCAGTGGCAATGTACCAATGACTCTTTTCTGAGTTATGTACATTAGTTGAATTCTAACCGATGCTCTTATGGTGAGGGAAACATCATGATGAAATCTGCAAAATTTTTTTTTATGTAGTATGTAAGTAATTTTTACTTACGTAGGTACCTACCTACCTACCTATGTTATGCTGAGGTGGTTTGTCTTGTTAGGTAAGTACCTAGTAAAAAATAATTTTGTGCACGGGCTTCGTGCACAAAATTATTTTCCGTGCCCGTGATCCGCCTTGACTATGCTCCATGATCTAGGATTTAGCAGATTAGGTAATTAATTGCAGTGGAGCGACTGCCATCTGACATTCCTGGCTCCTAACCCTGCTACCAAGGGAACCTGACCAGATTGGATCATGGTTACTTACACATTCAGTCGTCTGAACTGAATGTGTAAGTTTCATCACGATGATTTCCCTCACCGTAAAAGCATCGGTTAGTATTCAGCTAATGTGCATAACTTAGAAAAGAGTTATTGGTACATGGCGGCAGTGGGATTCGAACCCGGTACCTCTCGCGTACGAGTCGGATACCGCAACCTTAGGCCACCGACGCTCTGACTATTTAAGCATACCTACCTATCGAAAATAATTAGTGTAGGCAAGTTCCTAGTTAATTTGGTAGAGCCTATTCATGTAGATAAGTAGGTAACATTTAGTTCGACGCCTGGTAGTAAGATGTAGGAGGTTGGTTTGTTTTGATATGAATGGCACGAGGTTATTACTCGTCCTTATGGTGTGTACACACTCAACGTACGCCGACGAAGGGCTGTCGGCCGTATTATTTGGACTTCTAACGTCTAATACTTGCATTTCGTGGTCAAGCAAACGATCTTTGGAAGTTTTGGGAACCGATTCGGGCTCGTATTTGCACGTTTGTTTGTTGGCCTTCGGTATCCGCCCAAACTGCGATTGGATGATTACTTCTAGCCGTTTGATGTTACCGCCACGCTGCACTGTGGATTGCCGGCCGGCACACGCCAACGGACAATCGTTGGCCGAAACGGGTGCGCGTCACACATCGCCCGGTGTGTACGCAGCATTAGGCTCCTGGTAGTAGGCTTGAGGAGGTTGCTTTGTTTCGATAGGGGTCGCACGAGGTTGTTAACCTGTTTTTTATATGATCATCAACTTGAAATAGAGCTGCGCTTCAACGTAGTCGATATGGTTATTTATCTTTAAAAATTAATATTTTTTATTAAAATTAAAATTCAATGTCCGGATAAAATGAAGTCGCCAGTGCACTCTTTGAAAGCTCTACTTTAACACCCTTTCGGCTTTATACATGTATTATGAAACACCCTGTATATTTTAAGTGTGTATTTAAGTGTTTAAGTAGTATATCAGTTATCTAGCAAGCATAGCACAAGCTTTGCTTAGTTTGGGGCTAGAGGGCGCTATGTGAATTTGTCCAGGATTTATTTATTATAATCATCATGGTGCACATATTCCAATTTGAATTTGTAGTTTTATAGGATTGAATATGATACCACTGTTACAGTCACAAGCTACGGCTAGCTTCCCTTTGCTGTTCTACCATTAAAAAACCAGATATCACGAGTATCAAAGGCCCATAGACCAGTGATATCATCCGGCGCGATTAGCATCAGTGATCCGAAACAGTTACATTATTTTGTTGTATATTAATTCGATTTTGCTGTATTAGAAGGACAAAAGCCCGGGATTTAACGCCAGGATGATTTTTTGAAGATGAGTTTTAAATAAACTTACTTTTTACATCTTCACCAGACACCATGTCATTAAACTGGTCGAGACTCATGACATTCTTCTTTTTCTGCTTTTTACCGGACTTTACTTGTTCATCTTGCTTCAGTTTTTTCTCTACGTCAGCGTCCTTCTTCAATTGCTTGTAAACATCTTTTTTCTCTTCATAGTCGAGTTTAGATAAAAGAATAGCCTAAAATATTAACAAACTGTTTTAGTTAGATAATAGATGAATCTAAAGAGTGTCACTATCTTTAGTCTTCGTCAGAATCTTAAGCTCGAAAATAATTCATAGGGATTTTTATTAGGAAGCTATCACAATGAGGAGTTTTCCAGTAGGTATTGATAGTTGGTTTCAAAAAGCATCAATAGATGGCGCTCCTACAATTTTGGTAATCTTTTTATAATCTGTATGATCGTGGCAGTTTCATGCAGTCAACTAATACTAAACTTAAAAATAAAATGTTTATTAATATAAACATAACTGTTAAAGGTTGAACGAAGTGTAAAAAGAAACATTTATAGAAGTTGGCACTATGTTCGATTATTATTACATCCTCTAAAATGGTTGAAAACTATTGACAAATACAATATTATCCAATACAACGTACCCAGTGTTTATATCCTGTTTGCTAAGAACCTATTTCAAGCAATTATCAATTACCAAAATTGTCGGAGCGCCATCTAGTGAATGGTTAGGAATGCTTTAGATACCTATTGGAAAACTGCTCATTGTGAGGCACTGAAATGGTTGCTTACCTGATGGAGTTCAGTCTCATAGTTGCCATCAACCAGTTCCTCGTCCTTCTGCTTCCATTGCTCCCACTGCTGAGCATTAGCAGGCACCGGTTTTCCTTTTTTCTTCTTACCAGCAGTCTAGCAAAAATTATTCCTATTTTAAGATTTTACAGAATTAATTTATGATATAGATTATGATACACCTTCAGAATGTATATGGGCCACATCCCATAAACCTGTAGTTGGAAGTAAACACAATAGTGATGTAGTGGAGCAGTTTGGGAGGGGATGTCGTACATAACAGTACTATAAAGCACAGCACATCCAAGGAATATTGCACTGATGGCAGGTGGATTATTTTTTCTGTTTATGTGTCATTAATCCATTAAACTCACTTCGTTTAAATAAAAATTTATTTTACAGGATTTGGACTATTATCGAACACCCCCTCGACAATAAATAAACAAACATACCACCATCGGTACATTCAATTTGAATTTACCGAGACATCTGTGCGACGCGCGCAATTTATTCGCGACTTGCGTTTGGCGATTGCGACCGGCGCTATCGAATTCTTTTCAAGCGTCCACCCCGTGCACCCCGATGCCACGCTCGGTTTACGCCGCTAGTTGGCGCTTTGAAAGGCGCACATACTTTTATGTGTTTGTTCTCGCAAGGTTCTCATTAAAATTGTGATTGTGTTGGATTGTTCATATTATGTTTAGGGATGGTGTAATCGACGCTATAATGTGAAAAATTTACCGGAAAATATTCAAGCAGCAGGATCAATCAACATGAATATTTACAAAAAAAAATACATTTGATTAGATACTGTACTTTCAAGTCTTATTATATTATAGATTAGATAGTGTACGTTGCCTGCCCCAGGGCCAAAGAAGAGTTTCACGTTCAACTAAACCCCACCCTATAACTAATAATAATGTTGGAATTAATCTTCTTCAATAAAAATAAAATTATTAAATAATGTTAAATATAACATAATTATTTAATTGGTATGCTAACATCCTTAATATTTTGCTGAATCAGTTGAACCATCCATCCAAAGAACAAAATAGCAAATACTAATCTAATTGTTTACAAACTTCTCTAAATATACCCATACCCATACCCCACTAGTAACACCAAAACAGAACTTTCTGTTACTGATACTTACAACTATTAGCTAAATAAAAATATTACTAACAATACTAACACAAAAATACGTATATATATTATATATCATTTATGTATGTATAAGTAAACATTTAGGTAGATACTCTGAATATTTATATTGGTTTGCATATATTTATTATATATTATTCCCTAGCATACGAGACATTGCAAACATTATATTATGTACAGTAGTGCGAGGGGGGGCCTGGTGACCTGAAATACAGGCTTCTTGCCTAGCTTAGGCATCACTCTCCCATAAGTGTTTAAATGAAATGTAAATTGTGATCTGTAAATTAATGGGAGAAAATAAACGTTTTATTTATTTATTATTTATAGCTCCTCTAAATACAAAATTATTAGGTATACTCCCAAGAAAAACTAATATTTCTAAAATAAAATAATACCATCAGTTTCAAGAACAAAACAAAACATTACATATAAAACGTTAATTTAAGAAATAAAAAAATTAATAGGTAAATAATAATATATATTATTTGCAATTTTTATTTGGAATATCTTACGTATGAATGATTTTACCTGAGGCTTGTTGTTAACTTTATTATTCTTCTTTGGTGGCTCGGGTTTTTTTGCGGAGGTGGGCTTAGATTTCTTAGCTTTCTGTCCCTCGCTGGATGACGGGTAATTATCGTCCTCGATCTTCAAACCGGCGAAGCGCGACTGAACCACCAGAGCAGCCATGATCGCGGAACAAAGCTAGAAAGTCTAAAACAACGTTGGGCATTCTGAATAATTTTAGCAGTAGTTATTTGAACAGAAAATATATATATACTCAATTAAGGCAAAGCGTAAACGATAAACATTGTAAAAAGTTTATGTGAAATTGTGCGTTTAGAACTATCTCGTGAGATATTATGAAGATATGTACTTGTTTGTAAACGAGTTTATTGCAAAAATAAAACATTAATTACCGATTGGAATGAAATTCAAATGGAATTGCTGGAATTACTGTTCCGGCAGTCGGTAAAGTACGTAAGCCACAGCCACAAAACAAAGACAGACTTTTAGTAAAAAAATTGACGTTTGTCTAGTTTTTTGACAAATCACAAGCCGCACTAGACTTATAAATCTCAGAAAATCTAAGGAGACAGCTCAAAATGCCAAACTCATTCATCCAACAAAATCCTACCGTCAATAGAGGCCTATAATACTAGGAACGTTCTTCGTATGAAATAACAGGTTAATTGGTCTATAAACATTGAAAAAAAGGCGGGAAAAGCAGACGGACAGCTGTGTAGTAATCCTGTGCAGCTGTGCAAGCCTGTGGTGCAGTAAAAAGTAAACAGTTTATTGAATTAGCCAGTGTTTATCCCGCTACTTATTGTTTAATTTATAAAGTAAAGCGTGAGGTAAATTTTTTCAGAAGTCATTATGAAATTACAGTGCCAAATTGATCTAGTAAATAGACTGCACAGTGGCATGAATATAAGAACTAGCGG
The DNA here is from genome assembly GCA_905147135.1 of Blastobasis lacticolella. Classification (NCBI taxonomy): domain Eukaryota; kingdom Metazoa; phylum Arthropoda; class Insecta; order Lepidoptera; family Blastobasidae; genus Blastobasis; species Blastobasis lacticolella. The sequence continues at coordinate 13,207,420 of LR990053.1, read as the reverse complement.
AAAATATTTAAAATCAACTTTAGCCCTTGGAAAAGAACCAAAAAATGAATGTGACTATTTCATTTTGTATTTTTCCTCGGTAAATAAAACGGGGACTAAATATAAAGTTAAATGTATTAAACAAGTCTTTGTCAAGTGCTTAGATCAAGGTAAAGCTACTATTAGGTTTGAAGAACCTCCACACGACTTGTGCATCAAATGTGAGACTATTCAGTTGAAATGTTTCATGAAATTACTAAAGCAATGCATTACAGGCGAAGCTAAAGATTTAAAACTGTCTAGTTTGGCCAACATTAGTGTTACAGCAAAGGACAATGCTCCCACAAAGCTTATTATCCGTGATAGAAGTGAATTCCCTTCTAAAGGCTTCCCAAGAACATTAGAAAGTCTACATATATCGGGTCTTCAGTTGTGTAACTTTAGAAGAGATATTTTATTATTAAGACACCTAAGCATATTGGATCTTAGCAATAACGAAATTGAGAAACTACCACCTGAATTTGGTAAGATTATTTTAATACAATACAAATTAAATACTATATTATTTTTTATGTTTTTTTAACAAATAGACTAGCCAGACATTTGACTGCCATCCCACCTGGTAATATACGATGCGGCTGAAAATGGAGCATGCCTGTCTTGGAACAGCCTATTCACTATAGCCTTGATCCAGATTATAATGATCAGGAATGAAACATTCGCATGTATGCATTATAAAGGTAGAACCAAAGCGGCTTGTATAGATAGCTGGAGGACAATGCCATAAGGATGAAGAGCCCACCCGAATCTAGTATCATATGCTTTGATAATGAAAGTAATTGAAAATTTTATTTTCCAGGAAGAATGCCACACTTATCAGAATTATACATGGCTAATAATCAACTTGGTAACAAGAATTTAATAGATTGGAGATGGCTATTGGGGCCTCAGGTGAATATTTTTCTTTCCTGTAAATGTGTCATTGTTGGACTTGTCTTTTCTCATTCACTACATGAAATCTCATAAATCTTGATTATTGATTGGTTGGTCAATCTACAGTCTACATTGTATAACGTTAAACTTTACAGTTATCAAACACCCTCAAGCTTCTGGATGTAAGTGGAAATAAATTGAGCTATTTGCCAAAAGGAATTTGGAAGCTGCAGAGGTTAGTGACATTGAAACTGGACAACAATATGTTACAAAAACTTCCCGCTACACTAGGAAGGATCAGCACTTTGAGGTGAAACAAAAATGCACTATAATAATAGGTTAATATCCGTAGCCGTATTCACAATGGCTCGGAAATCGGATTCGGATACGAAATCGACAAAGGACACCGCAAAAGTTCTTAAGAAAAAGTGGTTTCAGTTCATTTTGATGAAATTTTCATATGTTATAGAGAGTAGAGTTTCTGTGGAATCTATCGGGATTCTGAATAACCGTTTTCGAATCGTTCGACACGGATTCGCCGCTCACGAATTTCGTGTCGAATCGTTCGGAAACGGTTTCGAATCATTGTGAATACATCTACAGAAATGGTAGCAATCAGCTGAAAATGGTAGCTACTAGTGGTCTCACATGGTTTTCATCCACATTCCGAACTGCTAACATTTACGCTGTTGTTTTGAATGTAGTTTTATATATGTTATGTAGTTTTTGAAATTGGTTCAGTGGTGTCAAAGATTACTCCCAACATAACTTCTTTCAGATACCTTACAATGTCCCGAAACACTCTGACAAACCTACCATGCAGCTTGCTACAATGCCGTTTGGAGCATTTGGATATATCCTCCAACAAAATAAATCAAAGTTGCACACAAAAGGAAATTGAGAGGCATAGTTTGTGGAATCTGTATGTTGGAAGTTTAGTACACATGGCCTCAAAAATTGTTTTGAAACATAAACTCTACTATGCATCTAACATAATACCTTGGACTTTGGTATCACTATTAGATGATGCAAATATGTGTATATGTGGAGCACCTGTACTTCATGATAATGTGTACATAGAAAAATCATTTGATCTCAAGGATTATTTCCGAACTGTTGTATTTGATAATAGCTGGTCTAGGGGTGTTGTTTTTGAATGCTATTTCTGTTCCCCAAAATGTTTTAATAGTAAATGAGATTGTAATTGTAATTATTTTTGTTTTACTATAAATTAATTGGAATTGAAAACTGATTTATATCATTGTATATCTAAGTGCAGATAAGTATTATTTACTGCTTAACAATATAATATGAGTAATCATCATCGTCCTAGCGCTTATCCCGACCTCTGCCAGTCGGTGCAGTCCGCTTTCCTACTCATACTTCGGCATCCTCGCGTCGTAAGCCGTTGGCTCTCGCATCCGACTCAACGATGTTGCATTGATCACCTAAGACGAAAACGTTGATAAAGAGTACCTACATGAAAGACTGGAACAAGGATTTTGAAACCTCTATCTCAATCTATAGAACAACTCTCCTTCCACTCCACCAACACCAAACCATGCACCTAATAATACCCACGTCTTTTTTTTACTATTTGACCAGCCAGGCATTTGACCGTCACCACACCTGGTGGTAAGTGACGATGGGGCCGATGATGGAGCATGCCTGTCTAGGAACTGCCTATTCACTCTAGCCTTGAAGGCATCCAGATTATATTGATCAGGGAACACACTCGCAGGCAACGCATTCCTCTCCTTAGCCGTACGCATTATAAAAGTCGAGCCAAAGCGGCTCGTGCGGATAGCTGGAAGATCCACGACATAAGCATGTCTCGTCTCGATATACCTGCGGTGCGAATGCTCAGTAACGCTGTTCGTCGCATCCGTTTTAGTTTGTTTTCTATGTTCACCTTGATGATTGTTTTATATATATAAGATCTGAACAAAGGGGCACTCAGGTGAATTAATTAATATACAGATGGCCATCTCGAAGTTAATGTCCCGGCTATGTTCTCGCGACGTGGACTTGGGAACCGCCTTGATCATGACCAGACCAGTATTTAGCAGTTCAGGTAATTACAAGACTTCGGTAACCATGTTAATAGGGGAATGTGACTAGCACAGACCACTATACTCTCTACCGAGAGGTGACAGACCCTTTCGTCTCCCTTTGGGGGTAACAACAATCTCGTCATTTTCAGCGTCTTCACGACAGGCCTAGGCTCTTCACCGCCGAAAAGTCCTTTTTATCATCATGCTCCCCAGCATAGCAGACCAATTATCGATTTTCAAATTTTGCTTTCAAACTGAACCAACGTTTCGTGATACACACGTAGAGTAGACCCTAGTGATGAATTCCGTTCTTAACTTCGACGCCTATATTTGGTCCAAGGCACAAACAGTGGGCATCTTAAACAGTTAGGCTAGTGGTCGTCACACTTTTCTGATAAAGGGCCACATAGGGCAATGTGAGGTATCACTGTGGGTCGCACATTGATACCTCACATTGCTTTCAAAACGCGATTTGGTTTAATATTTTAAAGTTGAGCAAGCGCAGCCGATCTCTAAATTTTTCGATTTTTGGATTAACAAACTAATGAATGGGCCAGCACAGCGAGCTCGGAATTTTTGGTATTTTGGCTGTTAGTATCTGGATGCTTTGTCGATTTGATTATTATATCGATAAGTTTTATATGCGGCGATTTGTACCATTAACTTATTTTACCAATAAATTTTTTCTCGATAGCTGATTTTTACGATGGGTTTTGAGCCAAATTCGCAAAATTTTCAAATTTTTTTATTTTTTGGTAGCTTATTGCCGGCGAAATAAGATCGTACAATTCCTGCGCACACGCCCTGAAAATACCGATAATCGCGCGACCATACGCCGATGTTCAAGGCAGCTTACGTTGGACAATACCCTCCAATAATGTAAAGGAGGCTTGAGCCCAGCGATTGTGTTACGGGTTATTAGTGGTGTTGTTAGTAGTAGTTTGGTATTATATATTATATGCTAGAACACTGTAAAATTTGTACTAAATCCATTTGGATGAAGAAGTAACAAACATGGATTGGATGCACATACAAACTTCCATATTTAAATATAATACTAGTTGTACGTAGTATTTTTTTTCTTTGTGATATCTACGAGTGTGATATTCTTTATCAGGACTGGAGTAATAAAATCACATAGGTACTTAACTAATTATTTATAAAGAACTGTACTTATTACTCTTTTCATAAAAATCTGTACATTTAATTAAAAAAACAAACAAATAAATAAATTGAAGGTACACTTAGTGTAAACTTTCAAGCTTCCATTTTAAATCATGTATCACTGGTGCTATTCTCATGTGAGGAGCTGTAACAAGAAACAATAAATAATTTTTAGAACATATTCAACCAGCAGTAAGTAGCTCAAGGGCTAAGCCCATTTAATTATAATTATTGCGTAATGTTGTAACAAACTATACGCGGTAAAAAATCCGTAAAAAATATATTTAAAACGTGTTTTAATTATTAACAACGAATGAAAGAGATAATTGATTTCTAGACAAATTGAACATCCGGACTTTTCTCAGGCTGCCCAAATACAAGCTGATAAACTAACAACGTTGGAATCCACAACAAGTTCTGAAGTAAAAGCAGGAAACACTCACCCAGTGACGCGATGCCCTGAGGCAGAGCAGTGCCCTCTGGCGCGCTCTCAGCGGCCAGGCTCGCGTTAGTCGCCTCCAATACCAGCTCATGCGTCCAAATTTCCTTCAGACTCTCTTTCATCACTCTCAACAACTTCTCTAGACTTGTCTGAAAGAAACGTAGTTCAGTCAACAACAATAAGCGAAGTAGTTTGCTCGAACAATTATTATTATAATTATTTGTACCTAATATTGATAAAGATATTTTTAAACCCCGACGTCTGCCGTATTACATTAAAAAAATACCAGTTTTTTTAATGTAATACGGCAGACATGAGGGCCACCTGATGGAAAGTGGCCATCGCCACCTATGGACATCAGCAACAGAAAGGCGTGTGTATCTGTGACTTAGTGTGTCTGTATGTGCGGCATTGTAGCTCCCGAACGGATGGACCGATTTTGATCGGTTTGAATGCGGTTGTCTCTATTTGAAAGCCAGTTTAATTGAGATGGTTCTTAGCTTTGTTTAATTAAAATAAATTATGTACTTTACAAAATATTTGACTTTAAATGAACTTGGCCCGGGGTTATCTGACTTTTTCTGTCGCTTTGGTTATTTATAAGTCAAAACATACCTGTAACTGGAACGCCTCTTTATCTTTGCCAAAGAATCCAAGCACGATACAAACTTCCTTCACTAAAGGCCGAAGTTCAAACGAGCTGGTGACCAGAGTGTGGAGCGCCATAACCAAAGCCACGTCCTCGTATTGGGAACCCTCCTTCAGCGACGCCACTTTGCGCTCGTGCTTTCGGCGATTCTTACTTGACCGGTGGGAGCGGCTGGAAATAGACATAAACGTATATTTATTTGGTCCAATTTGCTACATTCAAAAAACTTAAAACTAACAGAATAAGTACATAATTAGGAAGCAGGGCGATGAGTCACCGGACCAGCCTCAGTTTAATGCTATGAATGGTAGCAGCCAAACAGCAATTCAAACTGATTATTACTCAGTAGATAATCCCTACCTAGCCCTAGTTAATATTATAATTGCGAAAGTCATACATACATATTTACCGTCAGCATTTTTTCCCGTAGGGGTAATGCGCTATTACACCTGGCTCAATTCAGTCGACTAAATTTAGAAGAAAAATGCGCAAATCAAAATAAAATGTATTGCTCATAAAATAAGGTCCATTTTTGTATCACGCCTTTTGAAAAGCGGAGCGACGCGAAATTTAATATAAGTAATACAAAAATGAATGATAAATGTATGATCGTTCAACTTCGTGAGGAGCACATTTGCGCGGCGGCGGACTCCTTTCATCATGACTCTTTTCACTCAAGTAGCAGTTGCCGTTGTAATGTGCACTCTCGCGTATTATTACTAAGCGGATGAATCACTCGAAAGAAAGTTAAATAAAATTGAAATTAAAAAGAAATGGCAAACTGAAGTGAAGTCAGTTTATAGAGGCATTTCGGGCAACTTGGAGTCCTTTGACTCTGGCGCAAAAACCGACAACAAGCGGAAGTTGTCCGGGCCGAAGTAAAGTTGGACGAAGCAAGACGAAGTGCCTCTTCACACTCTCGGATTCGCCTAACCTCGGTCAACCTCGCAAGTACTGTAGAGCTAGCATAACAGATAGAAATTTCTAACCAATACGGATGTTTTACCTTGAACCTCTAGATGACGAAGCCAGAGTGCTGCCTGCGTCAGAATACAAATCACAGTCTCGATTGTCAAATGTTGGATCATAGTTTTCTATTGGATTCTTTTTCTTAATCTCTCGCACCAAGCATAAGCGCTCGCGATGTCTTGAGAAAGTTGTGAAGTTTGTATTTACAAGGTCTAGTAAGTTTACGTGTTCTTGTATTATCGCTGACAATAATCGACCATCTGAAATATAATTTTACTGATAGAAAGTAGGCAGATTATTAGAAGTAAGGGAGCACAAGGGTTGCGGGCGGACTAGGGAGTGAAAGATACACAAGTTACACAAGAAAAGGTCCACCCCTATTTATGTGGTATATTCGCCTATGTCGCTATATGTCCGCCTAGAACGGGAGAGGGTTGAATAGGTATTGATTGCATTTGAAATTAACGGGAAAACGTAAAAAGTGGTCCACGTGGGCGAAGTCGCGGGTAAAGGCTAATTAAAGTATGAACATGTATTTGATTGAAATATCACTTGCCAATTAATTACCTTTATAATCATGTCTTCCATACTGTGTACAAAGTCTTATTGCAGTTTTATATTGCCCATTATTTACAGCATATTCAATAATTACATCTTTCTGTTCATAGAAGTTTTCCAAAATGGTCATTGCTTCTTTGTGTCTCTTCTCTTCACTCAGTGAATGGACCAAATCTCTGAAAAGTATCAAATTAAGTATCATGTGTACTTCCTCAATATTCCTCATTGTAAATAAAATGTCTCTATAAACGATCTTTCTATGCTTACCTACATAACTCCTGAAAATGTTCTTTGCTCCAAGTTTGAGCTAGATTTATTGCAAGTTCCCATTCCATAGCTTCCTTATAACATTCAATAGCCTTATCACAATTGCCACCTCTCTCATAAATAATTCCAGCTTCTGTAAATTGTTTCTTTAACTTCAAATGCAAACCAAAGTCTTCAGAGATCTGCTTGAAAATTTCATCCTTTGGATTAAATAATGCCAAAGCTTCAGTGTACAGACTATGGTACTTTACAAAAGTTTTTAATTCTTCATATTTTTCTGGGCCACATCTTACAAGGTATTTTATAGCTTCATCAAACCTTTTCAAGTGTTTGTTGATAGAAAACCTTTTATAGTTTTCATCCATTTCATTCAGCTCATTAAGCATTGGTAGGAATTCTTTAGGATCTTTTTGAGATTTGTTAGCTACTAATAGAACTAAATTGAAATCATACATTCCTAGGGCAACATCAAAAAGATTATTTACATCTACCATATAGAGCAAATACTTCAATGCTTCATCAGATCCTACGGGGAGTTTAATACCATTCACTTCCTTCTCTTTCAAACTTTTTATTAAATTCAGTGAATCTTCTAAATCTTGTCTTCTGTTTGTCTTTACATAACTTGTTATCAAAGGTAATACTCTGGAATCAATATCAGCTCTATTGCACAAGAAAGTTCTCACAGCAGCACACACTTCTTGTATTTTCTTGTCGTTACTTTGCATATTTATATTTGCATCAATCATCTCGGCATAACTACTTGAATACATTGTCCTTGTCACATCTATGTTCTCTAAATCAGACAGAAAGAGACTAAGCCATGAATTATTTTTAATTGATTCCAAAAATTCATTAATGTGTTTTAAAAACTTCTCTGGATTATGGTCATATATCAAATTCAAATTAATCCTTTCTTTTCTCATCAAATCGAAAGCTTCATGGTAGTTTAATTCATCAAGGTCTTTGCCAACAATCTTCAATGTCAGAGGCCTTGGTTGAATGGTCTCCAAGTTGCCTCTTGGCAGTTGGAATACTGTTCTTGTGTTTGCGGGCACCACTATAACTAACTTTGCTCCTCTTTCTACTTTACGTTTGTAAACATAAGCAGATTTATTTTTAGTATATTCTTTAAGCCCGTGTAGACCTACTTTACTTAACTCTGTACATAAAAGTACATGTTGCAGAGTAGTTAATAATAAGAAGTGTGTGTGAATAAAGAACGAACTCACATTGTTCATTATCATGGCCCCATTAATAAAAAAATTGCCTTTATGTGAAAGTCCTATAAAATGTATAGTATCTTCTATTAGACAAACATTAAACTTTGGACAAACATGAGTAAATGATACTTCTTGAGGTTCTATTTTACCTCCTGTGCCATATTCTAATAAGTCACCATTATTTAACTGCAAAAATGCACTTGTAGGAGACAATGGGTTAGATTCTACCCTCAAAATTGCTCCTGGTATTGTCTCCTCACATATCTTTTCCATGACTTCTTGTTTAGGATCTAATTTATATTCAATCACTTTATAATCCATATCTTTTCCAGCAACTGAACATATAATAACGTGAGGATTTAGCCAATGCCAATTGTAATATTGTAATGGGAAATCATATTTGTCCAAAGACCTTGCCTTTACCATTTTATATTCTAACGGAAATTTGCTTGTCTGCTCATAAAGAACTAATTTATTTTCAACTGTGATAACAAAAAAGGAATTTGAGTCAATATTCTGTCCTTTGTGATTGGGAGCAAAATGCACTGAATTAATAAATGAGTCAGTTTCCAATTCTAAAGCAGCCATTGGTGGAGGTACAGCCGTTTGTCTAAAACCAGTGAGGAGGAGCTTATTTCCGTCTATAACTGCTACCACTGCATCATCTGCCTCATCTGTCCCCTTACTGTGATCAACATTCCATATCCATGTGTAAGTTACATATGTCCCATTACACAATACAACATGTAATTTCTTATTATTTTGTACTTCAAAGTCATTGTCCCATAAGATTTTGCTTATCTGCTGACCAGCATCAAAGAATAAGGCCTGTTTAAGATACCAATGGTAATTACCTGTTGTAAAAAACAGTAACTTCTGTGTTTTACTTTCAAGATCTTTACATTGTAAAACAATTATTTCTGAATCTGAACTCCACTGTATATCTTCAACGACTGTTGTTGAATTTACAGGTATATCAAATCCACCATGTTTCAAACCATTCTTTTCAAAAAATGCCACTACATATTTGTCTGCTAACCTTTGTGTAGTTGCAATAACATTTCCACTAGGTCTCCAACAGACATTGCTTTCAAGGCCTGGTTGTTTTTCACTAGAGTATTGAAGATGTCCCTCACGGTCAAACACCTTGAACCTTCTGATGTCATCCATGCTAAAACCCACAGCAAACAGGTTTCCATCTCCTCTCCATGTTATCTTTATTGTGTTGTCTGATCTAATATTGGGATCTAAAACAAAGTATATTTTTTTAACTTACTGACTTATTGATATAAATACAGTTTATTTTGATAGGTGTACTCATGATTTACTCTTACCAGCACTGATCTCAGTTGTAACTCTTGCAGCCTTGCCTTCAGAGCCATGGAACTGGGTCTCCTTCTTTCCCCAGCCGACTGTGATAAACTGTTTCTCCCCAAACTCCTGACTGAGAAGGTTTACCTCATGCACTGGGTCAAATGTACATGACATTAGGATTGTGTTCATATCCTTGGCGACAATGACTAACAACTCTTGATCTGCACTCCATTCCATAGCCTGGAAGTTTTGTTATTGGTGGAAAATTAAATGCGTTTATTCTTGGTGCATAACATTACTTACATATACAATGCCTAATCTTACCAAAATTCCATTCTCACACACTCCAACTAAATCGGAAGTGGAGCCGTTGTCACCGATCGTAATTAACTCTCCATTTTCCAAACCCACACAAACTGTGTTCGTAAGGGTCATAAACGCCAGGTTTATAGGCTTATTGTCTGGAGAAGCTATATCTGATAGATCCTTACTCCACTTTTCACCACCATCTTCACCAAAACACTGGAGCAACAGCTTTTCGGAACAAACATACAATTCCCCAGCATTAGAATCATCATGCCCATAACATATAGCGTGCTTTCCTTCAAAATTTATACTCAGTTCTTTCACGTTTACATCCCAAATATTTAAATTTCGCATTTTAGAAAGTCTGGTTAGAAAACAGAAAAACAATCACAATAATAACCTCTACAAATACTCAATTGCACGCACGCTAATGACATATGCTAATGCCAAAGAGTATATAAACACTACGTCTGTCAAACTGTTAATATTAGACCACAAACTATAAAACATGTATTGGACAGTGACCACAAAGGGGAAGACATGGAATTATTAGGTACTAACTTTAGCGAGCGGCTTCACCCGCTACACGTTATCGCGCGAGTGGAGTGGAATATTAGGTGACATATATTTATCGTTAGATGCTAAGCTATCTCCGTACCGAATTTCATCAAAATCGGTGCAGTGGGTTAGTGGCAACAGGCGGACAGAGTTACTTTTGTATATTGTATGGACAAGTTTCTTTATTACGCAAAACGTTTTTGAAAGTTTTTGACCGACCCCAATTTAAGAAAAAAAAGGCTCACCTTCGCTGGCTTGGTCACGTGTTGCGTAAGAGCCAGAGATACGCGGGAAACTTTAGAGAATTTTAGAAGCCTTCACAAGTACAAAAGATATATAGTGTTCTATGTCCAATAGTCTCGCGCCTGTTGGAGACGCCGACCCTCAGAAAGGCGGCGTAACGGAATTTACCTCTGGATATATATTAATATAGCAACAAAAATCGGCGCGTGCGACGGCTGTCGAAACAACCCGAGACTGCTCTTCGCAGCTATTCTGTCGGTATGCGCTGTCCTCCTCCACGGTCTTTCCTTGATGCCGCAGGGGAAACTAGTACCTGTGTACAAAGACGCGTCGCTTTTCTAAGCTCTAACCACAGAAATAATTTGTGGCTCTAACCAAATGAAACAAATGTATATAGCATTTACTAACAATTCAGCATTTTATTTCTCTTTTATTAGACTAAAAATCTACAAAATAAAGGTACTTAGGTTTATACATCAGGATAGTAAGTGGTTTCAAACTTCTTCTTGCTCCTAGGGTATGGTCTCAGAACTTTGGGTATATATGGAGGTAAATGTTCATCTAGCCTCCTCTTGAATGGATTTATATCACGCTCAAACGGTCGCACTTTCCTCTCTTGGAATCTTGTTTTATGTTCTATCTTGTAAATTCTCTCCCACAGATATATTTCGTAGGGTACCAAATGTCTTGGTCTGTTTGCAACTAAATATTTATAGCAATTTTCTAGCCAGCAACGTCTTTTATCATCTTCTATATCAGCAACATATTGCTCCTCTTTGCCCAAATATGGCTTCAAATCATGGTCGCGCTCATCAGGTGTATTTAGATAATATTGCACTATCATTTTGAGAACATCTTCATTAAGCCCTTTTACTTTGCCATTCTCTATCAAATCATACAACTTCAGTGGTTTCATACCAAAACAGATATTGTGTTTTGGATTTTCGTCCATTTGTTCATTATGCATTGTCACTGTGTTGAGTTGATAAGTGTACAGTGACCACAACTGACCATTTGTAATTACTGTTTGTGTGACTAAGGGGTAAGTTAAGTCATTGTATGTAGTGAAGCCTTGGTAGTTTGCTTGAGATAATAGCCAGCCAAAACTTGCTTTTAGTGCTTGGCAATGTAGTGCTTCCAAATTATCTCCTTCTCCAAAACGACTTTGTCTTTCCAGTAAGTGCCCTCGACCATGGATTGACAACAGGCCAAATTCATCATGGTCCCCAGGCCAGAATCCTGAAACAAATTTGTATTGTTTTTTTATTAAATTAAATATTTTGTACCTAAATATTCTGTTTAAAAAAAAATTTATACCTGGTATGTTAGAGCCGTGTCTGAAATCCCTATGGTATCCAACACTCTCTGGTAAATAATTGAACTTCTCTACTTTGAATTCAGGATTCTCAGCCTCACTGTAGGGGAGAATGGGCTTCAATGGAAGACGGCATCTCAGAGCAAGTAATGGTGTACCTGTGAAATGATCAGCATTGTACTGTACATATTTTTTAAAGTCTAGCTTTTGACTGTGACTTCATCGACATAAAATTCAGTTATACAGTATTCCCATGGGAACTATTTTAAACTTTGGGATAAATTATGGCTTGGTCTTATATTGGGTAATATTATAGTTACAAGACTACTGACAATTTAAGTATGTTTCTTGATAAAGGCTTTAATAAAATATGGTTCCCCACCTAAGTACTGGACTGGCCTGTCAACGGGCTCTTCAAGTCTGTCCTTTAGCCAGCTGTACCGTTTTCTCCACCTAACAACACTATTGGGCGCAGGTGTGCCACCCACGAACCAGAAGGCTTCATGGCGAGGCTCATAATCCACCTGAAATAAGCCGTCTCCATTGTATTTCTTTTCAGAATATATGTTATCATAATACAAAAAATATTATGCCGCATAGGGTCAGGTTAAGTAGGATAATAAGCAACTAATATTTAGCCTTAAAGAAATTGCTGCCAAGTGTCGAGATTATGGTTAAACCAAGTGTTAAAAGCAATGGATTGTTATGAGCTTTTAATGTGAAAGTAGGTACATACCTGTGCTGAAAGTATGTGAGGAACTCTGTCAGCCAGATTATTACATATGATCCTGTTAATCTGCCTCACCACATTCTTTGTTTGAGCATCCTCTCTTTGATTCTCTATTGGTTTATCTAATTTAGGAATGAAGTTACGCCTGTAACAACATTTATTAAAGTTCAATAAAAAATAATCCCCTATTCTTACTTATAAAACCCACTAAAACCTTTTTTTTATTTTTTCTAATACTCTATGACTTTAAAATTAAAAACTCAATAATTTTTGCTATTAATAATATGAGAAGTTCGCTTATGAAACAGAATAATACTTTGCAATGATATTATATGATACATCAGCTACAAATTACCCTAAATACCAATTTAAAGAAGCTTGAATTTGTTTTCTATTCCAATCAACTACAAACCAGGCTAACTAAACTAGTTTAGACTGACATAATCTATAAAAACAATATAACTCACTCAACACCTTCTGCTTCAATAGCAATTGCATCTTCTACTTGAGATTTGATATCCTTTACAACTTGATCTGCAACTGGTTCATATTCAGCATACAGTTCTGGTAATTTTTCCTTTAGGGCAAAATGTGTTCTTGTATAACATGAGACTAGTGGTAGTGCATTATAGGGCACTTTATCTTCGTGCAACATTACAGACTGGTAACCATAGTACCTGGGCATGTTTAAAGCTATTTGTTTTTCTTCAACTGTGTTTAATTTCTGTATTTTCAAATGAGTCTCCTCTCTTGCTCTCCGCTTACGGGCCTGTAAGGACAAGTCCACAATAGGCGGATATTCTGGGGTGTCTGTATATTCATCCTGGTTAAGAGCAACCTGGGATGTGGACCTTGAAATAATATTTTTTAACTTCGGAAATGTCCTATGCACTCGCAATAAGTGCATGTTTATTAAAATGCGTTTTCCGTCTTCTTAGACTTATAAATATTCAAGATGGAAAAGGTACAAACACACACTAAACGCTAGTCTTGCACAAAGTTCTGTTCTTTATATAATTTGTGCACAAATTCCCTTGAGTTTAGTTTGTTTGATTGAGGCACAGGATTGAGGTTAATTTTTTTTCTTTATTTCATCCTCAAGAGAATAGGCAAAGGATTCAACCATACAGCCGCTGATTTTTAATATTTAAAATATACTAAAGGTATGGCTGTACTGTAATTAAAACTTTGCTTTTTAATTGAAAAGTTATTTTGTACAGTCCATGTCCATGGAACGAAACCGACGAATCAGGCGACGATCGATCGCAATGGTTCTAGTTAGTCTGTGTTGTGACCGGTCAATCAATACAGTGTCAGAAAATTTCATTATCATCAAGTGATTATCAAAACTTTAGCGTACTGATTAGGTACTCGTTGTCAGATACTATTTGATCAAAACAATTATAAAAAACATTAAACAAAAGCTTTGTATCTACTAGCTGCGTTAATTAATCTTTGCAGTAATCGGTGAGTTTTACAATTTATTCTATATAAGTTTATCAACTAAGATAATTATACCTAATCATCGCACTACATTATACCGATTGTTAATTGAAAATTACAATACTCTACCACAAAATATTGCCCCAAGTCAGTCCCTTTCTTTCCTATTGACAATATGGCTTCCGGAGCCGGCATCCAGTCAACACTACTCTTCTATCGTTGATAAAAAATCATCTTGGCGTTAATGTTCCGGTTGTACTCTTGAGTACGAGGGCCCGGGGTCCGCCTTGACCATGATCCATTATTTGGCGATCAGGTAATTAGAGTGGAGCGACTACCATCTTACCTTCTACCAGGGGAACCTGACCAGATTAGATCATGGTTACAAATTCAGAGGTTTCATCACGGTGTTTTCCTTTGCCGTAAGTGCATCGGTTAAAATTCAACTAAAGTATATAACTCAGAAAAGAGTCAATACATGGCTGCAGCGGGATTCAAACCCGGTACCTGTCGCTAACGAGTCAACTGCTCGACCACCGATGCTCCCATATTGTATCAAAAGCTTTTGACAAGAAAGTACAGACCAATGTAATTACCTTCAACTTATAAAAAGCATTTGACCGGGTTGATAATGACATACTTCACACTCTATCTCTGCTAAGTCTGTTTTCCGATTACCTTTGTGATACGTGAAGCTTGGTTGCTACTTATCCTTGCTGTACCACACTCGATCTGGCATAAGTCAAGGATCTGTTCTAGGTCCAAGTTTGTTGGCATGTTGCTCTTGAATATCTCTTTTAGACTCCAAAATTTGTTCCATGAACGTTGTATTCTATGGTCAATCTCCAAGTCCTTGTTTCTTCTATCAAAGCCGATTTGTTTTCCCAGGTAAGTTAGTTTATAGTGTTATATCATCTATCATTATCCTTTTCTTGTTGTTGTTTGTCATCATAGTGGAGGGTCTATTGGTCAGAACCTTAAAATTTTTTATAGAGCTATGGGCTTCGCCACATTTATTCCTTAACTGATTCTAAGCTTTTCTAGCACAGGCCCCATGAAAAAAAATGCTGCCAGGGGCGAGGGAGGTATAAAGGACCCTTCCGCCCACCATATTTTTAAAACATCTGTAAGTTTCCCGCTGGCTACTACATCAAGTTTGGTATCATTTTCGTATTAAAAAAAAGATGTAGAATTCATTGCCGATATTTATTTTAATCATTTATATAGTAATATTTTGAATAAATCGTATTTAAGTAAAATGTTAAAAAAAAATTTCAGCTTTGAGAGCTAATAACTTTTAAACAACAGAGAAATATAACAAACCAAATACTGTAATAAAACGAATTTAATGCCGATTTTAAAAATATAAACTTCAAAAAGCTCTTGCAACTAAAAGTTGGTAATAATAAATTTGCAACCTCGCGGTAGTGACAATTCCCTCTCAAGAGGCGGTTTACCTATTTACAAATTGGTCTGTATTATCAGGCTACTATTTTAAGTTGGGTATA
Organism: Blastobasis lacticolella; assembly: GCA_905147135.1. NCBI lineage: Eukaryota > Metazoa > Arthropoda > Insecta > Lepidoptera > Blastobasidae > Blastobasis > Blastobasis lacticolella. The sequence continues at coordinate 13,191,765 of LR990053.1, read as the reverse complement.
ATTTTCAAATCAATAGAAGATGCAGAATCCATTTCTGGTATTTATGTTTATCATTTTCATAGTAATTTTTTTATTATATCGTAAAAAAGTAAAGTAATGAAATGAGTAACTTTTATAAAACGAACTATAGCAGAAACAAATAACGAACAAAAATACCCTTATAAAGCATATTATATGCCAATTCTAACAAAATAAATTTCTAGAACCTCTTAGTACGAATAGTTGGTAAAAAAATTCAGTAAACTTGCGGTTGTGACAACTCCCACTAGGAGACTATTTACCTATCTTACAAATTATTCAGAATAAATTTTTTCATTCTATTGTATATAGCAAGACTGCCATCTGACCTAGGTGCCCTGCTACCAGAGGAACCTGACCAGATTGGATCATGGTTACACATTCAGAAGGCTGAATTTGTAACCATGATCTAATCTGGTCAGGTTACACTGCAATGTTTTCCCTCACCGTAAGAGCATCGGTTAGCATTCCACTAATGTACACAACTCAGAAAAGAGTTATTGGTACATGGCCGCTGTGGAATTTGGACCCGACACCTCTCGCTTACGAGTTTATAGATTCTAATAACCTTACCTTTAATATACAAGGAGTTGGAACTAAAATCTGTAACCTCGCAGTGGTGGAGAGTCTCGCTAGGTGGCGGTATACCTCGTTCGACTCGTGGAACACAGATCCGATGAACCTCAATTTATCTGTTTTATTGACAGCATCGTTCCCTTTACGGATGGTTTCAAGATCCGCGCTGCAGTTAGTCATACATGTATGCTACTCTGTTTTGGCGATGTTCAGCTTCAATCCGTCGTTTTCTAGCACTTCCTTAGACATGTTTAACCTAGTCTCATGATCCTGTCTAAGCCTGCTCGCAAAGGCGATATCATCAGCATATTCCATCAGTCATAGAAGTGTGTCCGGAATTTCAGCTAAGAGAACATCGAGCATAAGGCAATAGAAGTACAGACAATGGACTGAACTCTGGGGAACCTACGGCAATCAGGGAGAGACACGGCCTCAGTATTGGCATACATGACCTGGATAATTCTATGTTTGCCTCCGACACAGATTTTGATCTACTATCAAATGCTCTTTCTAGATCAAGAAATGCAGAGGTTGATTTCTAGTGCAATAGGCGTCCTGGACGATTCTCAGGGCAAATATTGGATCAATTGTGACAGCAATTTAAATTTGCAGTGCCTTCCAAAGGTGTCTAATGTGAATCTTGTTAATTATTAAGACCTTATGTACCATTGGACAGCAAATAAATAAATATGAATATGAATATGAATATGAATTGTGCCACAGATCGTGCTAAACCAGAATTGGCAAGGAGCATTCCTGGCAAACTCTCTGATCTGGCAAAGCTTATAAGTTGTATAGTTGCCGATCTCCTAGTGCAAACATCTAGCGTATCTGATTTGAGCGAAACTTTTCCACTATTATTTTAGCTTAGCGCTATGCTCCCAACACATCTTTATCCGGAGAGGAGTTAGTTCGCTGCGATTTCATGGCACATGCCTTTTTGTCCCTGACTGCTTTCTGCACCCCACGATTCCAGCACCCCGTGCCTTATCAATTCTTTGGCCGCCTCGAACACATCGAAATGAAATTCGTTTGAATTTGAGTGGACTTGTGGAAATTCAGGAGCTGAGAGAGAGAGAGAGAGAGAGTGGTTTCAGCCTTTGCGCTCCAATGGAGGCATTCGGCTGCCTCCATAAACTACTGGCTCTTGCTTTTTAAAGTCCACTACTTCATGACTTGCGGATTTAAAAGACAACACGTAAGGTTTTGCAATAGTCCGTCTACTACTTAATAGGAAGTCCATGACAAGGACTCAGTGCTATGTGTTAGGAGGCACTCTCCTTGGATCACTTTGCAATTAGATATATAGGAAGTCGTTCCTCTTGTTGGTGGAGTATAGAAAAAATAATTTGTATCCATTATCGAACTGACTTGCCAGATATCGCAAGTGTGTGCCCGTAACTAACTTACTTTCAGAATGTACTATTTTTTGCAACTGCTTTAAATGAAAATTAATGCGAACAGAATTCTTTCTTTTTCTTTTCTTGTGCCGGAAATTGTGACAATTATTTAAAGGTACTTTATTTACACTCATAGCGTAATGTTCCAATTACATATTCGAAATCAGTAGTTTAAGGATACACTTTTTCACGCCAGTCTACTATTTATAAAAATTACTTTTCGATACAGCGTTTCCCATACTATTTTCATGATAGTTGTAACGTAAAATAACTTTTTAATCATTATGCAACACTTATATTTTGTGCTGTTGACTTGTGTTGCTGTGCTGACTTGATTCTGAGAGAAGCACTATATCACCAGCAAAGCAAAGGTGATTTAAGTATGTCCTGTTGATATTCAAACCATTTACTTATTATTGATTCTAATATAGTAATAAATAGTTTGGAGGAGACTGGATCACCTCTTTTCATCGAGAAGCTTTGGCAGATTTTTAACTATTCCTATGTTGTTGTTGTAAACACTTTTGATTACCTGTATGTATTCTTTTTTTACCTTCTGTTCTTGTAGAGATTCCCAAATACTTTGATATGATATGGTATCAAATGCCTTTTTGTAGTTAATAAAAGCTATGGATAGTGGTCTCTGGTTTTCGTGATATTTTTCGATAATTAACTCCAATGTGTGAATATGTCTATTGTTGAGAAACTCTTTCTGATTCCAGCCTGTTCTACGAGTTGACTAGCTTCTATTGTGAAATTATTCGTTAGTTTATAATTGATAAAAATAGCGATATGTTATAATAGTCTAAGAGCCAGCTTAAATCTGACAACACATATTTTACGGTATCTGAAATTTCGTCCAGTGAGACTTCTATACCCAGTAAACAAGCAATGGGTACTAGCTAAGCCCGGCCGCGGTAGGTTTGGGGTCCCTCAGGTGAGTCAGGTATGAAAATTAAGTAAATTTTTAAAGTATTTTACGGCGTCTGCCGTTTTAATATGTTATAATATACCTCTAGAAAAATTGAAAGATAATGATGGCTGCTGATTTTAAAGGTTGCAACATCCTGGCAGCCACTTTTCAAAATTCGAAAATAAATAAATTTTTAAATTATTTTACGGCGTCTGCCATTTTAATATGTTATTTATTGAACTATTTTAAGCTAATATTGAAAATGGCTGACATTTTTTCCGGTTGTAACTATCCGGTTTACAGCGAAACATTACCTGCAGTCTATGCTTAGAAAACATGTGGTTCGTTTGGAGATAGTTATTATTTTCGTGCCAAAAATGTCTGGAAGGCGATATTTTGCTTGGAGGATGTTCGCCGAAGTTCATGCGGCTGATGAAAATACGTTTTATCGCCAACATGAAGTCCATATGCGAAAACAAATGAATAGTTTAATACACACACTGTGATTACGTCTCTTACTGTTTTTTCTAAGGTGAGAAGTGTTAAAACTCTCTACAAGACATTGTTGTTCTCAAGAGTGTGCAGGGAAGAGCCACCAAGATACCGGCAGCACTGAAAAAGTCATATGAGGAAAGACTACAAGAATCGAACCTCACCACACTGGAAGAAATAAGGATACGGGGTGACAACAATGAGACTCACAAGCTTTACTTTCATCGAATGTTTAATATGAAAGGTGCTGAAGCATTGCGTGGACACAGCACAAGGATAAATCGCACACCATCTAAGACCAATATTGTTTATCACTTGCCATACCATAAGGTTGTGAATTGTGAATAGTTGGAATTGGTTCTCAGACATGGGGCTATAGGCTCTCATAGGTTACCGCCCCTTCTGTTAAAAACAAGGTAGACATTTGGTGAAAAATTAATAAAATTATTCAGTGAACTAAAATGTAGTATGTATTATGGAAGTAAAAGCTATTATTAGCACTGCAATGTTGTAAAGACATATCAGCAGAAATGCTACTAGTCTATTAACCTATAACACCTAATAATAATAATAAAATGTCTGAAAAGTGAAATTTATAAGATAAGTTACTCGTTGGCTGCCCTGAAACAGAAGTCATATGAGGAAAGACTACAAGAATTGAACCTCACCACACTGGAAGAAATAAGGATACAGGGTGGCATCAATGAGACTTACAAGCTTAACTTTCGTCGAATGTTTAATATGAAAGGTGCTGAAGCATTGTGTGGACACAGCACATGGATAAATTGCACACCATCTAAGACTAATATTGTTTATCACTTGCTATATCATAAGGTTGTGAATTGTGAATAGTTGGAATTGGTTCTCAGACATGGGACAATAGGCTCTCAATGCAATGTTGTATAGAACATATCAGAAGAAATGCTACTTGTCTATTAACCTATAACACCTAATAATAATAATAAAATGTTTGAAAAGTGAAATTTACAAGATAAGTTACTCGCTGGCTTGTTTTATATACATATTTTACATATAAGAACTAAGATTTTTAAGTTGATGACATTAGCAAATATTTTTGTTTTTCATTATGCTCTATATAAAGCCACACAACTGCTTATTTAAAATTTGTATTTTATTTTTACAGAATCTGACTTGGTGGATGAAGATGACTTGTCACTTTCTAGAGATGATTCCGAAGATGAAAATTATTATAAATATTTTATCATTATTTCATCATTATAGATTATTTCCAAAAATAAATATATTCTGATATGAATAATGAATATATCTAATTAATGTTTGATTTTTTTTACATCTTTATAATAATTTTATATTTGTTACAGCCTTATAATGGACCTTTTTTTCCTTATTATGCACATTTAAAGTCGTAGATGTGTTCGTTTAATTGTATATTTCTAAAATTTTTTACATTTACTAATATGATTTTAATGTTATATAAATTTTACGAATGTAAAAATTACAACTGTGGACATACGTATGCACGGACTGCAGGTAATGTTTCGCTGTAAACCGGATAGTTACAACCGGAAAATATGTCAGCCATTTTCAATATTAGCTTAAAATAGTTCAATAAATAACATATTAAAATGGCAGACGCCGTAAAATACTTAATAAAATTTTTATTTTTCGAATTTTGAAAAGTGGCTGCCAGGATGTTGCAACCTTTAAAATCAGCAGCCATCATTATTTTTCAATTTTTCTAGAGGTATATTATAACATATTAAAACGGCAGACGCCGTAAAATACTTTAAAAATTTACTTTATTTTCATACCTGACTCACCTGAGGGACCCCAAACCTACCGCGGCCGGGCTTAGCTAGTACCCATTGCTTGTTTACTGGGTATAGAAGTCTCCCTGGACGAAATTTCAGATACCGTAAAATATGTGTTGTCAGATTTAAGCTGGCTCTTAGACTATAATGTAAAGTGAGATTTTATTTTTCTTCAGGTAGCCATTTGCTACCCTTGTGTTAAAACTAATATACAAGATTAAATTGTTTCTGATATTATTTTACTCCAAGCTGACATTGATTCACTACTGAAATGGAGCAATGACAATAGGCTTTCCTTCAACATAGCTAAGTGCAGTACTATGACATTCTTACGAGTCCGACATCCCATTGTAGCTACTTACAAACTTCAATCTGACCCAATCACCCACGTAGAAATAGTCAGACCTAGGAGTTTCATTTGATCCCAAATTAACTTTTAACACCCATATTTGCGAACAAGCTAAAGCATGTTATCACCGACTGGGCTTTGTAATTCGTAAGGTTTTACTGATCCCTCTGCAATAGAGCTCATTTATACTTCGCTAGTCTGGAGGCAACATGAGACGATTTATAAGCTTCTTCTACTAAGCTAAGATGAGGTGCAGGTATTATCCATTTCTTTACCCAACAATTTTTACTAGGAACGCCTGAGTTTCAACTCCTTAAACTGACAAGTGCAAGTGAGAAGTGTAAGTGACAAGTAGTACGCCCGAACGGGCAGTGACAAATGCGAGTGACGAACAAAGAACTTGTCATTTGTCACTTGCACTTGTCACTCGTACTTGGCTCTTGTCAAAATGTAAACCAGGCTTTACGAGGCGAATCAGACTGTCCCAATCTGGTTGAGCGAGTTTGCTGTCTGTCGGTCCCAAGGAAAAGCACACGCGAGTCCACAGTCACTGATTCATCGATCCGAACTGTTTCTCATTTTTACTCTCTATTGGTATAAGCACTCATCCAACTTAATGGATTGGGCGATGACTACCATCTGACCTCCGTGACCCTGCTACCAGGGAAACCAGACCAGATTGGATCATAGTAACAAATTCAGTTGCCTGCATTTGCAGGTTTCATCACGATTTTTTCCCTTAACGTAAGAGCAGTCGGCCGCAGCGGGATTCGAACCCGATACCTCTCACTTAAGAGTTGGATACTCAACCGCCCGGCTACCGACGCGCACGAATTGACATTATTATGTATTAAATTCTTAGACAATAAAAATATATAATATTAAGTAGTATGGAGAAGTATACGAATTTGCAGCGAGCCCTATCCTGCCGCTCCAGTTCTTATTCTTTCTGTCTAATAATGCCGTGTAATCTATGATTCCGATTTAAACATATAGCGACTTACATAGCGATATTTTACAACATGGACATTTTGCTACTTGGACATTTTGCGACTAAACGAATTAGCAGCATTCGACTATGTCCAGAACGTAAGGACATCCTGTATGAGATAAAAGGCATTTGCAAGTGTATGTTTATTTATTTCTTTATTTAACAGTTTATGTGCACAAAAAGATAAACAAAACATCAGTTAAAGGTCATTTCGTGTTGTTCCAGGCTCAACAACAGTAATAATGGAATCAGCTGGCGATTGGTGTCTTATAGAAAGTGATCCTGGCGTATTTACGCAGCTGATCAAGAAATTTGGTAAGTAAAAACTACCTTGTTTATCGTCTCTGTGCCTCAACCCTACAAGGATAGTACTTAATTTTTTTAGTTTATCACTGTCATGTATCACATTTCTGTGATGAATTAGCCAGTCAGTATCAAGTATACACCTGAGGGCATATAGATGGTATGCCACTCACATTAACACTAGAAATCATGTTACAGGTTTCAGAGTGAATTCTTTTAGTAGCCTGAAGCTTTTTATTGTATTTTTAATTATTTTGCACTTTCACAGGCATTCATTAAACATTTAACTAATGAATGTCTATGAAACCACGACTAAATAATAAATAAATAATCGTGGACAAATTCACACAGCGACATCTAGCCCCAAACTAAGCAAAGCTTGTGCTATGGGTCCTAGCTAACTGGTATACTACATATATACTTTTTTTTTTTTATTTTTTTTTTTTTTAAATACATACTTGTTATACATAGAACACCCAGACCCGTAACAGAAATTAAAATTCATCATTTAAATTTCTGCCCGGCCGGGAATCGAACCCGGGACCTCTTGCGTGGCTGACTGGCATGTTGACCACTGAACCACTCAGGTCGTCATACTTCGACTTCTCTTATAGACCCAATTTATTATTGAATGTATTTTAACATTTTGTTCCTAGGGGCTAAAGGAGTGCAGGTTGAGGAACTATGGCTGATTGATGACTCCATGTTCGAGAACTTGAGGCAAGTAGCAAAATTGTACTTTGAACTCATAATTATCATGATACAGTTAGTACAGTTGTGATGCAGTAATTTACATATGAGGATCTCAATATGATAAAATTGGATAATTTATGCTAATCATAAGTTGCTTACTGACCTTATATTTTTGACTGCTTTTGAATTTTAGGCAGTAAAAGTACCTATAGTCTGGAAATTAAAATAAACTTATCCTCAACATAATATTTTATAAATTGTTGTTACAATTTGTTGTATCTGCAAATATTTTTAACATTCATTCAAAATCAAGTTTTACTCAGTTAATTTTATTGATTTACAGACCGGTTCATGGCCTTATTTTCTTGTTCAAATACTTGCAACATGAAGAGCCAGCTGGCCCGGTGGTAACCGATGATCGCTTGGAGAAAATATACTTCGCTAAGCAGGTAATCATCATTAGTTTTTACTGCATACCTTGGTTAACTATCCATAAACTACAAAACTAAACTATATTTTAAAATGTGTGATAGCAACCGTGATAGTTTAAAATTACATCATAATTATTACTGGTGACTCTATATTGATGATGTGCTTATGTTCGAAACTTGACATCATTTTGACATTCGCAAAATTTCAGGTGATCAATAATGCATGCGCAACTCAAGCAGTGGTGAGCTTGCTTCTGAATTGCAACCATCCCGACCTGGAGCTTGGTGGAGAACTGTCGAAACTGAAAGAGTTCAGTATGTCATTCGATCCTCACATGAGAGGATTGACTCTAAGCAACTCTCAGACTATTAGAGCGGCTCACAACTCTATGGCTCAACAAGCTGTATTTGAATATGATCCCAAGACGGGAAGCAAGGTAAGATGGTTTTATTTCTATACTGGTGTAAGGCAACCACAGTAGAGCCATTGGCATGCATTGATATCTTTTTTTTTTCAGGATGAAGATGCGTATCACTTTGTGGGATACATGCCAATAGACGGGCGGCTGTACGAATTGGACGGGCTGCGTGACGGCCCAATTGATCACGGCGCAGTCGGCGCTGAGCAAGACTGGCTTGATATTGTCAAGCCTATAATCCAGAAACGGATTAACAAGTATGCTATGTTTAAATTTGGACTAATAAACTAGTCAAAGTTGTGTCCCAATCCCAAAGTGCATAATACGCACTCACACCCAAGTTCCACGAGCCTTGTCAAGGTCTCTTAATGATGTCATTAATACATTCATCTTGATAAAAAATACTACCACTTTTATTTGTAATCTCTCATGCCATTTCATGCAAAGAAAATAAATTTTATCCTCTTTACATAAAATTCATAATTTCAGGTACACTGAAGGTGAAATCCACTTCAACCTAATGGCACTGGTGTCTGACAGAAAAATGATATATGAAAGGCAACTTGAAGAGCATTTGAACGAGGTGCAATTGCTAGGTTTGCCAGGAAATGACAGTGAGGTGTCTAGGCTCAAAATGCTGATTGAATATGAGGAAGTCAAAATGGGAAGATACCAGCAGGAAATGGTGCGCAGGAAACACAACTACCTACCATTCATTATTACACTCCTCAAAATATTAGCTGAAGAAAAGAAATTACTTCCTCTAATGGATAAAGCAAAAGAGAGAGCTGCCAAGAAAGGCTCCAAGAAACAGAAGATCTAAACACATGGATATAAATCTGAAAATCTCATTTCGCATTTGAAACATTTGAAAGATTACAGCAGTAACCAATGCATTTTTAGACCTAGATATTGATGTTGTGAATTTTTAAAAATATTTCATCTGTATCAATTTCAGCTTTATAATCACATAGAATAGAACCCTCCCTTATGCTACTTTTTCTAAAAACAATTATACTAACTACAATATGTAATTTATATGCCAATATACTCATGTGGAATTTTTCATGTATGAAGAATGAAGATTTATCTAAATAGTTCATTTCGTATTTAGAACATTTGAAAGATTACAGAAGTAACTAATGCATTTTTAGACTTTGATATTGATGTTGTGAATTTTTAAAAATATTTCATCTGTATCAATTTAATAATAATTGAGCTTCAGAATCACATACAATAGAACCCTCCCTTATGCTACTTTTTCTAAAAACAATTGTAATAGCTACATTGTAATCTACATGTCAATATATACTCATGTGTAACATTTGATGTATGATGAATGAAGTTTGAATTATCTTAAGGGTAAAACTGAGCTTAGTACCTAAGGTATTATCTTTCAGTAATGTATTGCATCAGTGTATCATGATTCTAAAGAATAAAGATCTTGGTGTAACAAATATACGTATTGAAACTTTCGAACATAGATTTTTTTATAAATAGTTTACGACTCGATACTCGTATATATATCAGAAGACACCCAACAGACAACTAATGAACTGAAATAATCATCTCGCTGAACTGGTTTTCAAATTTTCAAAAAGTTATGCAAGCCGCGTCGAAATCGGTCCATCCATCCGTTAGCGATTCGAGCTACGATGCTATAGACACGTCCAACTTTCCGTATAATAATAAGTACCCTACTTTTTTTGTACGGGTTAAAATATCTATAGTTACAGAAAATGCATTTATTATATATCTTTACATAGTATAAAACAAAGTAGCTTCCCGCCGTCTGTCCCTATGTCTGTATCTATGTACGCTTACATCTTTTAAACTACGCAACGGATTTTAATGCGGTTTTAAACAATAGGTAGAGTGATTCAAGAGGAAGGTTTATAAGCAAGAAAAACAGGGTAAGTAGGGGTAAAGTAGGTAGGTGTACGCGAACGAAGTCGCTCCGGGTCTATTAGTATGTCGGGAATTAGTGCAGACTCTAGCAGAGGAGAGAACCATAAGAAGGTATATTCGGAATAATGTTGTTGAAATATTTAGCACAACAGTGTATTGAGATGCTAAAGCGGTATTACAATAAAAACAGCAAACAATAAAAGAATAGAATGAATTTAAAATATGTACAGTAGCAGACATAATGTGGGACTCCCAAACCCTTGGGTCACTTGAAGACCCGCCATCACCCATGACCATATCTCGCCCGAAACCAGTGAGGTGCGCCAGAGAGTCTTTCCACATGCGCACCCCTACAAATTACCGCAGTCGGTTTTGTTTTCACACTCCTTTCTCGAAGGCTACGTGACGAGAGACGATAAATCAAGACTTCACTCTTCACGTTACGGCCGCGCGCCGAATATGACGTTATCATAGTATTTTCAGCCATCCGCGAGGTGGAGCTTCGATCGACGCTGCGTTTCTGAGTCAAAATGATGTCCAGTCTTATGACCGTCTCCGACATGTATTTTATTTTGTGGTGTTGTTACACTACGAGGAAACAGAAGCATAAAATACTTAAAAGAATAGGTACTGACCTAAATTACTATTTACTCTTCTGAGTTAAAATCAACAATCATCCTCACAGAAATCAAAATAAGTTATCTCATTTTGATTTCTGTGCGACCAGCGTCGACCAAATATTGTAATACCAACCAGGCGCTTACTTCATCATCATCGTCATCATCTTGGCGTTAATTCCGGTTGCATACGAGGGCTCGGGGTCGAGGGCCGTCTTTACCTCTAGCAGATTGAGTCGTTCTGTGATAGGGGTGGGCCACTTTTGTGGGTGACGAGAGGTTCTCTTCTGGATGGTGTTAACCACGGCTAAGTCGGCGGCCAGTGAGGTTCGGATAATTTCTTCCCTCTATAGTAAAATAATTTTCGCTGGCTATAGCCATGCCAAAGCCTCCATGCACCGGGCCGAACTCCTCGCTCCTCGGGCCCGCGTGGCCGTTAAGGTCCGCACCAACCACGACCTGTTTGGAGGATGGTATACGTCGCAGGGTATTTTCGAAACTATTCCAGAATAGGTAGTCTTTTCGTTGTCGACGCCGGGCGCAGCCGGACTGTGGAGCGTAGTCGCTGGTGAGGTTATATATTAATTCTTCTATCAGAGCCTTGATCAGCATGATCCGACCGCTCACTCTGCTCACCTCCATGTTGACGTTCCGGAATTCGTCGCAAAGCACATACCCCATTTCTCCCTTCTGCTGAGGATCAGTTTACACAAGCTGCCCTTGCCTGATTTACTTTTCGAGTGTCTCTTCCTGAGCTTCTGTATAAAGGCCACTTGCACGCGCCACCGGTAGAGCAGATCTCTCTAAAACAACTCGTGAGCGTACCAACGTTGACATTTGCGAAACAGAATTTTCTAATGGGCGTTTTTAAAACTGCGCGCGCAAGGCAGGCGTCTAAAATTCCTGTGAATAAATGATTATAATTAAGCCTATGATATGCAGCTGCGAGTAGGAAGCCCAAGAAGCGTTGGATCGATGTCACTGAGTCTGATATTAGAGCAAACGGCTTACGAAGTTACTATGTGAGAATGATATGTATGACCGAGCGAAATGTAGGAGGAAAATTATTAGACATACACATAGACATTATTTATTTTGACATCACAATACTCATAATACAAAACTCATTGAGCAAGTTACATTTGTATATCTAAATTTAACATAAGTATATATATTTAAAACCTATTCAAATAAAGCGATTCGAATATGGAGTAATACGATGTCAAAAAGGGCCCGGAATCAGCATTAGCTGCAGCAGAATGATGCAGCGCTGGTTTTCAGCCGGACCTTAACGGTGTGTATTAAAGCGGACCCTGACAGCAGCTAGGATTCAATGAAACAGATACTCACATAAAGTAAAATTTATAATTGAAATGACATTAGAATCGTTTAGAAACATCCATACAACATATAACTTAGAAATCATGGCAGATTTCTTACCGACTACTGATGGTAACATGAATATGAGGAGCGGTAATAAAATGTAGGTACGTCGACATCATCATCCTAATACATATACCTACTAGCCAACTGCTGAACCCTATCCTCGGCTTGCCGCATCCAGTATCCACCAACAGCCTTTCACAAATCGTCACTCCATCTGGCCGCAGTCAGCCGTGGTCTCCACTCCAGAAATAACTATAAAAACTGTATAAAAATGCAAATCTGTTGGCAAATAAAATAAATAAATAAAATTAAATAAAACTCGGTTACCCCAGCAGTTCTGTTCAGTGGCAAATATGGCCAGCCACTGCCACTTCATGTCCTACCCCATCCCATGATTACCCAACTCGATAATACTTATAAATAAATAAATAATAATCTTTATTTACGACTCGGGATACAACCAAAGGAGGAGTTTTCCAATAGGAATCTAAAGCATTCTTAACCACTCAATAGATGGCGGCCCGACAATTTTGGTAATTGATAATAGCTTGAAAAAGGTTCTTAGCAAAGGGGATATAAACACTGGGAACGTTGTATTGGATAATATTATAATAATAATATATTTATTTCGGACTCGTGGTCCATAGGTACAATAGTACTTATAATTAAATTAAAAATGAAAAAAAAATACAATAATATAATCATCATCACAGCCCATAACAGTCCACTGCAGGACTTCGGGCCTCTCCCACGAAAGGGGAGGTCATTGCCATAATCTCCACGCTTGGCAGGCGGGTTGGAGATCCCAGTGCAGTTGATGCAAATCTACCCAGAAAGATGCTGCTGCCCACCTTTCGGATTTGTCCCTTAGTCGCCTCTTACGACACCCACGGGAAGAGATGGGGTGGTGCTATTCTTTGAGGTGGCGGCACCACACACCACTATAATATAATAAAATACAATAAATTGTGAATGAAATAAAATAAAATAATTCAGTCTATATCAAGTCACAAGTGCACTTAGCATGCTATGGTCAGCCAACGTTTATACATACACAAAGTGTGTAATCTGTCTGCCAGTTCTCTTATAATAGAGTTGCTACACGCGCCAACCCTGGACAGGAATGAAGCAATACGCTTCCTCTGAATGGCATTAAATGTGTCCAGTCGTGCTTCTGCGAACATTCCAGATGCACTACAATGGTATTTCAATCCCATCAGGTGTCTGTAAATGTTGTTATACTGGACACGGATGCCGTTCAGGGAAGCGACCGTGTACTCGGTCCATAGTTGACACGTGTAGAAACTCTGGCAGTACGTCCTAAACAAATGGATCTTTACATTTTCATTTGCTTTAAAAAACTTCCTAGCTATCATGTTACCTACCACCGAGAGTGACCTACGTTGACGCTCGATATCGGCATTGTCCTTTAAATCTGAGGTAAGGATATGGCCAAGGTACCTGAACTTGTCCACTATTTTTACAGTCTGACCACAGACACTAACATTTGAAATATGCTGGGGGCCCCTTCCCGATCTAAAAACCAGAAGTTCAGTTTTTTTCGCATTATACTTTAGGTTATGTGACTCAGCATAGCCTTCGCATATTTTTAACAATCGTCTAATGCCTTTGATAGAGGGGCTGAGCAGGACCATGTCATCAGCATAACTAAGATTGTTAACATAACGTTCACCCAACCTCAGACCAACTGGGGTCCTGCTCAGCTCCACTATCAACTCATTGACGTATAAATTAAACAGATCGGGAGAGGTAAGCCCACCCTGCCTAACACCACAGGACAACCTGAAGTCATTGGACACAGCACCACCCCACCTAACAGCATTGGTCTGATTTCGATACCAATATCGCATCAGCCCAACCACTCCATTTGGAATGTTTTGTCTATCCATTTTCTCCCATAGCAGGTCATGATCTAAAGTGTCAAAGGCATGACTAAGGTCTAAAAAACATGCGTATACGCTAGTTTTCTGACCGACATAGTGTTTGACGACCTGTTTCAGAGAAAAAATGGCCATGTCAGTAGAGACTTCCTGTCTAAACCCAAACTGTCCATCATCGATGTTCAGTGACGGAGCCAGGGGGTCTACCACGAAGTGACAATTAGCGATGATTCGGCCGAATGTTCGGGTGTTTCCTACTACGAACTTCTTTCGATCGGGTCGATCGGGACGGTCTTTCATTCAATCGGACCGAATTTATTTGACATTAGTTGCGTCGAAGACCCTACTCTGAACGCGTAAAGTTCGACCGATAATTTGAGTTTGACAGCTGTTGCATCGTTGATTTTATGTCAAAATCTACGACAGCAAAATAGTTATCGTGGGACTATCGTAAGTACAAAATTTCAAGTGTGTGTTCCCGGAAATCCCGGCACGGCGATAAATTCCAATCGTTTAAACAATAACAAGAGGTTGCGACGAAATATTAGAGTTCATTCTTTGTGTGAGCTTAGTTGAATACACAGTGTATGTGAAGAACTGAAAAATATATTATTTTGAACTTGAACTCTTGGTTGTATGGTTTTTGTTAAGTTTCCTGCCAAAGTAAGTCTTCACTCAACATTGTGTTGGAGTTTTGTATTTCAATAATGTGGAAATCTAAGTGTGTATTGGAAATTGCAGCGAACACCTAACTCAAAATGATACGACGTATGATTCTGGTGGAAGAAGCCCTCCTGGAAGAGCGTGTTGAGCGCCAGCGGCATCGGAGACGCCTCCGTGATTCTTTTAATGTCGATGTAGTGCCTGATTGAGCTTTGTTTCAAACTACAGACTGAGTCAGACACTATGAAGAGCTCTGCCAAGAGATAGTGCCTCTTCTACCTCGGAAACGTAGTCGTCGTGCAATTGACAACACAACAAAGGTAAGTGTTGGACTTATCAAAGTATTTTATCAGAGTACCTAGGTTTAGTAACCTATACCTAAGTCTGTCCTTTTGTCTAGTAAATTATTTAACATTATAATTTTTAGATACTCTTTGCCCTGAATTTTTATGCTCGGGGTAGTTATCAAGGATCTGTGGAGCAAAATACTGATGCCCCAGCAAACTCGGGTCTGATGGAGGTCATGACTGCCATCAATACATAACACATAAGTGTAGGTACTTAAAATTCCCTTAAAATGCAAAAGACCAAATTGCTATTTTATTACTTTTATTGTTGGCATTGATTTGATTTCTCATTTTTCAAGACATTGTTTTTTCCTTACAGGTTTTATGAGCGATACAATCTTCCAGGAGTAGTGGGGTGTATTATATATAGTATACACATATAGCCATTTTCAGGCTCAGTGAACATGAGGAGCGATTTTTAATAGGAAACATTTCCATTCTATCAACACCCAAGTTGTAAGTTAAAATACATAATATGTAGGTATAATTACTCAATAATTGTTATGCACTTTTATTGTCTTTATATGCCTACATTTCGCCCATGTAACAATAACTGTCCACTTGTCCATAACTGTAACTCACAAGTTTATTATTTTTAGATATGTGACTTCAACTGTAATATCCTAAATGTGGATGCAAGATATGGTGGAGTGTCGCACAATTCTTTTATTTGGTCTGAATATTAAGACATAGGATCATCTGGAGGGTCTCCAAGAGACTACATATATATTAGGTAAGAAAATTCTAATTACTAAGGAAACTTATAACCACAGCTATATAACATCCCACTGTTGGGCAGAGGTCTCCCCTTGTGTCAAGGAGGTTTTAAGGCAGCACAGTGACAAACGAGCAGACCGTACACCTGATGGTAAGCGGTTACTGTCGCCCATAACATCCATCATGAAATTATACGTACTTGAATTTGGATAGCACAAAAGGACAAATAATTACAATTTAGTTGCACGTGGTCAATTGAAACCCACAACCTCGCAAACGGATAGCAGACTCACCGATTGCATCAGAATTAACTTATTATTATTTCATTTTTACAGGTGATTCAGGATATGCTCTATGAGAGTATTTACTGACACCAATAGCCCATGTTGAGGAAAACAATCCAGAAGGCAAATACAATATTGCCCTTTCCACAAGCGTGCCCTTTCCACCATTGAATACACATTTAAGATCCTAAAAGGTTGGTGGAGATGTCTTCTGGCAGCGAGGGGAAACAGCAAGCAAGATAATTTTAGCCTGCTGTTTTGCACAATATGTGCATAAGGGCCGGTGTGAATGCTCTAGAGTTGATAGAAGATGATCTCCAAGCAGAAAATGCTCGGCAGGAGTCGTAGGGAAATTGGTCATTTTCTAAGGGGACAAAGGGAGAGGGAGCGGATAGTTAGGTTATTTAAGTAATTTCAGAGGAACCAATTATTTAATACAATTACTTTGATGCACCGAAACCCGTATTATGTTTTTGATATTAATTCTGAATGATTTTGACACTTTTTGTATTCATATAATACATACTTTAATATTGACTGATGACTTCCTTTATTGTATTTTAATATGTACTTGTCCTGTTTTGTGAGAGTAGTCTATAAGCATATTGCTGTTATTATTAATAAATAAAACAATTTTATTTTGTATGTAAACCAAAGAATTTTTTAAATGTAAATGTAATAAATTGATAATAGAAACAGAAAATTTATTGATAACTTAGAATTAATAATTAATGCATGCAAATTTATAGATAGAAAAAAAAAACTTATTTGTTCTATCTATAAATTGCTGCATTAACCGTTGCATGGCCACTACAGCATCGGTTATTATTGTGGCTGCTGCCATAATGCCCTCCTCCTCCTGCCTCATTGTTTCGCGTCTCTCACTGGGCGTTTTCCTCTTCAAATCGGAATAGTCACCCATACAGAACTATTAGCTCGAAGGATAGGCTGCTGCTGAACCACTTGTAGTCATCGTGGAGCTGCAAAAGTAAATAAATAATGTATTACTTTTATATATTACTCGACCGCCCCAGCTTCGCACAGATAGTAACAACATTAACAAATTATACACCTAAACCTTCCTCTAAATCATGTCTATTGGTGTAAACTGCATGGAAATCTGTTCAGTAGTTTTTGAGTTTATCACGAACAGACAGCCAGACACGGCGTATAACTTTGATTTATAATATGTTGTGGTTACTAGCTTGTGGAAATCACACTGCATTGCAATGCTATTCTGGGCTATAAGCTACATTACTGCCTGCCTCTGTGCTGCTGTTACCTAAAATGAAATAACGTTTGAATAATCATGCATGACTAATTTGTATGAATTATACATAAACAACAAACTACAAACTTACCTTCTGCCATTGTTTGGTGCTTTTAGTGCACCTAACCTTTTATTTTTATTATCTATGGCATTGCAAAGCCTGTGGGAGCGTGCACGACCCTCCACACTCCTCAAGCTTCCTCGAGGAAGTTCAACAGTTCAATTTGATGAGATGTCGGCGCAGTCATGGTTGTTTGCCAAATGTATGTGCTTAAATAAAGTATCATTTCCAAGATAAACCAAAAGGGCAACGGGGTCCACGGCGCACGACCAACTTGTATTCATATTCACTAAATTTGTGTACGTTCCGGGCAAAGTGCTATGCTCGCTTTTGTTCAAGAAGGCATCGCAAACTTGCACCAACCCACTTAAAACGTCAACTACTTTTCTCCTTGGTGTTAAGTGGTTATTGCTTGAAAACCGTAGTTTATTTCAAATTTATTATCGCTTTTAATAGTAATGCAAAAATAAAGCAAAAACATCTCCAATCTCGAACTCGTTTGTTTGTTTACATTTTGTCACTTTTTTTATTGATACAAGGCATGAGCAGGCAAGTGCATCCATTGTATACAGCCAATTTATTTTCTTGAATGTTCAAATCTTAGGAAATATTATAAATATTACATTTATCTCGCAAAAAAATTAAAAACTAAAACAAAATACTTATTTTCTTGATTGATAAAGTATTTTCATATGGTAAATCGACGTATTTAATGCATATTCTAATATATCGCCAAAATATCAATAGGTGTAGTTACCCTAGTGCTCTTTTTCATTCGTTCCGAATTTCACCTGAGCATTGTCTATGAATCCGAAGGATTAATAAGAATCCGAACTAAGTTCATGGTAGGGTCACAACGTTTCGTTCGGTCGGGTATCGGTCGGTTCCGAAAGTATCGGATCGTGATTTCGGAGTAGACCTCCAGTTTCTGTAGCCGTATTCACAATGATTCGAAACCGTTTCCGAACGATTAGACACGAAATTCGTGAGCGGCGACCCCGTGTCGATTGATTCGAAAACTATTATTCAGAATACCGATAGATTCCACGGAATCTCTACTCTCTATAAAATATCAAAATTAACGGAAACCACATTTTCCTAAGAACTTTTTGTGGGGTCCTTTGTCGATTCCGTATCCAATTCCGATTTCCGAGCCATTGTGAATACGGTTACTGGTGTATAAGGCGCTCAATTACCTTGGCCACAATCGTCGCCAGTGAGATAGGCATAGGAGATAGGCCTATAATTACTTAAACTCGATACGTCACCGGTCTTACTCTTAGGATTGTATTTAACCATTTTAACCATTTTAGAGGTTGTAATAAAATGGAACATAGTGCCTATTCAGAAAAATGTCTTTGTACATTTCGTTCAACCTTTAAAAGTTATGTTTATAATAATAAACATTTTATTTTTAGGTTTAGTATTAGATGCATGGACTTACTACCCAAAGGGACTGCGCACTGCTTTGACTAAAACCGGGCAGAGCGAGAGTCACCATCGATAGTCCTGTCCCTTTCTAGTGTTGCCACCATTGTTGATGCAAATTCCGAATTACTTTTATTATTTGGCGCGGACACCGATCTCAGGGCCAGGCAGAGCTGGACCGGGTGCAATCTGAAGGTCATGTTTTCACCAGGGTCCAGCCCAAGCTTACCCTGCTATTCGGAAACTATTGGCCCTAGAACACTAGTTCCTAGAGTGAAATGATAGCACTCCTCGAGATCATCATTTCGTATGACAGCTATCAAAGTTAAACCTTTTATTACTCGGTACCCATTGGTCCTAAAACACTAGTTTCTAGAGAGAAATGATAGTACTTGTTGAGATCTACTATTCGAGTGACAGCTATCAAACTTTGAACTGAAATAACTCCTAAACTATTGGTGCTATAACACTCGTTCCTAAAGAAAAATGATAGTGTTCGTCGA
The DNA here is from genome assembly GCA_905147135.1 of Blastobasis lacticolella. Lineage (NCBI taxonomy): Eukaryota > Metazoa > Arthropoda > Insecta > Lepidoptera > Blastobasidae > Blastobasis > Blastobasis lacticolella. The sequence goes on along the minus strand of LR990053.1, from coordinate 13,172,302 downwards.
GATCTACATTTTGCATGACAGCTGTCAAACTTAGAACTGTTGTAACTCGGAAACGATTGGCTCTAGAACAACTAGTTCCTAGAGTGAAATGATAGTACTCATCGAGATCTATATTTCGGATGACAGTTCTAAGTTTGACAGCTGTCATACGAAATGTAGATCTCGACGAGTACTATCATATCTCTTTAGAGACTAGTGTTCTAGAACCAATGGGTTCCGAGTTATAACACATTTAAGTTTGACAGCTGTCACCCGAAATGTAGATATCGACGAGTACTATCACTTCTCTTTAGAAACTAGTGTTGTAGGATAAATCGTTACCGAACTCTTTTATCTGTTTTGTGGAACAAAAAGTCGTAGGTTAATAATTATGTCGACTCGACGTTTGTCGGAGAAACGTTCAGTAGATCAAAAGGTATTTTGACAACTACTTTTCGGATTGTACGGATTACCTCATAATAATACCAAATTCACGGTAAATATATTTCTCCAATAATGGCAACACCAAACATGACACTTGTCAATTTAGAATGACGGTGATTATGCCAATAACATTGTGTTTACACTGTTAGAAAGGGACAAAGGACTATCGATGGTGACTCTCGCTCTGCCCGGTTTTAGTCAAAGCAGTGCGCAGTCCCTTTGGGTAGTAAGTCCATGATTAGATGACTGTATGATATTAGCATAAGTAAGTCCATGGATATTAGATACTATACTGCCAAAGTCATACAGATATAAAAAGATTACCAGAATTGTAGGAGCGCCATCTATTGATACTTTTTGAAACCAACTGAAAATACCTATGGAAAACTCCTTAGTAATAAGAATTAAACAGTCAGTAGAGGCCTTAACGGTTTGGAACGTAGCTATTACTTTCGTGCTCCAACCTATAAAAAAATTATAAATTATACGTCTATGGCACGGCTGATGCAACATTTGAACCGATTTGACAACTCTGACAATTTGAGAAATTGTGGTCGTCGTAATATAACCCTACTCGTGTGTTAATTGTCTGATTATTTGTATTGTATCTAAAACGTAGCAAATCATGGAAGAAGATGGTATGGTATTCGACCCGTCCCTAAAAAAGAAGAAAAAGAAGAAGACTGGTTTCGACATGGAAGCGGCAATGACGGAACAAGGGGAAAGCACGGGCACGGAGGTGCCCGTCGAGACAGGTGACGTCGACGTGCATGAGGACGACAACCTCGACCTCGACAACTTCGGTAAGAAGAAAAAAAAGAAAAAGAAGACCTTCTTCAACCTGGAGGAGCTAGATAATTCACTTCCTGAAACGCGGGACGAGCGCCCGCCTGCTGAAGAGCCCGAAGCGCCTGAGGAGCAGCCTGTCGACGATCTAGACCTCGATATAGACTTCTCAAAGTCGAAAAAGAAGAAGAAGAAGAAGGGAAACCTCGATGAGCTTTTAAATGAGGACGACAGCAAGTTTGAGAATCAGGAGAATCAAGATGACACGCACGGCGATTGGCACGACAGCGAGCGCGACTACACCTACGACGAGCTGCTGGATCGCGTGTTCGAGATTATGCGCGAGAAAAACCCTAACATGGTCTCAGGCAAGAAACAGAAGTTCATTATGAGGCCTCCGCAAGTTGTGAGAATTGGCACAAAGAAAACCTCATTTGCCAATTTTACGGAAATTTGTAAAACTCTACATAGGCAGCCTAAACATTTATTGGACTTCTTACTTGCAGAGTTGGGAACAAGTGGTTCAGTAGATGGCAACAGTCAGCTCATTATTAAAGGTCGTTTCCAGCAAAAACAAATAGAAAATGTACTTCGCCGATATATTAAGGAATATGTGACATGTCACACCTGTCGTTCCCCAGATACAATTCTACAAAAAGACACACGGTTGTTCTTCCTTCAGTGTGAGACCTGTGGTTCCCGGTGCTCTGTGGCCAGCATCAAATCAGGTTTCCAGGCGGTCACTGGCAAACGTGCTGCCATACGTGCAAAGACTGCATAGAACATTAGTGCTTAGTTATAATAAATTTTACAGTCAAGGATTTGGGGTACATACAGTAATTTTCCTAGCTCTGCACTACAACATCAGCTGCACATCTGGGGCTGATGCAATTTGATTAATATAGTTGTAAAATCTTGTGCAATGTTTTACTAAGAGGTGTTGTATATATGACAGGTGTGTTTCCATTGATGTTATGTCTATTAATACACATTTGTTATTTTTCCTTTTTCTATGAAAATAGATAATTTTTAGTTGTATGTGTAGCGTAATTTTTGTAATTGTTGCTGTTGTAATCATTCGTATTATACTTCCATAGCCGGCATTTCTATGGATTGATATCAGCATTATTGTGCTCAAAACTTATTTATCAAAGAACAAAAAGGTTTTCGCTGAATGTACCCCATTACAACCATTATATTTATGTATAGCCCTCTGTATTATTCTCATTGGTACACAATGTTTTATATGAAAAAAGGTGTTTTATTTTTTTATTACTGCGGCATATCTAATTAGTGCCATAACAATAATTATCCTGTCCTGGGAATTTATGAGAGTAAACATTTTATCTTATCAAAGTTGTCAAAAAATATTGAGCTTATCATGCATAACAAAAGATTATGTAAACAAACAAAGCTCTATGTAAGAATAATTTTATTTTGATAATATGTTTAACCAAAACAAGAGTAAAAATCAAATTATATAACAAAAACAGTAAAAATAGGTATAAAAATATTCATTTGTAACATAAGAAAAGATTTTCTCTTTTATTCTTTATGAATGATTTGTGGTTGGAAATTGTGCTGAACAGCTTTGTTCAAACTTTCAGCATAAAGGTCCAGGCGTTGCGTCATAGTGAAGCCCCACTTGTCTTTGACCTGACGGCAAAGATTGAGATCCAACGCTGCCATCAGTAAACCATCTTTTACTCTTGATAAGCCAGGTGTCCTACTACCATCAGGAGCAGTAATATAACTAGATCCATAGAAATGTCCAAAATCTTTATGAGCAGGCTTTCCATCTCCAGAAGTAAACTCATTTGGGAATCTTTCACTTCCAACTCTATTTATGGCACAAGTAAAATAACTGTTAGCAATTGCTGCATTTCTAGCTTCCACTCCCCAAAGGTGCTCGCTAAGGCCTGCAACAGTGGCTGATGGATTGAACACAATTTCAGCACCATTCACTCCAAACATCAGCCAGTTTAATGGATGGTGGCGACCATAACAGATATTAATAGCAATCTTCCCAAACTTAGTTTGGAATACTGGATGACCTGTATTTCCTTCAAAATAATAAGTTGATTCATTAAAGTCTCCAACCCGGGGAATATGGTTTTTCCTATGCTTGCCCATTACACGTCCAGAGTCATCAATTACTACAGCTGTATTCCATATGGTATCACCATGAATTTCATCCCTTTCCAGTATAGGTGAGATTATAACCATGCCATATTTTGCAGCCAATTCTTTGAGAAATGCTGTGCTGGGCCCTGTCTCAACACACTCTGCAAATTCGCACCAAGGTTGCTTCTCTCTGGTGCAGAATGCAAAGGGCATACTCCAGGCCTCCTGCAGGCATAGGATATTGACACCCTCTCTACCAGCAGCTTCTATTAACTTACTTACCCTGGTGAAAATAGCTTGCCTTTGCTCCACAATGGGTTTATCAGTAGATACAGCAATGGAATTTTGAATTATACCCACTTTTACTATACGAGGACCTCTAGTTTCCTCATTTTTAGATGGAAAAGCGTAAGCTGCGATTTCAAAGTTATATTTGTCAGCAATACTTTCATTTTCCTCTTTAATCAACAACTTGTGATTATCAGCTCTACCATAATGAATTCTATTGAATTCTTGCAAATCTCCGCTAGACAAGGTACTTATCATAAGCTTATCAAAGCTTTCTAGTTCTATTGCGGCAGACATAATTAACTATAGCGTTAATATTATCAGGAAAGTAAATTATCCTTACTTCTATTAAACACAAATTAGTATGTAAGAATAACGTCTTACCAACGTCGTAGTTAAGCCGGTTAAGCCTTAATTAAATTAACAACAACGTAACATTAAGATAATTTCTGTCAAAGATGATAGAAACAATTGCTGTCACTCTTGGTCCTTGGCGCACTTTATATCAGACACATTAATTACTTGATTTGATGATGATAGTAGACATAGGCTTCGGTATATTCTGTTCAAATATTACCGTGCTCTAATGAGGAGTTTTCCAATAGGTATCTAAAGCATTCTTAACCACTCACTAGATGGCGGCCCGACAATTTTGGTAAATGATAATCGCTTGAAAAAGGTTCTTAGCAAAGGGTATATAAACACTGGGTACGTTGTATTGGATAATATTGTATTTATCAATCGTTTTCAACCATTTTAGAGGTTGTAATAAAATGGAACATAGTAAAAATTAATTCATAAAAATATGTCTTTGTACATTTCGTTCAACCTCTGAAAGTTATGTTTATATTAATAAACATTTTATTTTTAGGTTTAGTATTAGATCGCTGCATGATACCACTGCCAAAATCATACAGATTTTTATAAAATTACCAGAATTGTAGGAGCGCCATCTATTGATGCTTTTTGAAACAAACTGACAATACCTACTGGAAAACTTCCATAAAACTTCTGAGAGCTCACTAATTCTTGGTCCTTAGCGCACGCCTATAGTGAAGTTTCGTATTTTTTTTTCGGAAATATGTACTAAGGATAATGTCGTACTTCATGGACAGATACCGTCCCTTTAGTGAAGTGCCACGAATAACGAATAACAATAGGAGGCGTGCAATGAGCTCTTATAGCAGGACTTAAACAGAACTGCCCTGCTTATAACGAGACAAACTTTATAAGAGCTCATGGTAAGACCCCAGACCATCGAAACCCGGTTTTAAAAAAAAATCAAACATTCAATATTACCATTTTTTAATTATAGGTAATTATATTATTTTTTGTTAGTAAATTCTCATTTACTGTTTGTATTTCACCGTAAGAGACGACTAGCGCGTATTCTATTGCTAATACTATAGCAACGCTAGCTTTATTAGTCATTTTGGTAAAAATACGTAAAAATCGTAAATATACACCAGCAATGCGTCAAAAATGCTTTTTTTTTAGGCTAGGCATTGGCAACTTAGTCTATTCAGCCATCAAAATGAATGAAAGAACACAGCACAGACTAATAAAAATATCGACGATTCTTATCGTGTGTGTAGGGTCGACTTGCGATCCAAAATATTACTCGATATGGATCACGATACGTATCACGATATATATCGTGTGTGTAGTATCCGCCTATAGCCTGGCATGAAACTCGTGAAAAAAATTGAGGGCGCCACCTTCGTTTAGGTACATGGTATCATTGTTCTGTATCAGGGGGCTTACCATGAACTCTTATAGCAGGACCTAAACAGAACTGCCCTGCTTAGAACGAGACAGCGCTATGCGTGTCACATAAGCTTGTCTCGTTCAAACTGAAAGCAATTCTGTTTAGGTCCTGCTATAAGAGTTTATGGTAAGCCCCCAGGCTGGGAACTTAAAATATTAAAAAATAGTATCTTCACGTCTGTGCTTTGCCTCTATGTCCAATTTCTTTGTGTCTGTGTCTCGTATACTTCAACTAGACAATTTGATACTTGTTAATATTTTAGATCATATCGCACGACTACAACGCGTCCTCCTACAACTACAATCTCCACCTACCTACGACAGTCCAATGCTGGGCTTAAACCACATCAGCCGAGAGTGCTCGTTCAGTATAGTTAGTATAGACAAAGTGATTGGTAATATATCATCTCGGCGTTCATGTCTTGTTTGTGCTCTCACGCACAAGGGCTCGAGGTCCGTCTTGACCATGATCCTGGATTTGGCAGATCACATAATTACAGTGGAGCGACTGCCATCTGACCTTCGTGACCCTAGATATATATAAATAGAATAGTGAAATCAAGATTAACATAAGGCCAGCTCCAAGTAAGATAGCAAGATGGAAACAATGGGAGGTTTATTGCACGACTATTTTAATCAGACCCTAAATAATCTGAAAATGTCAACAGATCTCGTTACAAAGCCCTTTCATCTGCCCATGTAATTTAGAGTATCATGATGAAGAGTAGGTAATATTAAATAGTATAGTTTTTGCATTTTGGGAACTACTCCTCTTGCAACAATAAGTAACCTACTGTCAAACTGAGTACCCACTTCAGCTGACACATTATGGTGGAAGATTGAGAAAAAGGGGTTATTATATAAAAAGTTTGGTATTTATTTACTTTTATTAATTTATTAACTACGACACTGATGCACCTTCTGATTCTCTCTCTGTTCGACCAGCGTCCTTGATAATAATAATAAAATAATATTTTTCAAAATTCCATGATCCTGGGTTTCATTTCTCCAGCCAGAATACGTCGTACGTTTTCGTACATTGTTATTGTAGCAGAGAGCTATATTATCCAGGCACATACCGCAATGTACGAAAACGTACGACGTATTCTTATACTTCAGATCTTTGATCACTTTCAGAAAGTCATTTGATCAAAAGTTCTACTGACAAAAGTCTGGAATACCAACGTTTAAATTGCTTATCTATTACACTTTTAATCAAATAGTTAAAAATCATACAGTTCACAAGAAATTTAATGAATTAATTTGCGAATAACGCCTGTTAATTGGTTCTGAAACTCGCTGGAACTAACAAAATATAAACGGCGTTTTGATAGATTCGATTTTGTGACAAATAAATTAATAATTACTTACTTAGATGTATAGCCGGCGACTTCTGGATCATGAATCATACTCTCTAACCATTAGACTAAGGAAGGGAAATAAAATACTGTGAAGGAAATAATTTGTGATTATATAATTTGATTAGAGATGATTTGGTACTTTAAAACATCTAACAACTTTTGGTCAGTCGTCCATTTGATGAAACTTACATTTGGTTTATTAACTTTGCTAAATAAAACACTTTGTTTTTAAAATGTTGTCCTTTCATAATTTACTCAATGAAGTTTTGAATATGTAACCGCCGTATAAAATCTCAAGCTCGCTGAGCTCGCTTATTCTAGTTCTTTTACTATGTTCATTCCAGCTCGACTAAGCAAAAATGCAAAAAATATCGAGCTTGCTGCGCTCGCTCCTTTCATTATACATTAATGTTGTCCGCATAGTCAACCCGGATTTTAAGAGCCAATGTACCAAAATATCCGAGCTTGCTACGCCTCTTCGTCTTTTGAGCCAGGATTCAAACAATGTCGAACTCGCTACGCTCGCTCATTTTTAAAACATTCACATAGCCTACACCGCTCATCAAGTCAGATTATAAGAACCAACATATAAAAAATTCAAAAAGAATTACAGAGCTCGACTACGTATAGGTAGGTCATGTGACAACTGAAAACTAACGCCTAACTTGAAAACTGGATCCGCTTTGACCTTTATAATGCGTACGGCTAAGGAATGGAACACGTTGCCTGCGAGTGTGTTCCCTGATCAATATAATCTGGATGCCTTCAAGGCTAGAGTGAATAGGCTGTTACAAGACGGGCATGCTTCATCTTCGGCCGCATCGTCACTTACAAACAGGTGAGATGGCGGTCAAATGCCTGTCTTGTAATACATAAAAAAAAACTCGAGTCGAAGTCGTCGTTGTGATGAATGAGAATGATAATCGATAATCGAATAGATTCACTAAACTGAGCAATTTTCCAATAGGTATCTAAAGCATTCCTAACCACTCACTAGATGGCGCCCCGACAATTTTGGTAATTGATAATCGCTTGAAATAGGTTCTTAGCAAACAGGATATAAACACTGGTACGTTGTATTGGATAATATTGTATTTGTCAATAGCTTTCAACCATTTTAGAGGTTGTAATAATAATGGAATATAGTGCCAACTTCTATAAATATTTCTTTTTACACTCCGTTCAACCTTTAACAGTCATGTTTATATCGATCTAGTCTAGTTTATATAGATCTAGTCGATTTTCGATTATCATTCTCATAGAACTTGGAATCATGTCGACTTGGGGGGATAACCCCACCCCACACATAAGTAGGTGCACATCTCGCCCACAGAATACTACATATTGCCACACTAGCTAGCGAAGCACGAAGATAGTGTAACGTTCGCCTACATTTGTTGGTTTCAGATCATAGATGTGACAGCGACAGCCATACAAAAAAGTTTGTTTCTTTATTGGTCTCTGGATTTTTGTGTTGTGTGGTAGTAATCAGTAGTAATTATTTACATACAATTTCATTTTCATTTTACTAAATAAACCCAAATTGGTTTTGATTTTATATTAACCATTAGTAAAGTAATATTTCAAACCTGGAGTCGTTCAGTATGAATGCGTTACCAGCTCAACCTATCGGCATTCAAAGCACTGCGGGAGCAGTGCCTATTCGGAATGAAAAAGGTATTAGATTAATTTATTTAGATGTATAAAAATGTTGATTGAAAAAACTAAATACCGGTTTCAGTACCAACCTACCTGTGTACTAATTATCATTACAATCTGTAAGCCAGTTCCGCCAAATTTCATTAACTAATTTATTCATTTATTTACCCTAAATTTACAGCTGTTTATTCATGTATAGCAATGCATTTTTTATGTTTACTGCTTTGAACACTGGTATAATCTTTTTACCATTTTATTTCTAAGTGGCCCTTGGTTTACTCTTTATGTTAAATAAATTTTTCAGGTGAAATATCTATGCAAAAGGTGAAAGTTCAGCGCTACATATCAGGAAAAAAGCCAGATTATGCTCAAGGAGCTTCTTCATCTGAGGAGTCAGATACCGAAGACTTTATAGAGCAGCAGCGCCCGGAACGCAGGCAAATTTTGCCACAAATCATCAGCAAGAAAGATAAAGATGATAGTGATTCAGAGAAAGAGGTTAGAAAATATAAATATTCAAGAGTCTGCAGATAAGTGTCATAATGTCTTGTATTGATATGCTAAGATGTGTTATGGTTAAGCACTCTCTAATTAGATAGTCTTAGCTAGCTAGCCCTCAAAGAATTCATTGTAGCTTTGTCGGTATAAGGCAGACATACCCATTTAAGATATGAACAGAGGTATGACAGAGAGGGCAATACGTGCAAGTGATGACAGATTTTATTTTCCTTTTTAATTTTTATTATAGTTTTAAGGCTAGTTTCATATTTTGTTCATAAATATAAGCAGTCATGGTACAGTCATGAAAGGATATGCCGAAGCACCCGTGTCTGCAACTTGTTGGCACTGGCACTAGAGTGAGTAGCAGTTGCTGTTAAGTTGTCATAAACTAATTATTAGTGCATGGTACGGATACATTGAATGCAGTCATCGATAAACAACCTACCTACCTATGAATACCTCAGGTGGACGACCCTCGGCTGCGGCGGCTGCGGGAGACTCCACGCTCGCCGACGCGCCGCCGGGCGGAGCACGCGCCGGAAGTCATCGACGCGGACGCGGGACGAGAGTCCGAGTCGAGCGCGCCCGAGCGCCGCGACTCGTCCGACAGCGAGGATGAGCTCGACGAGGACGAGATCGAGCGCCGTCGGCAGGCGTTGAAGGCCAAGTTGGCTGCTAGGTGAGCGGGCCACTCCTCACAATCACCTTATAGAGTTTTGACGTGAGGGTTTTCGAGATTTCAAAATCCACCTGCTGAAAACATCTGCTGCAAAATAATGAATCCATTCCAGCTAATGAAAGGACTAATATTTCTTTAGTGACATCTCGTGGATTATGGAATCGCAAAAACTTCTATTCACTGTGAACATGCTGCATATCAGAAACTTCCTTTAAACCAACCCGTTCAGCTTGGTTGGTTTGATCAGAGCCTAAGACAATTTGGCTGTTCGTGAGCCTTCTTAAAATATTTCAGTCCGCCATGCTACCTAGTGTGGTGTGTGTATACTGCAGCGGATTGTGAATGATAATGTAGCATCCTTACTCTTGCCTTAAATGTTTGACCTAGTCGGTTTCCACTCTTATGCTAGTACAGTGATTGTTTCAAAGAGCTTACAATGCACTACACACATGTTTTACATTACTGTCACTAAGAGAAAACAGGTTCATGAGATTTATGTACTATTCGAATTTCAGAGAGGCTGAAAAAGAAGCTCTGGGAAGGGAAGATGATGAAGAAATGGACAATGACAAAGAGGAAAGTGGATCCTCGGACACAGAGTACACAGACAGTGAAGAAGACACGGGTATGTACGACCATAGTGTAGTTTTGAGTTTTGATTATCACTAGAATAATAAAATAATTGGTTATTTGAGAATGCACAATACGCGTCAATTTGCTGCCACAACGAGTACTCCTTGTCTCTCGATTAAACTGTAAGCAATACGTTGAGCATAACGAATGAAATTACTGTTAACTTCTATTATTTTCCAAATTTTCTTCACAATTAAAAATTATTCCACTAAATTCGTAGGGCCGCGTGTGAAGCCCGTGTTTGTGCGCGCGTCCGAGCGCATGACTGTGGCAGAGCGCGAGAGGAAGGCAAAGCAGCAGAAGAAAGAAGAAACAGAGGCCAGAAAGGAGAAAGAAGACCGGCGGAGAGAGGCGCTTAAACTAGTTGAGGAGACTATAAGATCTGAACAAAGGGGCACTCAGGTGAGTGAATTAATATACAGATGGTCATCTTGGCGTTCATGTCTGCCTTGACCATTGGAGTGACTGCCCTGACTTCCGTGACCCTGAAGGGGAACCTGACCAGATTGGGTCATAGTTCAGCCACTTGTATGTGCAGGTTTCATCATGATGTTTTCTCTCATTGTAAGAGCATTGGTTAGTGTTCAATTAACATACATAACTCAAAAAAGAGTTATTGGTAGATGGTGGCACTAAAGTTCGAACCCGGTACCTCGGGGTACGAGTCGGACTTAACCATTAAGCCACTGGCGCTCTTGAAAAATGAATTAATATAATCTGTCATCAATAGAATCAGTTCGTTTCGGCTTCGTTATTCGTCACACGCGTGCGACAGAGACGATACTCTACGAGGCCGATCTCGGTGAGATAGGTAGCGAACGGGAGCGGTTCAAACATCGGGCCCCTGGACTGTATAAATGATAATAATCTGCGATGATTTCTAGGGTGAGCAAAAGGAGGGCAACATAAACGACGTGTGCACAGACGACGAGAACGACGAGGTCGAGTACGAGGCGTGGAAGCTCCGCGAGATGCGGCGCGTCAAGCGGGATAAGGAGGAACGAGAGGCGTAAGTATATGGCCGTTACCGTATGGCGATTATCTAATTCTGAAAATTATTGATTGCCCATTTTGTATGAGCCATTTTGCCCAATGAGCCACCGGCAAGTAAGCGCGCGCATCACCCCTGAGGTCTGACGCGGTCCGTATGACCGAGAGGTCGAAAGGATCCTGGGTGGAGGAGGGTTATTGCCCATTTTGTAATATTATATTATGTATCTAATTCTCCAAGATTGAAGTATCGAAGAGTATATTTTGCTTACTAGGTGTCTAAGGTTGCTTGGAAGAAATCGCTTAAAGAAATTTCCTATTTCCTATGTATTATTTGTATATAAGCAATAAAAAAATGTAATTCATTTTTTTTGTTAAGTTAGATAATCGTATCGCTTTCGGTTCGTTTAATAGTCATTTTATTTCATGTTCTTAATGTTTATTATCCCAAATTATTGCGATCAAGCGTCTCTAATCAAAATGTATTCCGCAATATCAGTATTTGTATACACCCAAATATCCATCCATCCCTTTCTAACACACGTGCATTCCTACATGCAGGACAGAGAAGGACCTACTGGCTGTGGAGCGGTTGCGCAATATGACGGAGGAGGAGCGCCGCGCGGAGCTGCGAGTCAACCCGAAGCAGGTCACCAACAAAGCCGTCAAGGGGAAGTACAAGTTCCTGCAGAAGTATTACCACAGGTACGTCAACTCTATGGTCACTGTTTGACGAGCATACTACGAATCTGACGAAGCTTACATAGCGTATCAAGCTATGATAATAAATTGAATGTCGATTCATTTGAAAAAGGGTGTTTGGCGATTGCGAAATCCATCAGATGGCGCTGCCAAGGCCAGATGGCGCTACTGAGGAGTAAGGTCCGTTGTCAAAATACTGCTTTGCGATTGGACTGACACGCATATCAGCTGTAATATGATGGATCCGTTCTAACCAATGACACAGCATTATTTTGACCCGCCCAACAGACCGTCAGTAACGACACCTGGTGGATTTTACAGCTGCAAACTCCCTCATTGAAATGAGGGCTAACACGAGTTCGACATTCCACTAGATGGCGCTACTGGCGATTAAGGTCCGTTGTCAAAATACGTCGCGCTATTAGTCGGTATTAAACGTTTAAGGTTGGATTCAGCCAATAAAACGACGTTATTTTGACCTTACACGCCAGTAGCGCCCACTGGTGAGCACAAAAACGGTTGTCTTTATTAATGTCTGTAATTTTTAAAAGAAACTTCAAGTTAATAAACATTGTCTGCGATCAATGATTACGAATGTACTGCATTACCTTACCTTCACTTTTGTTACTTGTTGTTTCCAGGGGTGCATTCTACTTGGACAAGGAAGAAGAGGTGTTCAAACAGGATTTCTCTGGCGCCACATTGGATGACCACTTCGACAAGACTGTGTTGCCGAAGGTAAAAATTCCATTTACAATAAAAATCGTATTTTTGTGATATTACTGATTACCGTCCGGTAATACAATGTAACAATAAATAACCAACTAGAAATCCATTTAAATATGGGGCATTCCTCCAACTCCAAAATTAGACTGTTATTGTACTCTACTGAATTAACCAAAAGCAAAAGTTTCCCTAAAGATGTAAATTCACGGTCCGATACAAGCTATCTTCGACCCTACTCTCTACATAATAGAGATGACTTCTGCTTTTCAAGTCAGTTTAAGTTCAATGCCGACAGGCTTAGCGCCTAGCTAGAGAAAATTCGCACAGCGCGCTTCGCGGATCGATTTGCAGCTTCGCTACTCGCTTTCCGCTTGGCGACTAGCCAAGCTCTAGCTAGGCTTTAAGCAAGCCACCTGTCACTGCTGCCGTAGCCTTGACACAGACCCTAAAGGCGCGTCATACTAACCCTATTATTACCAAACCCACAGGTGATGCAAGTGAAGAAGTTCGGCCGGTCCGGTCGTACCAAATACACGCATCTGGTGGACCAAGACACGACGGAGTTCGACTCTGCCTGGAGTGCGGAGGGCGCGGCGAGGCTCGCGGGCCGGCAGGCGCACCAAGCCTTTGACCGGCCTTCAGCCAAGCGGAACCACAGTGCCTCCTAGACCAACGGATGTGAAGTGACTGTGCCTTGCTGTAGTGATTGTGCCAGCAGAACGTGTGTTGAGAGTGCGGCAGTGTTGGGCATGAACAATTGATATTTTAATCATCATATTAATTGATTGAAAAATTAATTGCAATTAATTTAATCACAATTGATTTAATTGCAATTAATCTGTTAATTGCGTATTGCAATTAATTTATTTAAATAAACTCACGTTAATTGCAAGAGACAATTAAAATAATTCAATTAATATTTTTAATTGTTACAAGAGACAATTAAAACTAACAATTAACAATCACAGATTTATATTGTTATGCGGCCCGATCGGGCCGCTCGAGGGCTGAGAGGTAAAGGTGCGTACGAATTAGAGGCAGCCTCAGGTTGAGGCACGCACGGCTCGCCCATTTGCGCAAATTCGTACGTGGCTCACGCGCAGCTCGCGGCGCACCGCGAGCGTGTGCGCCGCGAGCCGCCGATTGTCGGTTTTCTGTCCATGCTCAAAGGTGCCTCGACGTGCGTGCCTCGCGATGTTTGGACGTGACTACGAATGCGCGCGTATTGTTTATTGACACTTGACAACTTTAATATTTTCATGTCAATTAAACTGTTGGTCTTCCTAATAAATAAATAAATCAAATAATATAAATAAAATAAAATACATAAAATATATAAAATGAAATAAAATAAAGTAAATAAAATGAAATAAATGAAATAAAATAAATAAAATAAAATAAAATACATAAAATAAATAAAATGAAATAAAATAAAGTAAATAAAATGAAATAAATGAAATAAAATAAAATAAAACAAATAAAATAAAATAAAATAATATAAAATAAAATAAAATAAATAAATAAAATAAAATAAATAAATAAAATAAAATAAAATAAAATAAAATAAAATAAATAAATTAAAATAAAATAAAATGAAATAAATAAAATAAAATGAATAAAATAAATAAAATAAAATAAATAAAATGAAATAAATAAAATAAAGTAAATAAAATAAATGAAATAAAATAAATAAATAAAATAAATAAAATAAATAAAATAAAATAAATAAAATAAAATAGATAAAATAAAATAAATAAATAATTTGGAAAACTTATATACTAAACAACATGGTAAGCAGAAAAAAGCGTTATGGCATCGAAAAAACTAAAATTATTTTAACAATCCCATCAATAATGATAAAAGCAACGTACGCAGCTTAAGAGTAGGACGCGAGAGAGACAAAATAATATGTAAACGCATTATTATGTTGAAAGCTATTTGCGGAAAGAATTTTCTATTCTTAAGTACTAGTATATATATTCTGTGTGGCTATCATGAAGAACGATTTAGCATGGCCATTAAGGTCAAGCTTGTGAAAGCCCTACCCTGTGCCACTCCTTAATCTTATAATATTACTATTTACATTATTTAAATTTAATTAAAGTTTAATTACAAGAACAGTTAACAATTGATTAATTGTTAATTGCAACGTCACAATTAAATTTCGCAATTAACAATTAATCAATTGTTAATTGCAACGTCACAATTAACAATTAATCAATTGTTAATTGCAACGTCACAGTTAACAATTAATCAATTGTTAATTGATATTTCACAATTAACAATTAATCAATTGTTATTTTTAATTGTAACTTGCAATTAAATTTTGCCCAACACTGGAGTGCGGTAACATGCGTACGGTTACGCCGCTATACCTGCGCAGACGTCTTATTTTTCAACGGCGCGAAAATATCTTGTCTGGTATTGGTTATTGCGTTCGCGCCACTTTTGTGAAGTCAGCATCGCAGCATTTCGCAAAACGTCGCAGCATTACGGTATTTAAAATCTTAACGTTATTGCTTTAGCAATAAGCTTGAGGTTTGTGTTTCATTGGTATTCACATTCAATTTTAGTTGGCGTTAGGTTCGACCTACTATTATACGTTCATCATTGACAGTGATGGCAAATTATCTTCCTCTAGAAGGTGAATCAATATGCTGACTGAAATGAAATCACTAAATTGATTAAATTCTTTAACATTATATAACTATGTCCATAAATTATTTCATTAATTTGTATATAGTTATTCTAATAATGATTTAGTGAAAACAATCACACACATGTCTGTCTGCATGAGTCCTGAAGCCCTCGGGCAATAATAATACAGTGTAAATAGTAATTTAAACTTTGTTATCCTAATAAAGAAAAAAGGTTAAAAAGTTTTATCATATTATTTTATTGCTATGCCTTATTCCGCATGTGTCTTGTCGACTTACAGAATATCCAGCACAGCGCAAAATATGAATGGGCTCAGGACAGAACCCTGGTGAATCATCATCACAGCCAACTGCAGGACTTAGCCTCTCCTGCGAAAGGGGAGAATCTTTGTGAATACCTGCCATTGATTTATTACTAACCGTAGATAGCGCATGAACGCTTGAAATGTGGGCCGAGGAAGGACTGCTTAATCGCTGGTCAAGCAGTCCTTTTCCGTTGTCCGTCATTAGCCGTCGACACGTAAGCATGCCCAAGTGCGCGTTCAAAAATTGTCGAAACAGTAGCCTTAAACGACGAAAAAAGGATGGGATTTCATATTTTGCGTGAATAAACACATTATACATCTTATCATGCATAAATGTAGCGATTTACACATAAAAAACCTTTAAAAATAATTATTTTAATCATAAACATATTGTCAGTGTCAGACATCACGTCAGTTGTCTCATTCATGTTGCTTTTCGTTTTAACGCATGCGCGTTAAAGCGAAAACAAATTGCACACAAAAAGAAATGAAGTCGCAGCATTATTCACAGCGCGAAAAGCCATTTTGAGCTTTATGAGTATGAAAAAAAGTTGATATTTGGTAAATACGATACTGTACGTAATGACATTTTGATTAGGGCGTGCGTATTTACCAAAAAAATTGCTACGTACACATGTATAGTCAATTAGGCGACAGATTTCAAGCGCATTTTTGTATGAAGTGCTTTATCTACGGTTGGTAGTAGATCAATGATACCTGCCGATAATTAGGGATTGTACCTCTATGGTGGTTTTGACAATGGCAGCCTTGGATATTTAAAATGTCGGGTCTCTATCTCTACATAGCTGGCTGGCTGCAGCCCTGATGTTGTGTCCTGTAAAGGGCACACACCTGTCAACTACAAATAAAGTATAGGTACTCGGGTCCATGCTGCACAAGCCTGGAGAAGTATGCTCCAATGCATGTCTCTGAAGCTTTGGTCAAATGGAGTGAGCACACAGCAGTCACTTGTGACCCTAAAATCCCCATCCCCAGGGCTCATATAGGTATATAAGCATAGATTATTAGGTCTCTGATGCTCTACAGCTGTGAGACTTTTCTTGTCTGATGATGTCTTCTTTTTCACTATATCTTGAAAAAGAGACAGCATGTGACTTTCAGAAACTTTACATTTAGCTGAAAATATTAGCAGAATAAGTACCGGGAGGATACATAAATTAAATAAAGTTATTGCATGATTGAGCTGCTGATAGTTGTGATGATGGTGATGATAATAATATAATCAAATATTGCAAATTAAAGTAATTTTTAAGGTAAGTAATTTATTTAAAAAAATACAAATTAAAGCAAATTAATTAAGATAAAACAATAAATTAAGACATTATTATATTACATACACAAATGAGAACTATCTTGTTTTTAAAGTATAACCATTTGTTGATCTTATTATTATACAGACTACACAAATACCTATAATCAAATCTTATTGAAATTAATATAGCACCAAAGTTCAAAATCTCAAGAATTAATTTGACAAGATCAATCCTAATAACAATACTTCGTTAGCAGATTATTAGTTTTAGCCAAGCCTTTAGCCAAGAGTAAAGAAATCAAATACTAATGTTTAGAAATCCATTTAGTTTTCATCTCCTTTGCAAGTTACATGTTCTTTTTCTTCATATTTCAATCTCCATTTGATGGCTTCTTCCTCAAAACTCTTAGATCTTGATTTTTCTTCTTCAAGTAAATTTTCAGTTAGTTTCAGTAATTCCTTGAGTTCCTCATATTGTTGGTTATCATATGCCTCCATAGAACTGGCTAAAACGGTTGATTTAGCAAGATTTACAGTGGACTCTGCTTCTTTTATTATCTTTGCAGCTTTCAGAGTAAGTTCATCCTGTATAATGAGCATTGTGATCAATCTTCGGATCACAAAAGCTAGGAATATGGCAAATCCGGTTATATAGAAGTTTCTTTGTGCCCGAAATAATTTCACATTGCCTTTCATCTCGGATGCGAGATGCATATGGCTTGCATCGGACCCGTGGGCGTACTTTCTCATTTCTCGAATAGCATCAAAAAGGAAAAGAGTCAGTACACCAAGCAATACGTAAAAATAAGTAGCCGTGTGGTGTTGGAACATAGCAAATAGACGAGACTTGAAGAACTGGTGCCACCTCCTCGGGCTGAATATCGGCATCATCATAATCATCACAACGGCAATTTCGAAGTACAGGTAGCCGGCGATGACTGTCCATTGAAACGACATTATGTATTATCGATTTGTTCAAAAATATGTTATAACCACGGCAAACTAATCTAGAACTGAACTAATGAAATTAATTTGTTAATCTGATCACAATTCAAAAATCTCAGTTTTTTGCATTGAATGACAAACAAATCCTTCCATCAAAAGCAGCTGTCTGCTAAAGAGAGTCAGCTGAAACAATTTTTCGAATAACTAAAAGAGACAGATAATTGTTTATGATTGGTCCACTTGGAATATTCTTGTATACCTTGTCTAAAATAGGATGATAATTTTGACAGATCACAGTAGGGATGTGGTTGTGTAAAATCGTTAATGAATATATTCGATTATCGATTATCATTGTCATAGAACTTGGAATCGATAGTTGCATGGTTATGCTATACGTATTATACAAAATAAACTATTTATTTTCTTCTGAATTAATAATTTATTAATACGACATTAAAAACATTTCTACTACGACGATTATGACACGTGCGTATTTCTGTTCGGTCAGTCATCCTATTACGTAGAATACGCGCGACTCGAAATTGTTGTTGTGAAAGGTCTCTTAAGGTGAAATCCAAACAAAGAATAAGAGTTTAGTTACAAAAAATAATAAGGTTACCTAAATGTTCATTTTAAATGTTCGATTATATTATATCAATATCGATTTTCGATTGTCTGTTGTTATTCGTTATTCGTGGCACTTCACTAAAGGGGCGGGGCCTGTCTATGAAGTATGACATTTCCCGTAGTACATTTTACCGAAAAAAAAACATAAAATTTCATAGGCGTGCGCCAAAGACCAACAATTAGTGAGCTGTCAAAATTATCATCCTATTTTAGACAAAGCATAGTACCAAAGACCAGAAGAGGGCGCTGTATACAATGAGGAGTTTTCCAGTAGGTATTGATAGTTGGTTTCAAAAAGCATCAATAGATGGCGCTCCTACAATTTTGGTAATCTTTTTTTAATCTGTATGATGGTGGCAGTGATTTCATGCAACCAACTAATACTAAACTTAAAAATAAAATGTTTATTAATATAAACATAACTGTAAAAGGTTGAACGAAATGTAAAAAGAAATATTTATAAAAGTTGGCACTATGTTGCATTATTATTACAACCTCTAAAATGGTTGAAAACGATTGAAAAAATATTATCCAATACAACGTACCCAGTGTTTATATCCTGTTTGCTAAGAACCTATTTCAAGCGATTTTATCAATTACCAAAATTGTCGGGGCGCCATCTAGTGAGTGGTTAGGAATGCTTTAGATACCTATTAGAAAACTCCTCATTTCTGGACATAAATTTCCATATTGACGGTCCATTCCCGCTGTATTCATCCGCTCTATCAAGCTCGTCGCCAAGTCGTGATCGAACCTCTATGCTCTGTCTTTGGTGTTCAAATCAATAAAAAAAGTAAAGAAAATAAAAAAAATGGCTGTCAGTTGTTGATTTTAGGAAATTTCGGAATTTTGTTTTGTTTACAAATTGAAATATGGCTAGCATAGAGTTGGATATTTGGCGTGGTGAGTGGGGACTTGCATCGATTGATTTAGAATGTTTGAAAGTATTAGTGAGTACCTGATTTATTCCTAAAACCTAACCTAGAACTGCCGGTCCTGCTTCTCCACGTTAAAATAATTCATGTACAATTTCCACATTTTCCACAGACTTATATGAAATTTATTGGCGTACCAGTACGAGTTCGGGAAGCAAATAATCCATTCTTTACGCCAAAAGGCTCCTTGCCTGTCATGAGGGACGGGCGCACAATACTTACGAATTTTGAAGAAGTCGTTGATTATTTAAAATCTTTGGTAAGTTTATTTTATAAAGATACAATTACGTTTGTTTAGTATTTTTACCCGATTTTGATGAAATTTTCGCTTTAGCTATTTGATAATAAAAATATAACAACAATTTCATCAGCATTACAGCACAGATGTACACTTGGACACAAAACAGGCTGCAGAGGCAAGTGCCTTCACACAGTACCTGCGAGACAAACTATATCCTGCATATCAGTATGCTTGGTGGGTGGATGAGAAGAACTATGCTGAGCTAACACGGCCGGCATATGCCAGAGCTCTTCGCATACCTTTTAATTTCTACTATCCTTCAAAATATCAAAATTTAGCCAAGGACATGGTTGATGCTCTATATGGGGAACATACAGATTTGAGAGAAATTGAAAAATCTGTAAGTTGAGTGGATTTATCTATCTGTGAAATATTATATTGGAATTAGTTAGTGTTTTCAGCAAATCAAATAATTCCTGTACCACTTTCAGATTTATAATGAAGCAGAGAAGTGCCTTAAAACTCTATCAGACAGGTTGGGGGAGAGTGAATATTTCTTTGGAAATCGACCCTCATCTTTTGATGCAACTGTTTTCGCATATCTTGCTCCATTAGTGAAGGCACCTTTCCCAAATGCAACATTATCACATTATGTCAAAGGCATTGCAAATTTGAGTAGATTCGTGGCAAGAATACAGCAAAAGAATTTTAGACATGTTACAGATGGTGAGTGAGCTTTTATTATATTAATCTTTACTTATATTATAAAGAGAACAGATTTGTATTTTTGTTTGCAATGCATTAACTCAAAAACTGCTGGATCAATTTTAGGAATGAGTTTAATAGGAAGCCACATTATTCCCGAGTGGCATAATATTAGCTGGACAGTGTGTGGGTGAAAGCCACTGGGAATGGCTAGTAATTAATACTTTTATTACAACATAGCATAGATCTACTACAACACTGCTTCTACCTTCTCCAAATCACATAGAGCGGCAGGGTCTTAAAAAGGATTTATATAAAAAAAAAATTATGAACCTGTCTGTTGGTCCCAGTCATCATCATCGTCTTAGCGCTTATCCCGGCCTCCTAATGCCGTGGGTCCTACTCATTCTTCTCCACTTAACTGCGTCTCAGGCATCCTCTCGCATTCGACTCAGCTAAGTCGCTTCTTACGTCGCCTTCGGGGCCTCTTTCCTGATACCCGCAGGTTCAGGCACTTATTTCCCACGTATCCCTGAGGCTAAAATATGTTATTGAGATTTGCTACAGATTCTGACATAAAGCTATGATTATCATTTCCATTGTAAATAGATGCCTTAATAAAGTAACTCAGAAAGCCATGGTTGTCATTTCTGTTGTAAATACATTCATACAAAAAGGTAAGGGTAGGCATGGACTATGGACCGCCACTTTGCTCTGTCCTGACACAACTCCCTAGCCTTGCATATATCCATAACTTTTTTCATAAAACTCCTTTTATCCTTACCACTTCAGACCCCAGCTTTTTTAGAACATTACTGATCTGATCAGTGAATGTTTTTCTGGTCGGTTTTCCAGATTCGCGCTATATACCTCCATTGTAAATAAATGCCTTAATAGAGTAACTCTTCTTCTTTGTCGTTTCCTCACTGCTGCGGATTGTGACATCTTCGGAGATTGTCAAGTGCATGTCTCCATCGGGTTCGATCAGTCGCCTGATGTAATACGACGTTGACGGATGTATCCAGTTGTTCGGATATTTGGTCCGCCCATCTCTTCGGACTTCGGCCTCTGGGTCTCTTGCCTTCGACTTTCCCCGTCACCACAAGTCGTTCCAGATGGTTGTTGGGCCGACGGGCGATATGGCCGAAATAGCGCACCACTCTCTGCATACAGATCGACGATAATCGCTGTGTATTCTGCAAATTTAATTCCTTCAAAACCGATACATTAGTGCGGAATGCTGTCCATGGGGTTCTAAGTAAGCGGCGCCAACACCACATCTCGAACGCGTCAGCTCTTGCTCTATCAGCGGCTTTCATAGTCCATGTCTCCGCTCCATAAAGGAATATGGAGAAAACCAGTGTGCGGACTAAGTGTGTTTTTGTCGGATTTGTGATATTCCTATTTCTCCATATTTTTCCAAGTTGAGTCATCGCTGATTTGGCCATTCCTATTCGCCCTCGTATTTCAGGTTCGCTGTTACCTTTATTTGTTATGAGAGTAACTCAATAGCTTTTAAATTTTACAGAGTATAATCGCCAGAATGCTAAGAAGCAATCAACGGGGACGCAATCTGAACGCGAGGCGGCTAACTTCCCCAACCAGACGCGAAACAAGGTGCTTGCCGCGCTCTTCGCCGCTGTAGCCATGACGGGTTACGCCATCGCCAATGGAATGTTTCAGGTGAGAACGCTCAGCTGGCTAATACAGCACTCACTAGCAAAATCTCACGTTATTTTATAACTAATGTAAACTGGAAAAGCCTTTCAAGATTTGGGAGAATCTTTGTTACCTAATATTTTTTAACAAAATAATATCACTGACTCTGAAAGAGATGAATATGAAACGAAAAGAGTTCATAGAAACTCATCCCATTTGCGACTTGGGTACCCAAGCAAGATCGTTTTTTTGCACGGAAATGTATAATTTGGTGGTTGCTGCGAATGGGATGAGTTGTTACGAATCCAACGACAACGTTCGTTACTCGGGGTCACGAATCTTATCTTCAATTAAATGCTCGAAGCGCGTGCCTCAGCTTTATCTACAACCTTCTTGCGACTACAATATAGGTTTTACCATTAGGACTACTATTAGGCAACTGATAGCGGTTGCGCTTGGAAGAGAGGCATAATGGTAGTCCAGAAACTCCTAAAATAATTAGCTTTATTTTAAAGAACATGTCTTACTTTTCACGCTCACCTAAATTCCTGTAATTTTTTCTTATGAAACTATAGTGATAAAAAAATTGCATTAAACAGCCAAGCACTGAGTATGCTTTTACATAATTGCTGTTCATAAATTGCTAACAAGCATTATTAAAGGCTAAAGTATAAACAACAAGGTTTGTGAAGCTCACATCCAGCAAGGTAGATTATCGTAAAACTTAAGAGGTCTATTTAAGTGCCCACACCTAATTCGTAAAACCGTTGTTGTGAATTAGGACTTCCAAGAGACTTGCATGCAAGGTCCTCCGTTCTTTGCCGCAAATTGCTTGTATGCATCCTATAACGCTTTGCCTAACTGAAGCACTGCCCATCTGTTTCAAGTAGAAATTCTCTTTCTGCTCAGGACTTGAAAGATTACGATCGCTCCCGTGATTACAACGACATGTTCGAGAACGAAGAAGATGAGAACTGACCGCTGGGGTTGCCATGACGACGCCGGCGCAAGCGTTGAGCTCAGGGGTCACTGGAACAAGCCACGTGGGCAAGCTCAAGAATATAATGCTTTAGATTATTTGTAACGGCCAGTATCAGCTGTTGTGGTTGGTATGAGTGGCTACTTTGTCTTTTTGTAACATATTTTATTTTCATAGTATCTACAATTGTAGTGAACTAGAAAAACTGATTACCTTTTGCCAGTACAATTTAAAATCGAATATGAACCTTTATTGTTATATTCAATTTATATACCTATATCCATTCATATTTTTGTTCCATTTTAAATTTAGAAAGACAAACCTATCTATAATATGTTTTAATCAGTTTTGTTATGTGTTAGAACATTTAGTATACTTCAAGGTACAGCAGAAATTGGAGCTATTATATTGAAATATGTTCTTTTAAATATTTTTTTATATAGCTTATGGAGAGATAAATTCGTGGTTTGTTCCAAACGATTGTTAGTTAGATTTGGTATTTAGTCAGCTACTGCTCTTGGGGGGCTACACACAGACTTAAACAAGACTAGTGCATAGCACTAATACATTCGATCAAATTGTTGCATAATACTACAGTCCAAAGAATATAAGTAAATCACATGCTGTAAAGAATATAGAATGTATGTTCCTATTTTTATTAAAATTTAATAGATGTTATTTATGGGAAAAATTACTTATATAAATACTGAAACTATACCTAACTGTAAACCTTTGAACACCTTGTTTGTATACGGCAGCTATAATTATTATTATAGTGCACTATAAAGCTTGACTGTAGAGCTCATTTGAGCAGTGGATCAAAATATTACACAGAAACAGCACTTCGTTCCCCACTGTTCAATGAACTGCTCAACTTACAACATTCCTCACTATAGATGGCAGGTGTAAATGTAGGTTTTAGTTAGGTATGTGTAGCGCTTAAGTCAGGTGGTCGATTTCTCCTGCGGGAGATGGGAACGGTAGATTGCGATGACATGAATTTGTCGCCACGAGATAGCCTCTATTCGGCTCACAAAAATACTGAGACTACGTCATATTTCACTACCTTCCGCACCGATCCACCATCGTAGGGACTCAATAAAACGCTACCATTGTAGCTATGATTGAAGTTTATACTTCTTTTTTCTGAAATAAAGTGGAGTAGACATATCTCATGCATTTAGAATGAAAATGTTGT
The DNA here is from genome assembly GCA_905147135.1 of Blastobasis lacticolella. Lineage (NCBI taxonomy): Eukaryota > Metazoa > Arthropoda > Insecta > Lepidoptera > Blastobasidae > Blastobasis > Blastobasis lacticolella. The sequence goes on along the minus strand of LR990053.1, from coordinate 13,148,139 downwards.
ATGTAACTTATTTATTGCATTTACAGTGAGTGTGTAGTGACTGTAGTTAAATTAATTGGAAGTCCCTTGTACGTTGATATTAGTAGATATAAAACTTTCTACTTGTAACAGTTGAACAAGACAGTGAGCAATGCAAGCAATTAACCTCTCAGAAGTAAATTATTGAGCTAAGTACTTTTAAACCCGTTTTCAACCCCTAATTTTAACATTGGCTGTTACTGAGAGTTGTAAGTTTGGAATTGATTTGTATGATATAGTTGTGTTTTAGCTCAGTGTTGAATGAATATACTTAATAAATATTTTGTTGATTGAGTCTGTCGTTTTCTTGGTTCCTTACTGGCAATGTGTGCATGTGCATGGCATGATCGCAGCGCGAACTCATTCGTAGGAATGAGAAATCGCAATCGCTGTGATCAAAAGTAAAATAGCAGGTGTGACTTGAAAACCATAATATTATGATGATTTTTCATTAATGAATTGTTGTATCTTTAAGAACACATCCCGAATCGCCTGTGCGATAGTGGTAGCGATCTGCGTTTAACATGTATAATAGTGGTAATGTGTTGCGGAGCATCGGTAGCCGAATGGTTAGGGTATCCGACTCGTAAGCGAATGGTACTGGGTTCGAATCCTACTGCGGCCATGTACCAATGACTCTTTTCCAAGCTATGTCTGTTGAATGCTAACCGATGCTCTTATGGTGGGGGATGACATCGTGATGAAACCTGCACAGGTTTTCCTGGTAGTAGGGTGACGGAGGTCAGATGGCAGCCGCTCCCTGTCGTCATGGTCAACTCAAGACGGACCCCAGGCCTCGTGCACGAGAGCACGACCGAGACATAAACGCCATGATGATTACTTTTTATTATAGTAGTAGGTAATTAACTGGTTGCAAATCAAGAGAAAATTAAGTCTGCACCATCACCCTCCTCCGCTTATCCCGCTAATACGGAAAATATTTTTTCCTGTAATTCGGCCGACCGGGCAATTGAACCGTAGGTACTTGGGTACTACGGACAGAGTGCCGGTGGCCTGCCTGAGGTGAATTCCCCTTGAGAATATACTGTTGAAACCGCAGTGTTTAAAACACTGCCCATTTTCCAGTCTATCTCTAGCCTCTAGACTTTAATGGCGTTTTACCTCAAGGGGGTTGTACAATTCTGTCCTACCTAGCAGCACAAAAAGTTAAGTACCTATACAGCCACATATTTCTGTATCGGATGTAACGTTCACAAATATCAAAATCCACATTGTAATCATTGTAGTGTGTGGTGCCGCCACCTCAAAGAATAGCACCACCCCATCTCTTCCCGTGGGTGTCGTAAGAGGCGACTAAGGGACAAATCCGAAAGGTGGGCAGCAGCATCTTTCTGGGTAGATTTACATCAACTGCACTGCGATCTCCAACCCGCCTGCCAAGCGTTGGAGATTATGGCAATGACCTCCCCTTTCGTGGGAGAGGCCCGAAGACCTGCAATGATGATGATGATGACATTGTAATCCTCGACAAACATCTTATCTCAACGCCTAGCTTAGACGAGATCTCTATAATTATTATTCAAGCGATTCCGCAGGACGTGCACTGATGGACCCACCAAGTCTTCAATACTTGGCTTTCTGCCATCTGCAACCGTCGACTCCTTACAATCCTCGAAGCCGTCAGTCCATCGTCCGTATTTTTAAAATAATGGTCTGAAATCCCGCAGTGTATTTAATAGAATAATTTAACCGACAGAAAATGTCGGATAACCCCCGACAAAGTCTACACAGTTACTCAAATATTTTCTAAAGTACCTACTGAACCGATTTTAATGAAACAAAGCTAATCTCTAATAAACCATCTCGATTAAACTGGCCTTCAATGAGCAGTTTTCCAATAGGTATCTAAAGCATTCCTAACCACTCACTAGATGGCGCCCCGACAATTTTGGTAATTGATAATCGCTTGAAATAGGTTCTTAGCAAACAGGATATAAACACTGGGTAAGTTGTATTGGATAAAATTGTATTTATTAATAGTTTTTAACCATTTTAGAGGTTGTTATAAAATCTTACAAACAAAACAAACATCAATTTGACTGAGTCAATTCGTTTGATGGACACTAGGATAAAGAAAAGACGTAATACAAATCACAGTTAATATGAAAGGTTTGTATTAAAATACATTTCGATTAACCTTTTGGTAAAAAATTACCAAAATTGTAGGAGCGCCATGTATTGATGCTTTTTGAAACCAATTGACAATACCTACTGGAAAACTCCTCATTAGATAACCGCATCCAAATCGATCCATCTGTTCGGGAGCTACGATGCTATCATAGCCTCCTTCATCTTAGGAAGGAGGCTATGATGCTATAGATACACACGTCAAACTTACAACACCATTGAAGGAGGCTATGACAACACCCCTTTTCGCCGTGTTTAAAAGACAATACAAATGAGTGCGACAACGATAATAATGAATGTGGCACAAAAAGGAACTACCGCCATTAGGGTAACTGCTGAAGCTGACACGGTCATTATCTTATCTTCGCGTTATGTCCCGGTTGCGCCCGCACGGCACGCATAGGCCCAGGGTTCTCCATACTGCTACTCTTGGCCCACCTCACTCTCTTCGGCATCCTTAGTGGTGAGCTTATTGGTCAGAAGTAGGTGTGGGATCTACAAACCTATTATTTTAAAAGTAATCACGACTACGAGGATGTCCATTTATAGGTTTCTTATCGTCCGTAGCGCTGGGCGGCGTGGAGCTGGCGGCGGCCATTGCTGGTGGCGCGGCTGCGGGTGGCACGCGCACGGGCCGCGAGGGCGAAGCGCCTAGCATCAAGGGAAGAGGACTAGCCTTGTGGCGCGGGGTTCACACCTCATACTCCTTTCTACGTGAGGGAAGCCGCGGGAAATACCCAGTATTGTTTCTGGACTTGTCCAGTTGATATTAGTAAAATAATAGGTAGTAAAATGAATAACGCTGAAATTGACAATATCTCTTTTATTTCATTCATTTGAACATTAGCATTTCGCGTTGTCAGGTACACTCAACAACAGAATTCAATGGACACTGATGGAACTATTTCACTGGGCGATTGAATTTTTACCAAAAAACCAAACAATATCGAATAAAAATGACCGATAATATTAATTTATCGGTTAACATTAAGGGCTAACGCGATCCAAAAATCCACCAGATGGCGCTACTGAAACGTAAGGTCCGTTGTCAAATACTGCCGTAATATTGGACAGAAACAGCTGCTGTAAAACGGCGTATCCACTACAACCAATGACAGGGCTTTATTTTGACAGCAGACCTCCTCAATAGCGTCATCTGGTGAATTGTCGAATCGCGATAGCCCTCAATCGACTTGAACTTGGCACTATGTAAATTATTGTTCCCTTGAAATTTAACCTTTTGCAAATTTTAATTTGGTTCTTCAGTTCAGAATTTACTTTAAAAATAGCGTTTGCTTTTCTTTGATTACATGATCTGATAATTTGTAATACTAAATGAATAGGTGAAAAAAAATTGTTTTTTATAGTAAACGTCGAATATGGAAGATCAGAAATGACAAAAAGCAATATCCGAAATAATCATCGGGGAAAAAAGAAAAATATGCTAATTCTAGTGGCAATTATTCTTCACGCGTTAAAAACACAATAGTATAAAAACCTGATCGTCTTATTATTTTGATTGTTGAACAAGATTACATGGCACAGTTAATTTTCCCATGGCGATCTCAACTGGAAGCATCCACTAACTAGTTTACCTTTCAATTTCTTGTACCTATATTTTTTCTTATTAATTTTCTACAGAGACAACAATTCGTAGAATTATTTAATAATTACATCAATACTTATAAAATAAGTGATGCAGAAATACGTATTTTCTTGTAATAAGCCACGATTTCAGATGCAACTATAAAAAAAAGAATTGAAGAAAACAAGAACAGGAAGGCGCGATTATGTTTGTAAATTTGTCGAAAAAGGTTCTTCGAATCACTTTTTGCGAACCGGTACTTTTGGCAACTTTCTCTAATTAGCCTGAAAATACGCATAACTACATCAAAGAGTTACGTTTATATAATACTAAACACAACAAGTCAACGATATAAATCCACTGGTTAATTAATAAATAGAAAAAAAAGACGGAGCTAAATATACAATTATACAATGCTATTAAGTTACGTACGTTGTGTTTTCTTAAAAATAAAATATCGATTAAAAATTAGCATCGACCATTTTTCATCTCGGAAGTTTTTAACGATTTCTATCATCGTTCTAACATACAAAGACATTATAATATAGCCTTCATTGCATAGCAAACTGCCAAGGCACACACTTGGTAAGAAATGAAAATTGGGGCATCGTTAAAATCACTCTCAATATAAAAATTACAATTTTCAACTCTCTACCTACACGAAAAATCATAGCAAGTATGATAATCAATAACCCTTAAGGGCAAGTTTAGAATTACATACTGGGGAAGTTCAATATTTGACTGAAGACTTTAATTTACACTCTTACACAGTCTAATCAATGTTTGCATAGGCAAAAAATATCATAAGACAAGTTAACAAATACTATTTATTACCTAAATTGATAGTTGCCATATTTACAACATAATTGTCTCATAAATATAATTACATAATAACTTGTGGTTTCTGTACATGATTTTATAGAACTGTTATAGACATGGTAACAGAATGTGAAAAAACACTTATTTCAAAGCAGACCAAAGAGACATCTTTAGTAAAGACGAAAATAATATTGAAAAAAAAAAATTGAAATGTGAAATCTAGAAAATATGTTTAAACAGCAAAGAAAATCAAAGTTCACGAATGACAGACATTGGTTTTGCCTATAGGTTAAATTTTACACTGTTTAACAGTGCGACAATTTAAAAAAAATATATACCATCTAATTATTTTGTTCATCATTATACACTCACAAATTCATACAATATACAGTACCATCAATTCCTTATCCGCTTAGTCATCGTTTTAAAAAAATAAATTACATACAATTTGTTAAATGTGTTAAACTTTAGATGTTATTTTAAGCGATTAATTTAATTTTAATGACTATTTATATATTTTACATCATCGGTCACAGATTATATAGGTAAATATGCAGTACTAATCCAGAAATAATGGGCTAGGCTATCCAGAACTACTTAATAAGTTGTTCCACTATTAATGGAAGTTGTTCTAACTATCTGACTTATGGGATCTGATACTTACATGTTTTACAATCTAATAAGGGAACCACTATTTCCTATACAATAATAATATAATATTATGTATAACGACTATAGCAAAGTACAAAATTGTAATAACGAATAATCAAATACTTTTACCTAGATAAAATAAGCTCTAACGAACAAGGAGGCTAAGATATTTGGTGTTTTCGAATTGGACAAGCACATAACTTCAATAAGGTTTGCAATCAAAGCCTCAACTCTTATTTCAATACAATGAATCAAATCGAATCTAATATTATAGTATTTCGTAATCATGCTCTATTGATTCAAACAACAAATTATATTATACCATAATCTAATACTAATGCATTATCTAGCATGTATTAAACTATGTACCTAATATTACTAATACACTTTTTTAATATTAGCAGTGACTAATCACACAAGTCGTTTTGTTAATCCGGTGCGTTCAGTAGCGACTGTGAGTCCAGAAGTTGGCTGGCGTCGATGATACTGACCTATGGATAAACATACAAGTGAAAACAAAAGCTCAATATTTTTAATCCTGACTAAGTGTCAGTGGACCAAGAAAACTAGCAGAAAATACAATTAAATGCCCAGTGGGAGATTTTCCGAGAGCCGATTAAGGAAAAAATTGTTCAAATAATTGTAATAAATGGCATTGATTAGACACGATTCTCAAAAATAAATCAAAACGAGACCGTTAGATGTATAAAAATGTACACATTTTGCGCTTTCTTCTAGAAAAATATATTAAAACTAAGTATCTTTTTACAAAACACCTTTCCGAGTAACATCGGTTACCAAATTCATAACTTGAGAATCCTGTCTAAGCAGCGCCATCTAGTGAGGCACGCGCGAACCTTATACTTTTAAAAGTAGCTATCTACAAATCCCCCGTTGTAAAGCGCTTGACGTTCACTGTTACACATAGGTCTCCTTCCAAACCAATCGGCTCTACACTTAAGTGAGTCTAACATAGCGCCCCCTGCCACAGAATAACATCACTAAGATATCCCTGGTGAATAATTGATTATATGTATAGTGCGGGCGATGGATTGACATCGCCGAGTCGAATGCAAGAGCCAACGGCCTACGACGAGAGGATGCCGAAGACCGGGCGAAGTGGAGAAGAATGAGTAAGAAAGCGGACCCTGGCAGAGGCCGCGATGAGCGCTAGGACGATGATAATGATGATGATGTATAGAGCGGGCCTGCTGTAACCATTTCACCGGCCATTGGCTCTATGACGAGTACTGACCTGCATAGAATCCACGTCCCTAGGCGCGTCGTCGCTGCAGTTCAGGCTGAAGGGGTAGAACCGCGAGACGACTGGTAAAGGAGGCTCGGCCACTTCCAAATCGCCGTTCGACTGCCGGTTGCTGAGTATCGATAGCGAGTTCAGTCTCTCGTTCAATCGATTTATCTGGAAGGACGGGGATTCCGATTATTATTATTACGTTATTTGGGTTTTTTTTAAATATTAGACTAGCCAGGCGTTTGACCGCCATTTCATATGGTGGTAAGTGACATTTGGATTTTGGCGGAATGCGGCGGGGTATACGTAGCCGCCAATGTTGGCAAGCGAGAACGTGAAGGTGTAAATGGAAAAGGGTAATTACCCACCTGACCGGGTGTTGTGACCAGGCGACCCATAATTGACCGCCGGACGTAGTATTTATATCGTGGAAATCGGAACACTTCTCTAGCCCGATGTAAGGACGGTCAGCGCCATCTATGTGCGGATGCTTGCCTACCTCGTGGTCGTGTACTCGTAATGTGAGTATTGTTGAGTTTCCCTATTGAAGCGATAGAGGTCGCTACAGGATTATAGCCAATGAAGCAGCTTTATTTCGACAAGGAGACCTCGCGAAGTGGACGAGGAGAAGTAGAACAAGCGCGACGCGCGATATCACAATCGACGCCATCAAAAGAGGATGACCTTTCCACTGATGTTTTTTAGTGCCTAGAGAGTCACACGGTCAGACAGTCCACCTAGGATCCTAGGGAAGTGGATGCCTTTGGGGTGCAAGGAGACATGCCTTTTGAACCCCATGCTCTCAGAATTCGGGATCCCTCCACATGTTTGTTGCACGTGTTCGGTAACGCTGTGTCGTCGTATTGATGGTCAGCGGCGGCAGCCAGCGCTCGTAGCACTGCGACCACACCTCCATGCGGGCCCCGCTCCGCTCCGCCGCTCCGTTACCTGTCTGACGAGGTGGTAGTGGCACTGGTCGCGCTGCACGGGCCCGGCGCGCGGCGCGTCCAGCGGCGGCAGCCAGCGCTCGTAGCACTGCGACCACACCTCCATGCGGGCCCCGCTCCGCTCCGCCGCTCCGTTACCTGTCTGACGAGGTGGTAGTGGCACTGGTCGCGCTGCACGGGCCCGGCGCGCGGCGCGTCCAGCGGCGGCAGCCAGCGCTCGTAGCACTGCGACCACACCTCCATGCGGGCCCCGCTCCGCTCCGCCGCTCCGTTACCTGTCTGACGAGGTGGTAGTGGCACTGGTCGCGCTGCACGGGCCCGGCGCGCGGCGCGTCCAGCGGCGGCAGCCAGCGCTCGTAGCACTGCGACCACACCTCCATGCGGGACACGCAGCCCGACACCGCCAGCGGGCGCAGCGCGGCAGCGGCAGCGGCGCCGGCGCCCTTCGAGGGTGTCAGCGCTGTGGGACGGACGAAAACAAGTCAGATAACATCAGCAGGTAGGACTCTGTCAAGCCTGAGGAGTCCGCCTGGGTGAGTGAGCCACCGCTTCATCTATTTCTGCCACCAAGCAACAATGTTTGCATTGTTGTGTTCCGGTTTGAAGGATAAGGTAGTGAAATTACAGGCATGAGGCATTTTATATTAGTCCGTACAGTGATAACGCGTTTCTGTTTGTTTGACCTATAGTATTGACCTATAGATATTATGGGCGACAGTTATCACTTGCCATCGGGTGGTCTGTCAACTCGTTTATCAGCAGCTCGAGTAGCATAAAAAAGTCAGACAGGATATTGAGCCTCTTGAACGTTACACACGCCGAAAGCAAGTCAGCTAACGCTCGGCTCTGGCGGTAGTCGCTATAGTCCATTCGTGATAAGAAAATAGTGACTCATCGTTTGCCGCCAGCCTAACCCCACCCCTCGACCAAACGGGTCGCAGCAAATTAGAGAGCTAAGTTCACAGTGACCAGTGAATATAATAAATATTAAGTAGATGAAACTGCTAATGGTAATGGTATTGAAATTTTCTGAATGCCACCGTTCCATTGCAAACTCAATCCTATGGAGTTGATCTGGGCCCAAACAAAAATTATGTTAGTGTCAATAATTCAACTTTCAAGACAAGTGATGTAAAAAAAATATATTATAGCATAATAACTTTAATAGATGCTAATCGATGCAAGAAATGCGGCGACTCACGTAGTCGAAGAAGAAGAAAATGTTATGTGGAATTTGGATGACGGCATCCATACATCATTAGAATGCAGAACAAAATTAATTCATAATAAATACAAATGAAGATTCTAGTGACACTGATTAAAATATATTACTAATGACTTTATTGATTTGAGACAATCGATTTGAGAAAACTAAATCTTTTTTGAAATATAAATGGTTTGAATTTTACTCCACTGTGAAAACACCTTTACACTGCAGTCGTCACTATTTACTTACGGCGAATGGCCTATAGTGACGCGCCGCAATAGAAGCTGAAACCCCGCGTTACGATTGCCAAGTTCGTAGCATTCAAGGTTGACTTCTGAGCATCGCGGTGGCAAACAGCGGTCGGCAGTTTATATGTAATAATTGATAAGGCTAACGTAACTATTACATGATTGCGCACTAAAATGAACGTAGAAAAGTATATTTATTCCCAAAATATAGACTCACAATGCCTCTGGGCGGGCGACTGTTGCTTGGGCGCGGGGTCGTAGGCGGGGTTGTAGAACAGCGCCTTGTCTTGTTCGGAGAACTGCTCGCCCCAGTCCCACACCGGCCGTTGTACTAGCTGAATTAACATTATAATACATATTTATGACAACACACAAAGTGTTATGACTTCATGATGGAACTCCATTATTATCCTTATCGACATCACCTATTTTAAATTATTTTAAATGACATTCCACCATCACAGCCCATAACAGTCCACTGCAGGACCTCGGGCCTCTCCCACGAAAGGGGAGGTCATTGCCATAATCTCCACGCTTGGCAGGCGAGTTGGAGATCGCAGTGCAGTTGATGTAAATCTACCCAGAAAGATGCTGCTGCCCACCTTTCGGATTTGTCCCTTAGTCGCCTCTTACGACACCCACGGGAAGAGATGGGGTGGTGCTATTCTTTGAGGTGGCGGCACCACACACCACAAATGACATACCTTTGGTCTAATTTATATTTTTTACAACTTGTAATTTGTATTATCTTGACATACTGTACATTTATCTGCACTGTGACATACTAATATTATGTATACTATCGGTATCCACATCAATTTAAATCATTATTTGTCGGACCTGCATTTAGATTGTAAACAAAATATACATATTGCCTGTTATTGGCTTTACATTTATGTAAATTGTTATTGTCACTATAGTTTAAGAGCATTGTAAAAAGGAAATGTAAATCTGTTGGCAAATTAAATAAATAAATGAAATTATTGCCTGAAGATGAGTAATTCGGAACCGATTGCAATTTAATAAAATTTGTATAATAAAGTGGAGCTAGTGTACAAAAAGTGATTTAATTCATTATAATACAATACATAGTAATTATATAATTCATTTGAAATTTTAGTTCACACCAGGCGATAAGTGGAATGAGGGCAACAGTTTTTGTGCGCACCAGTTGGCGCCACTGTCGAGTAGGGTCTTGTCACTGTGTCTTGTAACAACGCCGTTCTATTTGCTGAAATCCAGCTGTCAACTTTGAGCATTTGATTCTGACCAATAGCGCTACGTATTTTGACAACAAACCTTACTCGCCAGTGGCGCCATCTAGCAGAATTTTGATAGCGCGATAGCTCCCCTGGCAAAGACGAACGAGGCGTGGTGTGTCACACAATGGTGCGGACCGCAATCGAATGAGGGCAACCGTTTTTGTGATCACCAGGTGGCGCCACCGGCGAGTAAGGTCTTGTCACTGTCAAAGTAACAGAGTTTTATAACTTGTAGGAACTTTGGCAACGGTCCTTACTCGCCAGTGGTGCCGTCTAGTGCAATAGGACCTTACTCGCCAGTCGGAATTTCGAACTCGCGAGGCAAATGAACAAGCTAGTCACCTAATGGGCGCTTTTATAATTCTGCACGTTACATTGTACGATATATGTTAAATGCATTTTATAATTCTCAGCCGAGGGCACGATGGATGTCATTTTTCCATGCAACTTCAATAAAAAACCAGTGGCGCTACTGTCATACAAGCCCAAAAGCCGGGCTTGCCTTATAAAAATAATTATCGATCAAAAATCAAAGGTAATGCGAGCGCGAACTATTTAAAGTTCGCGCTCCTAATACTTTTCAAACTACGTGCACACCGCCGCGCCGAAAAGCAGCGCCATCGTGCGCCTAGGTTACGAAACACGATCCGAACGCACACGCAAGTTGAGACTGAGTTGAATTGAGACGCGGCCAGTCAGATCGCTCGCACGCGCTGGCTTGTAAGCGGGCTTCGATTCCGGCCGATATGTCTCTTTCTTACATATGAAAACTGTCCTATAATGAGATATAACTATACGTTTGTTTATATAGTAAATTGTACGAGACTTGAAGCCCTGCATGCGTATGAAGTTGTACACGGATGCAACTTCGCGCATGCGCAGTAGGTACGTTTGTTGAATGCTGGAATTCGTAACAACTTCACTGTTGTTTTGAGCGGATAAGTAATTAGTTTTTTGTGGTGTTTGTGTTGTGTTTTGTAGTAATAGTGATTTAATTGGATTGATCAACAATAGAGGAAGTAAAGCCCCTTGTGATGATTTAAAATGTGCACAAGTTTTGATTTGCATGGAAAAGGTAAAGTTTTTAAACATCGCTCAGAAAATAACAAATAATTTCCTCGTCAAAACCTACGCCCGATTTACGTACCTATTTCTCAGATTATTAAATCGCTTATAAGACAATTTCATAGATCGGTGTACCAAACTCATTGGATTGTTGGTTATTCTCTCTCACAAGTTATATTGCTGGAATAAAACTGAAGAGTGATAAGTGAGGATTGATCAGTAATGTGGCAAAAAGATGAATTTATTTTTAATAACCGTTAAATCTACATAAACTTTATTTCTCGGCTTGCCTTACTCTGAAACCCTAGGCACGCCACTGTAAAAAACCTACCTTCGAAGCCGCCAGCTCGCGATCCTTCGGGCAGTTGAACAGGAAAGTGTCGAAGATCTGGTTGTGTGCGGCGTCCCACAGCGTGGTCAGATACGTCTCGGTGAATTGGAAGCTCGATGGGTGTTGCTGGAGTATCTGCCACACGCAGTCCAGGAACAGGAGGAAGACTGGCGCCTGCTGGGGGGAGGATGGATCCCGCGACTGCTCTGATGGGGTGCCTGGCCGGGGGAGGCCGAATCTGTGGGAGATGGGGTCAGTAAAGCAGGGTAAAAGGCAATCAGGGTTTTCGCGGTGTCAAAATCGACCAGTGCTACTGAGAAGTAAATAAGGAAGGCCCGTTGTCAAAATACTGCCGTGCTATTGGACAGAAAGAACTGCTCTGTAAGTTACTTTATACTTTATTTTATGTCATTTCCCATTTCCTAGACTGATATTTATCAAATGCAAAAAGAATATTCGCAATCGATCTTTAGCTTGGATATTACACCCAACATTCAAAATTACAAAGGAAAACACTTTTCCTCTTTTTAATATTAAATAGAAATAGAAAACATTTATTCACACACAATAACACCACAAACACATAACATAATGGCTCAAAAGAGTTGAGTCACTGACGTCCAAATTTTTGAGGTCAGTGGCTCAGTGGGGTGGATTAGTATATATACTACAGTTTTTCCTTTGGACTATGACATGGGATCGTTCAAGAGGTATATTAGAGGTCTCTTCAGAGGCGGGCAACGCATTGGTGACTCCCCTGGTGTTGCTGATATCCATAGGCGGCGGTGACCACTTTCCATCAGGTGGCCCGCATGCCTGTTTGTCTGCCGGATAACATAAAAAAAATATATATATAGTATAGATAACAAAGCCGTGATCTCACCGATCGCAGAAGGGATGTCCCAGCGCGACCCACTCCTTCTGTATGAGCGACTGGAAGCCGGCCACGGAGCGGCTGCGCGCGTCCACCAGCAGCTGCGTGAGGCACGACACGACGGCGCTGTAGTCCACGCCGTCGCCTGCGGGGGAGAGGACATCCATACATATAATATAACAGTATATCTTCTAAGCACGCATGCTACATCTTCGACCTCGTCGTCGCTTTCCATCAGGTGAGTTGAGGTCTAATGTAAGGCTAATAATAATAATAAAAAATTCTGTACATTGAATATATTTACAAAAAAGACGATCTGAATGGTTTAGTTGGTTAACATGCCGTCTGCCAAGCAGAAGTCCCGGGTTCGATTCCCAGCCAGGCAGAAATTGAAACGATTAATTTAAATTGTTTAAATTGATTAATTAAATCTGTTATGGGTTAACAAAAAATTATACAAATTTATCAGTTTTCTGGCACCCACAACACAAGTGTACTTTAGGGCTAGATGGCGATTTTTCTATTTAGACTATCCAGACATTTGACCGCCATCTCAATTAGTGGCAAGTGACGATGCGGCCGAAGATGGAGCATACCCGTCTAGGAACAGCCGATTTACTCTAGCCTTGAAGGCGTCCAGATTATAGTTCATCATATCAGCCGAAAGACGCCCACTGCTGGGCATAGGCCTCTTCTAGAGATCTCCACAAAGGCCGGTCCTATACCTTCCGCATCCAGCTGCTACCTGCGATCTTTACCAGGTCGTTGGTCCACCTAGTGGGAGGCTGCACGCTGCATCTTCCGGTACGTGGTCGCTACTCGAGAACTTTACTGCCTCATCGGCCATCTGTTCTTCGACCTATGTGCCCTGCCCACTGCCACTTTGTCATATTTAGTTATTATTATATATTATTATGAATTTGTAACCATGATCTAATCTGGTCAAGTTCCCTGGTAGCAGGGTCACGGAGGTCAGATGGTAGTCGCTCCACTGTAATTACCTAATCACCAAATTCTGGACCATGGTCAAGGCAGACCCCGAGCATTAACGTCAAGATGATTATTTTTTTATATATGATTGTTGAATGCGTACCCTCCTGCAAGACTACGGTGACGTTGGCAGCGAGCAGCGACGCGGCGGCGGCGGCCGCGCCCACCGCGCTCGCCACGTAACGCAGCCACCGCGACGACTCCAGGTACGAGTAGTACTGCGAGTCCTGGATCTACAAAGAGAAAAAAAAAGGTAATTATGAACATTGATGTAGGTATTAAATAGCATTGTACATTTCGGTTGCCACCCACTATCGGCCATTTTGAAAAATATCGATAATGCGTCTTCTCATAAAACTTATGCCAATCAAAAAATGTCTAAAACGGTATATCTTGCGATATATCGCAAGTCAAAGATGTACATTAACTACCGACACATGGAGAACAAACACCCCCTACTAAGTCTACGTCAAGTATACTCGCAAGATATACAGTTTTCAAATTTTTTTAACATAAAATGATGGATAAATATTAAATTTCATATCGATTGGCATAAGTTTTATGAGTGGCCGCAAAATCGATATCTTTTCAAAATGGCGGAAAGTGGGTGGTGATTTTCTCTATAGTAAATGTTCAATGCTCTTTAGCTATCACTCCTACCCTTTGCCATCCCCACCGCAGCCTGCGCAGAGCAGGCCGTGTGGGAAAGAAGGGAAAGTTAACGTCCAATAAGTTCGGATTGATCTGACCAGCTAAGGTAATTTAAACTTTATTAAATAATTAGATAGTATTAGGAGCGTCGGTGGCTGAGTGGCTAAGGTATCCGACTCGTAAGCGGGAGGTACGAATCCCACTGCGGCCATGTACCAAGGACTCTATTCTGAGTTATGCACAATTGTTAAATGCTAACCGACACTCTTACGGTGAGGGAATACATCGTGATGAAACTTGAATAATTACATAGTATTAAAAGCGTCGGTGGCTGAGTGGCTAAGGTATCCGACTCGTAAGCGGGAGGTACGAATCCCACTGCGGCCATGTACCAAGGACTCTATTCCGAGTTATGCACAATTATTAAATGCCAACCGACACTCTTACGGTGAGGGAATACATCGTGATGAAACTCGCACATTCAAGTGACTGAATGTGTATCCATGATCTAATCTGGTCAGATTTCCCTGGTAGCAGGGCCAAGGAGGTCAGATGGCAGTCGCTCCACTGTAATTATCTTATCTGCCAAATCCTGGTTCATCGGGCACTCGTGCGCGAGAGCACAACCGGGACATTAACGCTAAGATGATTATTATTATTTTAAATAATTAGAGAGTATGGGGAGCGTTGAGCTTTTTCCATCAGGTGACACGCTTGCTCTCTATATACCACTAAGGTGGGAAACAAGCTTAAGATTACAATTGCAAATTAACAGGACAAAATATAAACAAAAATAGACTATTTGTATGTTTCGAAGAAAAACTAATATGCCAATTAGAACTATTATTTTCCTTAAACTAAGACATCTAAGTTCCTGTTCGCGGTTTTTGTCAGTCGTGGCACAGATTTTTTTAATTTTTTTGTTTAATGATTGTATACAAATTACAATTGTGTAAAAGAGTTGTATCAAAAATCAACTTCTGCTGTTTAGATTATTTTCTACTCATCCAATCATTTAGACATAGACCGTCATTTCAGTAATCACCACTGATACATTCACTGATCTGACTTTCACTGTCTCCCTTGGGAGAATTCATGCATAATCCCTACAATTCATAACTTTCCCTACGTGTACAAAAACTCCACAAATTTGTACCTATACAAAAAATCTAAAAATGGACATAGAAATGTGGCCTTCCATAACACAATAGAATCACTCAAAATATGCATTGCAAATTCCAAATTGGTCCATAGAAAACATACGTATTGAAGTTTAACAACCTCTAACGAAAGATATCACAGAGGTGACAGGTCATTCTCCGCAGATAAGCCTATTCCGAGAACTACCGTTTGGGAATGAACCTCGTTAATTAATTGTACGAAATTACTGCACTGACTCACTGTGTTTAGGACGTAGGCGCAAGGTCGAGTAGATTGTGTGTTTTAGCCAATGGTGATAAGACTTAATTTTAAATAGGCCAACGCATATGCGTCAGTTACTAACATTAGAGGCTAACATAACAGTTTGGATAGTGTTTCGGCTTATTGCGATTAAGTTTTTGCTCTTGGTATATTTTGAGGAAACTCGGTTGATTTTCCTTTTGAGAGAAATTGCGTAAATAATACTGCATACAATGGTGCGAGCTTTCTCTATCTATAAAAAGCGTTCCTTTATTATAAATAAATTCCTTTTAGAAAGAAGTAGTGCCTATGTTACTTCTCTGTATTTCTTTATTGTGTGCAACAAATATTTAGATAAATAAATGAATAAATTGTTTCCATGCCACGAAACTCTTTTTACGGATGATTGTTAAAGTTTTTATGAAGTAATAGCTGGTAGGTAGGTACTCTGTTACGGTTTTGAAACAATCGTTTCAATAGTAGTTTATCCCATTAATAAAATTCTGCTTGAAGATTATGAGAGAATTCAAAGAAAAATCCCGAGAGGAGACTTACCAACACCTAGAAGAAATTGGAAGAATGTGCGAGAAATCCGACCCTACCTTTATGTACTAATTTTTGAGAAGAGCCATTATAAACTGATGGCACCGTTTTTCTATACAGGCTTTGCCCCACCGCTCATTCCCGCTGCTTCAATTCCTATGTAGCCAGGATCTACAGTGGTGACCACACACAGGAGCTGAGGTTGACACTCAGGCACGCCCGAGGTCACGCTAAAACTGTCTTGGAAACCGCAACAAATTTAAAAAAAGAAGAAAGAAGTAGTTACTTTAGTTTGCTCAGTTCAACTGAACTTCAATGATTTTCATTTTCAAGTCTTACCCAAAAGTTACCGAGCGTAGTCGGCGTGCACAGCTCGACGAGTTTCTTGTACGACGCCTGAAGGTTAGAGAGAGAGGGCAACGCGCTGCTGTCCTTGTTGTTCGTATAGCTATTCCCGCAGAGGTATATCACGTGGGGCGGCGTCAGTTTCGGGTGCGAGCGTCTGACCTGGTGAGGGGACAATCAACTGATTTCAAGATTCCTGCAAACGGTTGGGAATTAATGTCTACGACGATAAGGAGGATAATCACATTTATGTATAGGACGCATTGGTATGTGAACTATTGGTGTTGGATTAGCGAAGCTGAATTTAGAAGATTAGCAGATAACATTAAAATCAAAATGCATTTTATTTATTATTCTATGCAGTGACAAACGAGCAGACAACCCACCTGATGGTAAGCGGTAACTGTCGCCCATTACATCTACGATTCATGCATTTAGGTTGCTGGCAACAAAAGTGCAGAAGAAGCGTTGTCACTGTAAGGACTAAGATGAAATGCCTCATGCCTGTAATATCGCTGGCTACCTTATCCTTCAAACCGGAACACAACAACGCAAGCATTGTTGCTTGGCGGCAGAAATAGATAAGGCGGCGGTACTCACCCAGGCGGACTCCTCAGGCTAGTAGAAACTGTGTAATTTGGAGCGCGCAATAGCTGTCATTCCACGTACCTGTTCCAAATATACGCTCTCCTCCGTAGCGGCTTGCTCCGTCCGTAGCAGCTCCCCACTCCGTAGCAGAGCTGCGCCCTCGGGCCGGCCCCACACCCAGACTGGCAGCCTTCCCGCGCGGAAGTGCCGCGCCGCAGCCATCAGGTTGCAGTCGAGGACGGAGCTTGGCACTATGAGCGTCCCGCCGGCGGTCAGCATGAACGCGTCCGACGTCTCGTTTATGGGCGTCATCCTGGTACCGGGAGGGAAAGACAGGTTTTCGTGGAGGTCTTTTTTTTTAATTAGGCTAGCCAGGCCGCCATCTCACCTGGTGGTAAGTGACGATGCGGCCGATGATAGAGCATGCCGGTCTAGGAACAGCCTATTCACTTTAGCTTTGAACCCGTCTAGATTATAATGATCAGGGATCACACTCGCAGGTGACGTGTTCCATTCCTTAGCCGTACGCATTATAAAGGTTAATAGCTATTATGTAAAGGCTGCACGGCTAGCACAAGTGTTCCCCTTGACATGTATCGAGCCCCGAGAGAGAGCTATTGTTTCCTTCTCTCAATACTACGTTGAAAGAGATACTAAGATTTATGTCGCGGGATTTCCCACATGTCACTCTCGCGCGCACTCTTGTATTAGCCGTGCTGGGGCTCGACCACCTAACACGAATTGCCTCGCCATCGATCACACGGTCAAACCGCATCCGAGTTAGGTAGCGATGCATCATCCGACAGCCTCTGGCGAGACTCGGTCCCTTCTGTCGCTCAGTTCGCGCCCTGGTCAAGCCACAGGACAAGGAAAAGAAGCAGAACGCGCTTTGAGACGTTGCCTTGTACATGTGTTGTGTTACTTGACTGGAACATGAATGGAATGATAGTAGTGACCGGACCTACAGCTTAATGGATAAGTCCTCAAATCATCATAATTAGAAATTTATTAGGAACTTAACAAAAATTTGAACATGAATGGAATGATAGCAGTGATCGGACCGACAGCTTAATAAATTAATCAGGAACATAACATTAAAATTAAACAAAAAACTTTAAGTACTCCTGAACTAGTGTACTTGCAAACTTCTGGAATGTAAGATTAGAAACTATAGTAGTTCGCTGGTGCTTATATTATCAGGCTCTTTTGTCAATACAGTCTAGTCGGCTTGATCAAGCTATGATTATGCACTCAAGTTTAACTGTCATGTCAATCCACGCCTACACAGTCAGTTCTTCTTGACCCAATCGGCAGTTTTATGCCGATTGGAACACCTGTATGGCCAGCATTAGAGGCACAATAACCTACTCACCTCCAATGCGGACAATCGCACCGCTCGAGCTCCCGCTTCCAGTCGCTCGGCCACTGGAACATGTTGAGGTCCGAGGGGAGAATCGGGTGGTACGGTTCTCGGTACTCAAAGGCGAATAGCAGGTCGTGCCGTTTCGGGAACGCGTGGTGGATGAGAGCCATCGCCACCTTGCGACCGTTGTCGAGCGGCGAGTTCGCGAAGCTGAACGTTAGCACCTTCATGTTCTGGAAGGGAGGATCGGGTTAGATTGTACAGATAGATCTTAGTGGATTACAGTGCAGTATCTGGCGTAGAATAGCACAGGTCTGGTCATGAAAGATAGCTAAAACAAAATTAAAAATATGGAAAGTTTGAAAGGAGGTACACATCCACTGTCACTCAGCGTTCAATTTACGAGGCGGGGCCAGTACCCTATCCACTTATTTCGAACGCGACTAACATCTTTAAGGGAGACAATCTTGAATCTTAGTCGAGGAGGAAATGAGCACTATAACTATACAATATACCTACTTGTGTAACACTAGATTCGATTCGAGAAATCTCAAATCGAACAATTAAATGTTAATGGTGGCATCGTAGATGAGAAAAAAAAAGGAGAAGACGTTGGCTACTTGTACTTACCTCAACGACGAGGAAAAACGCCGGTAAAAACTAGTTGAGGTGTCACACCAAAAGCAGGTCAAGAGCGGCGTCGTTTGGACTCATAGTGGTTAATACCCTCTTCATGTATTACAAATTAGTATGACCCTTCGTTCAAACCACGCTACCTCTACGTGCCGAAATATTTATATGTTAATCTTTGATTTGAAGAAATATTACGGTAAGGCTAAGGAATGACGTCATTTCTCTCTTACATAAGTATGCTATAACTAAGAACTTAGATTCGGATGTAAACGGAGATAGAGAATTGGCTCCCGTTCTATCATAGTTTTCATCTAAACTCGGAAAAAATATTGAAGAACGAGGCAATGCTCTTGCTCTATGTTGGTCTAATTGTGTAAACCCAGTGTCATCAAAATTTATAAGGATGCAAATGTCGTCACAGTGAGGCGGATATAGGATGATGATGACGATGACGTCAGACGGCGACCATTTATCAAAATCAACCTTAAAGCTTTGTAACTACATGTGCCATTCAAAAAATACTGTACTATTTAGTACTGTGATACAAAACAAATCAACGACCTCGTTATGTATGATGTGACTCATGTCATGGTTGTGTCGTTTGTCGGAAGCTATTAAGCTCTGGGATATACGTGTTACCATACCACGAGGCAAGTGACGATAATCAGATTGGATTAAGAGATACTTTGTCAGACTACTACTAGAAGCGTTAAAATAAACGACGGCATTTTCAAACGACGTTTAAAAATAGACGAATACCTATTATTACAAAAACGTTATCTATGAACTACTTCGTTAAAGGGGTACATTCTGAAGCACAATTTAAGAAACTTTTTTTTGTTTCTATCTTTTCTAACATTCTGCATTCGGTACGACTGCAACATGGGATCCTTTGATACGTCTTGTGTTTATTCATATGCAGCGGTGATCACTTTCCATAATGACCATTTGTCTACCAATTGACATAAACAATGTTATGCCTTACCTTGCATATGATCTGCAGCCCCTTCACCTTGCCGGGCATATCGCCGTAGGGCATCAGTCGCCGCCGCTTCACCGGCCCGCCGTCCGTCACCCACACGGAGCCGACGCCCGTGAGCGGCACGTCGAACGGCCCCAGCAGCATGTTGCGTTGGCTGTACTCCTGGGGGGACCAACGTGGGGTTACAACCATACCAATCCAACAGATGGCGCCAGTGCGGCGTAAGGTCTACTGTCACAATAATACCGCATTGGATAGACACAAAGCGGTGAGTTAACGGATCTATTCTAGTCAATAACAACGGCTTTATTTTCACAGCAGACCTCACGTCTCAGTAGCGAAACGTGGATTGGTCTGGTCGAATAACCGGGCTCTCATTCAAGATATGAACTCTATCTGCATCCTGCAAACCGGATCACAACAATGAAAACTTCTATAGGGCGCACTACAGCGGTTTCGGTCAATGATTTTATCGTTAACCACTTACAAAAAAAGTATAGTATAGGGTAGTATTGAGGGTAGTTCAAGAGTAATACTCACATAAGTGGTACCGCCATCTAGCGGCACGAACGAGAGCTTGTAGTTGGTGACGTAGAGCGAGCCGAGCCGGCCGCGGTCGCGCTCGCTGAGCGGCGTGAGCAGCACCGCGCTGTGCGCCGCGCCGACCACCAGCTCGCCTGCGCACGCGAGGACGGATTAGAGGAGAGCAATCAAAATATCTGACAAATAACTTGCGCTTTAACTGTATCAAGTGTGTTATCTGTGTATAAGCTCGTACGGGGCGGGTGGAGTTCTTGCGTTTGAATGTATGGAACCGACTGTGAGCCTTTTGTAAATTGTGACGCTGTCTCACATGAAGACCAACTAGGATTTCTGTAGACAAAATTTGGCAACAGTGTTGTCTGTTGTGACTGCGACATTGCGATTTTTAACCCGCCTGCTATGCGTGGGGGGATTTTGGCAAAACTCTCCACTACTGTGGTGGAGGCTCATGCTAATCACGTGGACTTTTGTGGTTTATTGAAACCGTTTGTAGCTGAACAATTTTTCGGGGATGAAAAACAAAATAGAGATTGGAACTCATTTATTCACTCTTTATCACGAAATTTTTATGTACTACTTAGCGACAAACTATCAGACAGCCTGCCAGATTGAAAGCAGTAGTTGTCGCCCATAACATTTATGATTCATGCACTTAGGTTTCATGTAACCGTAATGTAGAACCGATATTTTATCGAATTAGTCGCGCGAATTGGGTCCCAGGTGTGCTGTCACTGTATAAAGGCTAATAATCCTTATAATGTACAAAATAAAGTCGCTTTTGGATTAATTCAGATGCGCGGGCGAACCGACCTTGGTTCCGACAACGTCCTCCACACCCTATTTTAATATCAACTGCAACTGACGTTTGGTCGGCTCCAGCCAAAACGGAACATCTGTTACTAGGTTAAGGAAAATGGCACATCGTGATTTTTGTGCGATGTATTCGCGCGTTTGAATCGATACACTCTCGACACTTGAACCTGTCCATCCAGACGTGAAAAAGTCCGGTTTAAAGATAGACTCGGTTCAAACTGCCAGGACCAGGACTAGTACCAGTTCTGGCCCAGGTCATGGACTTGGATCTGGACCGGTGAGGACAAACCCTTACACAACATAACGTGTCGTTACCAGTACGCGTAACAGTAACGCATCTGAATCGACAAAGTCGCGCGTCGAACATGTGGCAAATGCGACAACGTGCAACTCTATCGATTCATGATCGAGACATGATACCGTCGCGCGCGATCTTCGTAAAACGCGCTCAAAATCATCTCCCAAAGATGATAATTATGCCTCTTGCCGACTGTATAGATTATTTAGCCAATATAATTTTTCCTAGTATTTTTGTTCCCATTCGCGTTTTCCCCACTCGGGTTTGTTTTCGTTCATGTCTTCCACCATCCGCATGTGTTCACAACATCTTATTTACGCGTAGCATCTTATTCTCGTTTTTCTCTGTTGCAAAATTTTGCCAGTAGCGGAATTTCTATTCGCATTTTTCCTTAGTCATGACTTTTGCTACATAGGATCATACCGAACTTTAATATGAGAAGGGGTGTCATTGATGAGTCGCACTTGCCTTGAACTATCTAGTATAGTTCATGTAACATACTTAGAGTTTGTTCTGGGATGGTCTTGTTATATCTACTACTTATATATACTAGTCCTGCCCCGGCTTTTTATGTATAATATATATGTATTATACATAAACCTTCCGGAAGAAATTATCTAACTGATGGTGAAAACCGTATCAAATCCTTTGCGTGGTTTAGGAGAAGTTAGCGGAAATACAAACAGACAGACAGATGCGGCAAGCGACTCTATTTTATACTATGTACATAGGTATTACCTACAAAGTAACATCGTAAACAATAGTGCACGCCCGGTCAACGTTCCGGTAGGCACCATGGATGAGGGCCGCTTGATAAACAGCAAATATTGTAACATGATTACGTTTTTCAAGTATTTATTATTTGATAACAGCTTACATTTACCTTACTCAGAATCCAAGTTCTACTGAAATAAACTTCGACTGGGCTGCAAACAGAGAAGTGTTTGCAATCCCTACGAATTATTCTGAATTCAAATTTATATGAATTAATGCGTAAACGGAAACAGAAACTAAGCTCGAGAAAAAAATAAAAGGAGCAGGAAGTTTCCTCAGTCAGAAGTATCGTTACATTAGTGCAATATCATCACTACATTGCAAGTCAAAACAGGGAATACCCTTGCCATAGGTATACCTAGTACCCACTGTGGTATATGCACTATGTAATTTAAATATTAAACCAATCATGTTTTTTTCTTTTAATGTTTTCCTGTACTGACAAATATCAAGTATTGGTGGTTCAAATACCTAGCTGAAATAGACTTAATACAATGCAATCAACAATATTCGTGACATTAGACTGATTGTTGAATTTTTAAGCTATTGCACGACTGAATATTATGGTCATCATCTTCATCTTGGCGTTAATATTCCAGTTGTCCTCTCGCGCACCGTAACCGCGAGTTCCCAGGGTCCGCCTTCACCATCAGCCAGGATTTGGCAGATCAGGTAATTACAATGGAGCGACTGCCATCTGACCTCCGTGACCCTGCTACCAGGTGAACCTAACCAGATTGGATCATGGTGACTCTGAATATTTTGGTAATCTCACAATTTCTATTTAATTTTGTGTAACACTACACACAAGTTCAATCGCCATATAAAATAAATGCATATATTTGTAAATAAAGTTTGTTACAATAAAGCTTATCAGCTTGTTAATGTTGATAAGCTTTATTGCTATGTTTTTTATTTACAATTTTTCTGTTATAGGTCAGTGAGTATTTATTACTACGTTAAGAAAACATTTCTGATAACATCTTATTAATTTTTTAAATGTCTATGTTTGTAAGTTTTGAATGTATAATATAGTTTATTCCATTCAATGTAGTTCCCGCGGAAACTCGGCATAACCCGCAAAGTTGTTGTAAAAGCTAGTTTTACATAACAAGAAGTTGTTATACCATCTCGGTTTTTCCCACGGGGATGAACCATGAAACAGGTGTGGCAATATTGTTTACAAAAATTGTCCTGGAAATAGGACCCATCCCGGGAACATCCCGCGGCGGGAATGTTTCGAACTACAAACGGATAAATACCGCGAGGGACCGACCAGGGTGTCGAGTTCGCAAATTTATTACCGCGATTGAATTGTAATTGGATCGCAATAGCAGCTCCACGGCAGTTATAATTGTAGCAGAAACCAAAAAAATAAAACGAATAGCAGCTCCACGGCAGTTATAATTGTAGCAGAATCAAAAAACATAAAAAAATACGCAATAGCAGCTCCACGGCAGTTATAATTGTAGCAGAATAAAAAAAAACGCAATAGCAGCTCCACGGCAGTTATAATTGTAGCAGAATACAAAAAAAAACTGGCATTAAGCTACAATTGCGATCCAATTAAAATTCAATCCATTCATTATTAAATTAACGAAGTTGAGGCCCTAATAATGGATTAAATAGACAATATGGTGATGAGATTGCCAACCGCGCTGCGGAATCTGCGCGGGAGAAACGCGCGCCAATGACCCACAGAGGCGCAAAACAAATGAATCACGCGCACCTTGTAATTTAGGTGAACCGTTGCGTGTAATATACAATATCGGCAAAAGCCGAATATTTTTAATCCACTTACTGCGTATTATACGTGGAGTTTTATAACGGAATTTAAACTGCTTACAGCGGCGAGGAAACTAGCGAGTCTAGCGATCTTTTTAATTCTATACCACTAAAGTGGCAAACAAGCTTACAAACAACATCTTTCAATTGTTTTGACAACAGTATATATGTCGCAGCCATTTGGCCTTCTCATTAAATCAGCCATTTAATGAGAAGGCTAGTCCGTTAATTAAAAACCGGGATCCAATTGAATACCTGTATTCGATTTACAACTGTTTTCGGGCTTCGGAAGTATGACCACATTTCTAAATAGATCCGCGAGAGAAGGAAATCTCATATCCTCTCAATACTTTTTTCCATTCTTGACAATCCTTCCTCGCCGGGTTATTTAAGAGCTCAATTCAACTTCTTACATACAGCACATAACCGTGATCTACGTTCCTCCCGTAATTTGCGTCTGGATATTCTACCTTATCGCACTAATTTCTACAGTCATGCATTCACTGTCCAGGCAGCGCGTCTCTGGAATTAAATTCCTGAAGATGTTCGAAAATCACAAAATCGCTTTACCTTTAAAAAGCTAGTAAAGAAATTCTTTATAGATAAAAGGCCTAACAATAAATAGTATATGTGTTGATATAGTATATGCATCTATAGTACTTACAATAGGTATATTATTTGTATCGTATTGTATTTATTGTAGGGTTATGGTATATAATATTTTATTTATTACCACATCTTGTGTTATTAGTATTTGCTATTTAGTTAATTAAGTATACTTGCTCTCTGTTCCGCTTTTGGCGCCTACTGGTTGACTGGTAGATAAAGCCTTGATGGCTTTAAGTCTGCCAATTGTATTATTTTTAGTGCAATAAAGATTTAAAATAAAATGGAAAATAAACTAGATACAGTCAACGTTTAACTAGTTGGCTTATAGTAATTCAGCCCTTTGAGGACGGCTGACGTAAAATCAGTCAGGTGATTTTAAATATTGTTCAAATTTTATTCACCTGGATGAAAGTCACCAAACCATATATGGTGTGAGATATCTTGCAAAGTGTGGTATCTACATGTTTAACTTTAAGTAATTAATATAAATTAATTTGTTCATTTACTTTTCATACTTATAATTAAAATAATAAAATATGTCTGTCAAACTTTCGTGCCATTTTATGTTTAATATTATAAAATAGGAAAGTGCATTGTTCCCATTGTTCTTACTACATACTTACAAGTAGTTAATAAGTTATAATTATAAAGCTTTTATGATATGTTTTTGTTGTGTTGAATACCATAAATTTTATAGGTACTCGCAATACAACTAATACTTATAAAATTGTTGCCACTAATCATTATTTATTAATTAAAAGTGATCTTTAACCATTAGTTCTCTTTTTATCTTATGTAAGGTTATCATTTATGTCACGGACTCATGGTCAACTTTTATATCCCCTTTAACAAAACGGCTAAATAACGCTAAGCCAAGTAACTGAACGTTACATTAAACTACTTGGCTAGTTGTTCTTTAGCCATTCAATTGGATGCCGGCGACAAACAACAGACCAGCCTTTTAATAAAATGGCTGATATCACCAGACGGCTGCGACATATATACATATTAAACTCGGATAAATTTGCTTTCAAATTTAAAAACCGCATCCAAACCCAATCCAATCCAAATCCGTTCGGGAGCTACGATGCCACAGACAGACACAAAAGATACCACAGATTTGAAATAGATTAGTTACACAGATACAGACGTCAAACCAGACGCAGATCCAAAATTATAGGTATCAACAAGAGAGCGGCCCTAAGCTAAAAACATTATGCCTTTACGGTGAAGTGATTACTCAATTAAACAATTTTTGGGTCTTAAAAGCTGGGGTGATCGATAAATGTGTGCGACCGGGGCAAGCTCGAAATTTTTAACATTTTGGATTTAAAAGATTAGTGAATAGTATGAAAAGTAACTGAAAACAATGAATGAGCGAGCGAAGCGAGCTCGCAATTTTTGACATGACGATTCTTAAAAATGGAGGGGCATTTGCCATTTTACTGACAGAGCAGCGCGTTATAGAGGTAGGCAACGCACTGGCGATACTCTTGGTGTTGCTAATGTCTATAGGCAGTGGTGACGCTTGCCTGCCTGCCTTGCTTACCGTATGACATAAAAAAGAGCTATCCTGGAGTCATCGTTAAAATGAATAATTTATCTCGTCCAACGGGAAACGAACAGCACAGCGGGGAATAAAACTATATGTATATCAATTCCATCACTAGACTACTGAAAGCCATGAAAACGTACCCTGAAACATAGACGGTCGCTACTCTTACTTTTGCGTAAAATTAGCAACGGTTAGCACTGAACGGTTATGTTACGTCACTAATTGATTCATGAACTTTCCAAGAATTTCGGCTCTTCTCTTTTGGACTTGTCCATCTGCCAAGAGCCAAGGTATCTTAGGATTCGTATGTATGGCGATGACATCATATACAGGAAAATAATATATGTTATTATGAAACAGTCCTAGGTCTTTGTCCGCTCTGTAAACAAGTCCAACTTATTATATTGGTTGTACTTGTTCAATTGATTGTGCTTTTGCGACTTTTGGAGGAAAAGTTTGTATCTACATATCCTCAAGTTTAATAAATTAAGTTTGGATGTTGGAAGCGATCTCCGAAACCACTGAACGGATTTGGAAAATTCTTTCACTAACAGGAAGCTAAGCTGTTCCCGAGCGTCATACGTCATAGGGCACTATTGATCCCGTAAAAGTACCTAATAGGATCCGGGGGGATAGTTAAATGATTGCTGAGATCTGAAAAAAAACCGTAAAAAGTGCGGTGGATGGCTGGTACAATATAAAACAGAGGAGGGGAGGAAGGGGTCCATTTGCATCGGACTCCAGGTTTAAAGTATACATCCCTTTTAAGTTTACAAAGTACATGCGTAATTCCTTTAGCGCATATCACGGGTAAACATAAAGTTAAAAAGTCATAAATTCCATTTTACAAAATGCAGATCCTCCTCGAAATAACAGATGGTACGTCGGCATACAAACAGATGTTCAGATAACGCATTACAACGAGGTAGATATTACAAAAATATAATGACCTTTTTTATGTAAATATTACAAATTATCTATAGAAGAATAATATTCTTACATAATATAATCAAAAAATATTCTTACATAGATATAATTTGTAGATACTGATTATCCCAAATTGCGCTCTAAATGCATAACTTAAATTATTTATGCTTATAATGCTTGTGTTCATTACCACTTTAAGAAAAATGTCCTTGCCAAAATGAATTCAAAGTTGACCTCCAGGCTCTAAGTTCCCTAGTTTTAAAACGTCGTCGATTTCGGCAGGTTAAAAACCTATGTAAACTAAAACAAATCTCTATAATAAACATATGTCTGTCTGTACTGCTCTGCTACTGGAGACTGGAATACATCAACCAACATAAAAAAGCTAATATTTATATTAGTAGAGGTCACGTTTCAGCTGCAGCGAACTTACTGCATTCTACGAACTGATATGCAAATACGAACGCCGCCTGCGTGTCTGCTTACCCCTTGCAAATATGAGATTAACCCTACTGCCGGTGACCTAAGTAATCGCTGTTAACTGTAGGTCACATTAGTATTAATATTCTGTGACTATCATTGAAAGAAGTATACCTATTTTGAACATGTAGAGAGGGTGAATTCAAACATACTACTTAGGAAAGTATTTTTTTAATCGTCGATGAAATAACCTAGGGAACCGATACAGAGAACAAATAAAACCTAAGGTAAAGTAAGATTCAAATAAGACAAAGTGCAGAGACAAGAGTAAAGTGGGTCGAACGGGAAGGGAAAACGAGTATTATGGAACATTCAAATAATGACTATGCAGCACTTTCTTAAAATAATATTTGATGGGTAATAGTCTTATGTCAGAGGGGAGATCGTTCCAGAGCCTTATAGTCTTAACTGCAAAAGAGTTAGAAGTAAAGCCGGTGAAAGGCAGATTCAATAATTGGTTATGTGTAGAACGCAGATTACTGCCAGATAGCTGGCCAGTTTCTACTTTTAGAGCCAAATACTTTTCGGATCGATTCCACTAGATTATATTAAACCAACGGTATGACTAAGTCAATTAAAGATGACACATATGTTAATCCCCCGTCGTCGCAACAATTACGTGAATTCTGATCTATTTTAAGTAGGTATGCCATGTGTAGTTTTTGGAGCTTTAGAGGGAATAGAGTAACATAGAATAATAAAATAAGAATAGTTTATTGTATTAATTTAACAAAATATGGTGACTAACCACTAAATGCATCATTTCACAAATTTACTTATATGCTTATTAGTGACTAAATAAAATAAACAAATAACTAAGGCAAATGGACCTGGGTCAGCTTGTACTGTCACGGGAAAGTATTGTCCTATAGAAATTAAATTTGTCCAATTTTTATAAGGGCGCTCTGTCTAATTGAGAATTCCAAACATTGAGCAGGTATCTTGCTTTTTTAGAATTCATTTTACTTTGGTATTTGTTAATCAACACAACAAATAATTTAATAAAAATATGTCATAATGTCTATTTCATTGGAGTTCTCTCAGCACCTGTATCTCGATTAGCTTTTACTCTCATGTTTTAAACGTACACCGCGGTGACTCACAGCCATTTCCCATCGGCCTTCGCAAGCACCACGCTGCGGCAACGAACTGGAACTTTTTATCGCATCTTACAACAAAAACATTTTTGCGCAATCCGCAGTGACCGTGAAAGCGCCAAGTTTACTTTTGACTTCGGCGAAGATAAAAATTAGGTGTATTCGCTCACGACTCTTACACGTTATACGAAGTCTTGGTTGGGGGGAAATACAGTGTAAAAAAGTCTTCATCTGACGACAAACGGTGACGAACGTTATACATTTAAAATGAGGGCATTAGAATCACAATACTCGTATCAACACGGTGGGAGTCTGTTACGTCTGCATATGTAAATCAAAACCGTGGCGCGATTGTTTTTGATGCTAGGTATTTATTTACCTACTTGACGATTACTTTTCGAATGTTTAATAAATATTTTGGATGTATTTCATGAAAATGTACGTAATCGTTGTTATCTCAAAGTAGGTCTGCCAGCACTTTCCGCAACGAGCAAGAATGAACTCTCATAACAATCAAGGTGAATGTAGATAATTCCCACAAAGTCAACAAATAAGTACTTTACTACCAAGTCGATTGTATTAAAATCAACAATGCGTACCTTTCTTTAACACTCCCATAGCAGTGCCGCAACAACACACCATGAATGAAAAAAAAAACCGCCAAGGCGTGTCGAACCCAACACACTTTCAGTAAGCAACTCCCGAGTACAAATCCACTCTATATCAGTCTTAAGGTACAAATGCTCCGAAGACAGGATATGACTTCCTCTTCAATAAGTACCAGGGACCCATAATGGGACAGGCGCACAGTTAGCCACGCGCCGCGCATTCTTAATGGCTGTTGTTATTAACTTACACCACATAAGTAAGATTAATTATTCATGAAGCGATATTGTGTTTCGATAATTTGTTACACTTCTAATAGAATATACCTAATTTGTATATCAGATAAGATGAAAAGATTATGAAGTAATTGTCTAATAATTTTTCATATGGTAAGTTTGAGTTTGTGTTACTTAGTACTTAGTTAGTTGTTCTTGATGGATACTCAAAAACTACTTAAACAATTTTAAAATTATTTCACCAAAGCTATACATCAACAGCGAGTAACATAGGATACTTATTGTTTTTCTTGAAATTCATTCTAGAAATTGGAACGGTTCCGGAATAAAGTATTCGAATTTTATGCGGGCGAAGTCGCGGGCAGAAAACTAGTTAGTTTATATGCGTGAGCGCGCATGCCTTGGAGGAAAATGTGGTTGAAACCTAGGATAGAATAAAATGGAAGGGTTTACCTATCAGGGGACATTACTCAGGGTACATTACTTATCAGGGGAGCTACTGCCGAACTGGAAAGCCTGCGAGCGAGCAAGATAAAGTCATTAACTTTTGAGTTAGGCGGCAGCTACAGATGTCAGATGTCGGCGGTATCATAACCTCGTAGAGGCTTGGCATGGCTTCGTAGAGCCATCAGTCAAATATCAGCCAAGACGCCCACTGCTAGGCATAGGCCTCCCCCAGAAATCTCCACAAAGACCGGTCTTGTCCTTCCGCATCCAGCTTTACCAGGTCGACTATTCACCTTGTGGAGGCCGATCCACGCTGCGTCTTCCGATACGTGGTCGCCACTCGAGAACTTTACTGCCCCATCGGCCATCTATTCTGCGAGCTATGTGCCCTGCCTACTGTCACTTGAGCCTGGCAATCCTTCGGGCTATGTCGGTGACCTTGATTCACTTGCGGATCTCCTCATTTCTGATTCGGTCGCGCAATGAAACTCTGAGCATAGCCCTTTTCATTGCCCTCTGGGTGACAGTGAGCATTCTTATAAGGTCCACAGTGAGCGGTCACATCTCTGTTCCGAAGGTCATCACTGGCAACACACAGTCTGTCGCAAATGTGTGAGTAAGAAGCCGATACCAGTTGATGTGTATTGTTTGTCGACTTGTACCATAGGTAGCGAAGGTAATGATGATGGATGATAATCATTCGATCGTCACTTGCTTCGACGGCGTCGGTCCCGGTTGTTACTGATTGATAGCAGTCATCATAAGGCACGTCAGAAGCACCTTGGATGGCTATGCCATAGACTGTATACAATAAAGTCATCAATTATTTACTCTTTACTTATACTGTGGTCAGTGTTTCATTCTTTAGATTTCAACTGACAGCTTTTATACTTAGAACATTTAACAAGAATACCATAACAGGCATAAGACTGTATTAACTAAATAAAAATGACATAGTTAAGTTATTAACATATTTTAGTTTTCAGTGCTTTTATAAATACACTCAGCAGCAAAAAAAAGTGGCCCAAGTGCAAATTGCAAATTTGTAAACAAACTATTATTTATGTCATATTTGATTTGGATAGGTTACAAGTGACCTGTTTAAGGGGCTCGGTGGTTGTTTATTTAATTCATGATTCTTAGGTTACAACAAATTTTATTCCTCAAAAATATATGTCAGAGCTGTTTCAATGTAAATCTCGAAGATTTTTTTTTCGTGATGGCTGTACAAACGTATTTTAAATATTTATGATTGCTAGTCTTTTCCGATTTCAAATAAGATTAAAATCTTATTTGAAATCAGATTAAAATATTAGCAGTGGTAAGTACCACTGCTAATATTAGACAGTTACGAAACCATAATGCATTCAAGTAGGTTGAAATATTGGGCTACTCCTAAACCATGTATAGTAAGAAACCCAGAGAATAAATGTTAATAAAATTATCTTACTCACCATTTAATAATTTAGGTTTCACCTCCTGCAATGATCCATTTTTGTCACCATTATTCTGCAAGTGAAGTTAATATTCAAATCAATCATAACAATAACATGATTTTAATTAATTTATTTATTTTATTTATTTTTATTTATTTATAACTCTTTATTGTAAACATAGTAACAGAAAATTTAAAGGTAAGTTTAACACAAAAAGTATCATGCCATGTCATTTGAATTTTAGTCTTAGATTTATCATCATGACCATCCCAGCAGCTAATTGCGGCTTCCAAGGTCTACTTTCCATCTCTCTCTTCACTTCGCACTGATCATAAGTATACTTTTTTTCACATATTGTTTTTGCCTAGTCTTTGTTTGTGAACAAATGTGGTTTGTTTTGTGTTGAAACAAACAATTATTTCATATTGTAGATTTATAAAGATTTATGATTATGATTTGCTACAGATCAGATTTGGTATCAATTGTTATAAGTATATGTAATGTTATTATCTAATAAATAAATTTAAAAGTGAACCAAAGAAAGTGGCAAGAAACCTAGAGAATGTAAAAATGTAGAACTTGTAAAATGTTAAATATTTAACAAATAGTTATGTAAATATCTCATTTAAAAGAATGTCATCAATCAAATACCAAATCGTGTATTTAGACAGTTTATCAGTAAGAGAGATAAGTAAAAGTTACCACGGCCGAAACGTTGATGTAGCTCCTGAAATTCTCAACCAACTTTTTCTCATTCATTGTAATCAATAGAACTTGATGTGACCCACTTTAACAGCTTTCTTAATGATATTATCGATAGCATATGCGTGTGATGCACTAAACTATGTTGTACGGAGGTTGGTAATTAATTAAATTAGCAATAGTCCACATTATTTGTGTAAATTTGGCGTAGAATTGATAACATTCAGTCAACAAACAGTTCGCATCATTTGCACAAATTATCCCTTATTAGGATATTCCAGAGTCTTGGTAAAGTTAGTAAATCAAAACAAAACATCACTATTTACTCTAATAACAGTAAGTTGCAGAATAACTATGTAAAATATAAAATTAAAATAATAATAATTCAGACGGCTACAGATAGCCTAAGTGCCAACAACGACAGATAAATACAGTGTTGTAACATGAAAATATTACTCATCATCAGCAACATAAGGCGGTGGTTACACGATCAGACAAATCAGCGTACCGTGCCGAACAAACAAATCTCTAGAGTAGAGGTTAGTGCAAGTGTTTATAGCCTCATTGTGATTTATTGGGTTTCCTGGGTTAACAGTTTGTGGTAGGTGATTTGTCAAAAAAGTGTCAAAAATCAGAACGAAAACAAACTTAATAAAGTTATCAAAGCAAAAACATTCCAATTTCTAAAAGAATTGTGCAATAATGCTGACGCTGTGGAATTTATTTGAAGCTTCATTGCTTTGTTTAAATGCAGTATGTATTCTTCATGAAGAAAGGTTCATGCAGAAAAGTATGTCCACACATAACCTTTAGTTTTGTTATAATTAGATCCTTATTCGTGATATTTATGTCCCACATTGTTCGTTATCGTAAAATATTATAAACAAATCAGCAAAGTACAGTAGGTTACTTCTCTCTTTGTTTATCCAATAAGTTCCGGTTATACCCATATACCACTTTCCTAATTGTATTAATTGAGGAAATATAAAACAACCTTAGTCCACAATATGTCTTTACCTATAGCTGCTGCATACAAACACTTACTAGTAACGACTCTAAAGATGTCTCTGATTACCTAAATGATAGTGCAGCCAATTTTGTTGCATGGTTTAGCAGGAGTTAGCAAATATATACGGAAAGTTTATTTATTTTGTACTATAAAAGGATTTATCATCATATCAGCCAGAAGACGCCCACTGCTAGGCATCGGCCTCCCCCAGAGATCTCCACAAGGGCCGGTCCTGAGCTTTCCTGTGATCTTTACCAGGTTGCCGGTCCACCTTGTGGGTGCCTACCCATGCTGCAAAATGCTGTAAAAAGATTACATTATGATATAACTGTGTTTTATGTTTTAGTGGGTTGGGGAGCAAACACTCAGAGTCAAGGTTTTGGTGACCAATCATCTATAAAATTTCAAATCTTAAATTTAGTGAGGTCAATTCGAACAGTTACAAGAAGTAAGTTTTAATTTATCAGTTTAGTTTATGCTGATATTACATTATTTTACTATAAATAAAAATACCTATACATTTTCTTCAATTTTTTTGTTTCAGTTCCGCTGATATTTCTAAATATACTTACAATAATATTTAAATTACTTCTTGGTTGAAAAGGAAAAGAATTTGAAAAACGAGTCTAGTAAAATTGCAGAAAGGCAATATTTAATTTTAAGAAACTATTTTTGTATTATATAAACTTATAGTTAATAAATAAATTCCCTCTTTCTTTTTTTATTGTTTGGTAATTTAACATTTTATTTCACCTTTATCATTAACTCTGATTATGTTAAGCTGTTTTCCGTTTTATCTTAACAGAATCTACAAAGCCTTAGGAAGCAAGTAATATCATAGATTTCTAGTAATAATATTTCTTTTATTTAAAATATGTGAACATTGTAAATGCAGCCTTTGGATGTGTAAGTCTCATACTTACACATCCAAAGGTTGGATTTTCAGCTCAGAGTAAGTCAATTTCCAGGACTAAGGAAATGAGAAATAAATATTATATAAAGGACATTCCTTTGTCAGCTTTTACTTTATTTAATAAAACGTGAAAAGTACATACATACAGTCATGCCTTTTATTCCTGTACTTATGCTCGCTTCTTCTACATTCATCAATCAACTTTTCCATACACCTTTTATTAAATAGTCCAACATGTTTAAAAAGAACATATGTAAAAAGACCATTTAACCACGCTTGACAAGATAAGACCAAGCTTTACACAAATGGGTATGTGTGTACTTTTCACTTTTTTTATTGCCTGAGGTCATCGTTCACTAGGACATCTTGAACCTAGGGTGGCGGATGTGTTGCCGGCCTTTAAGGCACCTGCAGACATGCCTTTTGAACGACCCCATGTTATAGTGCGACCCTTTGCAAATCTGACCAAGTGCTAAAGAAGTGCGATTTAGTGAACTTAGATCGCAACACAATAGACTCAATTTCAGGATACTGTTCGAACTGTCGCGGACGCAGCACAACCGCATATAAACATGTTTGTTCAGCCAACATAGTCAAAGCGCTGCAGTATCGCGACAGACCGAACAGCACCCTGAACCTGGATTTTCGACCCGGACCAGGGAACCGCGCGAATGAGCGGTACAAGTCCGATTATGTCAACCGTCAAGTCAGAGCCCCAGTGCCAACCCGAAAACCTCCGTCTCGTCTGTATCTGCATCTGTATTTGCGAGAGAAAGAAGCGGCAAAGCCTAGATTCGTAATGAAGTCCTAGTGACAAACGAGCAAACACCCAGGGCCGGATTTAGAGGTCCAGAGGCCTCGGGGCAACGAAGGAGCGGAGGCCCCCTCGCCCCAAATTATTTTCCAAATAAAGTGAAATTTTTTTTTAATTCGAGTTTTATATTAAATAATTTATTGTGAATTTACTGAAAAAAAAAATATCAAAAGAAAAGATGTTTACTAGTGTTTACTAATTGGAATTTGATTTTTTTTTTCCGAAGTCTATTGTGGGGGCCCCCCGTTTGTTTGGGGGCAGGGGCTTTCGCCCCTGTTGCCCTCCCCTAAATCCGGCCCTGCAAACACCACTAAGCCATCTGAAGAAAAACGATATCTGTCGGCGGTAATGCACAACCCCGAATGCATTGTCACCGTGGACTCATTCATCTATGTTAGTCTGTTCTAAAACTCCGGTAGTGTTGGGGTGCACTTGGGCTAAAAGGGCCACAAGCACGTGCCGTGCCGCTGTCTGCTTTATTGTTTAGCTGCGCTATCCTATAAACCACTCTGCTTTTGAGTTTATCGCGAACAGACAGACATACAAACGCGCTGTGGGTCTTGGTTTTATAATTTAGTGATGGCATCCGCTACCAACAAATGACAATCATTACTATAGACATAACCTGAGAAGTACCTAGGCAAAAAGGTTCATAGTTTCATACTACGGTTTCATAATTGCCGGTATAATAGAATGGCAGAATAGATAACTATCGCTGGAAAATTAAAAAATCGCATTTACCTATTCGCAGATAGCTGTATAATAATAAGTTTTAATTGTCTGAGATGAGGCTCTCGTTTCGGACCTTGTGTTGCTTGACACGTAAGCTACGTATAATTAATTCTATCATAGCTGTTATTTAGTTTTTATCACGTTGACTATCTCATGTTCATCGCACAGGAAGCTGTTGTTATTGTTCGTCAAATGTTTCCGCGAGGTGGCATGCGAGCATGCAACCGAATGGATCTATAAGTAAGCCCATGGATGGCGGGGAACGTGTCAATTGAAGCAGTAACCGGTGAAGATGAAACACTTGTTTTATTTAGCGGTTTTTGCCGTGTGGCTGGCTCTGGCGCACCGGCAGGCTCAGGCCGCGCCGCTTGCTCCGTCCGCCGAAGCCATGACTGCGCGACTGCAGCCTTTCAAACGGGTAAGTTTTCAATTGATTTTATTACGAATTAAAAATGTATCATTTCCATGCGAAGCAAATAAAGTAACCAAGTGAGTTGTAGGTATTACAAGTATAGGATGACCTGCCTGTGGATATATTGAAGATAGAAGCAGCAGGTAGTTCATAGTTATCATCACAGCCCATAATTACAGTCCACTGCAGGACTTAGGGTCTCACCTACGAAAAGGGAGGTTATTGCCATAATCTCCACGCTTAGCAAGCGGGCTAGAGATCTCAGTTTTATAAATATTACAATGATGCTGCCCATTTTCCAGCCTACGGAGACTCTAGATCTTTTCCCTCGAAAACATCAGTCGGTGAAGTACGACATCCACGAGTGTAAAGAGTTGGTGCTATTCTTCTCTGCCGGACACCACACGGCCAGTTCATAGTAGACCTATCTAAATGTAAAGGCAGTTTAATAGAAATGGCACGAATAACATTTTAGCAAACAAGCACGGTAAGGGCTCTTCTTTCATGAGAGTGAGATAGATGATAGTTTACCCCCAAACCTGAATGGAATTCAAACCAGATTGACCATGATCCAGAAACAGGATTTGACAGATCAGGTAATTACAGTAGAGCTACTGCCATCAGGGAACCTGACCATATTGGAACATGGTTTCACATTCGGCTAACATGGTTTCACATTTGGCACATGGTTTCACATTTGAGGGATAAACGCATTAAAATTATAGGTTCAATTATTCCTACCGTTCGTGGAATAGTTATAGTGAGAAAACGACTATCTTTAACGAACTTAAAACTAAAAAAGTATACAATTACAGACGGGAAATAGGTGTTGTTTCTTTAAATCTTGCTGCCTACATTTTCATATGAGTTTAAAATAAAACATAAAGATAACTTTAACTATGATCAGTAACTCAACAGGCTGTTCAATAAAATTATTATCTCATGCAGCTCGTAGTACAAAAACAAGACTAATCGATGTTTACTTATTTGTACTTTAATTTATTCTTTTGTTTATTTAAATTTCTGTATAACTTTAATGTGTGGATGTGTGGCTGTCTGTGGCATCGTAGTTTTCTAACGGATGGACCGATTTCGATACGGTAATTAATTTAATGCAACCAGGTTACCAACATTTGGCCGTATGGTGTTCGGCAGAGTAGAATAGCACCAACCCCATACACTCATGGATGTCGTACAAGGCGACTAATGTTTTCGAGGCAAAAGATCAATAGTCTCCGCATAGGCGTAGGAAGGGGGGGGGGGGCAGAATGGCCTGGTGCCCACCCCAGGATTTACTGATTCGAAATTCTAGGATGGATATATAAATAACTTCACACAAAAACAATTTCAACAACCGAGAAATCTACAAACTTACTTTTACCTACTTTTGCAGTCACAAAATTAATTTTATTACTCAAATACATAAACTCTACATTTCAATTTTGTGTGTCGTAAGGGGCAACTAACTAAGGGAATAAGCCAGTGGATAGGCAATAGCATCCTTCTGTGTATCTAAGTACCTACTGCGATCGCCAAGCCGATTGGCGATTATAGCATTTTTCCCCATGCCACGGCCCCCAGTCCCCGGCGGTACGGTAGCGGTCACGGTAACGGCATGGCAGGGGGTGCGAAAATCTGCGGCATAGACCAAGCTACCACAAACGACGACCCCTATATGTACTATACACTGCAGACCGATGAAAAGCTGTACCAGTGTAGCCAGTGGAACTGAAGGAAGTCGTGAGCAGATTACATGGGGATGTCATACCCAACAAGCACAAGTAGCAGTACAAAATATCACTTTTGGTGTAACTCAGAACAATACGAGTTAATAAAGATTTATAATTGTTCAACCGTGAACTTAGGGCTGCGCATTACGCTTTTGTCTGTATAATAGCATCCTAAAAGCAGGAACGTATACTATTGTTACGGGCTCGGAGTTAGTGTAGATGTCAAAAATACTGTCTTACAGCTACTAGCATTTCTATATTGCATTGGTTGCTTAAGAGCATTTTAATGGTAGTAAAATATGATAATTGCTGCATAAAGGTGTATACTTATACCACTGAAATGCTAGCATCTATTAAGAGTCACTGTGAACTGCCATACAGCCATCAGTTTTAGAGTGGTGTACAAATAGAGTGATTTATCGCATAAAGTTACACATCGGTTCACCTCAACTCTGTTACACAGCTTTTTAACATATTTTGCAAAGCTGGTTAAAAGAGTTGTATGAACACACGTGAACACCAAAGGTGTTGTGAGATACTCGTCTAACTCTGAAATACAGCATTTGGTTGTAAATTGGCTACATAAAAATAGAACTATACTGTTATAGTCTGCATAATAAAACCTGTGTTACCTATTCTAAGGCACATTAAGTAATAATTGAATTATTTCCGTATATTATAACACCTAAAGCTGCAATCAGGTTCACATTAATTCATAATTTATCACTTCAAGGTAATCAAACTGCGACAGTACATATTTCAGAACACGGTTCCGTACATAATATAAATTAAGTGATGAGTTGTATAAATGTGGAGGAAGACGAATATTAAAATTAATCTAGATATTCCAGTGAAAATAAACAAAATACATAACACATAATTTTCTGAAGTCAGTTCCGTAATGCACCACGTACAGCAGACGTCGCGGTGCAGATGTTAACACATAACACCCAGTAGAAATAAAATGTAAATTAGTATGCGTTGAACATAAGGATTATGATTAAAAAGACTTACATTTTTTATATTATTTAATTTATCAATTTAAAAAAAGATACTTGAAACTTGACAATAATAAATATGCTTGGACAATTCACAAAGTAAGTTTTATTATTGCTACAGCCATGGAAGTCATGCTTAATCTTACACCACTACATCTGCACATAAGGCAGGAACCATTAAAAGAAGCACCCATGTTAGTTCTCGATTTGTAAGCTTTTTAAATTTGTAACTGTAAACAGACAAAAAAAGACAATTAATAGATAGTAGTATTAAAACACTAGTTTGGATATAAAAAGAGCCAAAAGCGAGTTACATAACGAGGCCTCTAACAATACAGTGATTTTACGTATATTAAATTGTAAGTGGTTGATGTTTTGCAGAGGATCCCTAAAACTATAAAATTCATATGAAAAAGTAATGTGTTAAAGTAGTTCACATAAATGGTTTTAGCATTAATGTGAATAATAATAATGCTATTAAGAGCCGTCAGGCT
The DNA here is from genome assembly GCA_905147135.1 of Blastobasis lacticolella. NCBI lineage: Eukaryota > Metazoa > Arthropoda > Insecta > Lepidoptera > Blastobasidae > Blastobasis > Blastobasis lacticolella. The sequence continues at coordinate 13,108,826 of LR990053.1, read as the reverse complement.
GCATTTTGGTTCACTTGAACTATTATTTACTGGAATAAGCATTACTGAGGAACCACGGTGAACTCTTGTACAGCCACGGGAATTAATTTAGCATTAAAACAGTTCACATACGTTTCATACGAATGTCGCCATTTTGTTACTACCTTACACTAATAAAGAATGTTTTTTTATCTTATATTAATGAATTCTGACTTTAATTTCACCTTTAAAATACACTAGTTCTAATATAAAATAAAAACTTTGTTTAATTTTATGTTAGTCACACAAAAAGACATACATATATTTTCAACGTGTTTTTTTTATCTGTATTAAATACTGTATTTCTAATTAAAAACGAAATATTTTCGAGGCGCGTAAAAGTTTTGCTATAAAACCACATGAACATTCACAGTGAACTTGCATTACCAGTTATTTTCACAGGTTATAATGTTAAAAGTGTACTTACTAAGATAACACAATTATTACACCTTTACCATAATCACTTTATCGTCACTTAGCTAAATTAATATGTCACAGGTCGGCTGTATCTTATTTATTTCGTTAGAGCTTTGACAAAATAAGTTTAAGAACATCATCAAAGAGTAATCGTGAACCTAAAGCGTTATTTAAGACTATCAGTTACCATTCCTTAGTGCTTAGCCTGTATAACAGGACACTCGTGTTCTATTAAACAGCTGATAAACAGCCTTGTGACCCATAGTAATTCCAATATACTGCTATTATAATGCTTTTATATAGAAATGTGAACTAAATTAGAACCAAAGGCTGAATAATTTGTGCCCATTTAAGCATTATATTAGTGTTAGCAGCGCTGTCAACACCCTTGTTACACTGTCTTATGCAGCTTTTAGTTTTTGTGTTACACCGAACGTGGTCTCTTATAATGCTACTTGTGCTACTTGGGTAGGCTATCTGAAATCCGGAAATCTGATCTATTTCCGGAAGGGTCAACTGTAACAACTGTCCCTGGGCGGTATCGGGTTCCTCATCCACAAATCCCTCGTGAACAACGTTGTCAAAATAGATCGAATCGAATCCAAAGCTCGAAAGATCGAGATTGATGATGTCTACGCTCCGGCCTGTACCCATCCAAATACAAAACCCAGAGAGCTTTCAACTCGCGTTTCGAATGTCTAGGAGAGTTCGTCAACATGGAGGACTACAGTCAGATTGTGAAACTTGCAGATGCAGGCCGTAAGCTTGTTTGCCACCTTAGTGGTACAAAAAAACTATTTTTCTGTAATGTGGTGAAAACCATAGAAAACAGAAAAGAAACGTCCCTACGGTTATTATACCGAAAATATCCCGGACATCAGCCTGTTTGAGATTAGTATGACCTTCAAACAGCTCAAAAACAACAACACGCTGGGTGATAATGTCCAGACCAGAACAGACCTGTGCTTAAGTCCCTTCAGAAGCTATTCACTCTGTCATCTTCGAGTTGAAAACGCCGGAAGCATGGCACAGAAGTATAGTGATATTGTTCTTCAAGAAGGGATGGAAAAGAGGGTGATAAGACGCTTCTGAAGAACTTTAGACTCAGTCAGACTCAGAGTAATCAGCCATTATGCTTGACGTTTTTGATTCGATCGAAACCTGGGCTGTGCTCTATAGAATGGTGCGGTGCCAAATAGACTATCGACATATCGAAGCATTAGGGGAAGGAAGAGCAAGATGAATATAGCGGGCAACACGAATCATTTTCGTAGATTCTTTCTACTCGTTCCGTACATGACCTGCGCGGCGGGACGCGCGGGGCGGGCCGACTTCACAAGCCCGTGCGAACCCAGCTGCCGTGGGGAGAGCGCGCGTTTTAGTGACGAAAACTGAATTGAAGCAAGAAAATAAAATATTTTGTCACGGTAAGTTTTAATATTTTCTGTTATATAATTCGTATATATTGATGATAAAGGTTGCTTGTGTTGCCTTATCTTATGTAAATTAAGCTGTAATGAAGCATCTTTCATCACCGAAACAAATCAATTTTTAGGATATTTTTTATCTATCAAATGCCCCTAGCGGGCAAGACGAATATGACCATATTCATTTTACCCTACTATATTCATCTTACCCGATTTAATTCATAATTATTTTATTTTATTCCAGATGGTCTCAAACTATAAAAGAAAGTCCAAAAGGGGTGAATGGACGGAAAAAAATTTAGAACGAGCTATGGAAGAGGCCACCAGAACTTCAGTTCGAGCCGCTGCTAAAAAATATAACATCCCTTTTAGCACTTTGTTACGTCATCATAAAAAGCAATCTAGCACGAAATATTTAGGTAGGTTCAGACCAGTATTTACGGTGGAGGAAGAAAATGCATTAAAAAGTCATCTAAAAAGTATGGATGATCTATTTTACGGCCTAACACCCAGTGATTTTAAAAATTATGTTAGCGAGTTCGCTAAGAAACTGGGTAAAAGTGACAGATTTCCAAAAGGGTGTGCAGGAAAAGATTGGTTGGCAGGCTTTCGAAAGAGACACCCGTCAATTGCTTTAAGGACTCCCGAACCTACCTCTTTAGCTAGAGCCCGAGGATTTAACCGTCCCCAGGTAGACAGATTTTATGATCTTCTAGAAGAGTTGATTGCTAAATATTCTTTGGATCCTACCCAAATCTACAATATGGACGAGACGGGTATCCGTACGTCTACTACAAAGCCACCAACAATTTTGTCTTCCTATGGCAAGCGGCAGGTTGGATTGATTTCCAGTGTGGAACGAGGCGTGTTAACGACTGTAGTGTGCTGCTGTAACGCAGCAGGGTCATTCTTACCACCGTTCTTTATTTTCAAACGAAAGCGGCTTGCACCACGCCTTCTTGATGGAGCTCCCCCTGGATCGCAAGGTACAGTATCTGATTCAGGCTGGATTTCGGGGCAAATATTTCAGACTTGGTTGCAGTTTTTAGTTGAAAAGACGCGCCCATCAGAACAAAATAAAATACTTCTTGTATTAGACAACCACGAATCTCACAAATTTTATCCAGCACTTGAATATGCATCAAAAAATCATATAATATTTCTCTCATTTCCACCACACACAACACACAAGCTCCAACCATTGGACGTTGCCGTGTATGGGCCCATAAAAAAGTACTTTGAACAGGAAATCGCTACTTTTCACAAAGCTCATCCAGGCAGAACCATAGCTCAATTAGATGTAGCGACTATTTTTAACCCCGCGTATTTGAAAGGCGTAACTCCAATTAATGCAATTTCTGGATTCCGAGTTGCTGGAATATGGCCGTGTAACAGAAATTTATTTCAAGACTGCGACTTTGCTCCCGCCTCAGTCACAGATCAACCTCAAGTAAATATTGGGTCTCTTCCTGATATTAATGTGCAGTCATCCACTGCTGTGACATCAGAAACTAGAGATTCGCCAGTTCCGTCCACCAGTTTCCAAGTGCCAGAAGATAAAACGCCCCCAACTATTCCATCTATTGCATCTGCTGGTGATTCCACCTTTAGAACTATGCAGTCACCTCGTAAAGTTCTAGAATCTATATGTCAAATGCTGTGGGCCAAAAAGTGAGCGAAAGGAAAAGAAAGAGGCAAAAGGCTGAGATTTTGACTTCTACGCCGGTCAAGGAGCAGCAAAAGGAAAAATTTGCAAAGTCTAAGAAGCGTGAAATAAAAAAGAAGTCAAAAGAGAAAAAATTACCTACTATGGAATTGCAAGAGCCATCTACATCTGGTAGAACTAATAGAAAACAATCGGCTTTCGCTGGTTCTGAACTCGGCCGTGATTATTACTGCACACTTTGCAAAGAAAAATATATCTATCCCCCACCTGAGGATTGGATACAATGCTCCGAGTGCAAAGAGTGGACTCACGAAGCGTGCTCTTCGTATATTGGGTCTGGAACATACTTTTGTGACGATTGTCAAGACTAGTAATGACTATTATATTCCCGAACCATCTTGCCCTATACCATGAATCATCTTACCCTATATGGAGGGGCAAGATGGCTCAAAACAATTATTTTACATGATGATCTCATGCCCAGGTTGTGATTACTATTTTAAGCATTTGTAAAATTATTTTGATAGTCTATAGTACTGTTGATTATTATAAAAATAAAAGTTTAGTTAATCTCTGCAACATGCTTGTTTTTCTTACGATTCTTGTTAGATGAACCAACTTGCCCTCCCCTCCCCTAAAGTATTTGTACAAAAGCACCATTATGTCGGTACGTCTCCAGGACCTGAACTCAAAGCCTATTCAACTGTAGCAAGGAGTGTAGACAAGGTGATGTCACATCACCGAAGTTGTTCACTGCTGCGTTGGAGGATATCTTCAGGCTTCTGGGATGGGACGGACTTGGCATAAATATTAAAGGCGAGTACCTCACTCATCTTATATTTTCTGACGATATCGTAGTCATGGAAACCTTGGAAGACTGGGGCAAAATGCTCGATGACCTCTGTGGTGCGTTTCAACAAATAGGTCTTAAAATGGAAAAGACGAAAATGGTGTCAAATGCCCATGTTGTGTCTACTCCAGTGATAGTTGGAAACGCTCCACTTGAAGTTGTTGACGACTATACATACCTGGCTGATATGAAGATGGCAACTATATATCTATCGCGATACGTATCTATCGCGTTGTTTACGGCGATACAAAGCTAATTATACCTTGTGGCTATAAAGCATACATTACTGTGAGATAAACATTAATGTGAGAGTTTAAGTCCAAAGACTGACGTAGGATAACGTAGACGTAGAATTGAGTGTAAGAGCCTCGAGCATCGGCGTAGGGTTGCGCGTCTGTCGGTCTTCTACAGATTACATTTCGGAGAGTGTACGAAGCAGCTGCAGGACCTTATTCCGCCGGCCCCTTTTCGCCATCGGGAGACGCGATCCGGGCGAGCGCTTCATCCTTATGTCGTGGATCTTCCAGCTATCCGCACGAGCCGCTTTGTCTCGACTTTTATAATGCGTACGGCCAAGGAGTGAAATGCATTGCCTGCGAGTATGTTCCCTGATCAAAATAATCTGGATACCTTCAAGGCTAGAGTGAATAAGCTGTTCCAAGACGGACATGGTCCATCTTCAGCCGCATCTTCACTTACCAACAGGTGAGATGGCGGTCAAATGCCTGTCGTGTATAATATAAAAAAGTACTGTAGTTTACTATACAAAACATATGAACTATGACATTACGTTACCGCAACAAGATAAAGCTTTTTATGAATTATGATGCTAATTGTGCTAACCGACTGTACCTTAGGAGTCGACCAGGCTACATCGGCTACCTCTGGGGGCCAGGCCCCCCCTGGAAAATAGCCCTAGATACGCCAATAAGTCTCCGTAGTCTGGAAAATCGGCAGTAGCATTTTCCATTGTTATATTTAAACACTGCGATCTCCAACCCGCTTGCCTAGCGTGGAGATTATGGCAATAACCTCCCTTGTCGTAGGAGAGGCCCAAAGTCCTGCAGTGGACTGTTACAGGCTGTGATTATGATGAAGTTACCAGACCTCCCTAAACCCCGCCCGCAGTCCACTGCTGGAAGTGGGTCCTCAGTTTTGCGCATCCTGTCACCGCTAACCATTTTGCGCAGATCTTCACCCCAACTTGACTGCTTGAGCCTATAAAATTAGGTATGCTTCTCATTTCAAAATTTCATGTCTGCGTAATTTATTGTCATAGGTGGCTAGACAGATGCCAGAACCTCCACCAGGGCCACCGCCGCCACCGCCGCCGCCGTCACCGCCCTCGGAATGGTCACAAGACGCAACGCCTATGCCTCGGCAGAGACGAGAAGCCAAAGGCGGAGGTTCGATGCCCACACGCAAAGGTTAATTCATGATTGATTACCACAGATTCGAATGACGATAACTTGCACTTGAATACATGGATCGTGATTATAAACATATAAGCATCTACCTATCCTGAATAGTGTAATGAATGTAGCTGCAATAAAATATTTGAGCATACTGTAATTACATATCTTCTTTTTTAAATCTTAGAGTTATTTACCTGTTTTTGTTCCCGTCTCCCTTCCCGATGGATATGTTATAGATAATGCGATATGATATGGATAATGACAAGTCAAATAAGGCAATGTTATTAATACTTGTTTAAAGTTCATTTTTCTATGTATTACATTGCCCGGTAATTGTATTAATACTGCTACGTACCTACGTTGGGCAAACTGATAAATAAAATTATGTTCACCTTGGTGCACTCCAAATTGGTCCAACAGATACAGCCCCTCCCAATATGGCAAATATATGTACCTATATGAACACATATTTGTATTCGTAGTATTCCGTGATAGGAAAAGAAAATGTAGAGAGCTATTAAATAATCTCTATTCTCTTAGCCTTTGATTTTTTTGTGCTACTTACTGACAAACGAGCAGGCAGCGTTATCCGGATGGCAAGCGGTGACTATCGCCCATAATATCTACGATTCATACATTTATGTTGCAGGTAGGTAATAAATTATCAACCCCTTAGGTGAGACTGTGGTGAGGACTGAGACGAAATACCTCATGCCTGTGGGTAGGTTACTTACCTCCCTTATTTTTCAAGCCAGAAGGAAACTGCAAAGACCGTTGCTTGGTGGCAAAAATGTTAAGGCAATGGTACTCGCCTAGGCGGACTCCTAACACGGGGAGCGACCATAGGTGTAGGAAGGGGGGACGAGCCCACCTCAGAATGCTTTGGTGCTCCCCAGGATGTACCGTATGTACATTCAAAACTTTGTAGCGACATCTATCGCTCCACTAGGGAAACTCAACGATACTCACATTACGAGTACACGAACACAAGGTTGGCAAGCATCCGCACATAGATGGCGCTAACAATCCTACATCGCGCTAGAGAAATGTGCCAACTTCCATGGCATATATACAACTTCAGACGATCAACTGTTGGACCCTTGGTCCCCTGGTCACAACCCCCGGCCAGGTGGGTAATTACCCTTTTCTACCTTCTCACCATCTTTGCTTGCCAACATTGGCGGCTACCATTATCCTGCACCGCCAAAACTTCATACAGGCCCGCCTGGAAAATAACCTAATCCGGTAATCTATAGATACGACAATAGAAGCGACCGCCGCAACCGCATTTAACTCGAATTCAACGGGCGAATTTTGCTGGTTGTGAAAGAAATGTCATATTAATAAAAAAATATGGTTCGACATGAGTTAACATGGGCATATGCTACTTCGCTGCCAGGTGACCTACCTACTATTAGAATAGAAACCCGATAGACGGGCAACGGAGAAAACCCTCAGTAGGTTTTTTAACGGTTTAAAAACGTAGAGGTCTTAAATACATAGTAGGTAGATAACACAGTAGGCAAGTAGGTACTTTGGTGATCTTAGGATGCTTAATATCATTTAACAAATGCGATTTAGGTAGGTACTTACTCCTACTACTTAATACCCTCTTGTCGCTTGGGAAACACTTCTTTATTTGTCTCTTACTATATATATGACCAGCTGATTAATACTGTGTTTACCACGGCAGTAGAAAGCCTGAAAGAAGGCGCACCCCACCCTGTTTACACTTTGGACTGTCTCCCTCCGGTTTGTACGTTCCTCGATAGTAATGCTAGCTGGTGGTGGATAGGTTGATGTGCTGCATGCCGTACCTACCTGGTGGCTGCCTGTGGAGCCAACATTCAATACCAACTTATTACTCTGGTTTCATGAGTTTTTTAAAGTTTGTAGATGGCTGTTTAAACATAGTTCTCTTTGCCAACGTACATATAGATTAAAAATACAAATATTCAGTGTGGCTATAATAATCAGGGCCCTACGAAATTAGCAAAATGAGCAGTTTTCCAATAGGTATTTAAAGCATTCCTAACCACTCACTAGATGGCGCCCTGACAATTTTGGTAATTGATAATGACTTGAAATAGGTTCTTAGCAAACAGATTATAAACACTGGGTACGTTGTATTGGATAATATTGTATTTGTCAATAGTTTTCAACCATTTTAGAGGTTGTAATAATAATGAAACTTAGTGCCAACTTCTATAAATATTTCTTTTTACACTTCGTTTAACCTTTAACAGTTATGGTTATATTAATAAACATTTTATTTTTAAGTTTAGTATTAGTTGGCTGCATGAAATCACTGCAACCATCATACAGATTTAAAAAGGATTACCAAAATTGTAGGAGCGCCATCTATTGATGCTTTTTGAAACCAATTATCAATACCTACTGGAAAACTCCTCATTATATTTTAGTCAAATTTTGGAAGCCAATACCCGAGAGATTGGAAATAGATTCTAACCGCGTACTAGACGGTGGCACAACTCGGCATAAGATACCATTATGCTGCTTTTTCTCTAATGATGGCTGTCAGGAATAGGCAGAACTAGGGACATAGAATATGGCAATGGCACCCCTGACGGAATTTTCTAACGATCTACGTCGGGGGTTTAAAATATGATTAAATTATAGCCGCCACGGGTATTTACAAAATTTAGTTGGCGGTTCCATAGTTGCCCTGTACCAATGTTTTAGACTGTACGATAGACGATGCAAAGAGTTGTAAAATAACATAAATCTCTTTGCAAACCATGCCATATTTTTATTAGTTCTTGAGCCTCTATTCAGCATCCCGACCGCTGTGCCTTGCTGCGGTTGGTCCCTATCTCGGTATGATTGGATAGCGGCGTTCAATTCGAGTTAGGCGGTCGGGCTGCTAATATAGTTGATCTAAGTCTCACAACTATCAACATCTACAGCAGCGCCAACAAGCGGGGTACATTTTACAATAGTTTTTCAATAGGTGTCTAAAGCGTTCCTAACCACTCACTAGATGGCGCCCTGACAATTTTGGTAACTGATAATCGCTTGAAATAGGTTCTTAGCAAAGAGGATATAAACACTGGGTACGTTGTATTGGATAATATTGGATTTATCTAGTAATAGTTTTCAACCATTTTAGAGGTTGTAATAAATTATTGCAAACAAATCAAACATCAATTTGACTGAGTCAGTTCGTTTCATGGACGCTAGGATCAAGAATGGACGTAATTCAATATTAAAGGTTTGTATTATAATTAGAGATGCAACGGATATCCGGTTACTATCCGGTATCCGGCCTATCCGGCCTTAATTTACTATCCGGCCGGATACCGGATAGTGCGTTAATATCCGGCCGGATACCGGATAGTAAAAAATTTATGAAAAATTGATTTTGTTCATTGTTTTGACGTTATCGGATAATCGTATCAAAAAATTCAAAAATTTGAATCAAAGCACTATTGACGTAACTACTCGAATCGATCATTTAGGTTAGCAAAACTTTAATATTTTTCTAAAATTTCTTCTTGGTCCTACGCCTTTTCCCATTATCTGGGGTCGGCTCTTCTTGTCTGCTTCCACCATTTCTCTGTATTCTGAGCAGTAGCGACGTCAATAATACTCTCCTTCAGGTCACCATGGGGGTTTTTGGGCGATGGTGCACATGAGGGTTATATGGAACTTCGTAACTTTAAGGACATTACGTACTTTGCCCAACAGGGTGACCCGCTGACCAGCGTAAATGCGCATTTCTGTCGTGTGTAGTTTTGACAAGTGTTGTTTAGTATATATTATATAATAATAATGTACTTAGTGTAATATTTTTCCAAAGTCAAGCAAGGAAGATTATGCTGGATTAAAAATACTTACAAGTTAGTAGTTCTCAATATTTAGAGGTAGTATACAATGTCATTTGTCCTCCATGATGCTGGGGGCTAATCTGTTAGCCCGTATTTCGAAACTACGAATCCTTCCAAAGTCAAGCAAGGAAGATTATACTGGATTAAAAATACTAAGAGTTAGTAGTTCTCAATAATTAGAGGTACTATACAATGTCATTTGTCCTGCATGATGCTCAAGAATCCATCCGAGGTCGGAAGAATTGTTCATGTCAACGTTCAAATGATTCACATTGAACGAAAACTTGAAGCACATTCAGTCCCACCCCGCGATCACAGCTTGTACAAACTTGTCCAGAAACTATATTAAGCCGAATATCCGGCCGCCGGATATCCGGCTATCCGGCTTGGAGGCTGGCCGGATATCCGGTATCCGGTATCCGGCCAAAGCACTATCCGTTGCATCTCTAATTATAATGGAACATAGTGCCTATTCATATAAATATTTCTTTGTACATTTCGTTCAACCTTTTAAAGTTATGTTTATATTAATAAACATTTTATTTTTAGGTTTAGTATTAGATAGCTGCATGATATCACTGCCACAATCATACAGATTTTAAAAACAATGACCAAACTTGTAGGAGCGCCATCTATTGATGCTTCCTGAAACCAACTGACAATACCTACTGGAAAACTCCTCATTGGCAACTTGTCTGTATACAATTAGCAGGATAATGGATATAAATCTGGTCATACTTTTACTCTTAACGTCAAACTGTGAGTGAAACTTCAATGTCATAATTTGGATTTTATTTGAGGTTATGCAAGACAATACAAGAAAATAAATAATTTATATTATATTTATTATTTACAATGTTAAGGATTTTTAAAAGTAAACCTATTGCTATATATTTCACTAACGTTGCTGGAAAAGTAAAATTCCCTGAGAGGCTGAAAGGTACAATTTTGGAAAAATGGGCTAATTACTGGAAAAACTTATGTATTGACTATCACCAAATGTTAGTGGACTTACGGCAAGACATCCAAGATGAACCGAAGAAAGCCCTAATATGGGGAGCAGGCCTCGCCGCCGCATATGGCCTCGCCCGCAATAATCCCAGCGAATTGGACTTCAAAGATAGAGTGCAGAAAATCAGCAATGAAATGGTGATGGTCAGCAAAGATTGTTTGAATCCCACATCAATATCACATCTACGATTCTTGCAGACATGTTATAACGAAGGTGTAATTCATTATAGAAGCTTAGGTATTATTTCTTTCATGTATGTTTCTGAATTGACTGAATCGTGTGATTTGTATAAGTCTCAGTGTAAATATTTGCAACCCACTTACACAACATTACCAAAGCGCATAGTTGACATTGGATTTATGGGCAAATGGTGGAATATCTATATAAAAACGGCAAACTATGATGTTAATGTATAAAAGAGGAAGAATTTATAATTCAATGATGTACCTATCTTAGAAAATACAAGTGGTGGAATAAAACAATTAATTGTTGAAGAGAATGTTTGTATTTTGTTTCTTACTAATAATGTTAAAACAATTAATGTATAAAAACTAAGAACTCTCAAATCATCTCATGCAAGAGGTTATATCCTAAAATGCAAGTCTAAAAACATAAATCACCACTTAGTGAACCCTGAAAATATATACTCTTCTATAAACTCACCATCAATTAAATCACCCTCAGTTAGTGCACAAACGAGAACAAAATAAACAAAAGTGAAAGACAACTTGTCTGCAGAACTTACATGTTTTTCATATTACATTCAAAATGTATACTAGTAATTTTGTAAACATAAACATACATAAATTATTCTCTTTATTTACATATTAAGTCACTATTACATTGAAGGAAAAACATGTAAGCCTTATAAATAAACAAATCTCGTGCCTGCGCTGGGATGTGCTAGGGTCTGATTCAGTCTCACGTCCTGATATATAAACATTTTACATTGTTGTCATAATATTTGTATCTATTTAAAGTTAATGACTAGTTTGCAAAGTGTTTACATATCATAGCATGAGGTTACATTTCATACTGGGACAAACTATTAACTACTAAGTACAGCTCCAAACAAAAGCTATCCCCTACGCACAGTAAATTAAAAAGTGTTAATCTATTACTAAAAATCTTAAAAAATATAAATAGTTAATGATTTTTCTACAATGTGATTAAAACAAAATCATTCTTTAGTAAAAGAAATAAAAATCGCCACTTTGATTACAATGCAAGAACAATTCTTAAAAAGGAAAATATAATAAAGTTACAGTAATGTAATATAAATTGTGAAAAAATGATCTAAACTCAAAAGTGCTCATCTAAATAACAGTGGATTACAGTATGTTCCACAAACTAACTAAAATATCACTTCATACTGGATGAGAAAATAATTTTTAAAACTAATGCAGAGTTTTCGTATAAAATGGAGTGAGTTTGAAAGTATTTAACAATGGGTAACCACACAAATACAATCAATTTATGTGACAATGCAATATATAAAGTGACATTAAACTCACTTGTACATGAATATCTACATTGTTCCAATAACTTACTGGTGATTTTTTTTTCTCATATTACTTATATTGTATCAGGTAATAATTAATCAGATATCACAGAATCTGGAGCAGCGGCGAGGGCGTGGCAGCGCCATTGCAATGCAGAACAATTAATCTTATATAATATGAATGTGTATATGATAAACTAATAAGGCATTTATTGCATATTGAATATTGTAACCAGTATTCCTTTAACAAATTTTATATTTAAGCAACCTGTTGGCTGAATATAGTTACATGAACAATTTACTTATCACGTGTTTCAGACCTTCTTATGAGTTAAAACGCAGATTGCCCTAGTAAACTCATTGGTTTACTTTACATTCTACATACCAAGCACAAGTATTTGTGGACTTTACTACTTTAAGTTTCATCACAGATACGATTCATATAAAGGATAAATTAAATACAAGTCCAAAGAAATAAGAAAACAAAGAGTACAATATACAAGTAACAACCAATTTTGTTTTAAACAAATTAAAATTAATTCATTATTATGACTCTTGTGCAATTATAAACTTTCTTAATCAAATCAAACAGTTGAAACTTGATTGTTGTGTGTCCTAAGAAAAAAAATGCTAAAATATAGTAATAAAACCATGCAAAGTTTGCTAAACTGACTGGATGATGACTGAACGGAAGTGTTCCCAGTGGTGGGGCGCTACAGCAGGATGATGTCCGGCGCGTGCAGCCCGTACGCGTACATATTCTCGTAGTCCTCTTCCAAGTCCTCGTCCAGAAACAGTTCGTCTTCTGCAAAAACAATTTACTATCAAACATTGTTGAAAGAAGTTAAGGATGCTTTTCCAGCAGATAATTAGGATTTTTTTATATCACTAAAGCAGTGAACAAGCTAGCGGCCGGGCCGAAGGGTAAGCAGTTACCGCAGCCTATGGGCGTTTGCAATACTAGGGATATCACTCTCGTGTCGTCGACCGTGTTGAAACCTTTTCCCCTTTCTTTAAGAAGTCCATGTTGTACTAAAACCTCTCTAGGGAGCTCATTCTACAATTTTAGTGTGCGGTTCTAAAGGTACTTTGGAACTGCACAGTTCGCGACCAATTTGGTTTCAAGGTGTGAGGATGAACTCCTGTCGATAGCGAACGTTGACCGTAGCTGTGGGCATCATTTCAAACAGTTCCTCAGAACAAACACTGTTGTACAAGCGGAAGAACACGCAAAAGGAGACGAAATCCCTCTACTGACTTAGCGGCTCAAGACGGCTTGTTAGCATGAAATCGTCGCTCGCAGCATGGTTTTGGATTGAGCCTCAAAGCCCCAGCTGGCATGCTGGTGCTCCCGCCTATAAATGAGAGCACTCAGAGACTCTACCTAGACAGAGTATTTTCGATTTTTTACACAGGTACTCCATGGCTTTATTTGTAGGTACGTCATACGCTAAGAAGAAGATCCCAACGCAACATTTACCTGGCCCGAGGAAATCATCGTACTCGTCCGGGTCGTAGAGATCTTCGTAGGAGTCCTCGGATCCCTCGTCGAATATGCGATCGACGAAGTCCGGCCGCAGGTGCGGGTTGCTGCGGTCGTCGGTGATGTTCACCATCAGCAACTTGTGCCGGGGCAAGTCCTGGCGGCAATGAGAGTGTTAGATGTAATGTATGAGCCTAGTCTCGAGCACATATACCACTAGAGGGCGCGTCAGATGACATGTACTGGTCACAGTAGACGTTGTGAACTGTTGTGTGTGTGTTGACGACCCATCATGTGTATACGATAAACAGGTGATCTTTAATTGCTGATATCAATATCCCGTTAGGATTGTTAGGACCCCACCGTACAGAATACCGCAGCCGAACAATACTATTTGACCACTTTTGCTGCGAACCCATATATTAAAGAGTCAGGCGCGGTGCTAACAACCGCCACCAGATGAGTCATCCGCACAGCTGTATGGCCGCCGAAATGAGCTGGCCGAACGTATGCGGGACGCTCGGCCAGCTCAGTCCGCACGCACGTAGCACCATTTTTGTATGGACCAGCGAAAGGAATTGTGCGCACTCGCGTAGCGCCAATTTTGTACGGACCAGCGAAAGGAATTGTGCGCACTCGCGTAGCGCCAATTTTGTATAGACGGCGTAACGCCAATTACGAACCAAATGTCGAGTCGGCCGCAGCGAACGGGTTATAGATCTTGCTGGCCCAAAGCAATTTTATGTAGATTTTTATATTTTATGAATGGGGTTTGGTATGAGCGGTCCAACGCTTTTTTACCGTCCGAACACGCGTATGGTATATTTTGGCGGTTAAATAGCTGTGCGCACAACTCATCTAGTGGCGTTTGTTAGCCCCGCACCTGACTCTTTGATATGTTGCTGAGATATTTGACTGTCACATACGAACAGACAGACACCGGATCGAGACCATAAAACTCTCCCAGAGCGGCGCGATAATATTGCGATATATGTTCAGAGTTCATTTTGTATTAGAACGCAAGCGAACTTACTATAACGATAATAACGCAAAAATAGAAGTAGGAAGCTTGCAGTCCTGCGTCCTCCACTCAGATAACCTTTACAATGTCTGATGAGTTTAACACCCAATGAGATTATGAGATACATTTAGTGGCGCTCCTGCATAGTGACGCCCAGGGGGCTTACCATGAGCTCGTATAGCAGGGCCTAAACATAACTGTCTTGCTTAGAATGAGTTAGCACTATACGCGTCACATAAGCTTGTCTCGTTCTGTTTAGGTCCTCAGTTTCTGAAACGCTTGTCAATGTTAATCATCAATTAAAACTCTTTCCGTCTCTGTTAACAACTCACCATAGATAAGGATCACCAATTTTAATTGCTGATTAACAATAGATTAACGTACGAGAAACTGGCCGTGAGTTACCTAGCAACGGACTTTGTAGACTTTACTAATAATTATCCTACGAAAATAATCTAATCTTGTGTAAATATTTACTTGCGTTTATTACTGTCTAGCGTTGGTTCCGCCTTCGATGTTTATCTAATATTACGCTTCAGTTAAGACCTATTTTACCAATGTATATAGCAAATGGCAGGGCTGCTACAAGACGATTAAAACACAGCCCTGTGGATAAGGACGCAAAACACATTATGGCAAAAGCGCGATAATAACGCGGGTTATATCGCGATATATCTGGGAGAGGCTTAAGGTTGCTATTTACGATTTTGGTTCGTAGCCGTAAAAAAAAATATTTGCGTTAATGAGAGCGCCTTGAACTTGACCATGATCCAAACCATGGCAGATCAGATAATTATAGTGGAGCGACTGCCATCTGACCTCCGTGACCCTGCTACCAGGGGAACCTGACCAGATTGGATCACATTTAGTCTCTTGATTGTGCAGGTTTCATCACGATGTTTTTCCTCCCCGTAAGAGCATCCGGATAGCATTCAACTAACGTACATAACTCAGGAAAGAGTCATTGGTACATTCGATACCCGGTACCACTCACAAGTCGGATACCGTAACTCGGACACCGTCGCTCCAACCCTAAAAAAAACCAACGGTGGTTACCTCTAGCGAGGCGACGGCCGTACCGCCCAGTCGCAAAACGAAGGGGCGCGGCCACGCGTCGAGCGCTCGCACGGCCGCCACCACAACCTCGTCACCCACGTTGTCGCACCCGCACATGTCCAGCTCCTGGAAACAAACATAAAAATAAATAAACATACATACATAAAGCTTGCTACACTTTGCTCTGTCCAGACAACTCCCTAGCCTAGCAAATATATATGTATATCCACAACTCTTTTCATACATCTCCTTTTATTCTTACCACTTCGGATCCCAGCTTTTGGGAGACATGTGGGAAATAATTCATAAAAATGAGTTGAATGCGAGAGCCAACGGCTTACGACGACGAACTGGCCGTGAGTCACCTAGCAACGGATGCCGAAGACCGGGCGAAGTGGAGAACAATTAGTAGGAAAGCGGACCCTGGCAGAGGCTGGGATAAGCGCTAACACGATGATGATGATGTGGGAGATCATTAATTTTGTATTACTAGCGCTAGCTATGCTGAGAATGTGTAAGTGTTTGACGGCAGGTTTGTACAATGCCATCTATCAGATTTGCTGGACAAAATGAACGGAATGAAGGAACGAATTCCGAGAATCAGTAGTTTCGGGCAAGTGTGACTCTTCTCTTATGTCATGCACAGCTGAACGCAGAAAGCGCAGAATCTCAATAAAAAATGGAAAATCTATCCGGTTCTGCGACAAATAAATAATTATTTTTTAAATTAAATCTTATGAAATACATTTAAATTTTACTTTTACAAAAACACATAAAAAGTAAATTTTTTTTTGCCTTACCTAGGCCTGAGCTTTGCCTTTCCCTGTGTTTCAGGCGAGAAATTACAAATCTTAATTTAAAAATATGACAAAGTACATCGGACGCGGATCCAGGATTTGGTTGAGGGGGGGTAGTTGCGGGTGGGGGGACGAATAAATGAATAACTCGGAAATTTTTGGGTTCTACAACCTGGGGGAGAACAATGAATGAATGGATCCGTGCCTGAAGTACATAGAGCACCTTGGCTAGAACCCCAGTTGTGTTGTTCGTTATACACACCTCTAACTCGTGGCAAGCAGCGAGGCAGGCGATGGCGGCGGCGGCCGAGAGCGCGGGCGCCCCCCGGGCCGTGAGCGCTGCCAGCCGGGGCAGCCTGGCGGCGGCCGCCAGCCCGGCGTCGCTGAGCCCCACCAGGTAGGAGGCGTCCAGCCGCCGCAGCCACGGACAGCCGGCACACACGGCCCCCAGGCCCTCGTCGCTCACGCCTGGAGACACGTACACTGTAGGGGAGTTAGACTACCCGCCCGGTTGGGGTGACAAGTGGAAAATTGGAGTCATGTTGAGGATTTTGTCTTTTTGTACCATAGCCCGAGTGAGGGTAAACAGTTGCCTCCGGACACCGTAGGATAGAATAAATTTATTAGGAATTTTTGTATGGCGAATGGTATGCTGCCTAATGGTAACCAGTTACCGTAGAGTAGAATATATTTTATTGGAAATTTTGGGATATCAATCAGAATACATTTTCACATATTTATAGCTTGTCATATCAAGTTACTTGATATGACAAGCTATAAATATTCGTATAAATTGTCGTAGGACACCATAGGGTAGAATAGATTTTATTGAGGATTTTGGCAATATTTTTGCTTTCCTACACTAATAGACTGCGAGCACGAGGCTCTACCGAATTGACTTTTCCTTAACAACCTGTTGAGCGGGTCAGATGGTAGTCGCGGCTATTATCAGACAGTTTAAACGTATTTAACGGGTTTCGTACCGTGTAACTTGGTTTACGAGTACCTCGAAAATACTAAGGGTCAGTTCAAATACAGGCGCGGTATGGTACACCAAGGCGTAATACTGTAGAAGTTATCAACTTCGCAAAAAGCTAGATACAGTTCAGAAAGAATGGGAATACACAGCCCTTAGTTGAAATCCTTTCAACCTAATAAAATTATTGTGATAAACCAACTTTGTCCCAATTACATACTTTGGTATTATTTTCATTAGACTGTTTGCTTTTAGAACCAATTCTATTTGGTTACAAAAGACGCTAAGATAAAAGTGATGAAACACTCACCACCCGTCGGGAAGGTCTTTCTCGAGTTGCAGCTGGAAACGTTCAGTGACTGCAGTTTGGGACAGGACTGCGCTACTTGCTTCAACACCGCGTTCGTTATGTAGATGTTTCTGCTGAGATCCAACGTAGTAAGCTCGGAGAGCGCTGCGAGCGACTGACAGAACGACTCCATACTGGCAGGAGGACTCATTTCCATCGACGTGTATTCGCTGAGGGATAGTTCTTCTAGTCTGGGCAGCTTGCTGAGTATTAGGGGCACGATCTTCCACATGGAGACGGGGCACACGTCGAGTTTGAGGGTCGTTAGGTGTGGGAGCTTGTCTATGGCGGCGCTTAGGACGGTCCCCTGAAGGCTGTAGCAGTTGTAGAAGGATAGGGCTTTTAACCGCGAGGGCCCAGAGCCGGTGAGGAAGAGTCCAGTGACGTGTGTGTTGTTGGCCACCGCTAGCCGCTCCACCTGGGACTCGTTCTTCACAAGGTGTACCAGACTTGAGTCAGTCAGCTGTAAGGGGAAGGCGACGTACAATTAGGCATTGTTGATAGGATCGCAATAAAGAAATAACCTCTGTAGACTGTACCAAGTGTCAAAGAAAATTTCTGAACTGATTCTCTATACATTATTTGAAGTGAAATTAAAAGTTCTTGTATTATTTCGTTAACACTCACCTTATTGCACGATACGAATGTCAACGACTTGAGGTTTTTACATCCATAAATTAACGGATTCCAATTTTTTGTGTGCATGCCAACAATCTGGAAGAGAAAATAATACAATCAATTAAAACCTAATTCGTGATATCCACTTTTAAAAGTTGAGTGTAAAATTTTGTTATGGGGTTAAGGACGCGAACACACCAGTCATGGTTTCCCAACCTAGACTTCTTCAGTTCAAGGTCATTTCTAGACAAGCATACTCCGTCTTCAGTCGCATTATTAGTCTAGTAAATGATGAGGATAAAGAAAGAGCATGATGATAGTGAGATGGTGGATAGACGCCTGACGTCTTTATACCTACAACCCTTGCGATAAACAAGCAGACATCCCACCAGTCTCCCTATTTTTTAACTGCTCGCATCTACGCGAACACTCGCATTCGCTACATATCTCTTTTACACTCGTGGTAAGTTGCTAGCGATAGAATAGACCGGCATTAGAAAACGAGCACTAGCGCGGATGCAAGCGGTTCGAATATCGGGCCCCGATCATAAGCAGCGACTAGCGACCATCGCCAATGACCACTTTAGGTTTTATTTAACAAAAACACAGATTGTCTGCCTCTCGTTATTACTAAAGCAAAACAAAAAGTTACTATGTATGTAAAGTGCAGTCACGGAGCTGGAAGAATTTCGTACGTGATCACCTGTCTCAGTCTCTTTGCATATATTGCATCACACTCGCAAAGCACAGATTCAAGTCCTACAATAATCTCTATACTTGTAGCGATAAGGCCTCCTTTGCCCACAACTAGTTTTTTTGTCGGAACTTTTTTATGTAATTATTCTTGTATGAGCAATGGTGCGCATGCCGCGCGGGAGCGCAACCGAGACATAACGCCGAGATGATTATGATGATTCTTGTGTGAGCAATAAAGAATTTGTCTACCTATTTATCTATACGATCGATTCCACAGTCCACCCAACGACCCATAGCCCTACGTATCTCACCTCTAGATGCTCGAGTTGCGGGCAGAACTTGCCAATGGTGTGTGCGGTGCGGTCGTTGAGCGCCGACCAATGGTGGTCTATATACAGCCGCAGCAGGGCGCCGCCGAAGCGCGCCAGCAGCCGCCGCAGCACCGCCGTCGTCAGCGTCACCGGCACGTGCTGCCACCAGGATGTCTTGAATGTGCGGATGCCTGTGGAGATGAAAGCTTTAAAATAAAGAGCACAGGCACTGGTCTAATAGCAGCGGAGACGGGGACGGTTTCACAAAAAGTTCTGAAGTAGAAGAGGCACTGGTTTGATGGCAGTGTGCTTGTGAGATAATCAAGGAAGCAATGCTGGCAATGTCCGGGAAATGGATGCGTTTCACTTTCGTAGTTTCGAGGTCAGTCAGAACCGCCTCTCTCGTTATGAGTGCCTCCCTATACCATTAACGGATTGGAATTTGACGAAACATTCGACAAATTCTGGCATCAAAATATTGTTGTTAACCTAAATATTATTTGTGTTAATAGTACGGAACCCTTTGCATGTGAGTTCGACTCACACTTGGATGGTTTTATGAGAGTTGAAGCAATCAATTGACTTACTTGATAAATATTCTTGGACCATATTTTGCCATGGCTTACTGACTCTTTCAGATCTAATGAGGTCTCTTATAGGAACATATGTGAGAACATGGTGTAGGCAATCTCTGTTTAATATATTGAGTATGTTGTACTGCAATTCACCATCTGATTCATCGGCATCTTGATTCTGTAAGTTAAATTATTTAGGTAAATCAGTATAAGTTAGGATCATTAGAGTTTACTAAAATATAGATTATATACTTACATTCGCCGATTCGCTTGCTTGTGATGTTCCTGCTTCACTGTTTGATGAAGTACCAGGTGATGCTGTAAAACAAATCATTTAAGAGGGTTACGCTTAATGCAAAAAAGAGTCAAAATATTAAAATCAATTATCTGACAAAATATGAAGAGTACTTCTTTTACGTAAAATTACTAAACTTTAAATTTTTCTCACTTTGAATCTACAAGCCAAAGCAGATGCCCACCGCGTGCGCCATGAGTTTATTCTACATCCATCGTCGCGGCATTTTCGTCCATTAAAACTAAGCTATATCATCATGTGGTCAATTTCTCCACAGCGACCCAGCCGCTGAGCCCGTCACTTCAGTTTACCTTCTAGCGTGTCGTGGTCGTGGTCGTGTGGCGCGTCGTTGTCGGCGCCGCGCCGCTGCGGGCGCTGCTTCCACGCGCCGCGCTCGTCCCCGTCGCCGGCCGGCTGGTGCCAGCTGTCCGCCGGCGATATCCGCAGGTTGCGGCCGCGGAGCATTTTCTCGTGGAACGGCGCTTGGAGAGCTCTGGAAATGAGCCAGCCTTTAGGCAAGACATATAAGGTCGGTCGCACTTTGGTTGTGTGTCAGAGATTTTTCATCTATATGTATAAAGCACTATACAATAAACATTTTTTACTCTACAATTTCTAACTATTTCACCAATTCTTATTTACCAGTGGAAGGACACTGTCAACCTGAGCAGTCTGCCAGGATGCCAAGCAACAATGTTTACAATGTGGTATTCCAGTTTGAAGAATAAGAATGCCAGCACAAATACGATATGAAGCATATTATTATTCATCCTCCTATAGTCAATTCTGCTTTTGTATTAGATAAAACCTTAGTGCATCAATTGCAATGAAAAGGGTGACAGTTACCGCTTTTCATTATATGGGCTGTCTGTTTGTCGCCGAGTATTAGGTATATAAAATATAGCCTCTCTCATGCCCATATCCCATATAAATTTTATTTAACTTAACATTATGTTTACATACTTTTGGGCATCTGCTGGGTTGCTGAATGTGATGAAAGCATAAGTGGGAGTGGGAGACTTGTTGGGACCCCTGTCATCCATCCTTAGCCAGCAACTCTTGATAAATCCATATTGGGCAAACAGACCAAAAAGTTCAGTACGAGTTGTCTGCAACAAATAAAAGTTTAAAATGGTATTTCCATCTATAAATATTGGTTAGAGACTAGAAGTCAACTAATGTACTAAAAAATGTATTTCCATCTAACATCAATTTAACATCTCTATACCTACAAGTTAACAATATATGAATTGAATTTGACATTAGAACTCTGACCTACAGCAAGACATTTAGCAAGAATACAATTGAAGACCTACCTACTAATAAATGTTTAATTCTTTCTGATTTACATTGTAATATTTATGAAGACATATAAAATCAGAGCATAGTGGGACAATGTCTCTGTTGTTTACCTGTGATGTGATATACTTGAAGATGATAAACATAGCAGAGACAATTGACCATGCAAACAAAACAAAATTACCAGTTTAGCTCTCTTATTGCAAGAATGCTCGAGGAGTATGCCTCTTAAACTTTTCATGAAATTCTCACCTTCGGAGGCAGATTGGAGACGTAGAGCTTTCTAATGGGTATTCCATCTTCTGTATGCGTAGGTACAGACCTCAAACCGTAATGCGAGACATCGAGGTTGGAAGTGATTGCATCTAAAAATAATAATTGCGTAAGTTATTTATTGTATTTACAATTCAGATAATATGATAAGTGCATTAAAGTACTTACAAAGTTCACGCCGAACGACATGAATTAGATTTTGGTTGAGAAATCTTTCGTCGTCGTCGTCGAAAAACATGGTGAACACTTTTTTCTCAAAGCAGCAACTAAACCTTTCTGCTTCCACTGCAACTAATACTTGAACATGATACCTTTCGAACTTGTTGAAACACAGAAAATTTGGAGTAAATACTCAAAATAAAACTGATATTCGCAAATGCAGTCAACATACAACGGTCGTGGTTTTTTCACAGGTGTTGCCAGAAAGCCAGAAACCAAATTGGACTTTACCAATTTTTGTGAAAATATTACATAAAGTGTCTACTAACGATTCAACTCAGGTGACATACCAGTGAACAAAATCTCAAGATGTTCATTGAGCAACGGTGTATATGGTCATAAACTGTCAATGTCATTCTTGTGTTGTGACTGTCATGTAAAATATTGGTGGAAAATTAGAAAATTTAAATTGATTTATTTGCTGTTATTTACAATTACAAGTAATATATAGAAAATCTAACTTATTGGCTCAAAGTATGTCTGAATTAAAACAAAGAACTAAGGAGAAAGTTAAGCTTGCCGATAAGAATGCATTATCTGAACAAAATAAATCGGAAACGAAAGATAACAGTAACAAATCGTGAGTTCTAATTATCGCTTCTCAAAATACCTAATATTGCCCCTAAGTACAAGAAGCAGTGACTGTCCATGTAGAAGTAGATAAAGAATATGCTGTTTGTTATAAATCTGTATAATATCCACTATTCATACTTAAAACTTTTTAGTACCATTACAAAATCGAATCGATATCTAGCATACATGGGCGTGAATAACAAACACTTTCAAATAATTATTATATATTAACTAGCAGGCCCGCCGCGACTTCGTCTGCTTGTTGGCTTAGCATATAAACCTTCCTCTTGAATCACTCTATCTATTGTTGAAAACCACATGAAAATCCGTTAAGTAAATATTGAGTTTACCGCGAACACTCAAAACACAGATGCTGCATGAGACTTTGTTAGAATATGTAATGATTTATTTATGAAAATTTTTTTACATAATGGTAGAGCTCGTCTAATCTAAAATGACGCGCCCCACTATCGCATTAACGCACACAAGCAAGTTTAAAATATGGACGCAATACATATACAAATGCCGTTGTAATTGGTCATTCAGTTGCTGGTGAGACTCGTTCACGTTGCACGCGTCGTTCAGCAGAGATCACACTGTCCCACATGCCCCATGAAACTGCTCGAACATTTCTCAAATTATTGAGTCCTTTTGTTTTTCAACATTTTTCTGACATTTTCATTTATTATTCAAAATAGGTACTTAAGAGCGTCGGTGGCCGAGCGGTTAGAGTATCCGACTCGTAAGCCAGAGGTCCCGGGTTCGTATCCCACTCCGGCCATGTACCAATGACTGTTTTCTGAGTTATGTACATTAGTTGAATACTACCCGATGCTCTTACGGTGAGGGAAAACATCGTGATGAAACCTGCACATTCAGGCGACTGGATGTGTAACCATGATCCAATCTGGTCAGGTTCCCCTGGTAGCAGGGTCATGGAGGTCAGATGGCAGTCGCTCCACTGTAATTACCTGACCTGCCAAATCCTGGATCATGGTCAGGCGGACCCCGGGCGCTCGTGCGCGAGAGCACAACCGGGACATTAACGCCAAGATTATTTATTTATTTATTCAAAATAGGTACTTAATCACCTTGGTGTCAATATACCCGTTATGGGTCCACATTCACCATAATCCAGGTCTTTGTAATCAGGTGATTACGGTGAAGTGACTGCCATTTGATCTCTATAACTTTGTTAACAGGGGAACCTGATCAGATTTAGATTGAAGCATAGTTGTACATTTAGTCATCTAAAAAAGGTCAAAATATGGACATAGTATTTTATTGTATTGGGTTTTACTTACTTATTATGTTTAATATCTATTCTATAATGTGGTTTATGTTTCAGATCTTCAAACAATAAAATTCCACTTAGAGTTATTTCTCGGATTGTAGTTATTATTTCACTTCTTGTTGTTGTATATTTTTCTTCGAAAGATGAGAGTATG
Organism: Blastobasis lacticolella; assembly: GCA_905147135.1. Classification (NCBI taxonomy): domain Eukaryota; kingdom Metazoa; phylum Arthropoda; class Insecta; order Lepidoptera; family Blastobasidae; genus Blastobasis; species Blastobasis lacticolella. The sequence goes on along the minus strand of LR990053.1, from coordinate 13,084,683 downwards.
AAGCCTTTCGCCAAGCAGTCTGAAAACTTATCGGGTAAGGGCCAAATAGTCCCATGTTCTCCTGAGTATATGAAGGAAGTTGATAAATTTGAGGGTTGCTTCCCAAAAGAATGTAAGAGATTTGTCAGTGACAAAATAGTTTCTGACCAAGAAGGCAAGGACTTACTCTCTATTGCCAAGAAAGGACTAAAGCTTGGGGGCTCTACTGGAGGTGCATCTATCCTAGACCTGCATAGTGGGGCTTTATCAAAAGGACCACACTTTTTAAACATATATAAATTACCTGAAGCTAAAGATTTGTTTACTCAAAGTGACTTTAACCTTTACAGAGTAAGTAATATTATACTGAGATTTTCGAATGCATCACCCAATTCTAAATAATTTATACATTACTCATTACAGGTGGTAAAAGACAAAATAAAATTTTCAGTAGCACATCATTTTGGAGTGGATCCAAGTAAAATTTATTTGACGCACCCTACCTTTTTCTCTGAAATCACATCAAAAAAGGCTGTAACTATTCATGATGAATATTGGCATCCTCATGTGGATAAGGTAATGTATTATTTTCTTTAAATATATGTTATGGACCAAGTGATTAATCCGGTCTTTATTTATAATGCCCGGGTAATATTAATAATGAATAATTATTTTAAGTTCCTTGTTTATTACATTGCCTGGTCATTATGAATACTATTATTATTATTATTCCTGAACAGACAGGCAGTTATATCAGATGTCTGTATCACATTATCCTCAACCCATTGACATTCTCGATTAATTAATTTTGGTTTTCTTTAAATGTTCATCCAATCGATTCTTAAAGGCGTTGGTACTCGGTGCTGATATAACTTGCTCAGGTAACTTGTTCCAAGGTGCCACGACTCTGTTGCTGAAAAAATGCTTGTGCGGGTTGTAGTTAAAGAAACTTCGTACCAATTTCGAGTGGTGACCTCTTAATCGAGTGTTCTGATCTCGCTTTAATAGTTGTTCAAAGTTCTTTACATCATAATGTCCGTTTAAGATTTTGTACGTTTCTATTAGGTCTCCACGTTGTCTCCGCTCGTGTAGCTTGTCTAGTTTCAGACTCTCTAGTCTTTGTTCGTAGGATAATTTCTTGCATTCTCTTGGGATTTTAGTGAAACTACGCTGTACTTTCTCAAGTGTTTCAATGTCCTTTTGGAAATAGGGGCTCCAAACCTGGAAGGCATACTCCAATAATACTGCTATGTAACTGTTGGGCAAACTGATAATCAAGATACATTAGGCAACAAATTTACCTAGTTGTACTCCAAATTTAGTTTTGGCACTTGCCTGACGCTGCCGCGGCACGCTGGCTCGGCTCGTGGGCGGTGGTTCATAACGACTAACAGCTCGTCGTTTCGCTCCTCGCAACCAAACGCTCTGTGACAGATTATCATTTTTGATAGATTCAGCCAATGAGTCATTATCATCTTGGCGTTGATTGGGCATGACGGTTGCGCTCCCGCGCGACTCGGGGGCCTGGGGTCTGCCTTCCTGCTTTACATAGTCCACTTTGCTCGGTCGTCGGCATCCTTAGTCGTGAGTATGTTGGGACGCATGTCACTCTTAACGATGTCCAGCCATCGCTTCTTGGGCCGGCCTCTCCTTCCCGTATCTAGCGGGGGTGGCATGGTCAGACATGTGTTGCCCACGTAATTTGTCGATCTGCGCAAGATGTGGCCGTACCATCCAAGGCGACACTCTTATAGCTTATGTGTGGGCGTTCCACACGCGGCCTTTCCGGGACACCCCACAATCTTCATTTTAGTGACTCGCAACTCCTGCTTGTGTCGCTATAGTAGAGGCCGAGTCTCGCTGCCGTATAAGAGTACAGGTCTAATAATGGTCTTGTAGACCTGTCTCTTCAGCTTCATCAGCATCTTGACCCCCAAATGACAGCCGTTACCTCCCGCCATTTGGCCCAAGCCACACATATTTGGGCTATCACAGATATTCCGAATCCGTTTGTTTGACCTCCTCTTCGCTTATGTGAACGGGAATGGGATCTGTACTGTTGCAGACCATGTACGCCACATTTATCTTCAGATCTGCCCAATGAATTGGGCAGAGGGCTCTGTCGTTGCAGGAATATCCAATTTGCTCTGTTCTGAACTATCGATTTTGTTGTCTGATATGTATGCCCAATGAGTGACGGGCATTATTCGTAATACCGGTCAATTTAATTATTTCAATAGTTTTTGTCACATTGTCTACTCATATTGGGCATTATTCATATTGTCCGGGCATTCAAATAATGACCTATTCATCACATTGTCCATACCGTGTATATTTTTTCTATACATATTTGTCATCTAACTTGTAAATATATTTGAGTGCTCGATGGTTTGAAAAACAATTGAACCCGGTAGATCGTGATAGTGATCGTGTTTTCATGAAAATACGGATTTGCTAAATAATTGACAACATTTCATCATTCTGACCGGTATCTTGAAGGGTATGTACTATGTGTAGGTGTAGGGTAAGTGAAGGTCTACCCTTCTGAAGAATAGATAAGAATAGGGTAAGAGCAGAACACCACGTGAACGAAGTTGCCGCGGGCCAGCTGGTAATATATAATATTTCATCTAAAGATTGAAATACCCGCCCTAAATTTAGTGAAGAATAGGAATAATATTAAAGCGGGTTAGCTGAAGTCATACACAGAATGTGCCATACAAGCATAAAAACAATTTATATTCGTTTCTTTTGCCAAAATCAGCTTTGGGTCTGTGATACATGCTCAACAGCCTGCTATATATAAATAAATGATCATCTTTTGAAAAGCTGAGGGCGTGCGCTAGGTCTATAACTAATGTCAAAACTGGTGATAAGTGAAACTATTTGGGCTCTTGTACGCCTCGCCACCAACCGCTGCCGCGCTGCCGACCGCCACACCTCGTAACTGTGTACATTGAGTCGCTTTAAACATGCAGATTTTCAAATATACATAATCGACGCTGCGCCACCACACGCCGATGGCGCTCAGCCACCGCCGCATTTCGGTGTCGCTCCAAAATGTTACACACTCTATCGAAACAACAGAGAGCAGTGCAGGGTGTGGTGCACTATTTCGGTCATATCGCCCATCGGCTAACAACAATCTGGAACGACTTATGGTGACGGGAAAATTCGAAGGCAAGAGACCCAGAAGCCGAAGTCCGAAGAGATGGGGGGACCAAATGTCCGAACGACTGGGTACACATTACATCAGGCGACTGATCGAAACCGATGTAGATATGCAATTGACAAACTCCGAAGATGCCACGATCCTCAGCAGTGAGGGAACGATCAAGAAGAAGTAGATCGAAACAACGGTGGCTAGGTGCTGTCGTTGGCGCGGCAGCAGCGAAGTGTACATATTTAGCTTTAACTAACTTTAACTTTATTGGTATTATAGTTTTGTAGGACAGGTTTACTCTTGTAGTTCCTAGTGTCGATTATCTACTTAGTACCATAGGTTGTATGGAAGAAATTGCTAAGCCCACCTGTAGCGTTTTACTTACTATAATTTCTGCATTTGTGTAGATACTCTGTTAGGTATTGTTTATTTGTGTCGTGCCGTAGTGTCTTGTGGCAATAAATGTTCCTTTGCTTATTCTTTTTTAAATAGTGCAAAAGGTATTACATTCATTCAAAATACCGTCCAAACGTTTGTAATTGTAAATAAATACACAAAATTGAGTTTGACCTTAGCTCTTAAGCTAATTGAAATTGTTATTACTATAACTAAAGACAGTCGAATGTGAGAGGATGGAGGAGGCCTTTGCCGACTGGCATACGTACCTACAAAACCGAGCAAAGCTCAAATTTTAGAATAACCAATGCATTTTATATAGATACGAATATAGGCTTATTTATTTATTATGACCATTCCTAGCTAACAGCAAATTATTTTATATTACAGGAAACCTACAAATCTTTCCATTACACAACTTTGCTTTACTTGGGAGACTACAACAGCGACTTCAAAGGAGGGCGATTTATATTTGTGGGAGAGAAATATAACAGAACCATCGAACCTAGGATAGGCCGTGTCAGCATGTTTACAAGTGGTGCAGAAAATTTGCATTATGTTGAAAAAGTGACATCTGGTGTACGTTATGCAGTAACCATATCTTTTACCTGTGATTCAGAATATGCTATTGATGATCCTAGTACAAATAAATATTTAAATTAAAAATCTGTTGAATTACTTTCTTTGTGGGCCGAGACGATCCATCTCTATTGCCAATTCTATGAACTGTTTTTTATACTACTAAAGTGGCAAACAAGCTTACGGCCTGCCTGATGGTAAGCAGTCACCGCAGCCTAGCCTAGGACGAGTTTCGTTTGCAATACCAGGGGCGTTGTCGACCCCGTAAAAACCTTTTTACCCTTTTCTTGAAGATGTTGCGATTCCAAAATCCATTGGCTGCTACGACATAAGGTCTGCTGGCAAAATAGAGCCCAGTCATTGGCTGGAATAGATTCTTACTTTTACAGCAGTTGTTTCTGTCCAATAGCACAACAGACCCTACTGCGAAATTGTGAAAACCCTTGAAGCCAATTAACTGACTCCTCTAATACGCTCAGTCTTGAGCATCTCGCCTCTCGTAGTAAGCCGTTCTCGCTCCAACTCTGCTACATCCATCGCTTTTTGAGCCTACCGCGGGAACTCTTTCACCTATGGGTAACTAAACCAGCCGGTGTTTAGGTACTTACGCAGGTATTCTTGGGGCTTACGCAGCACTTGACTAAACTATTTCAGACGACCTTATCCACGATATGGCTCACGTCAATAGTCCTGCCGCAGATGTGCTCGTTGCGCACTCGATTAAATCAAGTAATGTCGTACATCCACTGAAGAATTTTTATTTCGTTGACGTTGAGCACGCGGAGCTGTGTTGATGCGATTGGTTCAAACTCAATTGCACCAAAAAGGCGCCGTACAATCGGAGATAGGCGGTACCATTGCTGGCATGGGGCGGACGCCCACATCAGGGCTTTTGACAACGCGTTGTGTATGGCGTTGCACATCGCCATGCTTATGGCCATAAATAGAGTGCTGGCACTTGGTGGTTTATTAATAAATCTGGTTATTTTAATTTAGAAAACTATTCCTTCGCAGCAGCGGTAGAGTTTTTTTCCTAAATTACAACCAATTGCCAATAAATTAATAATAAAATTACACTTGTAGCACAAGTTTTAGAAAAACCTAATTTTCTTTAATTGCAAAACGATGTAGGTACCTACAGTAGTACATGCAAGAAATCTTGTTTGGATTCTGAAAAACCTATCTAGATTTATCAGAACACCGTTTATACATTCTAAAAAAGGAGTTTTCATCATAAAAACGCAGAAATCAATTTCTGAAATCTGGTCACATTATCGCCATACGCATGCTGATGTGCAAAGCGATGCATAACGCATCACAAATTTCGTACTCCCTGAGGTCGCTCATTTTTTAATTACTATCAAATCCTATGGCAATCATTCCATTTTAATAAAAACTAGTGTTCTCTACATAATGGGTAATTTCTGATTCGATTACGCCAGTTTCTTGTTCGACTGGCGGCAACACTCACTGCAAACCGAGAGATGTGAGCGCAACCGCGACTGTGGACTCGGACACACTGAATAAATTTTATTAAGGAATGAAAATGGTATGTGTGAGGCAAGGCGAGTCCGCGGAGGGCCATATGGTTTCATAATATTCTTACAAATAAAAACGGTATATATGGCGCGGCCAAAGTTTCCATTCGAATAATCCGAAATGCTGTTTTTTACATGCCCGTCCATCCGATCATTCGAACTAATCATTCACATTCGCGCATCACTATCCAATCGTCCGTCGCGGCTCCGCGCCTCGCGCATCTCTCGCACGCAATGCGAATAATCGATTGTTTGCAAATTGTTTGTTATTATTGTCGTTGATCACGGCTGTTGTGTTTGTATAGATTTACGTACTTCTTGGTTGTACAATCAAACGTTTTCTTATTTATTTACTACGGAGGAAAAAGATTTCAAGGTATACTCGTTCTCTTTAAACCGTCAAATCAACGAAACAAAATACTATCGTAGCTTTGTTTGACGCTGACGTCTTATATTATTACAAAAACAAAAAAATCCATACCATGTCGCATATTCGCATTTTTTGAAAAGCAAAAATTTTTGTGTAACTGGACACTCAATAATACGTTGGATTTATAAATTCCTGTGCCAGGTGGTGCTCTGAGGTAAGCAGTTACTTTAAACTTTGTATACCTACGTCCAAGATAGTAAGATAATAATGGGATTTTAGATTGATTCTACTATTTACAAATGTTAATATCGTTTACAGAAACCTTTAAATGGACGGGATCGCAACAGAACACAGTGACTCAGATTCAGGAGAAAGTTGGACTTTATTGGAAAATTCCCCATCATACGTTGAAGAGGCCCCAGAATTCGCGGAAAATTCACCTAAACATGGGTATGTTATATGTTTGCGTATGTTATAGCTATGAAAAATATAATTTTATACTTGAAATCCATCAAGTTGTGATGACCTTGTCATCTTGAATAGGTAAACATAGGTAATATTTATATTTTGACCTTCATGTCATAAGTTGCATAAGTTTCAAAGATAACATATAGGCTTGGCTCATACATGTTTCTCCAAATTTCTAAAATTAGAAAAAAAAACTTTTTTCTTAAGAAATCCATATTTTAAGGTTTAAACAAACAAATCCAAATTGGTTTGTTATGCATACAATCTGAATGTTTATTTTAATACACTTGGGTGACTTTGTATTTCCCTTTAATTTTATAAGATAGACAAAGAACAATTTGGAGCATTATTTGTACATATTAACATTTTGGCAGTTGGCCAGCTAAAGTGAACGACCTGCTGAACATTTCCTTTGTTAGTTGTTGGGCTAAAAACATCCTTTTGGCAAATAATGTGAAATGTCATTTAAATTGTTGTCAACATCATTGGCATCATCTTAAAATATTTAATCACAAAATACACTACATAATAATATGGCTATTTTATTCAAGATAAGGGCTGAGATATGTGTAGACATGAATTGAAATAAAGTTTTTGAAACAAAGATTTGTTCCAAAAATGTACTTTTTCTATCGTACCGAAGACATAATGTAAACTTATGTAGTATATGTAAAAGTAGGTTATCTTTCTTTCATGACCTTGCTAACTAAATAGGCCAGATTTAGAATGAGGAGAAAATTATACAGGGTGTAACTACAAAGTGTGGCTTTGCCATGTAAATGGTGGACAGTGGGTAGTGTACCCAATGCTAGGTATATCAAGACCTCTTTATCAAGTTTATTGAACTCTTATAATCTGCTTTAATATAAATTATTGTTACACTTCATATTATATACACTTAATACAGATGATTTGACTACAACTTTGCACATCATAAAATTTACCCATTTTAACAGTTGAGTCACATGACTTTTGGTAAAGAATATTGAACTTTTAGGTATGTATGTGTTTTTTTGGGAAACAATACACACTGTTATCAATATAGGGCATTTTATAGAAGTGATTTGTGCTGAAGAAGCAAATATATGAATAGATCCTATAAATGAAAATAATTGCTAGGATCCTTCATGACTTGCTGAATAAGAGACACATCCTCTATAAGGTACTTATCACTTGTGATAAGCATAACATGTTATATATCTTTTCTTACACATAATATTAGCATTACGAATAATATTACATACACATTGGTCATGAATGACAGTATTATGATAAGCCACTTATCAGTGTTTTGTTTGAATGTTTAAAAAGTTATGATATACCTAGTAGTACTTTCTAAACTTTACGATTTCTTGATATTACTACATACTAAATTTTTCCGTTTATTTTGTATGTGGTCTAACTGTAAAGTTTTCGTACTCTTTTCTTTAGGCTAGAGCCTAACTCTTCTATTCGAAATGAGTGGAGGTTCAAATTTACATTCCTCATCATCGAGAGCCTAGGCGGCAATCCCGGTTCTGCTCCTCGCGCCCGGATTCCCCTTCCTCTTGTCCACTTCGCTCGGTCTAAAGCACCCTAACTACGTCAAGCCTTCGTACGCCGGCCTCTTTTTTCCCGTGCCTGGTGGAGGTGGCATCGCCAGACATATGTTCCCTACATAATTTGCCGGTTTGCGCGAGACGTGGCCACAAGAACTCGGACGAGAATCATTACCACGAATCTTTCCGATGAGGAGTATGCGGTTTTAAAGGTTTGTAAGGGTGCTCACGCTTCGGAGCCCATCGATTTCCACAACTCGATAGGGACTCCATCCCGGCAGAACCGTGTCGACTTCGTCGAGCTATATCCTTGGCAAAAGTCCTTGATTCAGAGGGTGGTTCGGTGGCTGCACCTCTTTATGCTGCTTGTTCAGCAGCTCGTGAAAGTAAGAGCGTCATCTCAAGCGTCGTCGCTTAACATGGTACTGAGAGGTTCATTATATTACATTACACAGAGGCACTTGCGGTGGCCTAGCGGTAAAGCGAGAGGTACCAGGTTTGAATCCCATTGCCGCCATGTACCAATGACTCTTTTCTAAGTTATGTACATTGAATACTAACTGAAGCTATTACGGTAAGGAAAAACATCGTGATGAAACCTGTACGGCTAACACAAGTGTACTCTCGCGCGCTATAAGCAAAAAAAGGTATCTCTTTCATCTTACGGCGCGAGCTGTGTCGCAGGAATATTAGCCGTGCTACTCATTCAGGCGACCAAATGTGTAACCATGATCGATTATGATCAGGTTTCTCTGGAGGTCACGGAGGTCAGATGGCAGTCGCTCCACTGTAATTACCTGATCTGCCAAATCCTATAAACCAAAGCCCTTCCAGTCTAGTTCCAGCCCAAACTCGATTGAAGTTCTGATTTGATCTCTGTCCTATTACCCATTATCTATAATTGAAGTGTGCTCATTGTCAATATTATTGATTCGTGGAGGTCCGTCCTTCACGATGGTCGTCTTCTGTTCATGTTCTGCCCCGGTTGAAACGGTCTTGAACGTGCAACTGTAAAATTTGGAGAAGCAGCCTCCAGTGCTTCTACAAAGTCGTTGCGCGTCTATTATGGAAATTGTTTGTAGAAAATTATGACTATTAGTTAAACCTCAAGGTCCGGTACTGCATCCGCTCTCCTCCATCTGCAACCTGATGTCCTACAGTCTGGGCGACGGTGGCCTCTTTTCATCAGGTGGACCGTCCGTCCGTGTGCCTTCCTAGACAATAAAAAAAAGTGGCAAAACTGTCAGATAACCTGGGGCCTGTAGCGTTTTATAATAAGATTCATATAAATTTGTCACAAACTTATCTGCAGCGTCGCTGTTGTTAACATTGACATGGCGTCAATTAGTTTCAGTATTGGCCACCGAATCAGACAAGTTTGTGGCAGTCTAATATTAATTATAAAATTAAACACAAACACTACTAACATGCCTCTCCATAAAGTCTGATGTCTAAAATTTATTCTTTCCAGTGATGAGGCAGACAACATCGACAAAGATGAGGACACTGATGGAATATCAATCATCAGTGACAGCGATCCTGAGTCACCGACACCTTCTGATATAAACTACGACAAATGTCTTCACCATGAAGAACGTCCAACAGAAACACAATTACCAAACTTCATTTCGGCTTCAACCCATCCCTGCAATATAAAAGGCGACCATGGGTCCATAAGGGGCAGCGATGAGTTTCTCGGAGACAGCAAATGTAAGATGAAGACATACGTTCACAGAAGAAACAAAAGGCTGAGCACGATGCTCAATATAATTGTGCTCGGCAGCGTGATCACGGCGGCCGGCGTCGCCATTGGCCACATGTGGGGCGCCCGCAACGACTGCTCGATGCACACCACTCCTTCAGTCAATAAAATACTGTCAAATCTATACAAACTGCAGGAAGAAAACGCATATTTGCGGAATAAACTAAAAGAACTTACATTTTTAACGAATGTACAAATACAAAGAAAATTTGACTCTGAGAAAATACCAGTAAAACAGCATAAATGTAAAAAGGTATTTGAGGAGTCTCTTAACAATAAAAACACAAATAAAATCACGAAATGTGTAGATGATGACGAAAAAGCATTCCAGAGCCATTTAGTTGAACAGGGATATGAAAAAGAATTCTTGAACGATATTAAAAAGCTGAAGAATGTTTATGATCAAAATAAAGGTTGGCTAGCTCCCGAAATTGCCAGAAGGATGAGAAATGAAGGGATAACACATTTAAATAATTTGAAATCACCAAAATCAATTACTATAAATGAAGGACATAATTTAAAAGGGGAAAGTATTAAGAGACCAATTGGTAAAACTAAGTTTCCAGTTATTACAGAAACTGTAATAAATGTTACGGAGTTGGTGGAACCAGTTGCAGGTGAAGCTGATAAAGTCAAAGCTTATCCTGAAAAGAGAGTTTCGTATGCAGATTCCCTTAAATCAGAAGGCACAATCAAAAAGAAAGAAAACGACAATGCAGAATTCGCAAAGAAGGACCATGAGCGTAAAAGGAAAAAAAGACATTTAAAAGATATCGATACGATTTTTGAACAATCAGCCAGTGAAGAGGATTTAAAAAAGGACGATAGATACGTCGCAACCAAGTACAAACCCGAACGCAAGAAAAATGACAGACGTAAAGTGTATAAAAAGCAGAAAAGGCAAAACAAGTACGAGCAATGGGAGATGAAAGGCGGGTACATGAAAGACTACGACGACTACTCGTTGACGTCTTCTCAGGACAACGAGTTCGTGTTAAAAAACCCTGATAAGAACAATTTGGCGCGCGATTTCGAACGAAAGAATTACATCGATCAGTTTTCCGGGAGCGCGGACGCGAAAGCGAAGCCGACCGCAAAAGCGGACCGGAAGGCGTCGCCGGCCGTGGAGCACAAGGTTTCGGCGGACAACCGCACGTCTCGCCGTGAGAAGGCGGGCGGGAAGAAGGATAAAGACGTGAATTGGTTCGAGAAGCGGGCGTCGCTGCGCTCGGAGGCCCGCGCCGCGCTGGAGCAGGAGTTGTTCGGGTCGGGCGCGCCGCCCGCCGGCTGGTACTTCCGCCGGATGCAGCGCCGCGAACAGTGCCGCGTCAAGGGCGACAACGCCACCTACAAGAAGCTCTCCAAGCGCATATTGAACTTCAAAACCAAGCACTAGAGGTGGGGGGCATCCTTTTCGGAGGACCGTTGTGAATGTCTATGAATCGATGGAAGCGTGCTAATGATGTAGTGAGAACATTCTTTAAATCGTCTTTCTATTACGTAGAGCAGGGGTTCCCAATATTTTCGTAGTGCGACTCCCCTTTACAAGCTTCAATTTTATGCGACTTCTTTTTAAAAGAAGATTCTTGATTAACTCCAGTGAACAGAGAATAATATCTTCCATTTCTCAGCAAAACTTCTTAAATGAAGCTTTGAAATCGCTACTCTCAGATGAGGCCGCGTCGCTGGCGGCGTGAGGCCCGGTTTGGGAACCCCTGACGTAGAGTAAAGTGAAGTTGAAAGGTTACCTACCAGCTTAGGAATTTCTTTAAGTTTAGTGTGTTAATTGTGAAAGGTTACCACACTTAAGTTTGCGATTGTAAGAACGACATTTTGCATCGTAATAGAACGAAATTATCTAGCGACGACGTGACGCGTTGAAAATCTGTCTCCGCCTGTACTGTTGTAGAGCTGTAAGACAGAATCTTATTCGGTGGGTGTGAGGTGGAACTAAAGAAAGATTACAGTTGCTTTAGGTTTAATACTCTAGGTATTGTGATACCAATGCACATACATTCATTTAATGATGTTAAGTGTTTTCGGCAAATAGCTTGAGCTTGGCACTCATGGAATACTTGTGAATCATCTATTTTGTACTAACTTTATTGTTATTTAGATACTTCTGTATTGTACTTTACTATTTAATAATGCTATCATAACTGTTACTGTTCATTATAAATTTATCCCAGTCGTGAAGGATGGTTGAAGAGGCATTTAAGAATATTATTTATTCACGTGACGCGACAAAATAATTATTTTTATTTTATTGACATATTATTTATTTTAACTTGCCCTTATGGATTCTTACATCCAGTGATTTTAGCTGTATTTTAAATTTTAAACAAATTAAAATTGTAAGTATTACAATAAATAAATCAAAAATGAAACTTGCTTTTTCTTGCTATTAATTTATCCCATCGAGTTAGGGAAACTAGGTTACGGAAGGGAATTATTGGCTTGTTCCGTTTAATTCATATAATATATCTTTCTTCCGATTTTCTTCCCTGTCTATGTACAGTCAGTATGAAAATAAGATGACGGCATTTGTGAAATACTTTGAAAGAACAGGGCTCAAGCACGAAGACTTTGTGGCTGTTTGGAATTCATTCAGGGTATCTCATAGGACTACAAATTCATTGGAAACCTGGCATAAAACTATATCACATGAAATTAAAGACAAACATACACATTTAGTTTTATTTTGGAATGCGTGCAAAAATGCACAGTTCTTCGCTAATACGTCTACTGCAGCACAAAAATTGAGAAAACGATTGCAAATATACATTAAAAGGGACGAGTTTATCCAGGATACACAACTACGTCTACTCAATAATAAAATAAGTGTTGGTAATTTTCTGGACATATTGCAAAACTTATAAAATACTGCCACGCCTTGTCTTCGCAAGGGTGAAGTCTTTTTTATTTATTTTTATGTAGTTAGTAGGGAAGTAATAATTATTTTTGTTTAGTGAAAAAGTTATTTTTAGAAATACAGGATGCAAGTTTTTATTTAATAGATAATTTTATTCAAACTGTACTTGGGGTAAAAAGTCGGAAGAACAATCAGATGTGAATTCCGGTTATCCACCACGTTCAGGGTGGATAGATGGGCACGCGTTTCCGAGTACCCACCTTAGGGTGCCTGTTTTAGGGTGGATAAACGGAACAAGCCGCGTAAGCCAGCAGTATATAAGGGAAATTTGCTTAGAAGACCTGCGTGCCAAATCTTGTCACAGGCCTTGGAGATATCAAGAGACAGGAGTTTGTTATTTAGTTAGGCTACACCAGGGCCACTATTTATAAACAGACAATGTACGTATACGTTGCGTATCATTGGAATCTCCCATTGCTAGGCGACCCATGTAGGGTAGTAGTTGGCAAGGTCTGCGCGGCTGCCTTTTTGGGTTGCACATTGGCAAGCTTCTACGACTTTGGTACAATACCAGTACCAGCTGTGTGGCTGACGGTAGCTAAAATCCTACAAACGAATCAGTCCAAACTCCTCGCTCACATAGGCGCTGCGAGGAAAATAATTTCTATTAGGCGACCAGGAAGAACCGGATTGTCCCCTCAAACACCACATGTCGATCGATCGCTCACTCCGCTTACTTCCAAGGTGTCTTTCCGGAGTTCGTCGCTCGCCAGACCCCATTCTTTTCCTCTGCTGATCCGGTATACATCATGTATCCTTGCCCGATGTCATTTTACTAGATCTTAAATTTTTCAGCGCCAAAGTCTGATATATCAGACGTTTAAGTTTCGTGCCCTCGCCGCCAATGTCGATATTATCAGACAAATAAATCTTACCAATTTAACTCTATTTTTCCTAACGTTATAGTACCTGACGACACATGCATACAGTTTTCAGACAGTTTATACTTTATTTTCGTGGCGTGTGGTGAACGTTTTTGACGAAAACTCTTGGCGGGGAAAGGGTTAACTACTGCAGGAATACCACCTGTAAGCACCGACTGTACATTAGATCGGTCCAGCTCTCTCGAGCAGTCAAGTGAGCCTACGTTGAGCGTGGCGAAGTAGATCTTTGTGTACCGTACCTCCGCGACGCCCTATAGCAGACTTCCCAAGTTTTTATATTTCCATTCGACCCGCACAGCTCGTTAGGGAAAGCCGGTTCGCCAGATTTACTGGATTTATTGGATTACGAACAGGTGAGGTTGGTTTGCTTTTCATTATCATACTACCCCTACCTACCCTTTTTTTGTCTATAAACCTTCCTCTTGAATCATCACTCTATCTATGATTAAAAACCGCATTAAAATCCGTTGCGTAGTTTAAAATATCTACTTAGGGACAGACGGCTGGAAGCGATTTTGTTTTAAACGATGTATAGATAGATGGTAGGGTCCCAAACATAACCCACTGATGATTGTTGAGAACAACGTGGCTGTGGCACAGTATCAAAATGGTTAAAGTTCAGTAAACCGAAAACTATCTGTCTAAAAAGTCAAGCGACTTGGGAAATTAGGTTGATTGAAATCAACAAGTATGCAATCTGATTTTGAGGAATAACGACGTTCATCTTTTAGCTATCTTACTGTCATGTTTTACTATCTTGTTGTATACGGACGTCTACATTATTCAATCAGTTTTGCTTACATGTTGATTTCGATCAATCTAATAATTTTCCATGTCGCTTGATTTTTTAGACACAATCTAGCCAATATGAACAAGTTGGAGGAATGGAACTGTAAAATAAAATGCTGTTCATTAGCACAGTTTCATATAATTAATTAAAAACAATATATTCGTTTGATAGGTTACTCTTAGTTGTCTGTGATCGCTCCGCCTAGTACTAGGTTGATAGCGGCGTTGACGTCACCTGCAATAGAGTATAAATTGTATTTCAATAGAAGAAGACAGTAGACGTCGACAAGGATAATAATGAATGTGGCGTAAAAAGGAACATTGGCGGTAGCCAATAAGGAAACTGCTGAAGAAAAGACACTGACGGCCCTTGAACGCCATTCTCGCGTTCATTACTATTAATTTAAATATCAACTGTGTCCGGCGAGGGCGGTCTCCCCACTACCACCCACGGAACTATTATGGTACTACCGACTCGATCGTACGGACCGCGTCAGCCTTAATCACGGGTGATGCGCCTTACGGGGTAGGAAGCTGGCCGACAAAGCAGATTGCGCAGTGGACACAGCCCGCTAAAGCATAGTACAGAATGGACTAGTCCAGAGTTATAGGGACTAAAGAAGTGCGCGCGTCTAAAAGAGCCGCCCGCAAGTAAGTCAAGGCTAAACGCGGGTAAACTTTGAATTTTAATAATTGCGAATAATAATCAGCGCGCTCGACTCACGGGCTATATAATGCGCACGCTACGCTTATTAGCCCTGCTAAAAACTCTGATATTTGTGTTAGCAGGGCAAATGTAGATGTGAAGTCGTGTGTATGTTTTGTACCCTACGATGTTCTATCGAAGGGTAATAAATTAATTGTATTTTTGTTTGCAATTTAATTTGGCAGTTTAAAAATCGCATCGATTAAAATTCGTAGTGCGTGCTTGGCCCAAGGGTGGTCTGGGGCCCAATTTTTCGTAACGCTCGTATCCACGCGAGAGCTCGCGTTTGATATCTACCTCTTTTTAATCCCCGACGAAAAAGGAGGGGTGATTGTGTATCTGTGGCTTTGTGTGTCTGTCTGTGGCATCGTAGCTTCCGAACGGATGGCGAAATGGATGCGGTTTTCTCTATTTGAAAGCCAGTTTAATCGAGATGGTTCTTAGCTTTGTTTTGTAGTTAAGAAAATATTTGAGTGTTATTAAACTTGGTCGGGGGTCATCCGAGCTTTTCTGTCTGTTATTTATTTATTAAAACTATATGCACAAAAAAGTACAGTGGCTATATTACCATCGTCTTATGTCTTAAGTTGTTAAAGACAGAACAGACAGACATTAAAACCCGAGCGCTCGCGTGGAAGCAAGCAGTTCAAAATCGGGGTGCTATCTGTGTACTGCGTTACCGCTTACCGGAGCATATGAGTAGCGCTCGCACGTTGACCGAGTCGTCGATGAGTCCCATCTCGCGCATGCGCGTCAGCTGCGAAGCGAACTGCAGCTCGGGCGTCGCCGGCGGACTCGCTGATGACGAGCCTGGGGGCGAGAGACAGTGTATCAGTGTACGTTTAAAAAATATAGTCCTGTCAATGAGGAAGTTTCCTAATATCGATATTGCCATATTTAATGACATAGTGTTAAAATATAAATCAAAACTAACAAGCCAGTGTAAAAAAATTTGAAATCCGTCCATAAATGACTGAGTTATACAATATTTAAGTTCACATATTTTATCGCGAAATTATTGCTGCCGCGATCTAGCTGTGACGTCACCATGCCGGCATCACGCCCGCCACTTTGGGGCTACCCATACACTGAAACTCTTAGTGACTGTATCTTCGGAACCGTAATAGCTAGACACTTGAACTACTAGACACAGAATGTGTGTTATTATGGCCGCTATAACAACAAATAATTATAATCGTCATTAAATAAAAATAAAGGGGGGTCTCCATACATAAAACGTGATTTTAAAGTCGTTTCAGATGTATTTAGTTTTTCTCTATGGCCTAGATGGTAAAACTTACAAGCATCACACTTTGGGAGAGCGGCACTAATCTAGTGGCAGCGTCCTTACGAGACCGATAACCGAGGTTAAGCAATGCTCGCTATGTTCGGGAACAGGATGGGTGACCGTTTCGTGGTTTGAAGCTAGTCTAACTGCTACCAGCTCGCCACTCGTTATGTACTAATAATAGTGTATTTTAAATAGAATTGTTCCTGCCGGTGAGTCGGGTCACAATGGGAGAATTTCCGAGAGCCGATTAAAATTAAAAATAGTGCAAATAATTATAATAGATAGCGTTAATTAGACACGATTCTCAAAAATAAATGAAAACAAGACCGTTAGATGTATAAAAACGTTGACATTATATGCTTTCTTCTCAGTAAAGGTTCTAAAACTAAGTATCTTTTCACGAAACACCTTCACAATAACTTCGGTTCAATACTTGAGAAAACTGTATAAGCCGCGCCATCTAGTGAGGCACGCCAAAACTACACTTTTTACTTTTTAATGTAGTTGTCTGGAAACACCCTATTACCCAGTGAGGAAACGTGACCTTTGCAGTAGAAAGGCAGAGCAGCGTGTCCCTGAAGTTTTAGAGGTGGGCCACGAATTGTTGATAGCCCTGGTGGTGCTAGTGGTCCACTTTCCTGCGTCGTAATACTGCGTATATAGGCAAGATGCCAATCACATCGTAACGAATCTGGTCACATTTTCTCGAGGATACTCTATTAAATATGTATGTTTTATACACATAAACCTTCCTCATGAATCACTCTGTCTATTAGTGTAAGCCGCATGAAATTCCGTTCAGTAGTTTTGAATTAATCGCGAACAGAGAGACGCGAGACGCCAATGTAAGTAAAGTAATGTAAGTAAAGGCGCCAATGTGTTAACATACCAGCAGCACTGTGGTCCATGGACATGGGCGCCGGCGCAGGCGTGGGTGCGGACGCGGCGGGAGGCGCGGCTCGCCCGATCGCCTCCGATATCGCCTCGCTGAACATCTCTGCCGTGATGCCGCCCGCCCGCCCGGCGCCACCTGCTGGGGAAGCAACGAAATTAGAGTTTACGATTCGATAATCCACTAGATGGCGCTAGTGAGACGTGAGGTCTGCTGTCAAAATAAACCTTGCAATTGTTGACAGTGTCAACTTACAACTGCGCAAAATTTTGACAACAGACCTTGTATGCCAGTTACTTTTAAGATTTTTATTTCAATCTCTATATTAGGTCTTGCGGTTGCTCTAGTTTTATCATGATGGTTCATTGGCGGTGAAGGGATAAGGTAGCCGCCAATGTTGGCAAGCGAAGATGGTGGGAAGGTAGAAAAGGGTAATTACCCACCTGGCCGGGTGTTGTGACCAGGGACCAAGGGCTCGACAGTTGATCGTCGGAACTTGTATATATGCCGTGGAAGTTGGCACATTTCTCTAGCGCGATGCAGGATGGTTAGCGCCATCTATGTGCGGATGCTTGCCAACCTTGTGTTCGTGTACTCGTAATGTGAGTATCGTTGAGTTTCCCTAGTGGAGCGATAGATGTCGCTACAGTTCTTAGTTTGGATGCATTAACATTGGTTTAGCAGTTTAGGAAAATCAGTCAGACAGTGGTATAGCTTATTATTCTGGAAACAGATTGCCGTGGTGCAGAAAAGGAAATAACAAAAAAAGTTGAGGAAATATGAAAGCTACAATCGGCAGAGTATCGCTACCCTGAATGATAGTTACCAGTGGATCCGCTGGCAGCCGCGGGTCCGCGCAGCAGTCGCAATAGCCCCCCGCTGCCGCCCGCCGCGCCCGCGCCCCCCGCAGCCCCCGCGCCCGCGCCGCCCCGCACCGCCTCCGTCGCCGCCTGCAAGGACACACAATAGCTAATATACACAAGGATTTAAACAGGAAATTGTTTAATAAACTCAAGGTTCAAGTTATTGGCACGTCGTAAAGCATCAGGGTTAATTGTCCCTTTCTTCTCGACCTTCCCTTAATGGCATTCTAACAGTTACCTATCTATCTTAATGATGTTTTGGTTAAATGGCAAGTTTTGTGTAAATTTATAGACATACAATTCTTTTTTATTAGACAAATCAACAGAGTAAGCCACAATGAGATAAACCACCCGACAATAAGTCCATAGATGCCTCTACACACAGAGAGACAGGATTCTATCCCATAGATACTAGTGCATTGAGTATTTGCAACAATTTGAATTTATACATCTCTTCCCGTGGGTGTCGTAAGAGGCGACTAAGGGACAAATCCGAAAGATGGGCAGCAGCATCTTTCTGGGTAGATTTACATCAACTGCACTGCGATCTCCAACCCGCCTCCCAAGCGTGGAGATTATGGCAATGACCTCCCCTTTCGTGGGAGAGGCCCGAAGTCCTGCAGTGGATTGTTATGGGCTGTGATGATGAATTTATACATGTAATATAGGTACCTGCAAAGCAGCTGCCAGTTGTTCCTGAGTAATGGGGTTTCGTTCAGTCTCTTCATTGTCGTCGTCATCAGCTTCCTCGTCTTCAGAGAGAGCTTCTAATGAGTATGCAAATCCTGATGTGGGGACTGCAAACAAACACGAATATACATAAAAACTATTTATAGAAAATGCTGAAGTTAGTGTCAGACCAAAATGGGATTTTTAGCCAAAACTGAAATTCTGGTTTACTTTCCAGTTTCATCCAAAACTGACTTTAAGTTTATTAAAATTCCTGCAGAGGCCTTTTGGCAGATTATTAGACAGTAAAATAATAAAATTAAGAAGAACACAAGTGAAGTACAAGTGTAGTTACTCCTAAATTTCATGTAAAATCTTGCAAACATAATTTTGATTTTGGTTCTATTGACCGAAACGAAACCATAACTCTCATTTAGTATTCAAATCAAATAGTTTTATAGCACATCTTGTAGTGTCAGTTGGACACTACATTTTTTAATTAAAATTTTTAATGTTTAATAATTTACCATTATCATTAACATTCCCACTGGTTGATCTTGAGCGCACAAGCCTGGTTAGCTGTCTCACTGCATTTGGGAGGTCAGGGTAGGCCGTGGCCCCCCTCCTCATGGTCTGGATGTTGGCTCCTAAAGCAGCTAGCAGTTCCACTTCATGTAGAATGGAGAGTGTCACACAGTCATCATTTAATGATGGTGCTTGCTCTAATATATCCTCCATTGCTGACTCATCATTTAATAGCTGAAACGTAATTTTCAAGTTACTTAGTTGCTTTTCAAAAAGACATTTTTTTATTAAACATTAATTTATTATAAAATTACCTGCATGGCTCGAGTCCAACCAGGGGCATTTGGGGTACATCCCAAGGTCCTTAAAGATGAATTCAATTGTTGTAGTTCAGCATCCGTAAACTGTGGAGGTGGTGGTGTTGGTACAGGAACTTTTTTCTTAACTACATGGATCATTTCACCATTCTTCACTCCACTATCTTGAAGTGTTAAATCTCCTTTTAGAATCTTACCATGATGAATTAATTCTGAAAACATAAATATAAAATAATAAAAATTATAGCTATTTTATTCAGCATTTTCATGCATTACATATAATTATAATAACATCATCATCATCATCATCACAGCCCATAACAATCCACTGCAGGACTTCGGGCCTCTCTCACGAAAGGGAGGTCATTGCCATAATCTCCACGCTTGGCAGGCGGGTTGGAGATCGCAGTGCAGTTGATGTAAATCTACCCAGAAAGATGCTGCTGCCCATCTTTCGGATTTGTACCTTAGTCGCCTTTTACGACACCCACGGGAAGAGATGGGGTGGTGCTATTCTTTGAGGTGGCGGCACCACACACCACATATAATAACATAAATAACCTTTATTGGAATTTATTTTCTATCCGTTATTTAAATTTTTACTGATTCTATTGCCTATATTCTCAATTTCGTTACAAATTGAGAAAATTATAATCATACAAAAATAGGATAACAGGTTTTAAATTTAAACTAAAATTTAATTTAAATTTAATCATACATATACCAAACCATTATAAATAATATGTCTTGGATGCAGTGTAAGTACGCAAGTAAGCATAAAAGTACCTAAAGACTCAGAAGGGATGTTTGTTTTTTTCTCTGCTTCAGTTTTCAGGTTTTCTACTGTGTTGTCGAGGGCAAAGTTCTCAACTCTATGGCGCTCTATCGGGCCGGGCTTCACTTTAATACCTAGGAATACACATGGATTTTCCATTTCTGAAATAAACACAAAATATGCAAATCACGCAGATCTTTGTTTATCGTTCGATGATCTTATAGGTAATATTTTGCTACAAAAATAAATCTATGTAGAAACACACAATGGAATTTACCGCAATAAAAATCCTAATACATACCAAATTTATGTATATTTACGCGTGTTTCAAAGGTATTCTGTATATGTACTTATTTTTATTTTCTTTCTACAGTCCAACAAATTAGAAATTACAAAACAAACATGAACAAAACCGACTTTTGTCCTGTCACGCTGTCACGCAGGCTGACATAAAATTGACAGTTAGCACTACACCACGGACCATTAAAACTAGAGAATATCACGGAATTAATACCTACTCCGTGGGGCTTGTTGGGGTAACGATAGTGTTTCTATCCTCTTTGTTTAAGACTATCAACCAAAGAAACCTATTTGTTTGTTTGTTTTGTTGTCATTTTCCCTGCCCGGGATTTGGGGATTGTTCTCTGTGTGGTGCACAGATTACTATAGATCAGATGGGAAGCGTCCATAGAGACACGGACGTCGTAGAGAGAACCGCCAGCATCGATTTTGACGTATAGTTTGACATAACAATTTTGACAAGTGCTAGTGCTGAGGTCATATCAACATAACAATCTATCGATTGCGATTTGGCTAGGGATGCCACATCGATTACATTTTCTCGATTTTCATATTGTACTTTATTATTACTGAATTCTAATTCTTATATTAAAGAAAACACAAATGGCACATAATTAACATACATATAATTTGTCTAGAAATTAATTACAAAGTAATAGTAAAGCGCCTCTCAATTTAAAATAATCACCGCAGGATCACAGAATGTTCTCAAGTTGTGTTCGACACCACCTGAAAGTAAAAGTCAATAATGAAGCTTTAATGTCATTGTAGTACCAATGTACCAGTGCAAACCTGTGTACACCTGTAGATGTCCATTATCAAGAGGATCTGGTACTATCAAAAGCAAAAATAAATTGATGACTCGAACAAATTATAGTGCACTTCAAATATAAGTTTGGCCATATAGAAGTCATGTTTAGCCTTAGCTTATATTTCATCATCACATCATCACAGCCCGTAACAGTCCACTGCAGGACTTCGGGCCTCTCCCACGAAAGGGGAGGTTATTGCCATAATCTCCACGCTTGGCAGGCGGGTTGGAGATCGCAGTGTTTAAAAATAACAATGGAAAATGCTGCTGCCCATTTTCCAGACTACGGAGACTCTTGATCTTTTTGCCTCGAAAACGTTAGTCGCCTTGTACGACACCCACAAGTGTAAGGGGTTGGTGCTATTCTACTCTGCCGGACACCACACGGCTAGCTTATATTTACCTAATAGAAATTGATGTTTTAGTGCAGGTATAATATGTAGGTAGGTACTTATATCCAATTAAGTATTGCTTATTACAAGGGCCAATAAATTTTTCTGAGAAATAATTTAAATGTCAATAAATCTACAAAATTTTGGATGTGTTCTATCAAATGCAAAAATAAATTGATGACTCGAACAAATAATAGTGCACTTCAAATATAAGTTTAGCCATATAGAAGTTTTGTTTAGTTTTGGTACAGGTATAAATGTAGGTAGGTACTTATATCCAAATAAGTCGCGCTTATTACAAGGGCCAATTAATTTTTCTGTAAGAAATACTTTAAATGTCAACACGGTCAATAAATATACAAAATTTTTAAGAAGTGTTTACACATAAAATAAATGCACTTAATACCAGTTAAGCTTGTTAGCCCAATATGAACAACCAATGGTGAATGCTTAAAGCAAAATGCAATTTCATGCTTCACACATATAACCAAACAAAATAAGTTTACAATAATATAGTATACTTTTCAATTAAAACAATTACCATAGTAGGCCTCTGGGTATTCGTGGTCATAATCTTGATTGATCATTCCTCAAAACACCTGGAAAATGGAAACAGGAATGTTAAGTATTCATAGTTAAAGGGAGCGGCAAGGAAAGGTTTTGTCTAATAATTATATTCTATGAATGCTTACAATGAAACATTCGGTATAATTTTAAGGTTATGTTCCGGGTTACCTATTGCATACCTTTGTTGACGAATAGCCCGATATTTCGACACAGTTGCATGCATCATGGTCACGGGACGCGGTAGGAAACCCGGAACGGAACATAACCTTAAAATGTGTAATAATAACCGCGATAGTTTAAAACATTATATTAGGAATAATTTATGTAAAACGGTAATTTACTGATATTCTCACTTTTGAACCACCAATGAAAAAATAGGGATGATGTAGAAGTCCTCCACTAATGTAGAAGTCCTATTGCTAATCCATGAAAAGTAAAGGTTAAAGGAAAAGGACAACATGGCACAAATATGAACATTATACCCTTGTTAAAAACTTAAATTGTAATATACTACTTACTTTTATAAATAACAGAGTTTTCTTTGGCAGTGAAAACACTATGTTGGACTATGAGGTTTGAGTTATTTTAACTATATTTCGCAAGTGCTGTAGAAGGCCAATTTCACAATGTTTCTCTCAATGGGCATCCTCTCACGACACAGCGATATTGAAACATTGCTCAAAAATTCAAATAGAAGCCGATAGGAATCTATTATATTACAATAACAAATTAGAATTCACGAAAATACAAAAAAAACGATTTCTGTCAAAAAGTAGTTTCTTTTTCTAGAAGTTCGGTTTGGCTTTGGATACAAGGTATTTGTAGTAAATGTTTATAAAAAAAGAACTTTCGCGTATTATTTATATAGGTATATTAATTTTATTCTGAAAATGTATAAACATAATTTAAAGATATTATAATATTTTTTATTATCTGCACATATTGGTGATATTTTTGTATCCAACCGGGATGTCTAGTATGTAAAATTATATTTAAAAAGTTATTTGACAGCCACTCGATGCTGGCGGTCGCTTTTACTAAGTTTATGACCAGGGCTGTCCAACTCTCATTTCCTTTGTGTGTACAATAGAGCTCTGGAAAAATAAACTAGGATGTCTCCATCTCTATTTACTCATACTAAAAAAAATGTGTCCCTTTCCCCCCATCCCGTGCACGACGATAAATGAAAAGCGACTTTATTATTTACATTATAAGGATTAGAATCAACTGTAGTAGTTGCTTGTGAAAAAACAACTGACGACCGACTAAACAACGCAGAGAATAAAATTTTTTCCGCGATGGCGCCAAAGTAACAAACCAATATTTTTGTATTTTGTGTATTTTGTGTGCCCTGTGACGCGACCGACGCTGTTTTCACTCCTAAGCATTTTAAATTTTTTAATTACTATTTGTTATTGAAGAGTTCAGTGAAATTAGGTTTGTGTGGGAAGTAATTAATTTAATTTTCATTTCAGTGCGTTTAGCGTTTTAAATCTGTACTTTGTGTTCGTGTTCGTATTAGTGTATTTACGGACCTTCTATAATTCTGTATGTATTTTGATTTTGCGAGTATTTCCCTTTTATTTTTCCAATCTATCATCCGTTTAACAACAGTTGGTAAAACTTCAATCTAATTTTAGATTGTTTGCAATCCCGTACACAAATAGTTCTCGTTTTCAGGTATGGATAAACCATTGTCCATTCTTGCTCGACTATCATCGTAGCCAGTATAATAATAAATTAAAACACGTAAACGTGTTTGTGTAGGTAGGTACGTCATTTCGCTCCTGACGATATTGCTATAAAACGATACTATCATCATCATCATCATCATATCAGCCGAAGGACGCCCACTGCTGGGCATAGGCCTCTTCTATCAATACCCCACCCCAAAGTTGCTTGATTGTTTAGATTTCAATATTTATTGCTTCATAAGTTAGGTAAACATTATTAACCCTTTACTGCAAATATAAACCTAAAAGGATTTGCGTTATCTTAAACCTCCAAGTTCCAAGAGGCTTTGTCCAGAATTGACCTCACAATTTTACAAGTCTTTTTTCATCAGCGTCCCCTTTGCTACACTCCAACTGACCTCACTTAATTCTAATGCTAAATAGGTGTTTTAGGTTGTAGATTTTTC
This sequence comes from Blastobasis lacticolella, assembly GCA_905147135.1. Taxonomy (NCBI): domain Eukaryota; kingdom Metazoa; phylum Arthropoda; class Insecta; order Lepidoptera; family Blastobasidae; genus Blastobasis; species Blastobasis lacticolella. Next base: position 13,060,037 of record LR990053.1, on the reverse strand, counting down.
CAAATCCAATTTTGCCCTGCACAAGCACCCCCCGCAAGAGCTACATCCATCTGTTGATGTGCTAAGCTCTTCCACAACCCAATGTGCCCCCGTTATGAGAACTTTGATGATTTTTCTGCTGACCACCTCTCAACACCGTCCACATCTTTTGATGTGGGAGCCTGTTTGAGAGAACAGTCAGTCTACTGTTCACCAAGGCCTTGTACATCTACAGATCTATTGAGCTCTGAGCAACAAGAGTGGCCTTTCATTGTTAGCTCCATACCTCTTTGGGAGTGTGCTACTCTTATTCGTAGGAGTAGATGTAAAATGAAAAGGAAACCTGATGAAGGAACTTTTGTTAAATATTCCTAATATATCTTAGACTAGCAATGATTTTATTTTCCAGCATTTGACAGACATTTCACCTACTAAATCTGAATCAGCCAAGCTGTGTGTTTTGTTGTTTGATAAAATGGTTATTAGTAAAAATTTATCTTTTAATTTTCAAACCAGATTAATAGAAGCCTTTGAGGATCTTGAATCCAGAAAACTTTCTTCAAATCTTGCTGACAAAGTAAGTTTTCATGGCCTCTTTAGTAATTGTAAAATACTAATAGCTTTTTATTTTGTTGAAGATGGTGTTAAAACCTCTAATTTCAAGAATATTAATGTCAGCTGTTTTCAGTAATGGATTTTCAATTAGAGTCACAATTAGTGACCAAGGATCTGCCAATGTTGCGGCAATAAACTCATTGATATTAGATACTAGAGCTGAACAATTGCATAACACTATAGTAATGATGCCAATATAAATAAATAAATAATCATAGAAAAATTCACACAGTGCCATCTAGCCCCAAAGTAAGCAAAGCTTGTGTTATGGGTGCTAGATAACTGATAAACTACTACTAGTATACTTTTAAATACATACTTATTATACATAGAACATCCAGACCTGTAACAGAAATTAAAATTAATCATTTTCAATTTCTGCCTGGCCGGGAATCGAACCCAGGACCTCTTGCGTGGCATATCGGCATGTAGGCTACTAAACCACTCAGGAATATTCTGCAATATGTTGTAGACAACCAAAATATATATGATATATATGTGTCCCAATTATTAAAATGTTTCTGAAATAATTTCCAGAAAAAAGATGTGCTCCTTAATGGAAATAGCGCATAGTGCTCTTTTCTAGGGACACTATAAAGCAGATGGTTGTGGTGGCAAAACCTGCACCATCCATCTTACCGACAAGCATCAACAACCAAAGTTATATGACAGGTTAAAGGTATTTATGTAGTGTTTGTTATTTGTATATATGTTTACCTTATTGTTTGTACAGAAGACGGCACATCAGCCTATCCACCACCAGTATAAAATCTAAGGTCTTAACAGAGTAGGTCAAGCGCCTCCTGTACCTACAGTATTAACACATTGTATAACCACAGACCATTTCTATTACAACTTTTTAATGGCCTGATGCAAAAACTGTTTTGTGTACATTTGACAACTGAAAACAATTTTCATTTACTTATATTATGCGACGTGCCTGGAAGCACAGGTGACCTTAACCAATTAAAATTATACACCAAAGCCTTCCGCATGAAGTACTCTGTCTGTTGGTGAAAACAGCATGAAGATCGCGAATAAACAGACAGACGCAGCGTGGGAATTTGTTTTATAATATGTAGTGATACCATTTTTACTATACCATACCATTTTTTAATTTATATATTTGTTATATTTAATTATATTAGTCACATGGTCGTTATTGCCCCGGGTGTACTCTTGCGCACGAGGGCCCGTGGTCCTCCTTGATCATAATCCAGGATTTGGCTGATCAGTTAACTATAGTGGTGCGACTGCCCTCTGACCTCCATGACCCCTGCTACCAGGGGAACCTAACCCGATTGGATCATTCAGTCGCCTGAATGTGCAAGTTTCATCACGATGTTTTCCCTCACCATAATAGGTTCGCATTCAACTAATGATTCTTCGCGAGTTTTTAAATATTTATTCTACATCCAAATACTTTAATTTTATGATTGACTAGCTTTCCGCCCGCGTGGACTGTTGTACCTATATCTTGGACAATAAAAAGTAGCCTATATCCATCCTCAGGTGCCAAACTATCTCTATTCTGAATTTCATCGAAATTGGTGCAGTTGTTTGGCCGTGAGAGTATGACCGACAGAGTTACTGTCGCATTTATAATAATTACTGGCCTTACGCCCGCGGCTCCGCTGGCGTGGACTATTGCACCTGTATCCTACGAGTGGAGGAGGATAAAAAGTAGCCTATGTCCATCCTCAGGTGCCAAACTATCTCCATACAGAATTTAATTGAAATTGGTGCAGTCGTTTAGCCGTGAAAGTAGAACAGACCGAGTTCCTTCGCATTTATAATCCTTACTAGCCTTCCGCCTGCGGCGCCGGTCGCTCGAACTACACATTATATGGCGCAAGTAGGAGTAAGGTGGAAAAAAGGAGCATATGTTTGATCCATATATAATATTAAGAGGATTCCTCACACGGTATAAAATAAAGTCGCTTTCCGCGTCTATCTGTCTGTATGTGTATTTCCGCTAACTTCTCCTAAGCCATGCAATGGATTTTGATGCTGTTTTCCTTATCATTTATTAGAATATCTCCCAGAAAGTTTTTATGTAGAATACATGCATATTGGAGGTTGATATTTCAACCTAGTTATTAAGCGCGTCGGTGGTCGGGCGGTTGAGTATCCCAACTCGTAAGCGACAGGTACCGGGTTCGAATCCCGCTGCGGCCATGTACCAATGACTCTTTTCTGAGTTATGTACATTATATGAATTCTAACCGATGCTCTTACGGTGAGGGAAAACATCGTGATGAAACTGACTGAATGGGTAACCATGGCCCAATCTTGTGTGTGTATTGGTAACCAGGTAGCAGGGTCACGGAGGTCAGATGGTAGTCGCTCCACTGTAATTACCTGAGCGCCAAATCCTGAATCACGGTCAAGGCGGACCCCGGGCCCTCGTTCTCGAGAGCACAACCGGGACATTAACGATAAGATGACTTTTTTTTATATCAACCTAGGTATTATGTTATAATGTAGGTACTTTTGGATTGCTTTGTTAAACTACCTAGTTAATGTATGAGTCAATCTACATTAAATAATTAATACAATGTATTTAAATAAAAAAAATTGTCGAGATGCTGAAACTTTAACTAGGGATTCATGTTTAGATGTAGTTGCTGATTCGATTTGAATAGGTGCCTACTTAGTTAAAATTATAAGTTTCATTCTAATTTGTATATGGTTCTTTCTTCAACTGGACTAAAATAAAGACATGGATTGTTTCGTCATTTAGTATTTATTTATTTATTTCACAGTTTAACAGTAATCTAATTCTATTTAAACTAAATACATAATTAAGTATTTATTATGTATTTCATTTGTCTTATAAATGGATCATCTTGCTTTTTTTTCAGACATAAATAATTTAATTAAGACCGCTACAAGACTGTCTCCAGACCTCCTGTGTGACGTCTGATGAAGGGATGCTTCATTTTATAATTGATAAAGGGACATTTGAAGGTGCCATTATGGATGTGGCTTTCAGTTGGCTACATTGCAGCATGGTAGCACGATCGATCGGCGAGCACCGACTACAGATCCCTTGTAGCATAAGGAAGGAAATTTTAAATTGCACACATAAATAATATTCACGCAAGTAAGATATTGTTCATAATTGAACTAGCTTCTGCCCGCGACTTGGCCCGCGTGGATTTATGGCGTTGCTAGTTGGTGAAACCGACGGTCCCGATTGCTATCGATAGATAGCAGTCGAGATAAGCCACACCAGAGGCCTCTTGGGCAGCACGATACTCCGACACCAGAGGTTTCACACGATGAAATAAATGAATGCCCCCATTTCTAAACCGATGTAAGCGCCTCAACGACTAACGTCATGGAGACAGGCACTGTGCAGTACCATGGCCCGAGGACCCCCTGCCGGTCTTCACGGACGAGGAAGACGATGAGGAGCCACAAACGCAGCCTGTAAGTATGCTCTGCCTTCAGTTTGTTAACGCGTTTAGAAGGGTATTCTGCAATGGTTTCTCTACATATTTGAGTGCGAAAGTGGTGGTTTTTTTTTCCTAATATTTTCGTTATATCGATTATCGAACACGATGTGTCGACATATCCGTAATGTTTCTACACCCTGCAGCGACAACTCAATAATTCGATTTTCGGACGTTATGATTAGGTTTAGATCAGACGCCTAGATACTGCCTATTCCTGACGACCTATTTGACGACCTGAGTGGTTCAATGGTCAACATGCCGGTCTGCCACGCAAGAGGTCCCGGGTTCGATTCCCGGTCGGGCAGAAATTGAAATGATGAATTTTAATTTCTGTTACGGGTCTGGGTGTTCTATGTATAATAAGTATGTATTTAAAAAAAAAAAAAAAAAAAATGATTTAAGTAGTATATCAGTTATCTAGCACCCATAGTACAAGCTTTGCTTAGTTTGGGGCTAGATGGCGCTGTGTGAATTTGTCCACGAATATTTATTTATTTATTCCTAAACCCCTACACCTATTCAAAATTTCACTATAAAATGGGGAACAGGATCGCAATGAAGTAACATATCTTTACTTGTAATAAAACTGTAACAGGTATTTTATAGATGGCCCCGTAAATATTTTAAGATCATTGATGTTGTAGTTCAGAAATTACGCCTCATTAGAAGTTCCAAATAACTAGCGTTTGTATGTACACGGCTAAAGGTAGTCATATTACAACAAAATGTCATTTGTCATGTCAGAACCGGAAATTTTAACTTGTGTATGGAAAAACAGATTTTTCTGTTAGATAGCTCTCTATTGACATTTTGTTGCAATGTTATTCAATATTATTTATGGTTATTTAAGTCAATCGCAGATCAAGCGTAACGCTTTGACCTTTGGACCGTCTTTATACCGTTGTTATAGACTGTTTTACAGTGCAAGTGTTACACTCTGTTTATGGCATACTAGCGACCCGCCCCGGCTTAGCACGGGTAGTAACCTGAACAAATAATACACCTAAACCTAACTCATGAATCACTGTCTAATGGTGGAAACCGCATGAATATCCGTTCCGTAGTTTTTGAGTTTACGTACACAAAACATACAGACATACAGACGCAGCGCGGGACTTTGTTTTATAATATGTAGTGACACTAGGAAAAAAAGCATTCAACTATTGAAGTATTTTGAGTTATGCCACAATAAAACCAGCTAGAGACTATGTATTGAGGCAACGAGGCAAGAGGTTCAAAGGGGTAAAACTTTCATTGCTAAGATAAAACGCTTTACCTAAAACCTGGAACATCGCAATCAGTCTGTCTTTGTCTAACCTATATATTTTTACCGGATACGTTTCGGAGACTGCAAAGGAACTGCACAATCTAATACACCATCTTCGTCCCACCACCGAACCAGGCAGGCACTCAGCGAACACTGTTTTACAGTCGAAATTACAAAGACAGGAGAGACTAGACTGGGAGTTTTCAAATGCAAAGTAAAAAGCTCCTCTTTTGATAAGATTGCTTCACCGCAGATCAGTGTTACTTGATACGAGACAAACAAAACATTTGTAATCCAAACGATAGAAGTCGCGGGCACAGCTAGTATGTAAATATAGAGCGTCGGTGGCCTAGTGGTTAAGGTTGGTTCGAATCCCAGTGCCGCCATGTACCTATGGGTCTTTTCTGAGTTATATACATTAGTTGAACGCTAACCGATGCTATTAAGATGAGACAAAACATCGTGATGAAACCTGCACGTTCAGGCGACTGATTGTGTAACCATGGTCCAAACGGGTCAAATTCTCCTGTTAACGGAAGAAGGTCACGGAGGTCAAATGGCAGTCGCTCAACTGTAATTACCTGATCTGCCTAATCATGGTCAAGGCCCCGGGCTCTCGTGTGCGAGTACACAATAATTATTCATCATCACAGCCCGTAACAGTCCACTGCAGGACTTAGGGCCTCTCCCACGAAAGGGGAGGTTATTGCCATAATCTCCACGCTTGGTAGGCGGGTTGGAGATCGCAGTGTTTAAATAATACAATGGAAAATGCTGCTGCCCATTTTCCAGACTACGGAGACTCTTGATCTTTTGTCGCCTTGTACGACACCCACGAGTGTAAGGGGTTGGTGCTATTCTACTCTGCCGGACACCACACGGCAACAATAATTATTACTTTATGTAAATATATGATGATATTTAGATGTTTCTAAGTTTTAAAAATTAAATGAACAATGAAATTGTAATGAAAATCTCCCTTTTTAGGTGTCCTGTGCGGTAGGCAAACAGGCAGTATTTGTTGTTAGTTTAGCCTCTATAACCACATGAAACTACGGCGAAGGCAATTATGAGAATAGCAAAATATTATAAATTAATCTTAACTGAAAATTACAGTTTACGCAATTTTCATCATTGTCATCATTTGATAGCCCATAATGTATCCGCCTGCGAACGTAGGCTTCCTCTCCAATGAATGAATGAGTAACACTTTGCCTTTTATCATTATATCATCATCACCAATGTGTTCCAACCAACTTGGCCTCTCCTAATAAATGTATTAAACAATTATATTTCGGATTAGAGTAAAAAAACGCATAGGTATAGGCATTTTTTTTACTATATATGCAGGGTTTTTGTGGGACGATTCTAATACAAATCTTTTGTTAACAGTGAAAGTCGACTGTGGTGGCGTCCGAGAGGTGCAGGCTTGCGGAAGCGGCGGTGGTGGAGTTCTGCAACTACTGACTACTGTAAATTAGATAAAGCTATAATAGCTTTTCACGTGTCCCACCCACACTTGACACTAAGGCAATTCTCCCATTGCTTGACATACAATTTGGGTTCGTTTTCGTTTTAAATTGTAGATTAGATTCAATTATTGATAGTTTACCAGCCCTAATTAAAATACAAGCAATGCCTACAATTACCGCCTTAACGAACTTAATGATATCTCACGGTACGTACAGTTGTCGAAAAAGTCGAAAATAATTAGCATTATTAGATATAATTATACCAAGTCTTTTGATTTACAAGTCTCCTGATGCGCAACCTGCATTTAGTAGCCCCTCTGGCGAATCTTGCATCAACGGCACTCTTTCTAGCGGGTACGTCATAATGCAAAACTGGCGCGTCATGTCTGGCACGTCGTATAATGACGATACCGCGCAATGGAATTTAAATATAGGGAATCAAATCGCAAATATTGGCAACAAAATGTCACCCACATTTAGTAAGTTATTCATTATTCAGTGTCCGTGGTGCACAGTATTTGTAACATACGTTAACTGTAAAATTTGTTTATTATCAATAATATAAAGTTTAATAATAGAACCAGTTAGAATGCTAACACTATTATTGTTGAAATGTCTAATCGCCAGTAGGATGAGAATGCCGCATAGTAAAGCAAAGAGTATTATTGGCACTAATACTAAGGACAAGGATATTTATAATATTTACCAGATACCCGTCCCGGCTATGCACAGGTTTACTTGACTTTTCTTTACTATATTAAGCATGTACGTTATACATATGTATAAATCATCGTTAATAAATGTTCTAACCGATGGTGAAAACTACATCAAAATCAGTTGCGTATTTACCCGGAAATGCATTCAGACAGGCAATAATATGAATTAAAATCGCTTTCTGCGTCTGTCTGTCATTCTGTAGGTATGTATTTCCGCTAACTCCTAAATCACGCAACGGATTTTGATGCGGTTTCCACCATCAGATAAAGAATTTCTTTCGGAAGATTTATATGAAAATTCGTTTATATTATTGTAAAAAAACCGAGATAACCAGTGTGAAGCCGATGCGGGTCGCTGGTATAGTATAAAATGTAAGGAATATATTTGTAAAAATAACTAGTCAATCATTATTTACCTATAAAAGACTATTAAAGTATAGGTACTTGTACCTATAATACTTTAATTTATGTGACAAAAGTTCATGGAACTGAACTTCTATTGTAACTTTTTTACTGTCATGCTTGTACGTTGTAACAAACATTAAGTAGGTATATAAGAAAATATTTTTTTAGAGATAACTTGGCTCTGTAGGTTTCTCGTCGCTTCTTTCCCTATGGATAGATCCTTTTGTTGAAGCGGTGTTCGCCTACCTTTTCTTCCCACACTGGGAGCGTCCGCTCTGCGTTGGCTTCGGGACGGTGTAATAAACGGTGCCGCCGGCCGTTCGCGCACAGTGTTGTGCGGGGTGGGCCTTTACCTGTATGCTAAGTGTTTCCGTTGTAGGCGTGGGAATACTGGCGTTTCGGCATCAGAAATAACGAAAATACAACCTTGTGTTTCCTTCCTTCTGATCCTTTATTACCTCAAACGTTACTTTAAGTACATATAAAAGATTCTAATTAAATAAATAATTTTCAATTTTGTACTTTTTTTCAAGAATGCATGAAACCCTTTTCCATCTCGTCGGCAGGGCGACCACTGTTGGACACCTTTCCCTTCCCTTCCTTACCGACTTTATACCTCTTGCATATATCGCATGTCCGTGACGGCGTCGAAGGCGATCTTTACGGTCCCCCGTCCATCGCTTCGACGCCTGCGGTAGGCCACCCTTTGGTAGAAAAATTCCCTTACCTTCCTTACCTCCCTGTGTGCGCTAGTTCTATCTAAATTTTCTTGCTATACCTAATTTTCTTTTGTACAACAATTTGTTTTATCTTTCTGTGTAAAGATAAACAACAAAAATAATGATAATTCTATACATTTGCAATAATTATATGCATTATTACAAGCTTACAAGTAACGCCATCTATCGAGACACGCTGAAAGTAACTTATTAAAAGCGTGCTACTGATCGAACCCCCGCGAGCAGGTCAATAAATAAAAGTATATAAACACGTGAGCCAAGTACGCCGTCAAGGGTGGTACCTCCAACATCTGATAGTACGTCGCCATCTTGAACCCATGTGGAATGCCATCATAGCAATTCGAATAGGCTCTTCCCAGTAAAATGGATTGAAATGTATGATTTTGAACGGAATTGGAATTGGTTATACTCAAACTTCATGGGAGTGAATTTCAAGTTCCGTTCTACTAACATAATTTTCCATCTTTACAGTTTGTTTTTATTTGATCTCGTTTTATAAATAAATTTAAAATTACAGAATACTTAGGGTACCTACACTCAAAATAACAAAATACGAAAATGATCTGAAAATATTTTATTAAGTTTATGAAGACCGATGTATTGATTTTATATTTTTATTTCTAGCTTTTTCCGTAACAGGTTCGGGGTACACTTGATCATGATCCAGGATTTTAGCACATCCGGTAATTACAGTAGAGCGGCTGACATTACCTCTGTGACCCTGTTTACAGCAGAACCTACCAGTTCAGCGATATCACATTTTGACATCTACCACATTCCTAATAGGCGCGAATGTAGTGGGTCGACTACTAAAGTCTTGGCAAAAGTTTCGCGTTTTACTTGGCAACACTGAACAATATTATGTACATTTTTCTCAACGAAATAAAATGTATTTACGTACCCACACCTGGCACGCACGTACAATAATACTGCAAACAAAAACATATCTTACCATGTAAGCATAAGACTTGTATTTAAATGAAAAAGAGCCGCGGTCCGATAGAGAGGTTTACCACACAGTCAATGTGTCCCTTTCCAATAAAATGAAAATCGTCAGACAGCTCTTAAAAAAAAAGTAGTTCAAAAACCACAATAGATAGTGTTAATGAGGAGTTTTCCAATAGGTATCTAAAGCATTCCTAACCACTCACTAGATGGCGCCTCGACAATTTTGGTAATTGATAATCGCTTGAAATAGGTTCTTAGCAAACAGGATATAAACACTTGTTGTATTTGTCAATAGTTTTCAACCATTTTAGAGGTTGTAATAATAATGGAACATAGTGCCAACTTCTAAAAATATTTCGTTTTACCTATCGTTCAACCTTTAACAGTTATTTTTATATTAATAAACATTTTATTTTTAAGTTACGTATTTATCGGCTGCATGAAATCACTGAAACCATCATAACGATTAAAAAAGATTACCAAAATTGTAGGAGCGCCATCTATTGATGCTTTTTGAAACCAACTATCAATACCTACAGGAAAACTCCTCATTCGACACGATTTTCATGGTCTAGCTTCAGAGTCACGTCCTGGACTTGCGCGAGCGTGCTACAAATATATTTACACGGGGGCAAAAGAGACAAGTAGTTACCTGTTCCTCGAGTATTTTAAAGTATGCGTTCTGGGGGCTTACCATGAGCTCTTATAGCAGGACCTAAAGAGAACTGCCCTGCTTAGAACGAGACAGAAACGCTATACTTGTCACATAAGCTTGTCTTGTTCTGTTTAGGTCCTGCTATAAGAGTTCATGGTATGCCCTGTGTTTACGACGTTTTCAATAGAGAAGCTCGTGTTGTGTTTGAGTTTTTGGATATAGGATCCACAGGAACAGCGATCCGTTGTCTGGGGACTCTACCTCATACTCATCATCATCCTAGCGCTTATCCCGGACGCAGCTAGGGTCCGCTTTCCTACTCAATCTTTTTCACTTCGCCCGGTCTTTGGCATCCCCTTGTTGTAAGCCGTTGGCTCTCGCATTCGACTCAGCGATGTCAATCCATGCTTCTTCCCTGATCCCGGCTCTATGATTCCTCTCCCTCATACTCACACAGGCTGAACTCTTTTTTCTAAATTTGAAATGTAGGTATTTATGTACATATTTAAATTCTTTTTTGTGTGAAGTATTTCCTTTTTATTCTTTTTGTGTAGGTAGGTAGAACACAGTCAGGCAAGAAAGTCGTGAAAAGGAATGAATTTCTGATAAACTGAGAACATTTGCAGTCAAGTGAGATTGGTGGCAGATGAATGAAAAAAATTGTCGTAGATAATAGCTATAAGATAACTATATAATGGTATATAGGTATAAGTTTTTATTTTATCATGTATAATGGCACGTTTACAGAATTGCTTGACAGAATTCGGTTGCAAGGCGTGTTTTCTATTTCTGTCATCGAGTTTTAACACTATAATTCGTCTAAATGCTAAGTACGTACATGTTAATGAATATAAACATGCCAGCGCGTGCGCACCCATACCATCCACATACCCACCTACTAAATGTATCGTGCTAAAATGACTTCATGTTCTCAATTGTGTGATCCATTGTATTTGTAATTTTGTAGGATTACATACATACATAAAGCTCACGCCTGTGTCCCATAGGTGAAGCAGAGACTATGGACCACCACTTCGAACCCCAGCTTTTTTAAGAACATTACTGATCTGATTTTGTAGGATTTCTTCAATAAAATGATTTCTAGAAATAAAAATTGCTTGTTTTATTTGAATTTACAAACAGAATGTTTGGTTAGGAAAAACTAGAAAATCGGAAACCAAGTCTCCTTGGAAACCGAGACTCCTTGGTAGCTAAGCTGAATAAAACCTACTTGCAGAAAACTCTTTTTACCTTCCTGTCAAATTTATTGCACTCATGCACGACTGAGGGAAAGAGATAGAGCTACATCCCTTAAATACACAAGGTTTGAGTGTGTGCGTGCGCACACACTCAAGCCTTATTGTGCACATTATTTTGTATGAAGACGGTCGTCTGTTTATTAGTTCATAGTTTGTGTTTATGACTCTGGATACTGCGTTTCCACCCCGTGGTGTGGTGTGCGGTGTGAAGAAGTTTTCCAGCAGTTTTCCTGACTGTCCGTTTTTTATTCCATTTTACACCATTGTTTGCTGTGTTGTGTTATTAAATTCAGTAATTTTCATATAAGAAGGAAGGAGAGTCCGTTCACGTACAAAAGCTTCAGTGCCTTCATAAATTGAATTTCAGAGTTGAAAATGACCATAACATGAATTTATTCATGTGGAGATAATAATTGAATCTTGATACCTATAGTTATCTAATCTATCCATCAACATGAATTTTTTAGGACACATTTCATTTATTGGATTGCTATTCTCTACAGTTTATTGTAAGTATGAATATAAATAAAAAATATATAAAATTTTCACCCCATCTGTCCCAGTTCATTCCTATTCTGTTTCTGATGATTGTAAAAGTACCTCATAAAATATAAAATATATTATTTTTATACAATCTTAAGTTATGTTCTCTGTTCACAGGTTCCATTGATCAAAATTTAAAGTATTTTGAGACAATTCATGCATCCAGTTTTTCCCACCATATTATGAAGCGTGGTGCTAAGTTGTCAACACACCCTTATAATACCATAAAAGAGCTACACTTCAAGACCCTTGGGAAAGATTTTAGGCTTATTTTGCATCCACACACAAATGTGTTACATTCAAATTTTAAAGCTTATGCTGTTGATGGTGATGGAAAGGAAACCACTGTTCATGTTGGTATGTAATTTTAACTTTCCTGTAAACAGACAGAAACTGTTGTAATAGTTTATTTGGACAAAATAAAAACATAAAATATATCAAATAATGTTGCTAAACTAAAAAAACATAAATTTCTTTTGATAGCAGTGGACTATTACAATGGAAAATAAATAATATTTTCAACTATGTCTGGCCTTGATGACAAGGGGAGAATGTTTCTTAAAACTTGAACCAAATGCTTGTTTTGTTTAGGCTGACATAGGTTTTCGACTGGAGCTCAAAATACACAAAATATGCCAATGTGCGTCAAGCTTTCTAAAAGTTATTAGCTACATGGTGTTCTTATGGACGTGACCACACCATTGGACGTAAGACGCAACTCTCTCTGTCTGTCTGTTTGTCAAAGAAGCGACACTTGAGCCGGTGTTAAAGCGTTAATGCCGTGTCAGCGTATTTTGAGCTGCGGTGTGGTCAGCCAGTTACTCTGCACTAGCTTGAATTGATCTTCAAGGTATTAAGGGCAGGGCAACATTGCCTTTAATAAATAATAATCTTTGGACAGATCGAGACAACTTCTACACAGGCAGAGTGTTTGGTGAGACACTGTCAGATGTGAAGTTGCATATGGATGATGGAGTAATTACTGGGATTATTCATACCCCAGATGAGACTTATCACATTGAGGTGAGAATACCGCAAACTTTTTACTACTGGATACCACCAACTGGTAGTAAAGGTTGACCTATTTATAGATTCTATTTAGTAGACCAGCAAACATTGTATATACATTGTATATTACATACAAATTGTATATAAAGAAGATAGATTTCTAATCTGCATTTGTAACTTTATCCTATTTTCATTATCAGTTGGTAACCTGAAGACATCACTTGATTGTTATCATTTTCTTTTTAACTCTTTTCACGCCACCGATTTTTACGATTTCTACGCTAAGGCCTAAAAAGATGTTGTTTAGGTAGTGTTGTGAACATATGTAATACATATCAATATGTTAGATAATAAACTCAGTGTTAATGTTTGTGTGCAATTAAAATAATGGTTGATTATAATTTATTTTCTTGTCCGATATATCAATCAGTCTTTGGTGTCATGGGCACGGAAATGAGATGTATGTGACTTTGGCGTTAAAAAGGTTAACTTTGTTGTATTTACTATTACATATTTTGAAAACTGCACATATCTAAATGTTACGGTTTTATAGCTGGTAAAGGGGCAGGACAAGTGTTTCAAACAAATAATCGGATGAGGAACGTCTTTCCACACAGTGTTTCCTTCCATCAAAAGTCTCATTTTAGTGGTGGGCCACGGCTACGCCCCTGGTATTACTGATGTCCATAGGCGGCGGTGACCACTTTCCATCAGGTGGCTCGCTTGCTTTGCCTACCATATTACATAAAAATAAATTATCATCGTCGTCATCATCTTGGCGTTATGTTCCCGTTGCGCCTCCTCGCGGCACGCGGGGGCCCAGGGTCCGTAACCTAAAAATAAATAAATATTAATAATACCAGTTTAAAGGTGAACATTTCGAAAAAGATCGCTAAAACCAACAATGTTACAACAGAAGTACCGTACTATTCCAGCCATCATGGCGTCACCTGCCGCAGCACGACGACAAAACGATGATCACGTACCGCGCGTCCGACATCAAGCTGAGCTGGGAGGGCGCGGGGCAGCGTGATGGGAAGCCGCGTGTTTGCGGATACATAAAGGAGGGCAAAGGTAGAATGTTTAATTCATAACAATTTGATTCAATTCAGAGCAATTTACCAGTTGAGAGAGAATGCCAGCGTCGAACTGCACTCGCCTATTTTTAGTTTAGGCGAATGACTTTTTCGCCAACCAGAGTTAGCCTACCCAGCTTAGACTTTTGCGTCAACCGTGCGTCTGCCAATGGCATTTAGCGACGCTTACCTCTCCAAGCGCCTCAAATCAAAACAAAATGTGGTGATTCGCTCTCCACTGGTTGAATTGCTCCATGGGCTCCAGTATCTTCTAAATTAGGGAAATGTAAACGAATCCTTAACGTGTTTGTGGAGCCACGCACGCCGCAGCTATTCGTCTTTTCGCCTAATATACTTAAATCTAGCTTTTTAGATTTAGCTCTTGAGCTCGCCACCCATCAGGTGTACCTCCAAAAACCGTTAGCGATTCCCATTATTTACGGTCTTCAACTGAGAACTCAGAGACTGGTTGAATGGGAGCCGTATGGCACCCATAAGTTCCTGCGAGTTGAGTCCTTACTCCTCATGAGTGTGACGGCAGCGGCTGCAGTAAGGCCATACCATTGACACTTTATGACGTGTTTAGGGCGATCAATGGCACCGTTGATCGATGCTGTTATGTTCTATGTCACCCACTCCCGCATGGCTCCACTATCGCGGAAGTTTACATTGCTAAGTAGTTGTTTATTACACTCACTAGCGAGTATTGTTGCGACATACTATGGTTACGAGATCTTCACCGAACACGAACCTTTCAGAATTGGAAGAGGATGACGAGGACGAAGCTAAAAAAATGGAAGCGGTGCACGAACAATTGGAGAAAGATAAGTATTTGGAGCAAAGCCAAGTGGACTACGATGCGACGGTCCCGCCACACTCCACCGATGCCATGGCGAACAGGGTGAAGAGGCAAAGCGACTACGAGTATACGCCGACCAAAACTCGGTGTCCGTTGCTACTCGTTGCCGACTACAGATTTTTCCAAGAAATGGGAGCGAGCAATACGAAAACAACTATCAGCTACCTGGTAACTGGATTTTTTATCTCAGTTCTGTTAGTAGGATCTACAAATTAATCTGGTTTATTTAATGATGATTGTTTTTCCAGATAAGTTTGATCGATCGTGTTCATAAGATTTACAACGACACTGTTTGGCAAGATCGTCAGGTTAGTAGATCTTTGTAAATGGTTGTATTCCTGTTCTCAGTCTTGTATTCCTGTTCACACTATCAAATCTAGAGTAAAAGAAAAAGAGTTGATTTATTTATGAATTAGGTACTTTTCTTTCCTGGACAGTAATTTCTGCCTGATTGTCAACAAGAACCGGAAAGATCCGGATCGTGCCGTACGGAGCAAACGCGTACGTTGTGAAACGTTTGTCTAGCGCCTAACTTCGTTCTGTATTGCATACACAGGACATGGACGGGTTCAAGGGCATGGGGTTCGTGATCAAGAAGATCCTGGTGCACTCGGAGCCCACGCGCGTGCGCGGCGGCGAGGCGCACTACAACATGGTGCGCGAGAAGTGGGACGTCAGGAACTTGTTGGAGGTGAATTGGATATTTCTTGCACCTACGCCTTTATTTTTAGATCCCTTTATACGTCGCTGCTTACAAACCGTGTAGGCATCGGGTCCGCCTAGTCAACGTGGAGCGACGGAACGGGAAAAGCGCAACCTACGCTATTGCGACACGGTGACTGTGTGGGTGCTGCGCGTTTGTTTACAAATATTAAATTAGGTTTTCTGTTATTACTATAGAAACTAAATTTACATAAACATTTGGGACAAATCGTGCAGAATTTGAGTACGTCCATATGGGCTCTTAGTTAGACAGAGCGGACGCGACAGTTGGAGATGGCCCATTTTTTAAAGTATGCAGCGAGAACGTCTTATTATTAAACTATATCAAAATTAGGAATTACATCCCTGCAATCTAATGCCGAGTGTCGTACATATTATGTTTTAATGAAATACGTTATGGAGATAGTTTAGTACCTGAGGACGAATATAAGGTACTCTTTATTCCCCTCCAACAACAGTCTGCAAAGGCGGAAGCTATTTTCCAATATTTTGCACGGTATTTTGACAACCATAATTCTCGGTAGCGCCATCCGGCAAAAAATCAAACAGTAAACAAAGATGTGTAACCCGTCAGGTGTTCAGCCGCGAGTACAGCCACAAGGACTTCTGCCTGGCGCACCTGTTCACCGACCTCAAGTTCGAGGGCGGCATCCTGGGGCTCGCGTACGTCGGCTCGCCGCGACGGAATTCCGTCGGCGGGATCTGCACACCCGGTACGGACCCACCAGGGTCAATGACACTGTGAAACCCTTTAGCATAAAGGACTTAGATTCCAGGCCATTAAATCTTTGAAAAATCTGTCAACCCCTGAGATTTCGAGTCTTTCTTCCAAATAATAACACTCTTAGTGGATTATTCACAGTTTAAAATTTATCATTTTATCCCACATACATTTGACATTTGATTTCGATACTTAAAAAGTGGTTCTGTCTGCTCGTTTGTCAATGAAAATAAAATAAAATAACTTTGAAAGACATCACGTTAGCCTACCCGTGAACATAATAGCTGTAAACTAATCGTCGTAATGAAATGAGAAACGGAAAACCATGATTAATCCGTTTAAATGTTATATTTGGAACGTCTGGACATCGCGTATACAGATGACAATACTTTCATTCTTGTCGGAGGCCCATGAGTGTGGATGGATGATATTGATGATGATGATATTTGTTTTATGGATAGGTCAGGCTTGGCCGCCTAATTATCGATACCTACGATACAGCCTAGTTCTTTGTCTTTCAACATCTTCATAATAAAACCGACTGAAACAAATGTCGATAGAAGTGAAGTGTGACGTGTGAAGATAGCACTTATAGAATCAATCTTTGTTATAATTTTATAGCATTATAATATAATTCATTTTATTTCCCTTTATGCACACATTTATTTTATTAACATTTGACATTGTGTTATGTTTTGTTTTCAGCTATTTCGGTTCAGTGTAGTGTGAGTCCTTTTGTTGTTTTTGTTCGCTTTGCATGCTTTTGTACTGTTAATTTTGTATCACTATCGGGCACTTGTCTCTCCTCAATTATGTGAGGCGAGCAAGCAAGGAAATTTTCAACCATTTTAAAAATTGAAAATATCCTATGCTCCTCCAATTTTCGTTTTAGGTGTGTAAAGATGTTACTTACGGCAAATTTTGCATCGTTCGCGGTATACTCTTGGACGGATAAGTGTCCGATATGAGCTGCATATCACTTTTAGAGTATTTTAGTCTAACTACGAAATAAGTAACCGCCACGATAAATATCGCTATTATTAAAAGGGATTGTACATATTTAATGTGAATGCACAATGTCACTTTAGCATAGTCATGCAATTCTTGTAAGTTGCGCAGGACGTTGCATTGTTTACATTTCTTATTTTACTTGTGTACGGTTCCTAAACACGCTTAACACAATTCGGTTTTTTAGCTAGAAAAAAACCTGTATGGACGATCATCTAAGTCTATGTCCATCCAATGGTTTTCGCTCGACAGTTAAGACCTCCGGAGATGGTTTACCATGATTGTCAAACACGCTGAACGCTACTTGCTTCACAATTGCGATTGAACGTCTCGAACGCTGATTGGGGGCTTTTATAATTTGTAACGTGATGATATTATTATCGTGCACGTCCAGGATATAGGGGAGAGGTGGCATGGAAGGGCCAAGTATTAAAAGGGATAAGTCAAATAATCGGTAAAACAAGAAACGTCTCGAGGCTACAATATTTTTGTTCTGTGGCAACCCCGGAGCACAACCATTCGCACCGAAACATCACACTCCTGTCATATTCATATTTATTCTATGCCACTTCTCCCCTATATCGTGGACGTCCACGATAATATCGCCATGTTACAAATTTGTAAAAAGGGCCAATGTCGTGATTATATCTTAACAATCACGTCAATGAGGGTTTTCACGATTCCAAAATCCACGAGATGGCGTTACTGCGACGTAAGGTCTACTGTCATTGTCATTGGCTGGAATATATTTGTCATTACAGGGGTCTGTGCTCTGTCGAATAGCATGACAGTATTTTGACAACAGACCATACGCCTCACTAGCGTCATCTGAAATCTTCCAAAACCTGGGTCACCCTGAAAATCAGCGCTGCGATTGGCTGTTGCCCTTCATAGCATTACGCTGAGGCTGGTCCAGTTTGGTCCGTCGTCCCATCGTTCTACTTCTTTTTTTTGTAATCTATTTATAAGTTCATTGGATGTGTATTTGGACCTGGACCACATAAAGATTTGTCTATGTCCATGTCAAAATTGTGAAAAGCCTCATTAGCATCTGACGTCTCAATCACGATTGTCAAGCCCGTAGAATTCTACGTAAACAATGCACGATCGACCGCCTCCGAGGGTCCATCCCACTCGAAACTACACAAACAATGTGCCGTAACACGCAGAGTACTTCAAGAACGGCTACACGCTCTACCTGAACTCGGGGCTATCGTCCTCGCGGAACCACTACGGGCAGCGCGTGATCACTCGCGAGGCGGACCTGGTGACCGCCCACGAGTTCGGCCACAACTGGGGCTCGGAGCACGACCCCGACGTGGCCGAGTGCTCGCCCGCCGCCAGCCAGGGCGGCTCCTACCTCATGTACACCTATAGTGTCAGCGGGTACGACGTCAATAATAAGGTCAGTTCATAATGTTTTAAACTATCGTGGTTCTTATCACAAATTTTAAGGGTATGTTCCGTTTTCTTTTCCTACCGCGTACCTTTTTTGACGAGTAGCCCGATATTTCGACACAGTTGCATGCATCATGGTCACGGGACGACTGGAGAGCTGCGAGCTCGCAGCTATCGGGTTACTCGTCAACAAAGTTTCGCGGTAGGAAACCCGGAACATACCCTTATAAAAAAGTCAGTTCAGTGCTGATGAGTCGTCTTATCGTTTATGCGTAACAAATGATGCTGAAAATAAGGAGATGTATGAAAAGAGTTGTGGATATATGCGAGGCAGGGCGTTGTGCTAGGACAGAGCAAAGTGGCGGTCCATAGTCTCCGCCTACCCCACCTGTGGGACACAGGCGTGAGCTTTATGTATGTATGTATTTATTTTATTTCTATGTATGTATATATATTATGCTGAAAACGCATAATATGACTTTGTATCCCAAATAAACGAGGCGCAATTTTTGTGCGGAATTGTGTCTGTATCGACCCTCTAGGACTAAGCCTAGGGCACAGTTGCACAGACCATATCCCGCGGGCCGCATGTGGCCCGTTGTACGGCCCGCCAGCGACTCGCACCGAGCTAAAGCTACCGAAATGTAGACACCAATATATAAAGTCTCAATCTCATTTATTGCGGCCCGCCATTAGCTCATAATCTGCCCGAGTGTCCCCTGAGCCTAATAAGTCCGTGCATTCCTTACCCCAGGGTGTTGAAACAGATATGATAAAAAGGTAGAATAAAAACTAAACACCCGACTGCTATTAAAAAACTGAAAAGTAAGAAACAAGCAGAATGGTGTAAGTAAATAGGTGTATAATGTGCAAACGTTAGTTTAATTTAAACTTGAAAGCAGAACTTTTTTTCTTTATTTTTCACTAAGTAACGGCTCGTTGTCACTGTATTGAATATCAGTGACACTCAAGACAAATCGATAGACGTAAGAATCATCAAAATCGGTCCACGCGCTTGTTCTCTAGAATGCCACAAGGAAACAATCACACATACACAGGCTGATAAACACATTACCCTGCGTTTTAATGCACCAAAAGCGCCCCAAAATAGCAATTCTCATATTGTTTATCAATCCGTGCGGCAGCGGTTCTCGCCGTGCTCGCTGCGGTCGATCCGCAAGGTGCTGCAGGCCAAGTCGGGGCGCTGCTTCTCCGAGCCCGAGGAGTCCTTCTGCGGGAACCTGCGCGTCGAGGGCGGCGAGGAGTGCGACGCGGGGCTGCTCGGTACACCACATTCCTTCATCAATTAATACGTAACTCTGGTGCCAACTATGATCTGATATCAATGATTGAAATTGTTACTATTGCGATTATGTATGTTCGATTTAATAGTTTAGCAGCCAGTAGGCTAATTACGTAAGTCTGTTGCCAATAATTCTCTGATTTCAATGGTTAAAATTGTTACTTTTGCGATTACGTATGATCGATTTAAAAGTTTAGCAATGGTATGCGATGTCATGCCCGAACAGCTTATTCACTTTGGCCTTGAAAATCACCGCATTGAATTCAATGAAGGTTCGCTTTTCAGGCACCGAGGACAATGATATGTGCTGCGATAAGAACTGCAAGCTACGGAAGAGTCAGGGTGCCGTGTGCAGGTGAGTTGAATTGATGATCCACACCGGAGTGGTAGCAGTTGGCAGCTGTCATCTCTACGTTCGCCAGGGGTTTGGTTTGCGAATAGTACAGTATAGCAAAGGCGTGCACCGCAAGACCACCGCTTAGCGGCGCAGCGTCGCAAAAATACATGCCTTGTCTCGGGCCAATTCTATACTCAACAGGAAACTCGATTGTCGCACGAGCTCATTTTCCGGACTGCTTGACTGTTTACAGCGCCGTAGGCGGCCACGATCATTATTTTATTTTATTTAGAAAACTTACAGCTACTGTCAACATATGGTTAGCATAGTAATGGATAGTCCAAATTCACCAATAGTGTGCCATGAACCGCGTCAGACCTAATCACGACAGATGCGCGGTTCACTTGGCTCTTGGACGCGCGCATTAACTCATTGACTCCCTTCAACCCCCGACCTGTCCAGACAAAGAACATAGCCAATGCATTGATGGCGTGCCTTGTCCCTAGCGACAAGAACTCCCCGTGCTGCTCGGGCTGCGTGTTCGCGCCGCCCGGCGTGGTCTGCCGCGAGGCCGCGCACTCCGCCTGCGAGGGCGAGGCCACCTGCAACGGCGGCGCCGCCGACTGCCCCAAGGTGACTGCCACCGCGAGGATACATTACTAGTGACGTTTACAACAACAGGGAACCTCAAGCTTATGAAGGGCTCATACATTAGTAGTGACGTTTGCAACAGGGAACCTCAAATGTAGGGCTCATACATTAGCAGTAACGTTTGCAACAGGAAACCTCAAACTTATGAAGGGCATACATTAGTAGTGACGTTTGCAACAGGGAACCTCAAACTTATGAAGGGTTCATACATTAGTAGTGACGTTTACAACAGGAAACCTCAAACTTATGAAGGACTCATACATTAGTAGTTACGATTGCAACAGGAAACCTCAAACTTATGACGGGCTCGTACATTAGTAGTGACGTTTACAACAGGAAACCTCAAACTTATGAAGGGCTCATACATTAGTAGTGACGTTTGCAACAGGAATCCTCAAACTTATGAAGGGTTCAAACCTCAAACACGGTCAGACGGTCCACCTGATGGAAAGCGGCTACTTTCGACCGGGACATCTGCAACCTAAGGGGAACGGATGCGGTGCCGGCCTTTGAGGTGCTTGCAGACATGCCCAAGAACCCCATGTTGTAGTACGGACTGGAGCTAGCGATGACTTTAATATGGTGGAGGCTCATCAAAAGTGAACTTATATGAGCTGCAGCTTGATTTTGATAAAATGTCATACGCGAGCGTTGCAAGTGTTGTGAAGTATTTAATGTTTTCTTCTCTTTATCACTCATAAGAAAGAGACAGATAAAACTGTAGATTATGACAATAACCTCCCTTTTCATAGGAGAGGCCCTAACTCCTGCAGTAGACTGCTACAGGCTGTAATATAAGGTGCTGCTTTTTTTAAACCACTAAGCTGGCGAACAAGCTTACGGCCTACCTGATGTTAAGCACTCACCGCAGCCTATGGACGTTTGCAATACCAGGGGCATCACCCATGCGTTGCTCCGTAAAAACCTTATAATTATGATAGTGATGATAATGATGATGATGACGGTTCCCAGGCGCCGGCGATCGCGGACGAGCACGAGTGCCTGGAGCGCGGGCGCTGCCGCAACGGGACGTGCGTGCCGTACTGCGAGACGCAGAGCATGCACAGCTGCATGTGCGACATCGGTACGGCAGACACACATACATTGAACTATTCCCATTAACATACATTGAATAATTCACATAAATGGCCTGGGTCGTTGAATAAAACTGTTCAAAACCCGTTTACTAGAAATATTACAAATTACTAACATAAACTTCCGGTGGAATCGTGTACAGAGATAACCAACCTTTGTATCATTTCTGCCGTGTGTAAAATGAATCCCCGTTACGATAGCGCGGTCTAATTGACGTACAACGATATCTAGTATGAAGTGTGCTAATCAATCAAACCGTTACATTCAATATACACAACACCTGCACGTAATACGCATTATGCAGTCAGAAAGACTAGCTGTGCTACGGGGTTGCTGAACTGCGGATTTACAAAACGCAATTATTCCTAATTGGAATTGTGAATGTTTTACGTAATTGGAAGAGTGAATGAAACTGACTTCTTAGGGTTGCCGATACTGACCTGGGCCTCGAGTCCGCGAAATTACTATGGCTCGATCGACTTGTAATTGAATCGCAATCTCAACTAAACGGCAGTTTTTATTGGTCTACACAATTGGTATTGCTAAGAAAAAATATTTAAGAAATTGTTTTTTGACCCAGTGGCGGATGCGTGCAAGCGTTGCTGCCGCAAGAGCCTGAACAAGACGTGCTTCCCGGTCGCGCACAACGACATACTGCCCGACGGGACGCCCTGCATACAGGGCTTCTGCAATAAGGTAACAACCTTACCAATATTTCAGGTACAGTCAGCTGCAGAGTGAATTGATCCCGATAGTACTATTAGTATCAAGTACAAGTAAACATACGGCTGGACTGATTGTGATAAAAAAATTCAGCCAAATTCAAATTATCCCAGCGGGTGATCCTGTGACGATACCCAAGTAAAGGTGTTACGGATTGGAAGGTACTCGAATAAAATGCATTAATATGCTGAAAGTTCTGAGCCAACTGTCTTCAGTTGTCTTCCTCACTAGACTGGGTCACTTTACTTGTTTGAGGATATCGTACTCAATAAAAAATGTTTTATAATTAAAATAAGAGCACGGCTAGCACAAGCTCGCGCATTGACAGAGCCTTCCCTTAATACTAAGATGAAAGAGATTGCTATCTCTAGTATATATGTTGCGCCGTTTCTTGTTTTTTATTATGCTATGCAGATAGATATGTGATGTGCGCATTGAGTGAAGCCAGATAGGTATGGCGCGTCATGGTTCATACGCGCTCACGATTTCCGAATTGCCTATCATCATCCGGTTGATTCCCTATTTGGTCCCCAGGGCGTCTGCGAGAAGACGATCCAGGACGTGGTGGAGCGCTTCTGGGACATCATCGAGGACATCAACATCAACAACGTGCTGGGCTTCCTCAGGGACAACATCGTGGGCGTCGTCGTGCTCGCCACCGCCTTCGTGTGGATCCCCGCCAGCTGCGTGGTCTGTGTTTGTATATAACATACAACTCACACACACACACACACACACACGCACGCACGCACGCACGCACGCACGCACGCACGCACGCACGCACGCACGCACGCACGCACGCACGCACGCACGCACGCACGCACGCACGCACACGAACGCACGCACACACGCACACACACACGCACACGCACACACACACACACACGCACACGCACGCACACACACACGCACACGCACGCACACACACACACGCACACATAGACACAAGCATTTACTAGAATTGCAAGAGCGCACGCTACTGTTACTATTATTGTTTGCCTTTGTTTTATTTAATTTTTATTATGTTTATTTTCTCCATGTTGGCCATTCTGATGGACTCAAATGTAAACTAGAACTGATCAATTCCTTGAGGTTTGGGACCTGGAGACCTAAGATACAGGCGAAAGTCTAGTTTAGGCTCCAGTCTCACAATCTTGAACTGTAAACTGAAAATTGTAACCTTAAACACTATATGAGAAATTTTTTTTTTTATTATTATTATTTATATTATTACTAATGGACTTGGCGCGACTTCGGTTGCGTACACATATATTTCCCGTACCTACCTTTTCTTTCTTTATTATAAAGCTTCGTCTTGAATCACTTTAACCATTGTTGAAAATTGCATTAAAATCCGTTGCGTAGTTTATAAGATCTGCAGTGCTAGCACATGTGCCTCGCGCGCGATAAGCGAGAAAAGACGCGACATAGGTATTGCTATCTCTTTCATCCTAGACACACTTGTGCTAGGGGGCCTAAGCGTAAATAGATACAGACGGCCGGAAGCTTATTAGATGGCAACACTAATTCAAAAAACACGATTGAACTTGATCGATGTCAATTGACGAGATGGACAAATCGGTTTAGTAGTAAATTGTCTCTTTTTCGAACTCGTAACTAGCAGTAGGAACGGGATGAGGGTAGATTTCCGTGTCCAATATCTGTATATTATATGTCGACGATCGCTTCATTTAACGTGTCTCCGAAGTTGCTATGAAACTACCGATCCAAAAATTCGATTGTAGTAGGGGTTGCGTTCACCACTTGTAAATACGAGTATTCCGTTCGAGTCGATTCCGATGCTTTGGGCGTGTAGCTGCAGACACAATTCTGAGCCGTTCCGGCAGATGGCAACAAGGATGCCGATTGTATTTTTGCAACGGTTTACTACAGAAGAATTTATTGCTTTGAAATGATCCCGAACCTGCAAGTATCGGAATCACTTCAACAATTCAACTTTATGCTGTTGCAGACATGTTTACTCACGCTTATCTGTTTGGTATTTCACATGATCGATAAGGCCAACCACAAACTCATAAATCTAGCCCCTCTAAACCTCTATCAAGTAGCTTATAGGGCCCTTGGATTCGTATACCCTTAGTGCTAACTGCCATGTTGCCCCCAGATCAGCTACGTGGACCGTCGGCGGCAGCGACAGCACCAGAAGTACCAGGAGTGGGAGCGACACCACGACCTCGTGCACCCCGCGGAGCCACGGAAGATCGTGCATACCAGGTGATTGACAGTCTATACACTTGAGCCTATGGATTCATATTGGGTACACTGGGACAACATGAATGGTTATAACCAAAGAGATTGGAATGCTAGCGACCTTCATGGTTATAGAAGAGTGGCCCTGAAGGGTAAAATCGTAGAGGGAGTATAACATAGAGATGACAAGCTAATAATAATAACATGCATGAACGAGATCACAACATACAAAAACTGCTTAGAATGAAAAGGACGAAGGCAATATTTGTTGTCCTTGTCAGAATATGATATTTTTGTTGTTGTTCGCAATTGCAATTGCGACCAACAAATCGACGTCATCCCAAATGATCTCAATATAATTGTGAATTTTGCGAGATTTACAATAAAGAAAGTGGTGGATGTAAGCGAAAATCGATTGCTGCATAGTACTCATCATTTGAAAATGGTTATATGGTGCATATTAGGCTGCAAAAGCCGTACTGAGTGAAAATTAGAAGATTTATCATTTCATACGTAAATACTATTTTTAGCTAAAGTATTGCTTGCTTTGTGAAAAGATTACTAGATTAGAACAGTAGAATATTAGTAGAATACTAGTATAATTTGATAGAACAGTAGAATATTAGGAGAATACTAGTATAATTTGATAGAACATTAGAAATAATGTGTAAAAACGTAAAATGTTATCCCCATAATCAGTATATTATTCGACCAAATTGAGAATTAGTTAAAATTGTCATTTTCTGTACAAAAGTCAAGCTTCAGTCCGACATTTTCTTATACTTTTTATTTGTCCGGGTTATAGGATTTTTAGGGATACCAGCTGTGGTACTGATCATTTACTTTAGTTGTGGGGTATTTCTTTTTTGAATGAAACCAGAAACTTAACGTTTAAGAAATGAGCAGTTTTCCAATACGTATCTGAAGCATTCCTAACCACTCACTAGATGGTGCCCCGACAATTTTGGTAATTGATAATCCCTTCAAATAGGTTCTTAGCAAATATTAATAATATACTTAATTTTTTAGAGTCCGCAGACATGATGTCAGAAATGTCCTGAATTGTCCTGAGTTGGTAAATCCTTCTGTGGCTTCTTGTAATGATCACCAAGAACCAATAGCAATCGCATCCACATCAAGAGAAGTACATCCACATCAGAATGTGGTCTAATTGTTGCTTCAGTAACATTTGACAGATGCGCAGCCAACCTTTCCATGGCTAAGTTATTGGGATGTCAGGTAGATCGATGGAGATAAATTAAATCCTATATTTTTGCAATTCCTACAATTCCTTCAACAAGGGACTTGGGGCAAGTTTTTTATTTGTAAATATTATTTTATAATTTAGTATTAGCTTTATTTAATTTATTTAAATATTTCTTTTAACATAATAAAATTATTTTTGCACAATAAAACAAAATTGTTATATTTCTTGACACATGCCATATGTTGCCAGGCTTTCGTTTCATGTGTCGGAATCAAATTATTTCTTGATCACGATTTTTCCGATAGATCTATATACTAATAATATTATAAAGAGGAAAGGTTTGATTTTTTGTTTGTTTGTATTGAATAGGCTTCGAAACTACTGGACCGATTTCAAAAATTCTTTCACCGTTGGGAAGCTTCACTATCCCCGGGTGACATAGGCTATATACCCGTGTACACGTAGTGTTACCCGTGCGAAGCCGGGGCGGCTGCTAGTATTTGATAATCATTATTCTCTCTTAATTAAAGCTTTGTGTAAGAAATATTTCAATGTACGCATTCACTATGCTACAAAATTATTTACAAATAAAGGTGACAGCGTACGAAATATGTATAATAAATTGATTTTATTCAAAGGCCATTCAGGAGGCCCCTGAATATCTACATACCAAAGTACCTATCATTTTGTGCTTAGAGACTTAATATTAAATTTATTTATTGTTTTTATTTGATAAAAGTATTTTAATCCTATGGTGCCTATATTATTTTCGATTAGCTAGATTATAAGTTCCTGCTCGTGCTCTAAGGTAAGTGGGTAATATCAAAAAAATAAAAATAAAAATTTGTACTCTGTTATGAACACTCATCGTACATGGCTAAACGCCTTGTAATAAAATTATTTTGTATTAATTAAAATTCGAAGTATAGAGTGATAACTTTGCGCGCAGCTGAAATGGAACTAAATTTGATAGTCTGTAAGACCTTATGGAGTAAAGAGTTTCTTATGTCATTTATTTATTTGTTATGACGCGCACTCTAGTAAATTGATTCGCATTATATACGTCTGATACGTACTAGCTCATATTTAGTCACATGATAGGGCATTAAAAAAATTAGGGTAATTTTTGTAGAGGTTGCAACACTGATGACGTAGGTACTTTGAGTCGGTCCCTTTCGGGTATACGCTTGTCATATCCATTTGATTCTTGATCCTAGGGTAAAATCATAGCCTCCTTCATCTTGAAGTAAGATGAAGAGTAAGATGAAGGAGGCTATGACTGTATCAGTCTGTTAACTTCAAATATTAAAAAAAACGATCTTCTCGTCTATCATCATCACAGCCCATAACAGTCCACTGCAGGACTTCGGGCCTCTCCCACGAAAGGGGAGGTCATTGCCATAATCCCCACGCTTGGCAGGCGGGTTGGAGATCGCAGTGCAGTTGATGTAAATCTACCCAGAAAGATGCTGCTGCCCATCTTTCGGATTTGTCCCTTAGTCGCCTCTTACGACATCCACGGGAAGAGATGGGGTGGTGCTATTCTTTGAGGTGGCGGCACCACACAACACTTCTCGTCTATGTCTGCCTCTATATCCAATTTCTTTGCGTCTATGCCTCGTATACTTCGACCAGAAAATTTGATACTTGTGTTAATCCCACGGCAATAATGCTTAACAGTCCACTGCTGTCCACATCATAAAATCTCCACACTTAGCAGAAGGATTGAAGATCTACAGCTTCAGTAATATATAAGTCGCCTTGTTCGACGCCCATAAGTCGAAAAAACTAGTTCTACTCTACCAGACACGTCTTTTTCTGCATGACAATTTATTATTGACAAATGGATTGGGAATATATAAGGAAAGGAAGATTGATATTAGACCAGGTCCAAGAAAAATAATGACGGAGACTGTTTTAATCAGAGTCTAAATAATCGGAATCAAGGTACTCCTCTAAACAATCTGGGTCATGGTGTTTTTGAATGTTGCCAGAAATGCTCCCAATCCCCGTTTCCTCCTCTTCAGAGTCACTTGAACTGTCACTATCGTTGCCATCTGCGATAATAAGTCTATCTATTTGATCATACATAGTTTGACCACGATAATAATATTCTTTTTCAACTTTAATTACATGATTTACATAATTTTTCCATACTTGTGGAATAATTGAAGCGAATGCCTCTTCGGCTAACTTTGCGACATTTTGGCCACCAACATTTTTTTGGGCAATTCTTTCCTTCACTATTGCCCAAATCATTTCACTCGGGTTGAGATCGCAGTGGTAAGGTGGTAACCTTACCAATTTTATAATTTTGTGACCTCAAATAAATGTATACAATACTACAAAATACACAAATTTCCTAAAATTCAAATTATTTCTAAAATATGACATTTTATTCAATATATGCAATATTCAAATACATTATACGTATCTGTAATTTTTGCTGTTCGACCGTAAACATCGTCTAAATCGGGCAGCAACTTATCGGCTTTAAATTCGGCCATACATTATTTTAAAACATGGAAAATGATTTTTCTCTTGCCGCTTTTATATGTTTTACCACTCATTTCGGATATTATATATCTGTTTACGTCCTACACAGCAAAATCTAGAAATATTGCCGTGACAATTTAAACATAACAACAACAATATGGATGACATGACAGCTGAAGTACTCATTTTGACCACAGATAAGTATAGAATAGTGTGGCTAATTTAGGCGAGGGCATTAGTTCCCAAAACATTATTTTCACGACTTTCTTGCCAAACTATAGGTCGCTAGCATTCCAATCTCTTTGTTATAACAATGACCGGGCGAAGTGGAGAAGAATGAGCAGGAAAGTGGACCCTGGCAGAGGTCTGGATAGTGAATTCTTCAGCTTCTTCAATTAAATGTTTGTAGTAGTAAGTTTTAAATATAGAGTCTTTCGATCACATCTAATATGCTTAGCATTATCGGTTTTGGTATTTTACTGGCGTTAAAGGATGTGACGTTAAGGTTAATCTGAGCTAATAGTAAATATCGTCACGGGGTGCCAGGTCTCCAACGAAAAACCTACTTCAACGGACTTGGTTTCTGAGTCATGGTCTCTTTATTGTCCTCTACGACTTTTTTCCATTCATCAATCATTGCCATCGATCTCCTCCATTTTATTTAAGCAACTAGTAGCAAGTGAAACATGTGGTTGTCCCAGCAGGGAAGATGCACTATGTATTTAACGCTACCAATTATTTTCAGATTGCCGAAGCTGAAACCTCCGGGGATGAAGACAGCAATTCAAGGCTCAAGTCAACTTTAATTAATTTTATTCACTTTTCAATGTATTATTTATCTAGTTTTGTCTCTGTGAGATGTTTTTTAATAAAGAATAAAAGTACTTGGTATTTTATTTGAATAATTTATTAAAGGATAAATAAAGCTTACAGATGCAATTAAAACATTATACTGGTACGTAAATAGGGTATGATTAAAATATAACATTGCTCTAGCTAACATTGTATAAATCAATATTTTTAGTATTTTTAATACCACCAAACTTTACAAGCTCAAGAACTAGATATTCCAGCTACCTTTTTCGTTATTACATATTGATACTAAATCAAGCTGAACGCAACAAATCAGTTTAGTATAGAAAAGTGTATGTTTGGGTGTCGTGTGTTGTTGTGGTGTGTCAGTGCAGTGTGTGCAGGTCTGCCCTTGTGAGGTTAGGTGGCGACGTATTTGCATTTCGGGGGTGGAGTGTGTGGCTGTGTGTTTGTGTGGGTGAGTTTGTTGTGTGCTTATTACGTACATATGTCGGCGGTAAATAATGCACCTCGGCTTACACTACACATATTATCGGGTTTGTTACAACGGTTAGTATTGTTTTTATCTCGATATTTCGACGCAGTTGCATGCGTCATGGTCATGAGTTGACTGGTGCCGCTATCGATATCGAAGTAAAAACGATACTAATCGTGGAAACAAACCCGATAGTATGTGTAGTGAATAACCACGAAAGTCTTAAAATCTATACCTCGGCTTAGCGTGACTAAATACCCATTATAAACCAACCAGCTCATACAGTGTAGTGCTACGTGGTCGGTGTGTTGACGGTTCCACCCGTTAGTGTTAGTTGAGTGCAGTGGAGTTGAGCAGCGTGACGTCGCACCTTATGTGCATTATTGGCTTGTACAGTGTAGTGCTACGTGTTTGGTGTTGAATAGCGGAGGTGAGCACCGCGACGAGCGCGACTCTGCGCCGATGTGCATTTAATATCAGCTTGTATAGTGTGTTGTCGTGGTTGGTGTGTGTCGACGGTTCCAACCAGATGGTTGAGTGCGGTAGAAGTAAGCAGCGCGATTATTGACCGGCTCGTATAGTGCTACGTGGTTCGCCCTAGTTGAGTGCAGTAGAAGTAAGTAGTGCGACGCCGCGCTCGTAGAAGGCGTGCGGTTCCTGTCCGGCAGCGACGGGCAGCCGCACCGTGAACAGGAGTTCGGAGCGCGCGCTGTTCAGGTACACGGGTAAGGTGAGGGATGAGCCGCCTCCGCTGCCCTCCGCGGGTTCCGGGCCACTGTGAACGAGCAATGTTACGGGTTGAAATGAAACCTGTAAAGAATTTTAGCAATAAATATGTCTATCACGCCGTTTTGATACCATGTCCGAAAAAGGGCACATTACACAGTAGAAGTACCATTCTTTTTAAACCCCGACGAATAACCTGATCGACAAAAAACTCGGATAGCTAACTAAGTTTACATATACTCAAATATTTTCTAAAGTACTGAGCAGATTTTAATGAAATAACTATTATTACACTGGCTTTCAAATAGAAAAAAACCGCATCCAAATCGGTTCATCCGTTTCGGAACTACGATGCCACAGAACTACAGATATACACACCAAACTTATATCATACATACATAAAGCTCACGCCTCTGTCCCACAGGTGGGGTAGGTAGAGACTATGGACCGCTACTTTGTCAAACTTATAACATTATTTTCGTCGAATGGTATAAAACATTACACAGTAGAAGTAACAATCTTTTCTTAACAAAAATATTACAATATTCTACACATAATGCTCTAAAAACGAAACTAAGCTATAATTATCACTCACCGTATCCAAGTGAGCACAGTGAGCGGCAGGTCCACCATGATGGTGTTGGTGAGCAGCAGCCGGTTCCCCTTGACGGTGGCGCCCTGCAGCTTCAGCCCCGTCACCGTGAACGACCACTCGCTGCCCGCGCCCTCCGCCGCGGTCCCCGGGTCCGGGATCGTCACCTGACACGGGAGATATATTATAATTCTAGGAAAACAACAGCTTTAACCTTTTCAACGCCAAAGTCACACTGTGATATCTCATTTCAGTGCCCATGACGACAAAGACTGATATATCAGACAAGAAAATAAATTATAATCAACCATTATTTTAATTGCACACACGGACATTAACACTGAGTTTATTATCTAATATATCGATATGTATTCTTTTATTTTATTTATATTATGTTCACAACACTACCTAAACAACATCTTTTTGGGCCGTGGCCTAAAAAGCCGTGGCGTGGAAAGGGTTAAAATAAAATGGTTATTCATGTGTTCCCTGATCAATATAATCTGGATGCCTTCAAGGCTAGGGTGAATACTGTTCCAAGACGGGCATGCTTCATCTTCGGCCACATCGTCATTTACCAACAGGTGAGACAGCGGTCAAATGCCTGTCTTAGCTAATAAAAAAAATGTAAGAAATAGACGGCCAATTATATGTCTCCACAGATAGGTATCAAACTAACACAGATAATACAACAGAACGAAAAAAAAGAGCACTTAAGTGAGATATTGTGTTATGCATGTATGTATGGATCGGATCACAAGTGAATCGCGTCAATCGTCATCAAATATTTTTTTAGGCAAATCGAAATTTGCCAAGCCGTGTTGTTGGTTAGATCGATTGGACACATTTTGAGTAGTAGACCGCTTTATTTTTATATTATAGGCGCCTCCACTGCCAAGGCTACGATTCCCCATTGAGCACTGGAAACCTTATTCATCAGTAGGAACATAATACAATTAAAATAATATTACATGAAGTATTACCTCAACAGTAGTGTACAGTTATCAGATAGTTGCGATGGAGCATGCCTGTCTAGGAACAGCCTATTCACTCTAGCCTTGTAGACGTCTAGATTATAATGATCAGGGAACACATCCGCAGGAAACGCGTTCCATTCCTTGGCCGTACGCATTATAAAGGTGGAACTAAAGCGGCTTGTACGGATAGCTGGAAGATCCACAACGTAAGACCTACCTGCAGATGCAGCTCCTCCAGCGACCAGGAGTTGGCCTGCGCCACGCACTGCCGCGTGGCCGTGATGTACGCTTCAGGGTTCAGCAGCCCGCCCAGCCACACCGGGATACTCTGCAATTTACAAATTATTTAGTATGTCTTTATTTCTAACGGTAGAATGTAATAAGGGTTTCTGACAAGACCAATCCACGAGACGGCGCTATTGTGACATAGGGTCACAATACTGGCACGCTACTGGATAGCTACAATAGCTAGAAGTTGACAGATCCATTCTAGCACGGTTTTCTTTTGACAGGATACATTCAGTAGCGTCATCTGGTGGATCGGTATGGTCGCGAAAATTTTCGCTAGGTAGAACTGTATTTGAGCGCGAATGTATGTGATTGTGAAGTGTTCTTTGAAATAGAATAATAATTATACATAAACAACAACACCATAATAATTTTAAATGACAGAAAAGGAACTAAAACAACATAATAATCACTAAAAAAAGACACAGTTTTGGTGTCTGTGATGAAGCATGTGTGAAAGAACTCAGCATTATGTCCCGGCGTAAACCAGAGCGCTGGTTTTCTGTGGGACCTGCTGAGTGAGGTTCTCGTGGCTCACCTGCAGCCGCTTGGCCCCCTTCTCGGCGACGGCGCTGGAGACGTGCGCGAGCTGTCGGATCCGCGCGGCGAAGTCGCCCACCCACTGCTGCACGGTGCAGCCGCGCGCCACGGCGTAGCGCCGCCACGGCGCCGGCAGCATGCCGCGTGTGTATGCGATCGTGGCTCACCTGCAGCCGCTTGGCCCCCTTCTCGGCGACGGCGCTGGAGACGTGCGCGAGCTGTCGGATCCGCGCGGCGAAGTCGCCCACCCACTGCTGCACGGTGCAGCCGCGCGCCACGGCGTAGCGCCGCCACGGCGCCGGCAGCATGCCGCGTGTGTATGCGATCGTGGCTCACCTGCAGCCGCTTGGCCCCCTTCTCGGCGACGGCGCTGGAGACGTGCGCGAGCTGTCGGATCCGCGCGGCGAAGTCGCCCACCCACTGCTGCACGGTGCAGCCGCGCGCCACGGCGTAGCGCCGCCACGGCGCCGGCAGCATGCCGCGTGTGTATGCGATCGTGGCTCACCTGCAGCCGCTTGGCCCCCTTCTCGGCGACGGCGCTGGAGACGTGCGCGAGCTGTCGGATCCGCGCGGCGAAGTCGCCCACCCACTGCTGCACGGTGCAGCCGCGCGCCACGGCGTAGCGCCGCCACGGCGCCGGCAGCATGCCGCGTGTGTATGCGATCGTGGCTCACCTGCAGCCGCTTGGCCCCCTTCTCGGCGACGGCGCTGGAGACGTGCGCGAGCTGTCGGATCCGCGCGGCGAAGTCGCCCACCCACTGCTGCACGGTGCAGCCGCGCGCCACGGCGTAGCGCCGCCACGGCGCCGGCAGCATGCCGCGCACCAGCGCGCCCACCATCGCGCGCGTCTCGTTCGTCTGCTTCATCGAGCCCTGGGTGACACGAGAGACACGTTTTTACAGCACCAAATATTTATTTATTATTTATTTTTATTTTACTTTATTCAGAACACCAACAGCAAATTACAAGTTATACTTACAAACATATATAACAGCAAGGCCATTAACAGGTGCTCGCAGATAGTTATTTAAATGATACGGGATGCTAGAAGCTATATGCTAGAAGCTATATGCTATAATGCTATATGCCCGCGATATAGCTCGCTCCGCAAGGGAGCCTTTGTTACCTCCTTCTAATACTAAGTGAACTGTATCCTCTGGCTGGCATTGCTCCACCAGCTGTCCGCAGAGAGATTGCCAGTGCAGTGGAAAGAAGTAAACAGGAAACGGATCCTCGCCACCCGTTCTATGGTCGAGTCCCCACTGCTAAAATGCTGAAAAGCCGATCCAGTTTCCTGGCGTCCACAATTCTCCCTGTGACTGTGGCATATCTCCGCAAACCATGAACCACCTCGTCTCATCCTCGGCGTGTCCTACAACTTGCACAATAGAAGACTTGTTCGAGGCCAGTCCAAATGCTGTATGCGTCGCCGAATACTGGGCGATCAACGTGTAAGGGGGAGTTCATCGACTCGATAAGAAGAAGAATACTAAGATAAAAGAGATAGCGGTGTCTATGTCGCGCCTTTGTGCCTGTTATGCTGGGGTTGGAGAGGAAGGGAAGGTTTATTTTTATTTTATTTTATTTATTTATTTGCCAACAGATTTACACTGTCGTTTGTTTCCTTATGTCCTCGGAAATGAACTTCGCGAGGCTTAGAGAGTTTTTGCTTATGCATACGTGAGGAGAATAGAAGAGAAAGGGAAAAGGTATGAAATTAATCAACAGGACAGAAGAGTGTGCTAATGTGTTAGCCCAACAAGGGATAATTTTTTTTTTTATTTAGAAACAAACAGTCATTTACACAAATAGTACATTTCACTAGATAATCAATTAGACCTAAAGTTTCCTATTTTATTTGCAAAATTTGATATTTAATAACCTAACTGTAAATAATAATGCAGAAGGAACTGGTCTAGAGTTGTAGGGAGTCAATTGCGCCCAAAAGAGTCACCGGCAAATAAGCGTGCACATCTTTCGTAATAAGGTCTGACACGGTCTATGTGACACTGCACTCCTTATACAAGACAAAGTCAGACAGACTGCCGCGTGCTCAACAGCCATAGGCCAAAAGTTGTCTGCAAAGGTTATTTTAATACAGCTAAGAAGATAAAAGCGTGGGCCAGCGCACACGCACACACCATCGCGTGCATCTCGCTCGTCTACTTCAACGAGTCCTGCTTTTCATTAAAAAAAAAAGCTTCTTACCTCTGAAATGCTACTAGATGACATTTGTTTGTTCTTCTTATTTATCTCGAAATAGGTTATCAATACTTGGTAACTATATGCGATTGTCAATCTCGAGACGATAAATAGCTATTGCCAATCTGTGTGTGTGGGATAGACCCCTGACGATATCCTCGGCTTACTGTCCACCGAAACACACAATTACCCAAGAACAGTGCACGAGTTTCTTTACTACTCTTGGCCCCAGATATTTGATTGGCGGTGATTTCAACTCAAAGCATACGTACTGGGGCTCTCGTTTAATAAACACGAGAGGAAGGCAACTTTTTCATACCACCCAAGCCCTAAAACTGCATCCTATATCCACACGTGAACCTACGTACTGGCCAACAGACAAGAATAAAATCCCTGACCTCCTAGATTTGGTTCTCACTAAAGGTATCTCACCACAAAAACTGAAAGCTCAATCCAGCTTTGAACTTTCTTCAGATCACTCCCCAGTCATCATACACATAACAAATAATGTATCAGGAACTACAAAACAAGCTACATTACATAACTGCAGAACAGATTGGAATGTCTACCGTCATCATGTGGAACAGACGCTGGACATAAACATTAGCTTCAAAAATGAAGAATTAGGTATTGCGGTGGAACACTTTAATTCATGTGTACAGTCAGCAGCGTGGGCAGCAACCCCTGATATCGATCTTGGGACTAAAAATACCTACATACCAATGACCATAAGACAACTTATCCATAAAAAAAGAGAAAAACAGAAGCCATGGCAGACTACACGCAATCCTAAAATTAAAACTAAACTGAACAGACTAACTAAATACCTCAGAAAGACCTTGAAACAGCATAATGACAGAGACTTAAACAACTACCTTAAAAATCGAAGTCACGGAAAGCCACAGCGAAACTCAAAATACCACAGAATGTCCAACACCCCATTAAAAATTATTCACAAAGCTGGGAAACCAACACACGATGTTAAATTATACAGACCCATAAGTTTGCTCCCAATTTCCTCAAAATTATTTGAAAAACTGTTGCTTGGGCGCCTAGTTCCACATATCGAAGAAAGCAAAGTTATTCTATATATTCCTTGACGACACTCAGGCTTTTGACGAAGTGTGGCACACAGGTCTCCTGTACAAAATGAAAAAAGGTCTTCCACTGAATTTCTATCTCATCTTAAAGTAGTACTTGACCCATCGCCACTTTCTGGTTAGACACGGTGAAGTAACCACCACGTTGTACAGCACTCTGGGGTGCCCCAGGGAAGTGTTCTTGGGCCAATGTTATATCTAATATTCACCGCAGACCTGCCAGTGTCGGACACATCCACCACTGCCACGTATGCCGGTGATACGGCGATATTGACCTCCGACACTGATTCCACAGTGGCTTCGGAGTTACTACAAAGAGATCTGGACAATATCCGAATCTAGCTGCGAACATGGCGCATAACGGTCAATGAATCGAAATGCGTTCATGTAACTATCGCAAATAGACGTGGGACCTGTCCTCCAGTGAAGTTATACAACCAAGCTATCCCCCAGGCTGAAGATACCAAATACCTAGGTATGCATTTAGATAGAAGGCTTACTTGTCAAAAACATATATTTATGAAAAGGAAGCAATTGAGTGAAAAATCAAGAAAACTGATGTGGTTTCTTGCCAGGAAGTCCAAAGTAAGCTTGGAACACAAACTCTTACTATATAAAGTCATACTAAAGCATAGGTCCATCTATGGGATTCAGCTTTGGGGCACAGCTGCAAAATCAAACCTCAGCATTCTTCAGCGATTCCAATCCGAATCTCCATGGTATGTCACAAATGACCGACCTGAAGATGCCAACCATAGAGCAAGAAATCTCATTTCACGCCAATAAATACCACAGAAGATTGCAGTCACACCCCAATGAAATGGTTCAGGATCTGCTAGACGCTAAAGTGACAAGACGATTAAAAAAGAAAATCTCTTCCGACCTCCCAATCCTTGTTTAAAAGATATATTGGGGGTGCATCATTCGAAGCATGCCTGGCAAGTTATATGAAACACCAAAACTACTACTAAATGTCTTCCAAAGTAGACAGATCGTAGTAAAAAAAAGGGAGATAATAATAAAAAAAAATGAGTATGACGCTGCACTCACCTCGCATATGGAGACGACGTTCCGGAGGTCGTGCGTGACCTGCGCCAGCAGCGAGGCGCCGGCCGCCACCTCGCGCTCGAAGAACCGGTACAGCGGGTCCTTTATGTTCTCCACCGTGCGGCGCAGCGTCTACACCGACCATGAGAAATAACCTTTCAGTGGGTTGACGTAAGGTACATGTTTCGTTTACATAATTTGCAAACATACTTTTCATTCGCCGAATACCCGGGTCCACACCGGACTATCCAGGGATCGGGATCCACGATCCAGCATCGTAGCCTACGGATCGCTGGTTCATACAGCGAACGTGTCGGTCGCGTCGACCGTGTCTTTGAATTGCGCTCCTGTCATGGGCGTACGGAAGCGTGGTAGATCGTTCAGTGTGAACCCGGCTAAATAAAGCTTTTTGCGATTTGAAAATCCACAACCTGTCGCCAAGTAAAGTCCGTTACAGCCAATGACAGGGCTTTATTTTGACAACAGACCTCAAGTCTCAGTTGCACCATCTGGTGGGTTTCAAAACCCTCAAAGCTAGGCGCTCCATACAAACTATGCTTTGTCTAATATAGGATGAAAATTCTGACAGCTCACTAATTGTTGGTCCTTGGCGCACGCCCATAAAGTTTCGTAAAGTTTCGTCTTCATAGACAGGCCCCGCCCCTTTAGTGAAGTGCCACGAATAACGAATAACAACAGACAATCGAAAATCGGTATTCAAATAAAATAATCGAACATTTAAAATTAACATTTAGATAATTAAATTATTTTTTGTAACTATAACTGTTATTCCTTGTTTGGATTTCACCCTAAGAGACCTTTTACAACAACGATTTCGACTCGCGCGTATTCTACGGAATAGGCTGACTGACCGAATAAAAATACGCACGTGTCGAAATCGTCGTTGTGGAAGGATTTTTAATGTCGTATTAATTCAAAAGAAAATAAATAGTTCATTTTGTATAACACGTACTAAAAACAACCATGCAACTATCGATTTCAAGTTCTATGAGAATGATAATCGATAATCGAATAGATTCATTAACGATTTTACATTACCCCATCCCTACTGTGAATTGTCAAAATTATCATCCTATATTTGACAAAGTATACCTGACGGATAGCACAAACATCGTTAAAATGCGTTTGGTTTTAATCTCGTGACGCCCGAATAGCGTCGAAATGTTATGTGAATATTCGCCTTTATTATGTAGATAGAAAAGTCCAAAATCATCAGCACCTACAGGTCCACGTATTCACATGTCTACGAGACAAGAGATAAATATTCAGAATCATGTCTTATCTTGTAGGCCAGTCAAATCTTACAAAAAAATGGCCCTAAAACGCAAAGCGCGATGTAACGCTGCATTTTTGGTATGTTATTTGGACCCATTAAGAGAGTGTGAAACTACATTTTGCAAGCAAAAAAAAATTGTGCTTCCTGCGTAATACGTGAAAAACTGCGAAATTTTGGGATTTTTTTCACTTTCTGGTCTAAAAATAAAAAACTATGCATTTTTCGACCAATGAAGCTTAATGGCTTTTATAGTTCATTATATTTGCCACTATTTAAGCTCAAACGCAGCTCTACAAAATGTACAGTGACCAAGTTATGACTCTTCAAAGATGGTCGATTTTTCCGGAATATTTACAATTTTAAGTTTTGCTCCCGTCCGGAGCAAATTATTGATAAAATCGCTAGTCCTATGATAAAAGTAACTAAAAGAAAGTTGAAGTACATTTAATTTACTTTCATTAAAGTAGAAAACGAACTAAGTGAGACTAATAGTTTACTTACAATCTTGAAAATGATTTTTTGAAGAATTCTGTGAATACTTATTTGTGTGAATGGTACCAAAGTACTTATGCTATGCTTGTTAGAAATTACGTTTTAATAATAATAAAATACCATCACAAGGTGCCAATCAGCTTCCGAGACCGTTCTATCAGTCTCAGGGTCCAGTGGAAGATATTTGTCAACCTCGCCAATGAATTGCTCGATTTGGTTCGAACGATTTTCAATCTTAATTTTCCTTATGAAAAATGACATATTTTTCCATATTTTTGCCCATACTTCGGCCCCCTATTTCGGTGTTGCCAATGTAATTTTAAAAATATTGAATTTTTCACGTCGATATTCAACATTGTAAATCGTTCGAATAGAGGCGAGCGATTCAATAACTGAACCCTGGGCCGTTTGTATGTTAGTTTGAAGTTGCTTAGTTTTACCATGGGTTACAGACATTCTACCGAGTTCTATTGATATCGTAATAATGTATTTTTTTGACATTACTTGGCTTTAATGTTGTAACTACATTCATACGACGACGACATTAGGGCCTTCAAGGAACAAGCCTCTATAAACGAATTCTCATAGTAAGTAGGCGCCAAGTATGGCGCCTTAAACTAAAAAAATGATGGTTTCATTCGTCCTATTGCGGTAGGGACTACCTACCGACGCCGGTTTTCCACCCCCCAGCCCAGCAAATTACTTCCAGCATATCCAGCTAGACTTTAGATCTAAAGGTGACTGCGAAGCCATTAGAACTTTCCTCCAAAGTAATAGTGTTGAAGTCGTACTGAAGGGTGACGTAAAAATGGATTCAACTCCGTCGATAGAGGCGCTTTGCTTGGTCAAATACGATCTAAGCTGCCGGCCGCTTATAAGTTGATGAGGCAATGCTTCAAAAAGCCGAGCAATCTTATATACAAAGGCTACCTCTTGCAATCAGTAGTCGGCTGCCAGCAATAGGCGACTCTCGAGAAGCTAAATTCTAAATTTAACGTGTGGTAGTACGACCTACTTAGAACACGGGATCCTACGAGGGGATGCGAACACAGTTTTATAGGATTTACAGCTCCTCATGCGTGAGTTGAGGGTGATTGGTGTGCTGTCCGAGGGCTGGTACCATTCTACAGCTTTTGACGCTATTGCTATTACAATGTCGTCGACAAGGCGTGACTTCATTTTCTAGGTAGTTTTGATTTATCCCTCTCGGACTTCATTAAAGAAAAAATTCCAATTTTATGGTTGTGTTTTGCGGTGTTGTCAACAATACAGTGAAACATATTCTTATATTTTAATTCTTAACATAAATCTCGATAATTCATCTTGGAAACAGATGGATATGGAGGTCTAGGCGTTAGGAAAGTTTCAGATGTGTCTCTGTCAGCTTTTCTATCCTCGGTGCATAGTTCACAGTAACCAGTGAAGAAGTTATTATCTAAACTAGGAACTTTTATTACGGCGTATTCTATCGAGGCCAAATAAATGCCTTTGGCACGAGGCTTTTCCGGAGGTCGAGCTCCCGAAAAATTCCTGTTCCCAGCGGCTATGGGGCGAGCCTCGCTGCATATTGGTGCGAAACAATCTTTTAAGCGCACCAACCAACTCTACAGAGCGTGCCCGTTTGCTGGCTGCTGGCGAGTGTATATCGGGTCTCTAACTTCAGGCAATGTCTTCTAAAAATATTGGGACACTTCTCGACCGCGTTACACACTATACCATCCGCCGGGCCTTCACCTCCGCTGGAGCACCCGCGAAGCTGGAGCTAGGTGGTTTGGCCCGTGATGACGGTAAAAGGCCCGAAGGGATGATACTCCTGCCCTGGGAGCTGGGACGACGTTTGGTCAGGGACACCACGTGTAGCGATACCCTTGCACAGTTCCATCTTCCAGTAACGGCCCGAGGCCCGTCTCAACTGAAAGTGTCAAACGGCGCAAGTGTTGGTGGAAACCACATATTTACGCCGTTTGGTGTGGAAACCCTTGAATTTTAGTGTCCATGAGCACGCTCCCTATATCGGGAGCTAGCTAAGCGCTTGGTCGATATTACTAAAGACCCATAGGGCTGACTTCCACTTCGGACGGGGGACAATACGGCCAGCCTTCTGAGCAGCATTCCTAATAGTTCTTGGACCAAGGACCTTGGACAAAATTAGCGATTGTTTTATTAAGTTAGTTGTTATTTGTATTATGTCAGATTAGTATTCATAATATGTAAACCTACCTTAATAAATACTTTATTTTTCAAAAATACATTTTTACGTTCTCCTCGTTTTTTTAAGATTGTGAATGAACCATTAGTCTCACATAGTTCGTTCTGTACATCATTTAAAGCAAATTAAATGTACTACAACTCCCTTTTAATTTTTTTATAATAGAACTAGCAATTTTACCAATAATTTGCTCCGGACAGGAGCAAAACCTAAAGTTGAAGTATTTCGGGAAAAATAGACCATCTTTAAAGAGTCATAACTTGGTTGCTTTACGCTTTATAGAGCTGTGTTTGGGCTTAAATCCTTGCAAATTTCATCAATTTTAAAAGCTATTTAGCTTTGTTGGTCGAAAAATGCATAGTTTTTGAGTTTTAGACGTGAGAGTTCAAAAAGTCCCAAAATTTCGCAGTTTTTCACGTATTACGCAGGAAGCACAATTTTTTTTTGCTTGCAAAATGTAGTTTCACACTCTCTTAAGGGGTCCAAATAACATACCAAAAATGCAGCGTTACATCGCGCTTTGCGTCTTAAATGTAAGATTTGACTGGCCTATTGGTGAACCACTTTAAATCGATCCCTTCTACTTATCTACATCATTCCTATTTATTCTAGTTATTTCTTCAGTCGATTCCACCAGGTGGGATGACGGTCAAATGTCTGGCTAGACTAATTATGAAAAAAAATATCTCCAGCTACAGTAGGTACGGACCGGTAGTTCCTGTGGCATTTTTTGCAGCCAGGTGCTGGCGGTGCTGTGCAGCGTCTTCATCCAGGCCGGCCGCCCGTCGCCTTCCACCACTATCGACTCTGCAAATAAACATCATATTTTAGGATTTTTTTAATGACAAGAAATTTTACATGCCGTTGCTGTTTCAATATTTTCAATACTTGTGTGCTCGATCGATCGAAACGATCAAAGGAAAGCTACGCGTTCCGTGCTTTGGAAAGCGTCATCTTTATCATATCCATTGCTGGGTACAGGCCATCCCCTAAAATTCTACATACCATATGTTTTGTGAATCTTACGTCTACGGAGGGGCCGTTTCATTTCGTGTCACAAAGTAAGCGAAACACAATGATATATCATCATCATCACAGCCCATAACAGTCCACTGCAGGACTTAGGGCCTCTCACACGAAAGAGGAGGTTGCTGCCATAATCTCCGCGCTTGGTAGGCGGGTTGGAAATCGCAGTTTTATAAATATATCTTCTAAATATATCAATGGAAAATGCTGCTGCCCATTTTCCAGCTTACGGAGGCACCACAACTTTTGCCTCGAGAACATTAGTCGCCTTGTACGACACCCATGAGTGTAAGTGGTAGGTGCTATTCTACTCTGCCGGATACTACACGGCCACAAAGATATAT
This sequence comes from Blastobasis lacticolella, assembly GCA_905147135.1. Lineage (NCBI taxonomy): Eukaryota > Metazoa > Arthropoda > Insecta > Lepidoptera > Blastobasidae > Blastobasis > Blastobasis lacticolella. Next base: position 13,017,033 of record LR990053.1, on the reverse strand, counting down.
GTCGCGCGACAAAACCCGTCAAGCTACGCAGACTGAGTAGACGTATACGTATGAGTGGGATATTAAGGGGCCCACTGAAAACCAGCGTTGTGGTTCGCGTCAAGCGGCCATAACATTATGCTGAGGAGGGTCCATTTACGCTGGATGCCCACGAAAAATGCCACTGGGAACCCTATAATTGTCTCCGTGTTTTATGTACTTTTTTTCTTTTTTTTTTTTGGTGTTAAATGTAAATTATATAATAGTAATAAATATTTTCTTTCTTTCTTTCTTTCTTTCTGTCCCCACACTATGAAGTAATAGGAAGAACGCGTACTCGGATCGTGGTCGCTGGTGGCGGCGCTGTAGGCGAGCTCCTCCTCGTCTTCCAATTGCTGCATCTTCAGCAGCTTGGCCACCAGGTCGCTGCCTTGCGTCGTCAGCAGCACCTGATGGACAGGAAATCGACCATACAGATACAGATTTTTTTACAGGCTGTGTAATCAAATATAATAGAAAATATTTTTGACAGAGCGTGAGAGCAAGATCAAAGTGAAATGTTGCTCACAGAATAAGGTCCAATTTTGTATCACGCCTTTTAATAAGCGGAGCGACTCGTAACATATTATATAAGTGATACAAAAATGAATGAATGAATGAATAAACACTTTGCATTAATAAATTTAGCAAGTGTAAATAAGCCTGTTAGCCAATCAGAGACTAGCAGCAACAAAATAGCACCGCAATCGACCAATCAGGGCCCTCGATGGTAACCTCAACCCTACCTTCTCAGCGTTGTTGGGTAGGCCGAGCCACGAAGGCGTCTGCCGGTCGGAGAGGTCCTCGATCCACTTGAGGAAGTGGTCGCGCCGGTTGCCGTCTGGCATCGTTATGTGCCGCTGGTTGCCGCTCGCCTGCGAATCATTCAATAAATAATAATAAATAGGTAAACCTTCCTTAAGTCTTTTGCCTTAAAGGGAGAGTTCAGGCAAAAGACCCATAATGCATAATACCAAAATGTAATGTCGGTTAGTAAAGGACATTGACAGGATTTAAAATAGGTATCGCACTATAGACCATTCGCGTTAAGAATATAGCGAATAAAAGTGTTTTCTCAGTGGAGTAAAAATACAAACAATTTAAAATGATATAAAAAAGATTTAACTTAATAACGAATAAAAATCAACTTAATTATCAAAATAAAAAATAATGTCAAGAATATCCCTTTGCTTAGCAGCCAGTCCAGTATTTGCTGTTCCAACCGGCGTGGTAATCTTTTTATTATTTTTTACCGCCAACTGGTCACTGTGAACTCAGCTTTCAAATTTGTTGCGACCCGATTGGTCAGGGTGTGGGGCTAGGCCGGCGGACATAGATGACTCACTATTTTCTTATCGCGAATGCACTATACGTTGGGTAGACGTCTCTTCGTGTCGCTAACCTTTTTGTTTTATGACGTACAACAAAACTTCAATCTTAGGGTGTTAGACATTATGTCTTCAAGAAAGGGGTGACAAGATTTTTACGGGGTCGGCAACGCGTGGGTGATGCACCTGGTATTGCAAACGTCCATGGCCAACGTGACTGCTTACCACCAGGCAGGCCGTAAGCTTGTTTGGCACAGGCATAATACAAAAAAACGTTTTTTTTTACTTACCCCGTCCACATTAGCCACGAGCGCGAAGTCTGCCTCGAAGGATCGCGGCGTGAACAGCTTGCAGAGGAACGAGTGCAGCAATCGCTGGTCGAACGCGTTGTCGATCTTCCCGCCGTAGATGCACTGCGAGAGTAGAGCCACCAACGCCTCCCACGGGACTTTCTCGGGGGGCAGGTTCGTGCGGCCCTGGGGTGGGGGAAATAATCGGTTACGACATATAATTGGTAACAGACGTTCCGTTTTGGTTGGAGCCGCCTAACTGTCAGTTGCAGTTGATACTAATCCTTATGCAGTGTAAAATAAAGTCGCTTTTGGGATGCGGAGGACGTGGTCGGATGTCCGACCTAGGTTGGCTCGCCCGCGCATCGGAATTAATCCAAAAGCGACTTTATTTTACAATCGTAAGGATTAGTATCGACTGCAACTGAGGGTTGAACGTTTGTTACTAGGTTATAAACTACAAATTAAAGCTCCGATTTGGCTGGAGCTGACCAACCGTCGGTTGCAGTTGACGACTTGAGTAGTTCAATTGTCAATATGCCAGTCTGCCACGCAAGAGGTCCCCAGGTTCGATTCCTGGCCGAGCAGAAATTGAAATGATAAATTTTAAAATGAAAATTAGAAAGGTTTATCTTACCATGGCAGTGGCGTCGATCCAGGTGTCGAGTGTGTCGCAAGCGACGCGCAAGTCGGACTCGTTGAACTCGTAGTACTTGGCCCAGCCCAGCGGCACGTAGCGAAGGCGCTCCTGCACTATGCCTGAGGACACAAACAATTACATGGAATCTTTGTTGTGTTGTGTTTAGCCAAACATTTCCACTACTCGCTTTTGACGAGGTTCCTCTAACGTTATTTTCGAACCGCTACGACATTGAAACTTTCCAGAAACGAGCCTACACCTATCTAAAAGGCAGGCATTTATTATATTTAGATACAGTCAAGCTTTTGAAAACCCCTCTCGTTATTTATTTTTGCATTCAAGCAATAACGGCAAGTCAAATTTTAGAGAGGTATAAACATATCAACTTAGTCTTCGCAGTGCGAACCTAAATCCACGAAACCTAATCATGCTAATTATCGTTGTCATCGGGTTTGCTGTCTGCTCGTATTGCTGGTAGCCGTCAACATCGCTCTTTCTCATAATTCTAACAGTCAATACTGACTTCTAGTAAGAAAGGGAAGTGCTCTTTGAGGACTATGAAATATAATTCCAAGGTCCAAAAACTAGTGACAGTTGAGAGCTCACCATGGAACCAGGCGAGCAGGAAGTACAGTCTCGCGCGCTCCGACGGCTGCTTCATCATTCGGCCGGCCGGTACCTGTTATAAATAAATAAATAATTTATTATCAACTGAACGCCACAACAAACATTTAAACACAAAAATTACATACATATCAACACACACACAATAAAATAAAATAACCTAATTCTTACAAGTAAACAACTTGGCATTGCCGTGCTGTGGCCAAAGCAAATCATTTTATAAATATTATATTAGTTTCTTCGGCTGCAATGTTTCTTCCCACCAGGTCAAATGCCTGGCCAGTTCTTATAAAAAAAAACAATAAGAGTAATCTCATCCTTACAGTAGCGAAGGTCCTCAGCAGATTGGCCCTGATGCCCGGCGGCGGTTCGAAGACCAGCACTCTGCCAGCCCGCAGTAGATTCACTGGCAGCTTGGGGCTGATCTCCGTGGTAAGGAACAGCCGGAAGTTGGGATGGGGCTGCAGGGAATGCAGCTTCTTCTCCAGCTGGACCAGCCACACGGGGGCCAGGTGCACGTTCTTTAGCATCACCCAGCTGGAAGATTGGGAGGATATTGGTTAGCAAAAATTATGAGTGATGAGCACGAGCACATATGTGCTTCGGTAATGGAACTCTGTAAAGGCTGAGAAGTAAGTGAAATGGTTGTAGGCATACTAAAAAGGACAATGTAAACTCTTAATCTTATTGGGTGTGAAAATCATTAGGCATTCTGGCATTCTGTTTGGAGGACGCAGAAACGCAAGCGTCCCACTTCTATTTAAGTTTGTAAGTTTTATGTACTGAACTACCTTCTTTCAAGAAAAGCTACATGATTTCCGAGCGTCATAGGGTACTTTTGGTCCCAAAAAAAGGTAAGATCCCTCGGAATAGACAAACATTCACAGGGATCCAGACCACGCGTGTGGATACCGCGCGGGGCAGCTAGTGGCTTACAACACAATACCAACTAACTTTAGGTCTATTTAATTATCTAGTGCAATGTACTTGTGTAAACGACTGTTTGTTTCTAAATGCCTGGAAGCCTGGAGATCTGTAACATAGGTTTTCATTAACCTACTACAGACTCCAGCTCTCAATAAGGATTCAAATGCTATTTACAATATATAAAGTATCTATATAACAATGTAACCTGATGCCCTTTTGAGAGAAATAAATGTGTTTGTAATGTATTGTATTGTAAATAAAGAAAAAAAAGTATGAAAGGTGTGTATCCTCACCGTCCGCTCTTGCAGGCGGAGTTGATGGCGCGCTCGGCCTGGTTGAAGCCCTCGGCCGAGCCGATGGCGATGCTCGACAGCGGCTTGTTCAGCTCCGTCGCCATGTCGTCCACGCGACCTGCGGACGGGCAACACCAAATAATATATACTGTGATTTGCAGTTTTTACTATGGTTAATGTGTTTAGATTACTGATAAGGGATAAGAATAAAGATATACTACATGTGGTTCAGATAAAAAATTTCAAAATATACAGGCTGACCTTAGCCTCTGGACAAACAATGAAACCCTGTTTAAGACTATTATATAGAATTGGTATTTCTTTAATTAGACAAAAACATGAAACTATTTTTTCTAACAAATTAAATCGGCAACTGATACAACATAACTGTATCACAACAACACTAATGACTTGGTCTAATGCATTTCAGAAGAGGTTGCAATGTTTAGGATACTTTCTAGACCATGCAACTACATACAGGCTGCTCCTGAGTGATAAATTTAAAATCGTTAATTTTTCGGTAAATACTGGACTGATTGTTATTATATTTCGTCGCTTCATTCTTCAGATATAAGATAATTCACAACGTAGTCCCTTTAGCCTACAAGGTAGCTTCGCACGTTTATTTAAAGTAAAATCGATTTGTTTTCAATCGATCATTTTTTTTTCGATCCTACGTATCGATACAGCCAGCCGCCATCTTTACGTCATTCCTTTTTCGTGCGAGGTAGCAAGCACATCGTGCACACGGGGTGCACAACAAATTGTTAAAATTTAATTTCAAAAGTAGAAACGCAGCGCCGAAAACAATATTCGGTATTTTAAAAGAAAAAGCAAAAATCTACGATGTCACAAAGTGGCGATATTCTCGGATTCCACTTCAGATTACGATAAAAATTCATGTAAGTACCTACAATATTTTCGCCGAATGTAGTTACTTTTATAATTTATGCATTGAGTGTATTAATACAAAACCGGGGGGTTGGCCGTGAGTCAACACGACGGTGATTTAGCTTTAATGTATATACAATAAAAAATGAAGAATATATTTAAAATTTCATCTGGAGGTTGGTCGAGAATCAACACGACGATATCAAATAACTACGCATACACCGCCTGGGGGTTGATCGTGAATCATCACGAAGGCAATATGCAATAATCTAGTTTCTCAACCTGGTCATGATCGAGGTTTTTAGATACCGATTAAAACTAAGTAAGTTTCTATTTTACGCGATTTTCGCTTAATGTGATACGTGTAATTTATGCATCGAGTGTTTCAATGTAAAACCTGGGGGTTGGCCGTGAGTCAACACGATGGTAAAAACCTGGACGTTGGTCGAGAATCAACGCGACGGTAAAATTATACACCTGGATGTTGGTCGAGAACCAACACGACGGTATCGACACAAAGCCTGGAGGTTGGTCGAGAACCCTCACGAAGGCAATGTGCATATTCACCTGGATGTTGGTCGAGAACCAACACGACGGTATCGACACAGAGCCTGGAGGTTGGTCGTGAACCATCACGAAGGCAATGTGCATATTCACCTGGATGTTGGTCGAGAACCAACACGACGGTATCGACACAGAACCTGGAGGTTGGTCGTGAACCATCACGAAGGCAATGTGCAATAATCCCAAGTGTCTCAACCTGCTGATGATCAAGAATCATTTAGAGGTCTATGACATCTACCTACCCGCCACCGTCGATCGAGAATCGGCAGTGCGGATTTATTTTGTGGAGATACCCACATTCTTCACATATCCGTGGTTTTATCATCGAAATGGTTTTTAGTTGATCGGGGATCAATACGAACACCTTAATATATTATAAACACTCGATAAACGATGAGAATCCGATATGGTCTAGTGGCTAGGATACCTGGCTCTCACCCAGGAGGCTCGGGTTCGATTCCCGGTATCGGAACCATAATACTTTAAACAGTGGGGCATTAAGTACCTACTAGTAAAGTAGGGGGTGTAATCGACCACTCGTTCCTAAACTCGTTTGTTCTAAAACGGACATAATATGAATTTGTCTGCGGTTTTAGACATCGACACACCTCCGAATGCAATTACTGAGAGGTATTACTTGCTACTGAGGCGTCAACAGACCTGCCCCGGGTCGCCGTCGCCGCTAGAGTAGCGAAGGAGCCTTCGTCGGTGCCGTCCGATGCGCCCGCGCACAGTTGGGTCTAACTCAGCTGGTGCGGGCCCTCGAAGCCAATATCCACATCGAACCCGAGCACGGGAACAAAATACGTAACAATATGAGTCTATTGTGACTCCCTTACAAGGAAAAGATCCTTAAGAGTTATTTAGTGCCGGAAAACATAAAGTTACCCCAGGCTCAAAAATAAAATTTCGTAATAATAAAGTTTAGGCTCGATAACCGAGAGCGCCCGCGGCCGAGACAAGAAAGCGGCGACGGCGCGGCGGGAACTCGGCGCCTTCGTTGCGGTCATCCGCGCCGCAACACGTACTCCAACGAGGAGAACCATATTCATCGCCGTCAAATATATGAGTGACGTCCGCCTCATACTCTTGCGATCTTTATTTTATGGACTCGAAATCGAGAATAAAACTGATAATAATAACGCCTAACGATAAGGCGTTCTTGAATGTCGTCCGTAACACTCACCGAAACGAAACGCTATTCGGAAGTACTGTGTGCGAAATGGCTCCATCGACATACCCCTTGCTCGCCCACGCGAGCCCGGGAAAATGGGCGGCTCCCCCCGCGCCGGCCGTCACCGGGCCGCAGCGAGCGCCGGCCAAGCAGCCTCCCCGCGCCGCGGAAGCCGCCGGCCGCCGCAGCCGCGCCTACATAGTCACCTAAGTGACTCAGGTGCGCCACGTTGGTCGCGGACAATTATTTTATAATTAATTGTTGGCATTGATTCAGGACGGCTTAGAAGTTCCATTCTATAAGTCCGTGGCACAATATCTATGTTGCCCCTGGTATAGACAAGTATTCTGTCTCCTGACCAATACCAAACTTTTTGCTCCTGACAAAAAGAAGTCCCCTAGTCCATTAAAATGTCAGTAGATTTGGGTGCGATTTCAGAGTGTTCAGCCGAACACCTTGCATTGGGCAGGCCGCAGCCCCACATACCTAATCAACTTTTATCTAAAATATTCCTGTCACCTAAACCGAATGGGAAAAAAGATTCACCATAAATCTAAAATCACAAATAAATTTATACCGACCACGTATATCGGACCACAGAACCATTTCAAAATAAATTTCAAGATAAACATTTTTAAATATGATAAATTTAAAATTGTGAACCATAAAAGCTTTAATTCGATGGCAGAATTTACAAATTTTCAGCCTTACCGTATTAGTATCTCGGTTGCCCCGCGAGGGTTTACTAAAGTGACGACTAAGGTCTTCACCTTCTTAAGGTCTCAAGGCTCAAAATCCGTGCTATACTTAGACAATATCATTTGCATTGGCAATGACTTCGAGGAATGTCTAAGCAATGTTAACGAGGCCCAGATTACTTCAATGTCTCGGATTCATAGTCAACTTTAACAAAAGCAACTTGCAACCTAAAAATATGTGTAAAATTCTAGTGTTTATATGTTTTAATTTTGAGAATTTCACTTAATTTTTTTTTAACTGGAGAAGCGACATTATAGCACAATCAGTGTGTATATTTTCGTCTCTTCCCCGTTGCACAATATAAGTTCGCTCAACTTATTGCGCTGTCAGTAGCAGCTTGTCCAGCGCTACAATACAGCTGATTGCACACTTTTTTCTACCTACTGTTTAAATGTATTTAAAAATATAATAGCTACTTAAACTTTTGCATAAATATCCCCCCGTTCTACGTTCTTTGAGGATTTTAATTGATGGGCGCAAAACATTGGCCCTTTATTGTCCCTCAGGTCTTCATTATGTAAACGAGAACTTCACTTATGGCTCTCGTACTGACTGGGGAACCGTCTATGGCGACGATTGGGTCAACGGGTGTTGGAAGCAATGTGAACTCAAGTATCCCATTAACCGGATTTACTAAACCTAAAAATGTTATATACGATAATAATTGTGTTGACCAATAGGTACGTGTAGATAACACCACAGCTCTCAGCTATGTAAATTGTCAAGGAAGTATTGAATACCTTCATGCAAAGAATCTAGCGCGACATATTTCGTTATGTGATATTAAGGTTGACGAGGACTCAAGAGAGTAAAGGACATAGAGTGGAAACTCTCTGACTCGGCTTACTCGGTCCACACTGTTAGACAGACTATGATTGAGGTATCGGTAGATTACCGATTTCATGTCTCGCGTCAATACCGACTGTGAGCGCTATTTATCCTGCAAACAGGACTCGGAGGCTATCGCAGCAGATGCGATTAATCTCATGCATTCTCACTTGCCGCACTTCTCTCGATTTGCAATTTTGATTGCAGAATAATACTGATCCATATGAAGATTATAACGAATTTGTGATAACATTTTAAGTAATTGTTTTAATACGAATGCTTCGTATGACACTTTGTACAATCATCGTTCAGCTCCGTATCCCATTTTGGTCCCAGTTAGGATGTTCGAATTAAACGATCACTAAAAGGAACTATCAAATTCAATCCAAGCTTGCCTAGGTATACTGCCACTTGGAATCCACGAGAGTGTATTGGATAACATTTCAAATTCGGTCCCGTCCGAATAAATAAAACAATAAAAAGTTAACCAGAACATTAGGAATATTACTGGCCTTGTGTACCACACACACACAGAGTACAAACGCTATCACTTTTAAGGATGATAATATTAATACCACCTCAAATAGCATTAAAATCATAATTAGTTCCAACATTAAGGTCAGGTCGCTAGTATCCAGGGCTCTTTCGTACCTAATTTATGCATAACCCCTTCCATCACACTCGAGGAGTATCTGATTAGAATCGAGCAACTCAGTACTGGCACATACTAAGTATCTCTTTCTGTCGTGCAAACCACCATAAACAAGTCACGGCCCAAACCATTAGCCAATGGATTGGCAGGGTGATGACAGATAGCAGTGTGTCATGGGTCCATGTGCTGTGGCTCGGTGTGCCCGGCGTCCGGTGTCCGGCGCTGGGGCAGCGGCGTCTCCGCGGCGGGGCCCGCAATGCGGTGGCCGCAAGGACCAGCACATCGCGTTTTCGCCAGATATTATATCAGGCCGATCGCTGATGTCGGCCGATTTGTTAAACCCGTTTGCTTTCTTAATAATGAATTAACCACAGTGTCCATTATGTAATATGTTTAATTTACGGTTGATACCGTATAATTAATACATTGTTTAAAATGTATGAATAATTAATATTTTGTTTAAAATTTGCAAAACTTCCCTCTCCAAACATCTACGTTGTGAATTATCTTATATCTGAAGAATGAAGCGACGAAATATAATATATGATCAAACGAACTTCGCGAAGTTCGATCGATATTATATGAGTCGCTTCATTCGAAGATATAACACCCGCCCGCCCATATTCCCAGGCGTGGGGAAGTTTCGCATAGTATCTCTAAAAAGAATGACGTAAAGATGGCGGCTGGCTGTATCGATACGTAGGATCGAAAAAAAAATGATCGATTGAAAACAAATCGATTTTACTTTAAATAAACGTGCGAAGCTACCTTGTAGGCTAAAGGGACTACGTTGTGAATTATCTTATATCTTCGAATGAAGCGACTCATATAATATCGATCGAACTTCGCGAAGTTCGTTTGATCATATATAATACTTTGCAGTTTTGTTTTAAATACCTTAATCAATTAGTACTATTCAGCTTTGTCAAGAGCGTAAGGACACCTGTATAACGATTTCAAAATATTTATCGCATTTGACATGTTAGGAATAGAGCGTTTTGAAATAGAATACTTATAATTGGCAATGAAAATTTGGTACTACACTTATAAAATTGGAATTAGACATTCCGGAAATTTGACATTTTGGCAAATTGACATTTTAGACCGAGACGACTGCCAATCCACTACTTGCGTCGCATCCATCCAGTCCAGGAAAACAGCAGCGACACCAGCATCTAAGGGTTTCATAGTCGATCGAAGGGGCTATGGTGGTCGGGGGTTCCCATCTCAATGCTACAGTGGGCGGGAGTGGCGACACGTACCGCTGGCGTCGTACCCCGGCACGGAGCACAGCAGCGCGGGCGTGGTGGCGTTGAGCTGTGTGTCTGTCAGCGCGGCCAGCTCCAGCTCGGCCTCGGCGCGCGCCATGAACGCGCCGCCCAGCACCGCCGCCACCAGCGACGACGCCGCCGCGATCACGCGGTCCGGACGGAACGCCTGGGAGCGGAACAGGTTAGTCAACGCAACCACGGATTATAGGCACCTTGCGGGCGTGTAGCTTCGATAGGTGTAGCGCAAAAAACGACGACGAGGGTACGAGGCAACGTGCTCACGGACGCAGAACAGCGGCCTTAGCCAGGAGGTTTCGTTAATCTACAATCGTTTGTGGTAGAAAAAATGTATGGGATTTGACATGAGCTAACGTTATCTGACATAAGCTGTTTGTGGTAGAAATTCTTGGTCCATAGACTTTTCACGTACTTTCCGTGTACAAAGGAGGCCGATTGGCGGATGATCCTACACAATCAGAGTCAATGTAGATGTTGGTAGAAATACTCAAACTTCGACCAGTCAATTTTCTACCATTCACGCATCACGCAAGCGGAGCTGTCAAAGATGGCTAGACCGGCAGGTGTCAACGCAAGCATGGATTAGAAACAGCTTGCGGGCGTGTAGCTTCGATAGGTGCGGCTGAACCGCCAGCGAGCCGCAAACGTACGAGCTAATGCGTTCACGGACGATTCGCCTCAGTTCACTTCAGCGACAAGCGCGCCAGGTTCACGTCCAAACTATGCGAGCACAGCCGCCTAATGGCACATTCCACGGTAGTCTCTAGCCGAGCAGTCGCTCGAATATAGCAAGTGGTCCTTGGCCACGAGCTATCTCTAATTTATACGCACCTTTATTTAATAGGTGAAGTATGGGTACGGTAAGAACTGGAAAATTTATGTAATAAGTGGTACTTTTTTCAGTGTTACAGACGCGGTCTGTAACACTGACGTCACTGTCATGCCGCAGGGACCTAGTGACTTGAGCACTGCAGCTATTGGAACCCGTCAGTGGCTTTAGATTTCATTAAAGGTCGGCTGTGAGCTCGAATCTAAGCAGGTAGTAATTGTTGTCGGTTGTGAGCCCGTCTGATGCCTGGGGTGTAATGGTGGTTGGCCATTAGCCCGTCAGATACTAGGGATGAAATGAGTGGTTGGCTGTGAGCCTGTCTGATACTTGGTCTATAGTGGTGGTCGGCCATTCGCCCGTCTAATACTTGGGACGTAATGTGTGGTCGACCGTGAACCCGTCTGATGCTTCAGGTGTAACGAGCGGCCGACTGTGAGTAATCAGTGGTTGGCTGAGAGTCTATTTGATATTTTGTGTGTAACGAGTGATCAGCTTTGAGCCCGTCTGATGTTATCCCTCCCTCCCACGCACAAGTATAGCTACCTGTATGAGCAGCAACCGGTACATGGCCAGCGTGTGTGGCGCGGGCGGCGACGCTGGGTCGGTGTCCCACAGCGTGGGCACGCACTGCTCGGGCGCCGCCTGCGACAGCCACGCGCCCAGCTCGGGCAACGCGCTGGCGGATTCGAGGAGGCGGCGGAACGCTGGCAGCCTGGGTGGCGGGAGAGAGAAGTTTTTAAGGGGGATTTATAGACAACAGGTCCATAGCGCACACAGAGAGTTCCTTTTGGAAGAGCCACAGCGCGGCAGTTCCGAAACGAATAGTCAATTGTTTTTTTTCTAAATAAATGTTCTTAAATATAAACGTTTCATTTCATCGAGTAGACCCTGATGAAAAGCGGGAACAAACGGTCTTCTTATGTAACAGAAATATAAAACCGCATATATAACATATCTGCTCTGCATAACATCGTTATGATATTATAAAACAATTTACCTTATTCGACGAGCAATACTTTGATTTGTCTCACGCTTTTCGCTTCTAAATTTAGATGACTAAATTAGGCCGAATGTAATAAGCGCATTAGTGTCGATGGGGCCATATCGATGGCACCCATTCACCTCCTTGCCGCGCAGGAACACGGCGAAGGGCCGGTCCAGCGTGGCCCCAACTGACCTGGAGCTGAGCCTAGCCGCGGCCTCGTTCTGGTGCGGCGAGAGCGCGTCGACGGCGGCGGCGTGCGAGACGAAGCCCTCCTTGCCGCGCAGGAACACGGCGAAGGGCCGGTCCAGCGTGGCCCCAACTGACCTGGAGCTGAGCCTAGCCGCGGCCTCGTTCTGGTGCGGCGAGAGCGCGTCGACGGCGGCGGCGTGCGAGACGAAGCCCTCCTTGCCGCGCAGGAACACGGCGAAGGGCCGGTCCAGCGTGGCCCCAACTGACCTGGAGCTGAGCCTAGCCGCGGCCTCGTTCTGGTGCGGCGAGAGCGCGTCGACGGCGGCGGCGTGCGAGACGAAGCCCTCCTTGCCGCGCAGGAACACGGCGAAGGGCCGGTCCAGCGTGGCCCCAACTGACCTGGAGCTGAGCCTAGCCGCGGCCTCGTTCTGGTGCGGCGAGAGCGCGTCGACGGCGGCGGCGTGCGAGACGAAGCCCTCCTTGCCGCGCAGGAACACGGCGAAGGGCCGGTCCAGCGTGGCCCCAACTGACCTGGAGCTGAGCCTAGCCGCGGCCTCGTTCTGGTGCGGCGAGAGCGCGTCGACGGCGGCGGCGTGCGAGACGAAGCCCTCCTTGCCGCGCAGGAACACGGCGAAGGGCCGGTCCAGCGTGGCCCCAACTGACCTGGAGCTGAGCCTAGCCGCGGCCTCGTTCTGGTGCGGCGAGAGCGCGTCGACGGCGGCGGCGTGCGAGACGAAGCCCTCCTTGCCGCGCAGGAACACGGCGAAGGGCCGGTCCAGCGTGGCCCCAACTGACCTGGAGCTGAGCCTAGCCGCGGCCTCGTTCTGGTGCGGCGAGAGCGCGTCGACGGCGGCGGCGTGCGAGACGAAGCCCTCCTTGCCGCGCAGGAACACGGCGAAGGGCCGGTCCAGCGTGGCCCCAACTGACCTGGAGCTGAGCCTAGCCGCGGCCTCGTTCTGGTGCGGCGAGAGCGCGTCGACGGCGGCGGCGTGCGAGACGAAGCCCTCCTTGCCGCGCAGGAACACGGCGAAGGGCCGGTCCAGCGTGGCCCCAACTGACCTGGAGCTGAGCCTAGCCGCGGCCTCGTTCTGGTGCGGCGAGAGCGCGTCGACGGCGGCGGCGTGCGAGACGAAGCCCTCCTTGCCGCGCAGGAACACGGCGAAGGGCCGGTCCAGCGTGGCCCCAACTGACCTGGAGCTGAGCCTAGCCGCGGCCTCGTTCTGGTGCGGCGAGAGCGCGTCGACGGCGGCGGCGTGCGAGACGAAGCCCTCCTTGCCGCGCAGGAACACGGCGAAGGGCCGGTCCAGCGTGGCCCCAACTGACCTGGAGCTGAGCCTAGCCGCGGCCTCGTTCTGGTGCGGCGAGAGCGCGTCGACGGCGGCGGCGTGCGAGACGAAGCCCTCCTTGCCGCGCAGGAACACGGCGAAGGGCTGGTCCAGCGTGTCGGGCGCGCCCACGCCCTTGAGCTGGATGCGGCACAGCAGCAGCGCGAACGTCAGCCGGTCCGTGTGCAGCATGCCGCGCGCCACGCGCTCGTACACCGTCTGGGGGAGGGGGAGCGAGGCATGTCACTAACTGGACCGAGATCAAGCGTCTGTTGCAGTCGATACTAATCCTTACGACGTACAAAATAAAGTCGCTTATGGTGTAATTCGGATACGCAGGCGAGGCGACCTTGGTCGGATGTCCGACCACGTCCCAAGCACTCAAAAGATACTTTATTGTATACAGCATAAAGATTAGTATGTAATGTAGTATAACTGGACAGAGATCAAGCAGAGGGTAACAGATGTTCAGATTTGGCTGGAGCCGACTAATCGTCAGTTGCAGTTGACACTAATCCTTACACAGAAAAAAAATTTAAAATATAACGTCGGTCGGTGACGACCTGAGTGGTTCAATGGTCAACATGCCGCCGGTCTGCCACGCTAGAGGTCCCGGGTTCGATTCCCGGCCGGGCAGAAATTGAAATGATGAATTTTAATTTCTGTTACGGGTCTGGGTGTTCTATGTATAATAAGTATGCATTTAAAAGTATTTAAGTAGTATATCAGTTATCTAGCACCCATAGCACAAGCTTTGCTTAGTTTGGGGCTAGATGGCGCTGTGAATTTGTCCACGAATATTTATTTATTTATTTATATTTTGTTTTGGGTCTGGGGGACGTGGTCGGACGTCCAACCTTGGTCGGCTCGTCCGCGCATCAAACCCCGTCATTGGCTACAAGGATCCGTCATTTCACAGCGGTTGCGTTTGTCCAGCATCGCGCTAGTATTTTGACAGTGGACCTTTCTTGCGTAGCTAAAAAATACTGTACTAGGAAATCCCAGGAAACTCACCGAGAAAAGATCCTCCGTGATGATCTTGAGGCGCGCGGTGTGGTCGGACATCCCGTTGAGTCCGGGGCTGACCAGCACCGTGCTGAATATGTCCAGGAACATCTTCAGCGAATACTGGTACAGGAAGTGCACCTGGTTCAGCGACTCCATCGTGAAGTAGATGCTGCTGCAAGCCTGGAAGGGGACCAAATTTAAGTTTTATTTAATTTTTACTTTATTTAGAACACCAACAATTCTCTGATTAAATTTCTATTTCAGTTTATTGTAATGGAACTTTGTTAGCAACTGAACCCATGAAATCGATGATACGGAATCGCAAAAATAACAATTTCAATCAATGAAATCAGAGAATTGTTGGCGTAACGTAATTGTAGCCTAATTATTTTCATTGATTTCGAACAAACATAAGGTAGTAAGTATAATCCCCAAAATTATCTTAAAAAGTGTGTATACAGTACAGTACCTGAGACAATGGTAGATATTGCTGGCTAACAGTTTCGATTTCCGCGATGACCTTATCCGTTTCTTCGACCTGAAATATACACGTCCAATTAATATACAACAATCACAGACGAAACACGATACTATCACTTACTTTAGCGTAACTTATCCACACTTACCTTCTGCCCAATGTCGTCGGCTTCTTTCTTGAGCGTTTCGAGTGTGGCGATGACGGAATCGTCGTCCAGAATCTTTCCTTTGGCGTCGTTGAGCGCTTGGAGCAGAGACTTTTCCAGTTGACGTAGACGGAGATGGAATTCACCTGTAAATTTCACAGTTGAATAAGGTTAACTACAGTTCAACTAAGCTATACCGTGCCAAAAATTATTTCGGCTAATCATCAGACCCGCCCAAAAATAGATAGTGAGCCTTCTTTAAGACTATAATCTCTTGCCCATCCTTCAACAATATTTGTTCATACATTTTGGTCTGAGAATGCTACTGGCACTGTGCTATCCAGAGTATAGTATAGCACCAACCATTTTCGAGCATTTTTAAGAGCGTCGCAAATGGTGACCGTCTAGTCACCATTGTAGCTGAGAAAATGGGCAGCATATTTTCTGTAGTACACTTCAACCAACTAAAAAGGGTGTTTGCTATACCAAAATACATCCGATGGGGCTACTAAGCCGTAAGGTCTATCTACTAGAATGAATAGGTTATTTTACAGCTGTTATGTCTGTCACTATAGCACTATTATGACAGCAGACCTTATATACCATATATACTATCTGGTGGATTTTGAAATCGCATATACCCTCATTTAGAGAACGTTCAAGTCTGCCAGTAATAAGCTGTTGATAACACCCCACCATACATTACCTTGTAGTTTCAGCAGGTCCGACCGCTTGGTGTCGATGTCTGGCCTTTCAGCCTTCAGCACGCGATGCAGGCACTGAGACTGCAGCGAGGACCGCGTCACGGTGAAGTTGACGAAAGTAACACGCGAACACATGTCCGGCGGGAACTCCACCGTCGGGTCCCTGGGTGGAGAGTGGGGTTAGTTAGCCAAGAATATGAGAAGAGAAGAATGTGAAATTTTCCAAACCCGAATCGTACGAGCGAGAAACGTTCTGTCGAATCTTCGCGTGGACACCACTAGATATGTAAGCCTGACGTTCAATATCGGGTCGTAGTCCCACGGCCCGCAGCCCCGCTGCCGTGCCCACGCTCACCTGGTGCTGAGGAAGATGACGAAGGAGGGGCTGAGGTCGATGTCCTGGTCGCCGAGCGTGATGAGCACGCGGCCGCCCGTGCGCCGCAGCTCGCGGTTCAGCACCGGGTTCAGGATCGGGTCGTAGTCCCACGGCCCGCAGCCCCGCGGCCCGCAGCCCCGCGGCCCACAGCCCCGCTGCCGTGCCCACGCTCACCTGGTGCTGAGGAAGATGACGAAGGAGGGGCTGAGGTCGATGTCCTGGTCGCCGAGCGTGATGAGCACGCGGCCGCCCGTGCGCCGCAGCTCGCGGTTCAGCACCGGGTTCAGGATCGGGTCGTAGTCCCACGGCCCGCAGCCCCGCGGCCCGCAGCCCCGCGGCCCACAGCCCCGCTGCCGTGCCCACGCTCACCTGGTGCTGAGGAAGATGACGAAGGAGGGGCTGAGGTCGATGTCCTGGTCGCCGAGCGTGATGAGCACGCGGCCGCCCGTGCGCCGCAGCTCGCGGTTCAGCACCGGGTTCAGGATCGGGTCGTAGTCCCACGGCCCGCAGCCCCGCGGCCCGCAGCCCCGCGGCCCACAGCCCCGCTGCCGTGCCCACGCTCACCTGGTGCTGAGGAAGATGACGAAGGAGGGGCTGAGGTCGATGTCCTGGTCGCCGAGCGTGATGAGCACGCGGCCGCCCGTGCGCCGCAGCTCGCGGTTCAGCACCGGGTTCAGGATCGGGTCGTAGTCCCACGGCCCGCAGCCCCGCGGCCCGCAGCCCCGCGGCCCACAGCCCCGCTGCCGTGCCCACGCTCACCTGGTGCTGAGGAAGATGACGAAGGAGGGGCTGAGGTCGATGTCCTGGTCGCCGAGCGTGATGAGCACGCGGCCGCCCGTGCGCCGCAGCTCGCGGTTCAGCACCGGGTTCAGGATCGGGTCGTAGTTCTCCACGTCCTGGGTGGAAAAACCAATATTAACTCAGAACATTTGTCGATATAAAGCATAAGTAAGGATTTGAGTCTATGGAATGAGCGCGAACGAATTGCTCCAATCATTTGCGTCAGATATCGGACTTAAATGTATTTGCCTTTATTAGTCAGTGCGTCAGTGTTGGTGGTATATGATTTTGTTTTGAACGATGAAGTTGAAATATCTATGCAAGAAGCAGTAAAAATCTCGGAATACAACAGAATTTTTCAATTTAATTTTTCGACCACGAAATAAGGATGATGAATGGATCAATATTTTAAAATTGTAATTAGTTCGTAAATTAGAATTTAGAATTTTTTCAGTCTTCATCCTTTTTCTGTTCAACGTATAATTATGTTAAATAGTCGGTAAATATCAGATAACTCAGTCCATACCTGCACCAGCAGCGGGTTCCCGAACCGCAGCGCGGACTCGAGGTTCTTCCGGAAGGAGTCGTCCAGGAACGAGGTCTTGGTGATCTTGCGCTCCTTGAACTCGCGCATTATGAACTCCGTGGCCTGCCCCGACGGGTCGATTATCAGCGGGTACCGGTTGAAGCGCTAAGGGGGTGACAGACAGACAATACAATTACACATACGTTTATTGTACGCACGTAGTAGTGTACAGTAACTGAGACGTTGTATCAACAGTATCAGGACTCCGTACAGAGATGCGCCGTACGAATTGTCGACGATCCCATACAAATTAGCAAGTTAGAACCACTGGCTAACCGAAGGGACTTTGGCTCCCTGTGTGTGTTCTACCGGCTGTACAATGGGGAGTGTTCCGAGGAACTTTTCTATCTGGTGCCAACAGCAAAATTCCGCCATCGCACCACCCGCCGTGGGCTCCGTGCGCGCGATGTAGTCACTAGTCACCAGTCACCCACCCTGAGCATGATGGCGTTCTCGACGCACAGCTCGTCGGTGGGCAGCGCGTTGGCCTGCCAGCGCAGCCGCTCGTCCGGGTTGCTGAGGTACTCCGTGCGCGCGATGTAGTCACTAGTCACCAGTCACCCACCCTGAGCATGATGGCGTTCTCGACGCACAGCTCGTCGGTGGGCAGCGCGTTGGCCTGCCAGCGCAGCCGCTCGTCCGGGTTGCTGAGGTACTCCGTGCGCGCGATGTAGTCACTAGTCACCAGTCACCCACCCTGAGCATGATGGCGTTCTCGACGCACAGCTCGTCGGTGGGCAGCGCGTTGGCCTGCCAGCGCAGCCGCTCGTCCGGGTTGCTGAGGTACTCCGTGCGCGCGATGTAGTCACTAGTCACCAGTCACCCACCCTGAGCATGATGGCGTTCTCGACGCACAGCTCGTCGGTGGGCAGCGCGTTGGCCTGCCAGCGCAGCCGCTCGTCCGGGTTGCTGAGGTACTCCGTGCGCGCGATGTAGTCACTAGTCACCAGTCACCCACCCTGAGCATGATGGCGTTCTCGACGCACAGCTCGTCGGTGGGCAGCGCGTTGGCCTGCCAGCGCAGCCGCTCGTCCGGGTTGCTGAGGTACTCCGTGCGCGCGATGTAGTCACTAGTCACCAGTCACCCACCCTGAGCATGATGGCGTTCTCGACGCACAGCTCGTCGGTGGGCAGCGCGTTGGCCTGCCAGCGCAGCCGCTCGTCCGGGTTGCTGAGGTACTCCGTGCGCGCGATGTAGTCACTAGTCACCAGTCACCCACCCTGAGCATGATGGCGTTCTCGACGCACAGCTCGTCGGTGGGCAGCGCGTTGGCCTGCCAGCGCAGCCGCTCGTCCGGGTTGCTGAGGTACTCCGTGCGCGCGATGTAGTCACTAGTCACCAGTCACCCACCCTGAGCATGATGGCGTTCTCGACGCACAGCTCGTCGGTGGGCAGCGCGTTGGCCTGCCAGCGCAGCCGCTCGTCCGGGTTGCTGAGGTACTCCGTGCGCGCGATGTAGTCACTAGTCACCAGTCACCCACCCTGAGCATGATGGCGTTCTCGACGCACAGCTCGTCGGTGGGCAGCGCGTTGGCCTGCCAGCGCAGCCGCTCGTCCGGGTTGCTGAGGTACTCCGTGCGCGCGATGTAGTCACTAGTCACCAGTCACCCACCCTGAGCATGATGGCGTTCTCGACGCACAGCTCGTCGGTGGGCAGCGCGTTGGCCTGCCAGCGCAGCCGCTCGTCCGGGTTGCTGAGGTACTCCGTGCGCGCGATGTCGTCACTAGTCACCAGTCACCCACCCTGAGCATGATGGCGTTCTCGACGCACAGCTCGTCGGTGGGCAGCGCGTTGGCCTGCCAGCGCAGCCGCTCGTCCGGGTTGCTGAGGTACTCCGTGCGCGCGATGTAGTCACTAGTCACCAGTCACCCACCCTGAGCATGATGGCGTTCTCGACGCACAGCTCGTCGGTGGGCAGCGCGTTGGCCTGCCAGCGCAGCCGCTCGTCCGGGTTGCTGAGGTACTCCGTGCGCGCGATGTAGTCACTAGTCACCAGTCACCCACCCTGAGCATGATGGCGTTCTCGACGCACAGCTCGTCGGTGGGCAGCGCGTTGGCCTGCCAGCGCAGCCGCTCGTCCGGGTTGCTGAGGTACTCCGTGCGCGCGATGTCCGCGCGGTACCGGATGTTGGCCGCCGCCAGGTGCGCCGTCCACGTCGAGAACAGGTTCTGCCGGTACTGGGGGAGGAGAACGGGTCAGCTTAGATAGAAAAACACTGCATAAAAATGCAATAATAGCCGTTTTCATAAAACATAGAAATAGGCTGAGTTCTTTCTTATCTCAAGTTGGACGTTGCTGATTGACGGACGTTGACGAACAAGTTGATACGGAACTTACCCCTACGTATTCCTAAGTTCAGTGAAAACGGCCATAAAGGTATTAAAAACGTGCCTGTGGACTTAGACGACCTCAGCTTACACCTTTTTTTGTAAATTGGTTTATGGCACTTTGAACTAGGGAAGGCCACATAGGCCTCCCCCGGAGATATCCACAAAGGCCGGTCCTGTGCCTTCCGCATCCAGCTGGTGCCTGCGATCTTTGCGGTCGGTCCACCATGTGGGAGGCCTACTAACGCTGCGTCTTCCGGTCCTCCTTAGCATACATGAGTATTATTATGAGTGATACTATTTCTAGTCCCCCCGACTTACGTGCTGGTCGAAGTATCCCCCGTAGGCGATGAAGGCGGCGGAGAGCAGCACGTCCCCGACGATGGTGCTCATCTGCGAGCGGAACGTCTCCGAGCTCGACTCCCAGCGCTCGCGCTCGATCACCAGACTCTTCAGCAGCGCTATGGACCGGTCCACCTGAACGGGGTGTTGATGTTCAATTAAAGAATGAAAGAAAAAAGATAGAAAGGACATTGATTGACATAACAACCACTATTATTGAAAAGAAATACAAAAAAACGTTCATGGACTAGTGGTAACTTCAGTTTGTAATGGGATTCCAAGATTTAGTAACATGTATTCCATGCCATCCTGCGCAGCATTTAATTTTCTCAAATTGGGCATTAGAGTAATTTTATTATCGTTTTTGTTATTAAAAAACTACCTGAGACCGAAACAACCGAGAAAATTATCCCATAGTGTGGTTGAATAAAAATTTTCCAGTGTTTTTGGATGTAATAAATAAATTTCCCCCATAACTCTCTCACATAACATCATCCAAAAAGCTATTTTTTAACTGTGTCAGTCAACCTATAAAAAAAATCACTCACACGAATCGTATCAAACAACTAAAAAACGACTGAACGATACGAGTACAAACTAGAATACCTACAACTACGAATAAGAATCCTACCTTAGCTTGCACGTTCTCGAGGTCGGTCTTGATAGCCTGAGCTTGGCTGATGAGTTGTGCATACTCTTCCTTGTAGGAGGCGATGGAGAGCTCCAAGTGTGCGATGAGGTCCCGGACCTCGTCTCCAGCAGCCACGTTGTGCGCCGCCTGCCGCTCTAAGGCAGCCAACTCGTTGCGCAGAGGCTCTACGCGCTTCAACATGTCGGCGTACTCGATCTGAGAACACCCGGATAATTATAAATAGAGTGAAGTAGAAGAGTTGATCTCATTTGAGATCATAAACAAAATCTGATTCGTGATCATTTCCACTCGATATGTTGAAGTGAGACATTTGACTTTTGCCCAGATACCTTACGTTTAATTTACTGCAATATCTCGATGGTATGGACTAAACTACTACTAATGGAGGGTCCATTGTTGGTGAATAGTTTCCTTTAGAAACCAATTGCAATTAAAAATTAGGGTAATTCATTATATTCCGTTTAAATAATTAAGGGAAAAAAATATTGGAACACTCACCTGAGCAATGGCCCACTTAACCATAGGTCCGCAGGCCATACTGGCCCTGTTCACCTTCTCGAAGTTATAGTCAGGGTTGCTCAGGTAGCGAGTCTTCATCTTCTCGCGGACTTCGTCACTATACACATATGAGGACTTATTAGAATCATTTTAATTTATTTTCTAATACTTTAGTGTCAGGAAAATTGTAAAGAAACTTTCTCTTGAACTTGTGCACTGATATTTATATTGAAAAACTTTAAAACAAAATTTTGATGGTACACCTTGTTAAGTGCTTTTCGTGCAATCCCAATGAACCCATCCCAATTAATTTGATCTTGGAATCCCTTCATGCAATTCAAATTATCCGCACGAATTAATTATCCCTTGTGTGGAAATAATTAAATATAACTTACCAATTGTCGGGAATCTAGAGATAAACATTTTAGCTTTTCACTCGGAACGCACATGACTTAGCGGACAAACACAAAAGAAATTAAGAAAAGGAATGCTAGCCTATCACGGTCACTAGTGATTTTCTACGGCTGCAATTACTTTATTTATTGGCAAACACATTCATGCGCCCTACCTACCTGAAACTGGTGGCTAGGTGTATCGTTACATTGTTGGTTCTATTTTTAAATTTCATTTAGAAATTATACAATACTCACCTAATATCACCTTAAGAGTACAAATAAAACTGATATGTTAAAGACCCATCACCGATTTGTTACAACACGCATTCAATTAAAAACCTCATCACCATAGTTAGAAAAAGTTGAAACAATCGACGTGCTGGAAGCATGCTGCAAGCTTATGTCTGTTCATGAGCGATACTACTAAAGGCGGCGACTGGTTAACTCCGCGATTACATTCAAATTTGAGAGAGAGAAGTTATTAGTTTGTTGAATTTACCATTGCATTATTGAAATTATTTTAACGAGGGCCACTGAAATCCACTAGGCGGCGCTACTAAGATGCGAGGTCTTACAAAATACTTCAGTAGTCATAGAATCAGCCACTCATCCATTCTACCAAAGACATATACGTATTTTGACAGGGACCTCAGAGCGTCATTCCATGGTGACAACCCTCATTGAACATAAACCCTCACAATATTGTAAATTATTTTCTTTTTTTAAGTTTTGTTCTAGAAATTTCATGAATAAACGTTTCCACTGACACCCGTATTCGAAACGAACTCCATACATCCAACAAACAGATAAACTCTCCGTCTGAAAGCTTGCGCAAGTCAACCAATCCCCGCGGCCGTCGCCCCTCCGGCGGCAGTCAAACGAAGCGGTTCTCACGTGATGTCCTCGGTGGAGAAGTTGGAGACGATGCTGTTGATGAAGTTCTCCCGCATGATGACGGCGCGGATGGCCTTCCAGTCGGTGGCGTTCTCGCCCAGCAGCAGGCAGATGGACTCCAGCGCCACCTTCACGAGGGCGGGCGGGTTCCCCATCGACCTCACTTCCACCAAGTGCTGCTTCTTTATCGATTTCACGGCTGTTCCGCGGCGGCCGAAGCGAGAGCGACAGAGTACAAAGAGAGAAACAAAAGCCGGTTTAGCTGGTCTGCGACGCATGCGGCTGGCATTGTCGTACGATTTACGATACTAAGGTCTAGATGTTCGATTTGTACGCGATCGGGGGGTTGGTCGTCAGTTTTGCCCGAAAATGTATTCATTGAAAAATCATCAAAATTATATTTCTCTAGTCAATAGTGAGTATTGGAGTAATTCGAAATATTTTCCATTTTCAGTGCTAACAGAAAACCAACCGCCAGATCACCAAAATCGAAGCAAACGGCTGAAAATAATAAAAGGTAATTTTGTGAAACAAAATATTAGAAACGATTGTACAATCAATATTAATGAACGTTCTCGCGACGATGCTTAGCGATGTTAGTCACATACGTTCGTAGACATATTAGTGGTGCCTTACACAGATGCCAATATTACTTTTACATACAGTGGTCGGTTATGAAGTCATCCGATTAATAACAAGTCACATAAATTATGCAAGCAAGCTTAGCTTATATACAGGAACAAACATGTCTTACTATATTTTATTCCAATTACTCATTCATATCGTACAAAACAGAAAATAGAAGAAATAATCAAACTTATACAATGCTACGATAGAAGTTTACGAGATGCAATAAATGTGTACAACGGAACTACTGTATAACAAAATACAAAAGGATCAAATAACATCATTCCACGTAAATATCTACTTACAATGCAATTAAATGGTTTTGCCAATAAATACAACCTTTTGTTAAATACTACGTGGATTAATACAGTTTTTCTTTATAAATGTTTTTCTCTAGATCATTGAACCGACTCAGATTGCGATGATTAATAATATCTGTGATTATCCGCAAAAACTATTTTTGTGGAAAGCCAATATTACGGTGACCATACACTATCATGCCGATCGTCCAATCGTCATGACGCCGCCGGTTGGAAGAAGTAGACATGAAGAAACAGAAAGTGCGTGTGCATAAATTGGCATAATGACACACTGTCATGCCAATTCACACCCACATACGGTCAGTTCTACTTGATCCAACCGACAGCGTCATGCCGATTGGACAACAGGTTAGACGATAGGCAAGATGGTGAGTAGCCACCATTAGGGTTAACCTCCACAAAAAGTAGCAATGCGAACTTTAGGACTGGCCGCACACGTCCGGTCGCCCGGTCGCCGACTCGCTAGGATCGAAACAAATTGTTAAGCTAAACAAACCCGGACGGAGCCCAACTGATGGGCAGCGAAAGAGAGAGAATAACCGGACCGGGTCACCAGACGTGTACAGCCAGCCTAATATAAAAGTACAATTACATTTTAGTTGAAACATCCTTTAATGAAGTATGTTTAAACTAAGATAAATATAACTTGGACGATGCAGCGAGATGTTTGTGCATATCAAATTTTAAGATCACTGGAATTTGGATACCATTCTTTAAGTATCTTGAATATTAAACCTTCAACTGCTTGAGCTGTTCTAATTCGATAATGGAAAGTTTATCATGTAAACTATATGCTCCACTTTCGCTCGGTTGCACAGACGCCACATCTTGCATACATCGCCCGTAAATCTCACCACTGGTAACCGGTGGCGACAATTGCCTTTTTGACCCGAATTAATAATTCGTACTCAAATAAGATCGCGTTTCCAGATGCTGTATCAATACTGTAAGCGTATGAATGTCCTTACGTACATCGCATGTCCGCATGCGCATCACTTCAGAACGGCTGCGTCTGTTCGGCTGAGTGGGCCAACAGGTCGGCAGCGTATTAGCTGTGTTCCTCATAACTATACCATCATTTCAGTCAATCTCTTGTCGGTGATCAAGATTCACAGAGGTGGAAACAAGTGGCTTCGCCAGCCGGTGACCAGTGGGGAGACCTAACAGACGGCCAAGCCCGCCTGCGTAACCCTAGCAGCAACTAACGTGACGTTCTCCGTCTCGAAGTTGACGATGGTGGATATGAAGTTGTCCTTCATGACGACCGATCGGATCCCCTTCCAGGTGTCGCCGCGCTCGCCCAGCAGCGTGCAGATGGACTCGAGCGCCATCTTGACCACCGACGGCGGGTTGGCCATCGACCGCACCTCCACCAGCTGCTGCTTCTTGATCGACCGCACGGCTACGTGGCCCAACGGTTACATGCTATGCTAGCTTGGGGCGGGGGTGCCTAGACGATGACTCAGTGGCTCGCAATTAGCGTTGCACCGTTTCGAGAAGTAGCTCTATATTGCTACACGTTTATGAAGTCATAAACTTGTTTGCCACCTTAGTGGTATAAAACAAAAGTCAAACTTAGATTAGACTAGATATGACCTGACCCGTTTATGACATGGGGAGGTGCAGTTTTAGGCCATACTGATATTACTAGATTTTTAGATTGCCACGCGTATCTCTAATTGAGAACCACTGCTAGGGGTAACCAATGGTAGGGGCATTGGTAGGGAGTTCGTCTAGTTTGTCTGACCAGGAATTTATGAGCGGCTTTAGACTTTATATTTTGGGAAACTAATTTGTATTCATGATTTTTCTCCTTTGTCAAGTTACGGTGAAGGTAAATTAAAGTTTGGTAATCTTGAGCGTCAGGTGGTTGAGCACGGTGACTGACACGTTGTTGGTTAACATTATTATAGTAAAGTAACAGTTTCCTCGTGACATATCTCTTAAATTCCTGGTCAGACCTTTAAGTAGTAGGTTTCACTACATGGAGATATTGTTATGAAATTATACTTGTGTCGTATACTACGATTCGACATTAATTTCACTAGAATGTCATTCTGGTGTTTATATGTAGAACTGAAATACATGTAACATCAAGTCATAAATATCGGTATTGAATGGCACCATTCTCAATGTGACTGCTTCTCATCGTAACTTTATAATGAAGTTTACATCTCCACATCATCACATATTGTTGTTTGCAATGTTTGTATTATGTTTAATCTATGCCATGCGCGTTTAGTTTATGGTTTCGAAATGATAAGAAAACGCATATTACACACAATCAAAACATAAAACATAATTCCTTTAAAACAACACACTTTTAGTCAACCTCATAAAACAATAGTTAATATCAACTTCATAGAAAACAGAGAGTTAACCAAACAAAAATATGTGGAGTGCGCTTCGTGGCTTCAACTACGAGTATCAATTGGTAAAAGTCCAAACCGTTTTGCGCCTCGATGACGGCCGGTTCCACTTGCGCGAGGTCGGCCATCACATCGCGTCGCTTCGCTTCGATCTCCTTGGTTTGTTTTTCTAGAGCCACCTAAGTTTTTACGAAAAATAATGTTAAGATATTTTTCTACATCATATGATTCACGGCTACTTATTTCTACATCATGCTATTGTCGAATACACTGATGGCTTCATAAGATTATATGGTACCTGGATTTCCTGACTTTCAACTTTCTTTTTCTCGGCTTCTTGCTGGTCTTTGACCATTTGACGCAGCTTCGCGTTCGCCGCTTCGTTCTTTTGTTGTAGTTCCTGTGAAGAACATTATTGGTGTAATAATACCAAACTTTATTTGACTAGTAACTTTGAAATTCGGTGCAAAAGTCGTGCGTCTTGAAATGCTGTGCTTATCTTGAAAGATTTTCGAATTTGTCCGTCGTGAATTCGGTCCGTACTAGCTCAACGTGGCGAATTAAAGCCAAATTTGTAAGAAGTGTGCCTCTATAGTGAGACGATTTTGATCTGACAATGTCGACTATGGGCCATAGTCATGGTGTAAGCCACGTTGGAGGCTCTTTAGGCGGATCGAAATTCCATCACAAGAGGTTGATACTTCACACGATGAGTGAATATTGAACGGAGGGCCTAGTGCGAGTTTACAGTAACGATTCTATTCGACGAACTATTTATCGCGTAAGCGTCTGGACCTCTATAAAACTGGACAACATTTTTATACGCTTTCGTTCTAAACTCTCAACCTTTCGGTCATACGGTCCGCGTCAGACCTAATCAGGGGTCGTGCACACGCTTACTTGCCGATGGCTCTTTGAGTGTGCGCAATGCTTGACACCTATAACCCTCCTTGTTCTTTTACCCCGTTGGCTCGTTCTCATCCTCCCCCTCCCTCCCCGAATCCCTCAGTTAATAAACAATAACTTATCTGTGACTTTTTAAAATCCATTTACTATTGCAATTTATCTAGGTGACATTCAGCAATACTTGTGTACATTTCTCTAGTCATACATGGAAAAAGACCAATGAAATCTCCTTAAAATATCATATTAAACTGTACCTGTGACTTGACAGCGAGGCTCTTCTGCATCTCCTCAACCTGTTCCACGGTCTCGGCGATCTTGCCCAACCCCACGTTCAAGTGCAACTGCTGCTCCTCCAAGTCTGCTCGCTTCTCCGCGTACAGCTTCACCATTTGCTGGATGAAGTCCAGGTAATGCCTGCGAAGTGGGTGGTTCGATGAGCGATCGGTAAACGATGAAACTTGACGTTTGTTATAGGATCGTTTTGAAGAGGGTGAACTTAAAGGGGTTAAAAGGTTTTTATGGGGTCGGCAACGCGTGGGTGATGCCCCTGGTATTGCAAACGTCCATAGGCTGCGGTGACTGCTTACCATCAGGCAGGCCGCAAGAGAATACAGGCGCCGCCTTATCCAACTAACATTTTCAATTCAACGTAAACTTAGCACTGATTCATTGGCATGACGCTTCGTTCAGACTATCTACCGTTTCAAATCATTAAGTGCTCCGTGGTCCGCTGCGTGTCTGTGGTTTCTTAGACGTAGATTGATTCAAAATCTACCAGATGTGGCTACTGAGACGTGAGGTCGGTTATCAAAATGAGGCCCTGTCATTGGCTGGAGTGTTTCGTTCATTTTACAGCCGTTATTTCTGTCTAATAGCACGGCAGTACAAATTTTTATAACAGACTTAGAAGTATAGTAGCGCGATCTGATGAATTAGCACGCCGTTGCTCCAATCGACGAACGAGCATGTAGTGCGGACAAAGTGGGCGTGGCGTCTTCTCGTTCGCCTCTGGCCTAGTCCCGACACTCACCGGGGCGTGATGGCCATGGTGCGGTTGGCCCGCTTGGCCAGGCGGGCGTTGGCGCGGTGCAGGGTCTGGTGCACGTACACGCAGGCGTTGACGACGGCGGCTGCCACCTCGGGGTTGGTCCCGACACTCACCGGGGCGTGATGGCCATGGTGCGGTTGGCCCGCTTGGCCAGGCGGGCGTTGGCGCGGTGCAGGGTCTGGTGCACGTACACGCAGGCGTTGACGACGGCGGCTGCCGCCTCGGGGTTGGTCCCGACACTCACCGGGGCGTGATGGCCATGGTGCGGTTGGCCCGCTTGGCCAGGCGGGCGTTGGCGCGGTGCAGGGTCTGGTGCACGTACACGCAGGCGTTGACGACGGCGGCTGCCACCTCGGGGTTGGTCCCGACACTCACCGGGGCGTGATGGCCATGGTGCGGTTGGCCCGCTTGGCCAGGCGGGCGTTGGCGCGGTGCAGGGTCTGGTGCACGTACACGCAGGCGTTGACGACGGCGGCTGCCACCTCGGGGTTGGTCCCGACACTCACCGGGGCGTGATGGCCATGGTGCGGTTGGCCCGCTTGGCCAGGCGGGCGTTGGCGCGGTGCAGGGTCTGGTGCACGTACACGCAGGCGTTGACGACGGCGGCTGCCACCTCGGGGTTGGTCCCGACACTCACCGGGACGTGATGGCCATGGTGCGGTTGGCCCGCTTGGCCAGGCGGGCGTTGGCGCGGTGCAGGGTCTGGTGCACGTACACGCAGGCGTTGACGACGGCGGCTGCCACCTCGGGGTTGGTCCCGACACTCACCGGGGCGTGATGGCCATGGTGCGGTTGGCCCGCTTGGCCAGGCGGGCGTTGGCGCGGTGCAGGGTCTGGTGCACGTACACGCAGGCGTTGACGACGGCGGCTGCCACCTCGGGGTTGGTCCCGACACTCACCGGGGCGTGATGGCCATGGTGCGGTTGGCCCGCTTGGCCAGGCGGGCGTTGGCGCGGTGCAGGGTCTGGTGCACGTACACGCAGGCGTTGACGACGGCGGCGCGGTGCGGCGGCCGGGCGCCCACCTCGCCGCACGCGGCGGGGAAGTCCTCGGGCGGGCTGTACTCGGCCGAGTCCAGGTCCATGCGGGACGTGAACTCTTTGCCCACCTGCGAGGGACATTGGTGGCGTTGTACAGGAGTGGATGAGATTAGATAGGAATACACCCGGGAATTCTCCGCAACTAAACTATGGGGTGATTTTACGTGAGGATAGAGTCTACATTTCAGTAACACTCCAAATATCGTTTCTCAAAGAAATTCAAGAGTCTTTCAACCCCAGGAAGTATGGTAAGAGGTGGTTGAGTATCATTCAAACTTTGATCGATATATACCGGGGCGGCATCGTGGCAACAAAACGGCATCATATCCCTTCTCATACCTCTGCATTCCTAAAAATGTAGCCTACCTACCCACTGAATTATTTACGGGTTAAACTTGTATTTACATTTTGATACAATGTCACAATAATTTCATTCCCAACTGGTGTGTTACCCATTTATCTCCAACAATTTAATGAAACCTAATTTAGCTGTAAGTTTTCTTAATGACGACCTGAGTGGTTTAGTGGTCAACATGCCGGTCTGCCACGCAAGAGGTCTAGGTTCGATTCCCGGCCGGGCAGAAAGTGAAATGATGAATTTTAATTTCTGTTACGGGTCTGGGTGTTCTATGTATAATAAGTAAGTATTAAAAAGTATATAAGTAGTTTATCAGTTATCTAGCACCCATAACACAAGCTTTGCTTACTTTGGGACTACTGTGTGAATTTGTCCACGATTATTTGTTTATTAATAAAAAAAAAACTTGTTATATAGACGCTCTATTCACTCCGTACAACGCGATGTCGTGAACCCTCCAATGCCTGTAAGCCACCTACCTGGAACAGCGCGCCGTCGCTCCAGTCCCCGAACCAGTTGAGCACGCAGCGGTTGAACAGAGCTGGCGAGGTGGCCGCGCGGTCCTTCAGGCCTTCAGATGAAGGGTTCATCGTGAACACCACGTGCAGGTTGCGCATCACCTGGCCCGTGAACCTGGCGGAAGACGGGGGGTGTTAAACTAGTAACAGACGCCGATTCGTTCCGTTTTGATTGGAGTATTTGAGATTCTAAAATTTACCAGATACGCCTCGGTAAGGTCTGCTGTAAAAATAAATTGATCTCAGCACCCGACGAGAATTGATTCGTCATTTATAGCTGTTGTGTCTGTTTGTGTTTTGACAGTAGTCCTTGCGCTTCAATAGCGCCATTTCGTGGATTTTCAAATCGTATACGGGTGTGTAAATTTACATTTCTTAGGTCGTTTATTAAGATAAAATACTCACCATTTGTAGAGCTCGTCATTGGAATCCAGCATCAAGCCTTCCCTCTGGGCGCCCTCTTTGCACTGGGTCATGAGTGCTGCGAATTCATCGCCCTCAAATAGACCGGGTACCTGAAAAAGTCATCTTTATTAGAAGATAGTTTGAAAATAAAAATTTGGTGAAAGGCTCTGAACCTGAAACACTATTTATTTATTTATTTCACAGCCTTACAGCAATGTACATTTGTTTACAATTATGCAGGGCGATGTCAATCGTGGTAAACGCCGATGTCACAAAGCCTAAGGCACGAATTTTATATTACATGCCTCCCGCGTCGCTCTGATACAGAAATCTACTCAGCAGCGCTGAGGCGCTATCGAGCGTTGTATATTCATCAAGTAAAAATCCGGGCTA
This sequence comes from Blastobasis lacticolella, assembly GCA_905147135.1. Classification (NCBI taxonomy): domain Eukaryota; kingdom Metazoa; phylum Arthropoda; class Insecta; order Lepidoptera; family Blastobasidae; genus Blastobasis; species Blastobasis lacticolella. The sequence goes on along the minus strand of LR990053.1, from coordinate 12,986,256 downwards.
AAAAGTGCTAAAAAGAAGGCAACTCTGAAGCAAGAATGAGTTTCTTCGACAACCGGCAACTAAAGCACTTCTCCACGCGTATAGTAAAGCAGTAAGGTCTCGCATCCTCACCTCCCCGTTAGCCAGCAACGTGTTCATCCTTTCCAGGAAGCCGCTGTCGAGCACGTTGGACTCGTCCAGTATGAAGGCGAGCTTCTCGTCGCGGCAGCCTGAACGCCGAAGCACCGATCGCAGGTCCTCGTCGAAGTCAGCGCCAGTGTACTTGTTGTGAACCTGAGGGGTAGAAGTTAGTTAAGTAGGGTTCTCGCGATTTTGAATCTATCAGATGGCGCTACTGTTCGAATAGGAGCCGCCCGACTGGGGAAATACCTCCACCTTACAGAATACCGCAGCTAAACAATACTCTTTTAAATAGTATTGTGTTTCTGCCGGTGAGTAAGGTTTCCAGTGCTCCATGGGGTGGGGATTTGGGGGACCGTGGCTTTGGCAGTGGAGGGGCATTTGCCTTTTTGCTGCCAGAGCAACGTGTTATAGAGGTGAGCATTTGCGATACTCTTGGTTTTGCTAATGTCTATAGGCAGTGGTGACCACTTTCCATCAGGTGGCCCGCTTGCCTGTTTGCCATAAAAAAATCCTTAATCCAACCTAAATCGGGACCACGACTCACCCAAACTACTCACCTTGATCTGGAATATGCTGAGTCCGTTCATCCAGGCGACGAACCGGCTGAGCGTGGTCTTCCCGGCGCCCGAGACCCCGATGAGCAGCAGGTGTCCCTGCGGCTGCCGGAAGATGGCCCCGGGCTACTCACCTTGATCTGGAATATGCTGAGTCCGTTCATCCAGGCGACGAACCGGCTGAGCGTGGTCTTCCCGGCGCCCGAGACCCCGATGAGCAGCAGGTGTCCCTGCGGCTGCCGGAAGATGGCCCCGGGCTACTCACCTTGATCTGGAATATGCTGAGTCCGTTCATCCAGGCGACGAACCGGCTGAGCGTGGTCTTCCCGGCGCCCGAGACCCCGATGAGCAGCAGGTGTCCCTGCGGCTGCCGGAAGATGGCCCCGGGCTACTCACCTTGATCTGGAATATGCTGAGTCCGTTCATCCAGGCGACGAACCGGCTGAGCGTGGTCTTCCCGGCGCCCGAGACCCCGATGAGCAGCAGGTGTCCCTGCGGCTGCCGGAAGATGGCCCCGGGCTACTCACCTTGATCTGGAATATGCTGAGTCCGTTCATCCAGGCGACGAACCGGCTGAGCGTGGTCTTCCCGGCGCCCGAGACCCCGATGAGCAGCAGGTGTCCCTGCGGCTGCCGGAAGATGGCCCCGGGCTACTCACCTTGATCTGGAATATGCTGAGTCCGTTCATCCAGGCGACGAACCGGCTGAGCGTGGTCTTCCCGGCGCCCGAGACCCCGATGAGCAGCAGGTGTCCCTGCGGCTGCCGGAAGATGGCCCCGGGCTACTCACCTTGATCTGGAATATGCTGAGTCCGTTCATCCAGGCGACGAACCGGCTGAGCGTGGTCTTCCCGGCGCCCGAGACCCCGATGAGCAGCAGGTGTCCCTGCGGCTGCCGGAAGATGGCCCCGGGCTACTCACCTTGATCTGGAATATGCTGAGTCCGTTCATCCAGGCGACGAACCGGCTGAGCGTGGTCTTCCCGGCGCCCGAGACCCCGATGAGCAGCAGGTGTCCCTGCGGCTGCCGGAAGATGGCCCCGGGCTACTCACCTTGATCTGGAATATGCTGAGTCCGTTCATCCAGGCGACGAACCGGCTGAGCGTGGTCTTCCCGGCGCCCGAGACCCCGATGAGCAGCAGGTGTCCCTGCGGCTGCCGGAAGATGGCCCCGGGCTACTCACCTTGATCTGGAATATGCTGAGTCCGTTCATCCAGGCGACGAACCGGCTGAGCGTGGTCTTCCCGGCGCCCGAGACCCCGATGAGCAGCAGGTGTCCCTGCGGCTGCCGGAAGATGGCCCCGGGCTACTCACCTTGATCTGGAATATGCTGAGTCCGTTCATCCAGGCGACGAACCGGCTGAGCGTGGTCTTCCCGGCGCCCGAGACCCCGATGAGCAGCAGGTGTCCCTGCGGCTGCCGGAAGATGCGGTCGATCCGCAGCACGTGGTCCAGCACCTCGTCGAACAGCACCAGCGGCACGTCCAGCTCCTCCTCGTAGAACACCTGGGGGCAGACGACGTGGTAAGGGCCTTCGTGTTTTCAAAATGAGACTGCTCCTGGGGCCTCACCATGAACTATGTAAAACTGTCCAAGTTCCGTGCAGGTCAGTTGGGAAAGAAACAAGCTTATGTGACACGTACAGCGCTGTGCCGTTCTGAACAGGGCTGTTCTGTTTAGATCCTGCTATATGAGCGCATGGCGAGCCAACCGTAGGCGCTACTGAGTACTGAAAAGTAGGTCCCTTGTCAAAATACTGCCGTGCTATTGGACAGAAACGACCGCTTTAAAGTAGCGGATCCATTCCAGTCAATGACAGGGCTTTATTTTGAGATCGGTCTTTATGTCTCAGTAACGCTGTCTGCTGGATTTTGGTGTAATCCTCCTGGCATTTGTACTGGCCAGAAATTTGGTCACGCCATCGCCTTTAATGAGTGAGTATTCTGTGACTGTCTAAAGACAGTTTATTTTTTCTGACCACTCTGCTAAGATAACACATGGCCTGAACTGAAAGTCATGTGTGATCCGAATGTCCATGTCTTCCAAATGGTACGGTACACCGAAATATATTATGATTTATCCAATACGGTCCATATCGTTGGATAGAGAAAATAGAAAAGGTTCTACCACAGTAATGGGAAGACAAGGGTATGTAGTCAGTTTCTCTCATTCGTTACTTTGTATCTAAAAGAGAAAGGGATAGAGATGGATGAAAAATTCGAATCAGTGTGACAAAGCAGTTCCGCCAAACTCCAGTGACGTGATTGGAAATTATATTCGCTTGAATACATTTTGTATTGCTTTTCCGGTGGATACAACGTTTGCTACCGGCGCTTAGAAAGTTCTTTTTGACATTCATTTAGATTATTAGATTATGAAACAAAAGTGATATATTCCCTTGAAAACAGTCTTCATAATAATCTACTATCTCACCTTGAGCCTAGCCTTGACATATTCTCGGAGTTGGTCCCTCTGCACGGGAACGTAGTCCTTGCTCAGCCAGTTACTGTACAAGATCGGGCGGCCAAGGGCTTGTTCCCTGTTGATACCTGCACACAAAACGTATGGAATTATTTTCGCTGTTAGTCAGTTCACAGTCAGTCAAATTCACAGAGGTAACTGGACATGAGATGCCCTTACTAGTGTCTGCGCTTCATCGCCTGTTTTTATTGTCCCATTAATAAAATTTTGGAATGGACTACCAAAGAACCAGCTTCTATGTCTTGAGTTTGACCGTTGTCCACATTTCATCTTCATTTTAAAACAACCGGCTACTTACCAGGGAAGAACCTCATAGCCACAGTGTCGATGTTTTCATCAGTCCATTGTCGTTCGGCGTCCTCAACCAAACGGTCTTGGAACAACCTGAGAGCCTCGTGAGCCCAGAGCCGCACAAGACCTTCCACCGACAGGTTGTCTAGAGGCCTGGAAACGAATATCTTTATTACTCTTTAGACTTATAAATAATATCCTTCAGCTATGATTAAATGGTGTCTAATGAAATTGGGTCCAGTATAAGACGAATTAAAATATGAATCTTTAGACAACTTAATCTAATAGCTGATACACTACAAGTCAGTCTTAGGCATTGACCTAATTGCTAACGGTAGTATGACCGCGGTCGCGCGATGGGCGGTATTGAGGTCTATTGGACGGGCGACGTACGTCGTACGACCATAATTGCACGACCGTTGCCAATTAGGAAAGCGCCTTAAACAAGATCACAAGATCCCACTGAAACCACTCACCTGATAGCCTCGCAAATGCCGCGCACCCATCTCGTCATCTCTCTAGGCGAGTACACGTAATGCGGTTGCATATCCTGAGTGAACCGCTCCTGCGATGCTAGGTACAGCTTCACCATGGCCTGGGTGAGGGGTTCGGCGTAGCCGCGTAGGGCTGGCTGCATGCGTAGCATCGCGCGTGTGAACGTGCCGTAGATCTATGAAGGGAGTGGAGAATTCGTATATTCGACTTCGATCCAAAAACTAGTAATATACGCTCCGATTTGGAGGTTTGCGCAACAGGAGCTTGCACCCTAAAAAGTTATGACAATTACCTACACTGAACTACGGTTGCACCCGACCAACTGTCAGTTGCAGTTGATACAAATCCTTATGATGTACCAAATAAAGTCGCTATTGAATTAATTTGTATGCGCGGGCGAGCCGACCTTAATCGAATCGATCACGTCCCCCGCACTTAAAAGCGACTTTATTTCAAATTACACAAGGATTAGTATCAACTGCATTCAACTGACGGTTGGTCAGCTTCAGTCAGTCAAAAGTCTGTTACTAGTTTTATGATGATTATATTACTGATGACGTAAGGTACGCAACTACCTGTCGTCAGTGAAAATACTGAGTCGTCATTCGTTCACTAACAATGAATCAGCTAAATTACAGGCAGTACAGATTAACATGGGTACTGTGCGCGCGCGAGTTAATGTTCATCGAGCTAGACCGCTTAAATAATTCGAGTAGCAATTATTGAAGGTTCGATTTGCGGTTTGAGCGAGTGAGATGACGATGTATAATCCATTCGAGTGTAGGCTGTGGACCGATGGACACGAACTCGCGCGCGCTCTGTACATACGTAGAAGTAGGAGACCACATTTTTTCACTTTGTGTTCACATGCGTTCCCGAATTGATCGATGAAATGTCAAACAGCAATGTCGTGTATTAGTCTGTGGGTTTGTCTAGGTGTCTCTCAGACGTTTCATATCTCTTTCTCTCTCTTGCGTATGAGAACCATCGTCAATACCACGGACGAATTCGCGAAATTGTAAGTCCATTGTCCACTTCATAATCGGGATCGATTCTAGTTTGACGTTTACCATGCTCCATGGGGTGGGAATTTGGGAAACCGTAGCTTTGGCAGTGGAGGGGCATTTGCCTTTTTGCTGCCAGAGCACCGTGTTATAGAGGTGGGCATTGGCGATATTCCATGTGTTGCTAATGTCTATAGGCCGTGGTGACCACTTTCCATCAGGTGGCCCGCTTGATTGTTTGGCTGCAGTACGGTACAAAAAAACAAGATATGAGGGCAGGAGTGTGAGCATCACCTGTTCGAGCGACGTCTCCCCCGGGTAGTCGACGTAGATGACGGGCACGTGCCTCAGCAGGCGGTGCGAGAGCGGCTTCCGGCCGGGGTCGGTGGGCGGGTTGCACGCGCCCACGAACTGGATGCGCTCCAGGTGCACCCACGAGTGGTCTGCATGGGGAATGGAAGATACGTTAGAGCAATGAGGGTTTCGAGACGTCAATAATGCACTAGATGGCACTAGTACTAAGGACTGATGTCAAAATATTGCTGCGCTATTGGACGAACACAATAATAAGGGCTTTCACAATCCTAAATCCACGAGATGGTGCTACTGTGATGTAAAGTCTGCTGTCAAAATAAAGTCATGTTATTGGTTAGAATAGATTTGTCATTTCATAACAATTGGTTATGTCTAATAGCACGACAGTATTTTGACAACGGACCTTACGCCTCAGTAGCGCCATGTAAACCGTGAAAGTCTCACTGTAAGCTGACAATCCTTAAAGCGTCAATAACGGTATCTGATGCACTTTGAAATCCGAAAGCCCTCGCCTATATTTTATGCACAAAGGGGTTTAACTGACTTAAAATTGATGTGGACAAAAATAATAACGAATGTAAAGGGGACAAATATCCTTCAGTAGACTATTGGCGATATGTTATTTACGCCACATTGTAATGTAATTGTTTTTTCTCAGCTAATAGCTACAGTGTCTATATATAAGAAGCTATATTGTTAATTTATTAATAGGATTAGTTCACTCTCCGAAATGAAGTAACCAATGTTATAATAAGTATCACACGAACAGACTTGAACATTCAATACTCACCGGACGCCCTGAAGAAGCCCTTGTGTTCCAACAGCTGTCTCAGGAAGGAGATGACTCGCTGAGTGCCGTACTGGTCCATGTCGGGCAAGTTTATCTCGTCGCAGAACAGCACCAACCATTTGCCCAACTGTGAAAGTTATAGTTTAGGTAATTAACATTGCACGGGTAATATCTGATACAGTAAAATGTACTGAACTTACTATTGAGAATAAGTGACAGAATGTGAGCTATGGGTGCCGTGTGGTGGCGCTATAAAGTGGTTTCCGTTTGGATCACTAGCGGGCGACTTGTATATGATAGTTTAAATGTGTAATTGAATGTATTTGAAAAAAAAACTGCCTGGATAGAAATTAAAAGCCGGTGTAAATTTTCAATGATTCTTTAACCATTTCTCAGATCTTTTTTTCATTTTGTTATCTTATGCTTCTGGCTTTCTTTTCTTTGCAGTTTTTTCTGTCTGTATTAAAGTCTCAAACAAATTATCTATCTATCTAGAGAGGCACAAACCTGCACAGGTGCCAGCACCACACCATTGGGCGTCTTCCGATACTCGCAATAGTGGTCGAAGGTCTTCAGCAGCAGCTCGGGCGTGGTGGCCGAAGAGAAGTTCAGCCCCACCACCTCCATATCGGGTAAGGCTCGGAGAGCCGAGAAGAGGGTCATCGTCTTGCCGGAACCGGGGGGTCCGCATAGCACTGGGGGTTAAGACGGAGGTTGTTTTATAGGTTCAGGGGGTCAAAAATGTGGTCTACCATCATAAGACTGAAGTTCTGTTGTACGTCATAAAATAAGAAGATTGATTTTCTCTTGCAATATTATTCTAAGCTCACCCTTAGTTGACACAAGATTTTTTGTCAAAACTGATAGACCACTTTTTTAATAATGATGTATGATGATGATGACATATATCTATAAAGATAAAAGTAGATATTCATTCCGTTAGTGCGATGGACGCCATAATATTTTTTTACGGCACTATTTGTTTTTCTTCAGCAACCCAGCAAATGTCAGAGACTACGCGTGTGCGCACGACGTACCTGGCCGACCCATTTAATACGCGCACTACGATTCTTAGCACTGCTGTAGCATCTCTGTTAATACATATTGACTTAATACTTACCGAGCGGCTTATGCTCAGCCAGCCAGGTGTAGAGCAGCGCCTCGTGTCGCACGGTGTCCAGCGTTGGAACCACAACATCTGGAGCCGCAACCTTGTGCGTCTCCACCTCGATCTGCGGCACCTTGGCCGACCACGGCGCCCACTCGCCGGTTATCGACACCTGGGAGAGGAGGGGTATCAGTGAGCGCTTCCGCGATTCCTGAACCTACTAGATGGCGCTACTAAGATGTGAGGTCTGATTTCAAAATAGAGACCTGTTATTGGCTAGAACAGATTTGACCGCTGAAGACCCGGGGCCGTACTGCCAGAGGTGCCTTGCTGCGATTAGTCTACTTAATTGGATCAAGATGGCGGCGTACTATCGGAGATCGACGGTACGGCCGCCGGAGACATGAACAGTTTAGGGCTCTGTAATGGTATTTATTTATTTTGGTTGTGTTGGCAAAGGACCCAACTTCTCAGTGGCACCATCTGGTGTATTTTGAAACCGCGGAAACCCTCATTAGACGGACGAATGAACAAACATTTTTTTATTGCGTTGGAAGGCACCTAATTGTGCGTGCGTGATCTCTGTGGTCCAGGACATATGGGGAGCGAAAAATATTGCTACATTTAGAGCCTGTTTCACCACCTACTGATAAGTTTCTGATATCTTATCTGACAGGTATATGTGCTAAAAAGGGGGAGACGTCATCAAAGATATCTGTGAAATAAGCTCTCTGGAACTTAGCAGTATGTTGTGAAACAGGCCCTTAATCTTTATAATACTTTCCCTCCGCTTAACATATCACTCTGTTTACCTGTAAAATAAATAAAATGATAGTCTTACCTCAAAGTCAATTATGTGTTGGCCGGGTCCACAGTTCGGCAGCAACATAGTGCTGGCGGATCTGATGAAATCGCCTAGCTCGTTACGGTCCTATCAGCAACAAACATCAAATTATACAATTTTCTACTTGGACAGTAGGTACACACATGTAACAGATTTCAAGTTATACTACAGCGCAGTATATTTGCAATAGTGATTCAATTACAGCAGTCAATAACTGGTTGATTCGTGAGATACTCCATAGAATAAATATCACAGACCAACCCAAAGGTGTTATGACCTACTAAACCCAATTTTCTACATTCAACACATTCCCCCCGCTGAATCTATCCTATCAGTCAGGCAGGAAGTATAGCGGCGATTCAAAAAGACTCATCCAGGCTTTCTGAGCTATTTATTTTGTTCCTTATCGTATCCGGAAACGATATATTAAGACACGGTGTAAATCGATTGCTAACCTTGAGCTTAGCATCTCCCGCGAACGACCACAGCAGCGAATACACCAGCCACTTGGGCACGTAAGCTTCCAGCTGCTCGTTGGTTATCGGGAAGTCGGGGTGCTGCCGGTTGTAGCCCAGGATGTTCCTGAAAATATGACATCATAATCATCACATACTAGAAAGGGCAACCCTTAAGCGCAAGGTCTTCCACATTTCTTATACCTGTTATCTAGATTAGGTGTGGACTGGGTGTGGCAGAAAAAGCATGAAAGTAGAATAAATGCAGAAGAATTGAGAGCTTTAAGAAGTATTGAAGGAGTGTCTCGGCAGATAAATTACGGAAAAGTGTTGTAAGGGAAAATAATATTTTGTAACTACTGCCAAATACAGGTTATTAGGTTCATTGTTAAACAATTTGGCTAAAAGAAGGTCCCTTAGGCACCAATAGCTAATAAAATTCTAAAACTGCAGTTTTTTTATTTAATAAACGAAAATTGATTTAATAAATTTCTACACAGTCTTTTAATTAAAATATTTTTTGACAATAACAGCCATTTTATTTTTAAAATAAGTAAGTATTATTGTCTAGTAACAATAAATTAAGAAATATTTGCACACACATTTTTTTTTAAACCAAAAAACCATTGTGACTTTTAAGTCAAGTGATTTTGAACTGTAATTAAAAATACTTGATATTATTTTAATTTTAAAATGGTATCTACTTTATTCCCTTTCGAACGTATGCAACAAGTTATAAAACCTTTTTTCAGTTGTACAAGAATATAAATATCAAGGTACTAAGCGCGACCGTACGTATCTTGACAAAATCGATGCTATTTCTCCTATAGCCGTCCTACCTGACGCCCCTGTTGAGCATGGAGTGCAGCGAGGAGAGCGCTCGATGCCTAGTGAAGTCCATGATGTGGTCGAGGCCGACCGCGCGCTCCAGGCACTTCACCACCAGACCCTCGCCGTAGAACAGCGGCGCCAGGATCATAGCTACGTCGCGCTGCGTCTAAGGAGATAAGAGGTTAGGTGTGAAAGTTCAAGAGTACGGCGACGTTTGAGTTTTCGCGATTCTAAAATCAACGAAATGGCGCTAAGTGAGGTGTGATGTCAAAATAAAGCCCTGTCAGTGGCTGAAATAGGTTCGTATTTTTACAACAGTTGTTTCAGCACGACATAAGTTTGTGGCACTCCAATATGAATCATAATATTAAACGCTATTGTGGCCTTTTTAGACCCCTAGATCTTAGGCCTTAGTAGCGACATCTGATATCATGAAACTAATACAGGGAAGGATATAAAAAAAAAAAAACTTTGCGCAAGCTTATTCGAGCAAAGACCACCACTTCAAAACAAACATCGTTGGGAATGCCCAAGCCCAATCTTGACAATCTATATTCAATCGCGTTGATCAAAATTTCAAAAGACACATTATGCTGGTGCTGACAATATGAATTTATTTCTTCACGAGCAGACGTACATTCAACTCGTCTATCCGTGTCAATTTCACTATCAGTATCAAGTGATCATACCTGCAACGCCGGCGAAAGAATATTCTCTGTGGCGTTCTGATCGCCGCCAGCGGAAGGCGCCGCCACCACGATGCTGAAGGAATCCTCTTCTCCGTCTTCCAGTGGGATGTTCTTCAACCTGTTATCATCAGCGGTTTGAAACTATTCGATATCACGGGAGCGTTTAGAAAAACCTCTAAAGGAGGGTACTATTAAGCAAAAATGTCACAGGGATACGTGAAATGGATTTGTACATGTTAATAATATAAAGCAAAACAGTGAAAAAGAAAAATATACTAAATTACAAAACAACGCCATCTAGAGGCATATTTTGATATTTACGATTCAACTGCTTATTTTAGGACATTAAGCTATAGAAAGCCATTTGGCTATTTGACGCACCATTGAGTATAAACCATAATACAATTACTTAACACTTACGAATGAAGGAATGGTAAGAAAATTTTAGTATGAATGACGAACCATCTCAACCGCTATAACAATAACCTTCCACTTCACTCGATAACAAGAGCGAACATACCTCATGAGGTAATTCTCGAAGATCATCTCGGTGGTGAGCACGTCCTGCGAGAACCACACCATGCCGCATCGCGACACCGTGGCCAGGGTCGCGTATTTCAAGTCTTGCACCTGAACGTAGAGAACTCATATTTAAAACACAATTTTTTGACAGGCATTTATCAAGCACTATTACCGAGACAATTTATCCTTTAGACTTATTTATTGTAGTGTGGCCTAGTGTACGCAACCCACATTTAATTAGACTCAACACAAGCAACCTCATATTACAAAAAAAAGAAAATACTAGAAACAAAATAAAAAACTCAGATTCTATATTTATTTATTTATTAGTATGGCATTAATAGAAGAGTCGCAAATTATAACCTAGGTATTATTAATGAACACTAAAAGAACAAGTTAATATTTAAATTCTTCACACATTGGGCTGATTCTCTATCGTAATGAAATACAAGCAAAAGGACGTCCACTTACTTGTATTTCGGAATATCAAGAACGTTAGACAATCGACTAGTCTCCAGCCATAAGTCGTATCGTCCGTCGCATTTCGCTCGCATGAAGATATATTAGTTCAGGTATTAATTTCATAAACAGCAGCAATACTCACCTCAAACATGACCCGCACGTTGGGAGGCAGCGAGAGTCGCTCTCCGTTGGGCAGTGTTAGCAGCTTGTTGTCGTCCAACACCGAGTTCAAGTTTTCCACCCACTCGGGGTCTACATCGCCATCGAATATGATCCATTGGCGCTTGTTGATCTCACCGCGGACGTTGTCGATTATTTTCCTGTGGAACAGGTCATATTAACTGTGAATCTGGCGTCGACGATGTCCTTTCAGTTTGAGTCTATCATATCTTATTGATATAAACGTAAGGGTCAATTTGAAACGTCTTTGAAACAAAATTGTTATAAAAATGGAGGGCTATCGTGTAATGTGTTACATTTAGTGTCCTTGATGGGGAAATTGGAAGAAAAACTCAAGAAAAACTCGCCGCTGTTTACATTTGAAAGGATATAGTGTGCAAACCTTTGTAGCGATAAGAAAAATGCCAAGAATGTGGGTTAAAGAACCAGTAACAAAACTCAGCAGTAGGGATGACAACTGAAAAAATGTTGTTAGTTTATCAGGTATATTATAAAAAATATTCTTTTGTTACTTAAACAAAAAAAGCCGATCCAGTGCATTGAAATGTTACGTGGCGTCACACCTGTCAAATTTTACTCAGAAGTGACGTCACAAGCCCTCCCTCCGAAACTTTGATACGCTTTATGTTTGTTATTTGTTTTTTATTGATTTGGTAAATAAGAAAAAAAAGATGTGTAATATTTTTTTATGATTAAATTGACGGACCAATTAAAATTTTAAAATGTCGACCCAGTCACCATTCCTGTCCTCATTCCTCACACGTAATGTTCCTCACCTGAGTATATGCGTGAACAGTCCGTCGGTCCATTCCCTAGTGTTGGGGTCCAACACGCCGTACAGCGCCTCCTTGGACATCGCCTTGGGGTCGATCACGTGCGCCACGCCTTCCACGCCTTCAAACCTGGTTGTGTAAAAGAGAACTGCTTAGTGACGTGTAAGAGCACTAAGTACTGGTGATCTTATTTGCTTCATCTTTTCTCGTCTTTTATTTTTTATTTTTTTATGTCATACGGTAGGCAAACAGGCAAGCGGGCCACCTGATGAAAGTGGTCACCACTGCCTATAGACATTAGCAACACCAAGAGTACTATAACACGTTGCTCTGGCAGCAAAAAGCAAATGCCACTCCACTGCCAAAGCCACGGTTCCCCAAATCCCCACCCCATGGAGCACTGAAAACCTTACTCACCGGCAGAAACACAATACTATTTAAAAGAGTATTATTTAGCTGCGATATTCTGTAAGGTGGAGGTACTTCCCCAGTCGGGCCTATAGACATCAGCAACACCAGGGGCGTCACCATGCGTTGTCAGCCTCAAATGCGACCTCTGCTACCATACTATACTCCACACTCTATTTTCAGATTTTCCATTAGTATTTTTGTTAGAAAATCTAACTGACTTGATTGGTTAGCATGGCATGATAGTATATTTCAATAATATTCTTAATTTAATAGCTTTAATTAACTAGGGTGTTACCTCTCCAAAGCCTTGAGCAGAACTCGCCAGGCGGTAGATTTACCGCTGCCTGAGGGTCCGACCATCATCAGACCATGGTTCAGTTTGCAGATCTGGTACAGCTGTAGTACCTACACACCCACGAAAATCATCCTTTAGTAGATTCGGTGTACAAAATAGTAGAAATATTTGGAAAATTGCAAAAAATATCGAGAAATCAAACGTATACAATTAATTATTTATGAAACAATTTGATTAGCGTTAGTAGTTTTATATTAAAATATTCAAATGACTGTTTTGATTTTATTAAGTCCAGTGGTTAAGTATAAATCAACTCAAACAGGTAAATCATATTTACAACCATAGGTAAGACAACTAGTATTCATTTTTGATAAAAGTGTGTAAGAAAAAACATTTTATTACCAAAATCTTAAATATATTCAAGATTTCTTCAATGCTTTTAAATATATTTTTAAAGTATGACATGTATGAAAGTATGTGACGTGTAATAGGAAAAACAAAAAGGTATACAATATTCACAGAGTTAGCACCATGAACCGAGAAGCTTAATTACAAAGCTGAAGATGATCTGGAAAAAATAACAGGAAATCCCTACCAATGTCAGAAAGGTGCGAAACTTTGAGACAACAATAAACGCAAGTCTTCCAGATAAACGATTAATAAGTTTTAGCAATAGTTACAAAATTGACGGGCGCAAAAATCCTACTGAAAATAATCTTTACACCACTTTCTTCAGAAAAAGTAATGCGGCACACAAAACAGAGAAGAAACAAAACAGTGCAAAGAACACAGGGGTGGCAATTGTCACAAAGACGACAATTGTCACAGAGGTAGCAACTGTCACAGATGTGGCTGTCGTATCGACCTAGGATGACCATGGACATGAAATTATTTAACTATACGCCGAAAACAGTCACATCGTAAAGTCAACGTGGTTATTGATGTTCTTTTTTCTAATTATGTGCCGACCGACATGAGAATAATTGGTTCTCTCCTCTACAAAGTACCATCAAACATGGTTACTCGTCGTCATTTCATGTCCACAGGTTTCCTAGGTCGACGATCTGTCGTCCCATATTGTGACATTTGCCAACGAGATTGCAGTAGTAAGGTGTCAGTTGTCCCAGAGAAGGCGGCTGTCCCAGCGTGGCACTGACCTTCTCGATCCATGTGCTGTGGTCGGCTCGCGACGCGGCGCTGCGCCTCTACGTGCCGTTAGCGGGTTAGCATGGAAACGCATACGCATTCACATTCACGCACCACACGCCGCGGGGGCGGGCGTGGCGTGACCACAGGTGGGACTGCGCTTCAGGTACGCGAGGTTAGGCGTTATATGTAGCATGTATTTATTACTTTTGGCCAAGCTGCCACTTGATTTTGCGAACGCGAACGATGTATCTCAATATTAGAAAGGAGCTGTCACTGATATGTTAGTTTTTAAAATCTTTATTGCACAAATTACAGCAATTGGCGGACTAAAAAGCTAGGCTATGTCTAACAGTCAACCGGCAGACCACGATGTTCATGCATGCTGCATGCATGCTCAGTTCGAGTCAATTTAACCTTTCGTATAGGTGCTTCTCTCTCATTTCATTATCTCTTTCGTATGAGAACTATCGACAATCCCACGGACTTACTCGCGTAAACAACACTTCTCTCGGATTTAAAAGCATCGCTCGCGTTTATCATTGCTGATTGTTTAACAACGTCAAGTTGCTGTTTTGGCTTGTTAGTAATTTAGTTCTTATTACATATTAGTAGTGAAGCGCAATCCCAACGCAGTAAATAAAAAAATGACAAAGCAAAATGTTAAATTCCATTGTTATGATTAAATTTTATTGACATGATGCTCATCATCATAGTTAATGGTTTAATCGAGTTAATGTCCGCTCATCCAAAAACACCTTCACCTTTTAAGTTAATCTGATTAATGGTAATTGTTATGATGATGTTATATTCTCAAAAACATTGTGCAAGCGGACAATTCTGAAGAGACATGCAAGTCATTACTTTCTGATCAAAATTTGTCCGGACATATCAAATAGTGACTGTGCAAATGACAATATCACTGATGAGATGGGTTTATGATCAGTATTTGAAGTCATATCACTAGCTGTAACCTCCGCCCATGCTGGTAACTTTCTTTCACGGGCTGTTGGCATTAACCTGATGAATATTAGGGCTAGCATACCTTCTCCATCCATGTAGATCCTTGCTCATCACCTTCACCGCACACCAGGAACTCTTCAGCGCAAACGGCGCGGATTTCATTCTTCAGTCCTAAAATATATTTAATTTTATATAAAGAGTTCAGGATAAATTCAAGAGTGGGTGCTTTGAAGATATGTTTCAGATGTTCATATGTAACCGAATCATAAACGTTATGTATGACCTAAGTACAATCTTAGTCTTATCGGCGTCTATTATATCATCTCTCTCTGGTAGGCCTGCTGGAAGAGATTTCTTTCTAGAGATAAGCAGTGCCTGTTGTGTCTTAATCTTCCGTTACATAACTGTATGCTCTATCGTGTGAACAATAAATATATATAACTGTTAAATAAATAAATAAAATAAATACAATTTTAGCTTCATGACATAAAACTGAATTACTGAGTAAAGGCACTTGCTCCGTGCTTCTAATTCATATTTATTTATTTATTTTTCAGTTTATTGTGCACAGGAAATACATAGTGAATAACAGGCAAAGTAATAAATGGCACAACAGGCGCTACTTAATTCTAAAAGAAATCTCTTCCAGCAGGCCTTCGGAAGCGTGATGTATAATGGAAATCGCTTAATATTTATACATGTGATATGCAAGTACACGATTTAGATATTCATTACCTTTTAATATATTACACCCTATCCACACTGACCAGTCTGCAGGTTGACTGGCAATGGCCAGTAGATAGTTATATCGGCTTTCAATTTGTTTTAGCGATAAATTTATAGAAATGGAAGAAAAGAGTTTCACTGGTATTTTACGTAAATTTTAAACAAAAGCCATATTCTGTACCTTCGCGGGGAGCCAATCAGTTTTAGGGTCCCCAGCGTAAGACTTTGGTCACTCTCGTTTCGCCAACGATACATTCTGTCAACTCACCGGTCATCTCAGCCCTCGTGTAGCCCACGTTAGGGAACACATCATTGAGCAGCGAGAACAATAGGGGAATGTCCTCAGCCACCAGTTTCGGGACCATGGTCTCGCAGACCGACTGGATCAGGATGTCTTGCTCGGGAAGGGACTCGGCGATGGATGCCTCGTCCGGCGCTTCCGTGCCGCGTTCTATTAGGTTCTCCTGTTGGGAGAGTATAAATGAAGGTGATCAGTTGGGTACAAAGAGGGTTTCGGCGATTTCAAAATCCACCAGATGGCGCTACGGACATCTGAAGGTCCGATGTGAAAGTACTATCGAGCTATTAGACACAAACAACTACCAATGACAGAGCTTCATTTTGACATTAGTGTTCACGTCTCAGTAGTGCCATCTGGTGGATTTTGAAATCGCAGAAATCTTCATAGAAAGACTTGTTTAGGTCAGTTATAGGATATGGTTGGAATAAGATATGAAAAAAAAAGAGAAATCAACACGTTGATCGCCGTGTGTATATTTTTGGAGACAGATATAAAACTATTGTTAAAATCCACCGATAACAAAAAACTAGTACGCGTTTCTTGAATTTCGCTATTAAAATAAACATCACAAAAACGACGTATTTGGGGCAGAAACACTTAATGAGCGAAAATTTCAACGTATAACTTATACGAACCTTGATCTTCTGAATGCGATCACGCTTCACGTTGCCGGCGGACACCAGCACCGATTTCAGCGCTCGCAGACCGAAGTCGTAGTGAGACTGATTCGAGAGTTGTTCGTCGCATAGCCTGGATGAATATATGGGAACCCATTAATTTATCAGTCAATCATGCCCACAACCCATGACAGTCCACTGCAGGACGGACTTAGGGCCTCTCCCATGAGAATAGAGGTTGCCATAATCTCCACGCTTGGCAGGCGGGTTGGAGATCGCAGTGTTGTAAATATAGAAATGGAAAACGCTGCTGGCCATTTACCAGCCTATGGAGGAAACATTAGGCGCCTTCTACGACACCCACGAGTGTAAGGGGTTGGTGCTATTCTACTCTGCCGGACACCACACGGCCATCAGTCGATTATACTGTGGCCAATGTTAGGCACCGCTGTCCTCACCAATCGCATTTCGGCAATCAACTCTATATAGAATGTTGGAAGATACCGCCGAAAAAAGGATTCGCCCCTATTAACTCCTATCCAGAGAAGGCTATACGAACTGATATAGGCTGATGCTGAATGCCTAAAATCTGTAAATACTGCTTTTTTTTCAAGGCTACTCAGTGACAAGCGAGCTGACAGCCTACTTGATGGTAAGTGGTAACTGTCGCCCATAACATCCACGTTTCATACATTTAGATTGCAGGTGCTTATGAAAGATAGCAAAACACAAGATATGATAAGTCAGACAATACGCTATGTACTCACTTGAAGAACGGCACGATCTTGCAGGCGAGCTTCTCAGCGGTACGGAACCCTTGGCTGAACAGCATCACCTCGGCGATCAGCTGCCGGTCAGGGGTGGTCATGGCCAGACTCCTGAACAGTTTCTTCAGGTTATCAGGCAGGTTGGAGCGGCCAGCGTAGCCGGGGTTCATCGTGATGAAGATCGCCATATCTTGGCTCACTCGCACTTGCTTGCCGACAAGCTCCACTGTGATCGACTTGCCTGGAAGGTTTTCTTTCTTTATTATTAGGCAACGTTGACTATGAAAACTTGAGTACTATGTCATGTGAGTAGGATAGGTGATTTCTTTTTTCTTAAGAGGGCATCTGAACGGATAATTTTTTTACTGCAATATTGTCACTTCGTCACTTACGGCAAACTTCATGTCGACTAGAAAAGGACGCATTATGCCACAACAATAGAGTGCGGTTGAAATAACAATAAACTTAGTGCTGTCACTGTGCAGCCCAGCCACAAGTTACAGTAAAAAAAAATTTTTTATTCTAGTCAGTGACAATGGTAACTGTCGCCTACATAACATCTACAATTCATTTTTTTTTGCTCTTTTTTATACCACTAAGGTGGCAAACAAGTAGTCACCGACATCAGTTTAGAAGCCCCTTTTAAATCAGTAGATAGACCGAACTACATCGACCACTAACCCGAAGTGTGGTCCCCTTCCTGGTGGCTCTTGAGCGCCTCCTGAATGGTCTGCACCTGCTGCGAGACGGCCGACAGCATCCGCTCCTCGAGACGGTTGAACTCGTCGAAGCAGCCCCAGGCGCCGACCTTCGTGAGGATAATATCTTGCATCATTACAGAAGTATTCTTGGATAGTAGTGTTTTTTATTACGGATGGAGCAAGTGTTCTTATTATTAAACGGATTTGTTATTTTACCATCGTTTTTCTCAATAATTTCCATTCATTCAGAACGAATGGAAATTTTGCTATGGTACACCTTTCCATTCAAGGTCCATGGTATTCATTGACACGGCTGTCTGTCATGTTTGATTCTTGGTCCTAGGTCGTGGCCCCAATCCAAACGTCAAAAAAGCATCTATTTTGCCATCGTTCACTCATTCACACATCTTAAATCTATGTAATAGTTATGTATAAGTATGTGTGCGTATATGACCTAGCGGCTAAAACGAAATACACCAACCGCTAAAAACCGGTGTCCGTTTTGCGTATCCTAGGTTCAGCTGGCCTCATTTATTTCTAACTAACACTAATATGAGCTAAATATTGTATTACAAGGCTAAAAACATATTTAGAGCATTCATTCATTTATTAAACCTGAGCCCATTTCCACTATCGCAGGGGCTATTTCTACCATTGCAGTGCCTATTTCGACCATTCCATTCGTTCTGAACGAATGAGTGAATGGAAATAAATGAGATGTACGATTACAAAATAGCGATCGTCTTTAAAAAATCCACTGACCTGGCAGAGACCGACGAAGATCCTGCCCATAGCCTGGAAGTCGAAGGTCTCGTCGCAGTTGAATACCAGCACGAACCGGCCCAGTTGGTTTCCTAGGGCCTTCACCGACTCCGTCTTGCCCGTACCCGCCGGGCCTGCGAAGGAACGGGAAAGCATGAGTGGCAATGTAATCAGATCAAATGTTATGATAACAAAGAGATATCGTGTGTATCTGTAGAGCTCGTCTAGTCTAAGATGACGCGCCCCACTACTTAGTTAGTTGATTTCGATGTGTGAGTGCAAATATTGATAACGACACTTCATCTGTGTGGGAGCCAATGAACGACGCGTGCTCCTACGTTTGAATCTTACCGGCAACTGAATGACCAATTACAACGGCATTTGTATATGTTTTGCGTCCATATTTTAAACTTGCTTGTGTGCGTTAATGCGATAGTGGGGCGCGTCATTTTAGATTAGACGAGCTCTACTAGTTTGTACCGTTTTTACGTTCATGCCACGACACTAGTGGTTATCAC
The DNA here is from genome assembly GCA_905147135.1 of Blastobasis lacticolella. Classification (NCBI taxonomy): domain Eukaryota; kingdom Metazoa; phylum Arthropoda; class Insecta; order Lepidoptera; family Blastobasidae; genus Blastobasis; species Blastobasis lacticolella. The sequence goes on along the minus strand of LR990053.1, from coordinate 12,967,133 downwards.
CAGAGGTGTCAAGAGTCAGTACTTTCTCGTACATTAATATATTGTTAATCATTAATTAAAATTGGCCATCCTTATTTTTTGTGAGTTGTAGAGACGTAAAGAGTTTTAATCGATGACAACATTGACAAGCGTTTCAGAAACTAGACGTTAGTGACACAGCGCGACAGCCAGAGCTAGACGTTACTATCACGACGCTCGGCAATGAATCTTAATTTCAAGTCTGAGCATCGCGATAGTAATGCGCACCTCCGACGACTATTGTGCTGCGGCTCTATTACTGTATGTTCGGAAACGTAAAACATATTACATTTGGCTCAATTCAATGCAAAATGGAATGTAGTGCTTATAAAATACGGTCCATTTTTGTATCGCAGTGACGCGAAACATAATATAAGTGATACAAAATTAGACCTTATTCTACGAGCAATACATTCATTCCACTTCGACTTGCTCTCACCAGCCAGCTGTAGTTATTACATTTATTTTATTTTATTATGTACAGCAAACCTTAATTTTAAGATTACAATAAGCCAATTAAAAGTTCACAATTTAAGGTTTAGTATTTCCCTTGGACTATGACATGTGATCCTTCAAGAGGTATAGTAGAGGCGGGTAACGCATTGGTTGCTGATGTCCATAGGCGGCGGTGACCACGTAGCCCGCATGCCTGTTTGTGTGCTGTATGACATAAAAAAGAAGGTTCTAGCTTATTCTATAACAAGCCCATATATGGTAGCCACTGACCGAAGGGCGACCCCCCGAGGCGGGCCTCGAGCGCCTGCGTCATGGTGAGGTAGCAGCGGTCCGTGAGCGGCGTCTGCACCAGCCGGTCCTGCACGCCCAGGTACTCGAACCCGTACAGGAAGCGCGCGTTCGCCATGTGGATCGTCAGCTGCTGCAGCACCTGATGGGGTGGGGTACGCGTCAGTGGTGGCGCCGTCAGGGCTAGTACGAGCGCCCGCGACACAGGGCGCGCTGCGAGACCAGCTATTGAGGTTGAGAGTGTTTGGTGCATCTTTAGCCAAAATGAGTTTGCTAATAGAAGGGCAAATTAGCTGTCCCATATGCCCAATGGTCTCGTTCTGTACCCCAAGGTATTTTTTTTTAAAGAAATAAAAATTTAATTTTTGAATGCAATAAAACCCGTTTAACAACTGCACAGGAATATGATTCTTGAGGTGGTCATGCACTCTTGCACTGTACACCCAACATCAGAAGTAGCTAAGCGACTAGACTGTTCAGAATAACCTGACGAGATTGGGAAAATAAAGATTGATATAAACATGATACTAGAACTGTATTAGAATAACATTTGTCGTGAACTGTGCTCATACTGAAACGGACTTTATGTCATGGATATAAGGTATAAACTCACGTCGTTGTTCCTCGGGTCGAAGTAGAACCGCATCTCGCAGAGCCACTCGAAGGAGCGCGCGCTGTTCACAGCTGACGCGATGAGTCGCCGCGTCACCGTGCGCTTGTGCACGAACTCGTTGATCTAAGAACGGGGCCATGTGTTATGGATTCTCTCCGCTTTTGGTGGAGGGCATTCGGAACTAATGTTTCCCTTTATTTTTATGCTACTCAGTGACAAGCGAGTAGACAGCCCACCTGATGGTAAGTGGTAACTGTCGTCCATAACAACAACGATTCTTACATTTAGGTGGAAACTGGACTAGAGGTACATAATCCAGGCTGTAAAAACCACTAATGAGGGCTTTCGTGGTTTCAAATGGCGCTACTGAGGCGCAAGGTCTGTTGTCAAAATTCTGAAGTGCCATTGGATAGAAACAATTGCTGTAAAATGGCGAATTTATTCCAGCCAAAGACAGGGCTTTTGACATCACACCTCATCTCGCAGTAGCGTAATCGCGTGGATTTTGGAATTAGTTGACACTAGATGTCTTCGTACTAGAAACAAACACAAATAGTGCAAACCAATGCGACAATGAATTAATCTAACGTCCCAAAAAATGGCATGGTAGGTAAAACGTTTTTAAATTTTGTGGCCTTATTATGATAGCATTGATAACCAAGTAGAACCATTTTACATTTGAACTTGTGGCAGGTGTTCGGTCTTACCAGGTGCTCGAGTTTGCGGCGGCGCAGAGGAGGCTGTTCCTGCAGCACGGAGTCCGCGAGGATGTTCAGCATATTCTCCACGTGGGACAGCACCTTGGAGGAAACAATAAATTTAATTTCCTTGCGATAGGTCTTTTTTTTTATACGACTAAGGTGGCAAACAAGCTTACGGCCTGCCTGATGGTAAGCAGGCACCGTAACCTATGAATGTTTCTTATGGATTTTATATTTTATTTGCTTAACCGTCAGCTGTAATTGCAATATAAAGCAGTAATAGCAACACAGAGCCAATTGCAAGTTTCAGCTGGTAAAAACGTTTACCCATTCTTCTTTGGCCAAGATCTATTAATTGCTGTAGGCCTACTGGAAGAAATTTCTTCATAGAAATAAGTAGTGCCATTTGCTTTGTATCTGTTACCATTATTATGCGCAATAAACTATTAAATAAATAATATTATCAATAATTACTTTCGCCAACAAGAACAGAATTAGAAAACTAGGAATGAAGTAGATTGATATAATTTCTCTCCGATCCGTTCTGAAACTGTAAAACCGAATTGATAGTAGCATACCTTCTTAAGGCTTTCGCCGCCGCCGCCCGCCAGCGCGGCCTCCACGTCCTCCGACCATAAGATCTGGGCTGCCAGCACCACTATTTGCGCCTGGGGACAACGTTATGGTTAATAACTCTTCTTATATTACATTCAAATGGACGTCATGCTTTCCGGTAAGGATAGACACACGCTAACATAACATGACTATAAAATAGTCTTGTTTCTAGGGAGACCGCATTCTCACTTACCACCTAGTGAGGCTGCGGTCAAATTGATGAGGCATGGAAACGGCTGTATCGATGTGTATAATTCTTTTTTTGTTTTGTTCGCTATAATAAAGGGGTGGTTTAAACGCAAGAAAAAAAGGGTAGGTAGGGGCAGAGTAGGTTTAGAGTAGGTTTAGGGTAGGGTACGGGTAGAGTAGTGGTAGGACGCCACGCAAATGAAGTCGCGCCGGGCCCACTCGTTAATAATATGTAGGTAGTACAGTCAGTTTCAACCACCAGTTGACCCCCTATTAGTTTACAAGCTTAATAGATAGATAGATTAGCTTTTCACATAGGAATTGCCAGCGGTCAAGTGACACATAAAACAATCAAAAAGAAAAATGGAACTGAATTTTGAAAATTCGTAAAGCAACACCATCCCACCTGATACTTATCACACCAGTCGATGAACTTCTGCGGGTCCACGTTCCCGTCTTTGAACTGTTTGACGTCGGCCATGGCGTCCTTGAACCTCCCGCTCCACCATCGACAGCCACGAGGTTTAGAGTAGGGGTAGGGTAGGGTAGGGTAGGGTAGGGTAGGGTAGGGGTAGGGGTAGGACGCCACGCGAACGAAACTAGTAAATAAACCCAACCAACCTGATACTTATCACACCAGTCGATAAACTTCTGCGGGTCAACGTTTCCGTCCTTGAACTGTTTAACGTCGGCCATGGCGTCCTTGAGCCGGCACGCCAGCGTCACGCGCATCTCGCGCTCCACCATCGACAGCCACGAGTTGATCTTCGGGTTCTCCACCGTGGACACGGGCTGGGTGAAGTAAACCTGGGAAGGGGGGGCATTGTGGATTACAATAAAAAAAGGCGGTAGTCTAGCACTTAGATCTGGTTTGTGCGGTATAAAAGGGTTACAGGTGGGTGACGATATCTTTTCGCTGCGAGTTCTCAGTCGGGCATGTTGAGCAGTTCTGCTTTTTAACAGGCAGTTTCGTGTTCTGACAATTTATAGTCACTAAAAGATGGTTAAGCAGTTTTAGCGGCTTGGCATTACTAGCGTATTGCCGAGCCGTAAAAACCTCTTTACACGGTTCGATAACGACTTCATGTTAATTAGATCTCAAGTAATTAACTTCATGTTAAACTCACGAAGAATCTAATAAGGAACTCATTACTACAACACCACCACCCGCACTTCCCGCACCACTCTATCTTAGCAACCTATTGAGTTAATACTAAGACAATAATTATGTCGATACCGACACATCATTTTCATTATGTGGCTTGAAATTTTATAAATTGAGGTTACTAAGCAACTTTGTCACGACTGGTCATAGTAACCTCTACGTAAAAGGTAAAAGTCACCTCATTTAACTAACTGAGAAGCATTTACAGTTTATACCAAAAGTAAAATTCAAAAATACCTCTTCGCCCTCCCTGGAGGCTATACCGTTGATAATATTGTTATCTTCGTTGAGGATGATGGCCGCGACGCCCGCGAACATTTTCTTGAAATGTTTTTGGAGACGCGCGATGTTCTTGCTGTTGCCGATGATCTCCAATAGATCCTCGTCACCCACGAAGTAGAATCTGGTATGGAGAAATTGTGTTAATGACTGTTTTCGATTAACGACTTTCAAGGATTGAAGAATGCACTGAGGGTAGTCGTGTAGGGCATCTTCATCCAATAACTAGATTTGGAGGCGTATCATCATCTTAACTGTTGGATATTCGTAGTAAATAGAAAATGAAAAGTCCTCATTTATCTCTCTCGTTTATAATATTGACTTTTTCATTCGAAAATATAAAATAAATAAATAAAATATATTTATTCAGGAAAGATTTGTACAAAAACAGTGTTACAGTGGGTTCACTTAGTGTAGATTGCTAAGACTATTTGCATAAATTTATTTTTAAACCCTGAGATCCAAACTAGGCCATAGCCTGTATCTTGGATGTCAGTGTTCTGCCGTAGAAGCTATATAATTACTATAATTTTAACAACCACATTTACTTATAGAGTTATGTCACTAATGTATGTACTTAAAAACGAGTGTGGTAGGAGTAAGGGTGTGTGTGAGTGTGTGTATGTGTGCACGCGCGCGTGCGTGTGCGTGGGTATGCGTGGGTATGTGTGTGCATGTGTGTGTATGTGCGTGTGTGTGTGTACGTAAATTGATGTATATACCAACGATCAAGAGCTGTTAGGCAGTAAGCTTTCCGTCTCGTCGTAATTGAGTTGCTGTAGCCAAACTTTCAATTTCGATTTGACCTCAAACGTATTAAGCTGGTGAATATCCAAAACTTTATTGACACTATTATAGATAATAGAGCTAGAGATGGGATAATGTCGAGAGGAAAATTTAGTTTTGTGTGGATGGACGGGGCAGACTCTATATTGTGATTTCCTTTTCGAAGGATCTGGGGGTGGAACCTCAGGATGTTTGCGTGTAATAAGTCGCAAAACAAACAGCTGTCTGATTGTTAAATGTTTGTAGGTTGAATACAATTCCCTGGTTGAAAATCTGAAAGGTTTAAAGTGCATAATTTTCAACACCGCTCTCTGTGCTCTTTCGACCTTTATAAAATGTGATTTTGCTGCACAACCCCAGACTGGTATGCAATAGGTGATTATTGATATACAAAGAGCGGAATAGACCATATTTAGGGTTTCAAGATCAGCCGAGTGTCTGAGTATTTTAAAAATGTGTATGAGACGTCTTAGTCTAGTTGTAAGCATGTGAATTTGGTGTTTCCAGTTCAGATTGCGATCAATGTAAATGCCAAGATATTTGATGCTCTCGGTTTGCGATATGGGGAGACAAGTACAGTTGTTGTCACGATTACAATTTGAGTGGACGCAGAGTTTATAATTGGATGGTGGTTGTGAGTTAATTCGAATTGAAAAAGGGACAAAAAACGTCTTAGAGAGATATAGCGTGAGTAAGTTCTGGATAAGCCAATCGTTAATTATATTTAGGTTGTTTTCTGCAGTGGTTTTGATTTCAGCCCAATCTGATCCATGGATAACGATGGCAGTATCATCCGCATATGTAAATATGGCGCAATTGGGGAGATTAATATCGCATAGCTGGTTTATGTATATTAAAAACAGTGTAGGTCCAATTATTGATCCCTGAGGAACGCCGTACTCAATGTGCGCTTCATCACTCAAGACATTGTTAACCTTGACCGTCTGAGAACGATTACTGAGATAGTCCCTAAATATATCGTATGCTACGCCTCGGATACCAACATCGTAAAGCTTGGAAAGTAGGGCTGGTATATGAACAGTGTCGAAAGCCTTTTGCAAGTCAAGGAAAGTACTGACACATTTATAGCCCTGATCTAGTTTTTTAGAGATATGAGAGACTAGGTCGACTACAGCATCTTCCGTAGAGATACCAGCACGAAAACCATACTGGTGGTCCGATATTATATTATTTTTATTTAAAAATTGAATAAGGCGTTTATTTAAGAGTTTTTCGAGTATCTTGGATAAGGTGGACAGAATGGAAATAGGCCTGTAGTTAGATATGATGTTTTTGTCACCACTTTTGTGGATTGGATGTATCAAGGCTTTCTTAAAGGCATTTGGAAAGACTCCGGTACGGATGGCTGCATTGCAAATGTGGGTGATGATAGGGATTAAAAATTCGCGATTAGATTTAAGAATCAATGGAGAAATCCCGTCATAGCCAGTAGAAGAATCTGTCCGAAGGTTCATAATGATGGTCTCTATTTCTTTGTCATCAGTGTCCATCATTGCCATAGAGTTAGGTATACTCTTGTTCATGAGATACGGAGTGATGTCGCTGGTAGGTCGGGAGGAAATTTTATCAGCAAGGGCTTTGCCTACCCCTACAAAGAAATTGTTAATGACGTTTAATGATGATTTGTGGTTATCCGAAATTTGTAGTAATTCATGTGGAGGATTGCGGGTACACTCTGTGTTAGTTATTCTCTTGATAGTTTTCCAAGTGGCAAACTATGTTTTGCTGAGATTGTATCTGCGACAATCTGGACATTTAATTCATTAGGGTCTCGTCACAGGTTCGTTTAACTGATGTCGTTAGCTCTAAGGAAATTGCACCTTATCCCATCAGAACAACAGCACATAATCGTCCACAGCTGGATTTAAGCCTCACCAACATCAGTATTACGTATGTACTACCATCATTGACATTGCTCACTTAATAATTGATGTTGAGTTACGAAAAACTTGCTCCTATTTAACCACTACTGGTGACAAAATTCGTTTCAATGAGGAGTTTTCCAGTAGGTATTGATAGTTCGTTTCAAAAAGCATCAATAGATGGCGCTCCTACAATTTTGGTAATCTTTTTATAATCTGTATGATGGTGGCAGTGATTTCATACTAAACTTAAAAAATAAAATGTTTATTAATATGAACATAACTGTTAAAGGTTGAACAAAATGTAAAAAGAAATATTTACAGAAGTTGGCACTATGTTTCATTATTATTACAACCTCTAAAATGGTTGAAAACTATTGACAAATACAATATTATCCAATACAACGTACCCAGTGTTTATATCCTGTCTGCTAAGAACCTATTTCAAGCGATTACCAATTACCAAAATTGTCGGGGCGCCATCTAGTGAGTGGTTAAGAATGCTTTAGATACCTATTGGAAAACTGCTCATTGTCCATCGACGATTGGATTTGGTCCTCAAGGAATTACTCAAAACAAAAATCTGCTAACAAAGACATCAGCCTAGTCTCCAGTGGGCCACTAACCTGGGGAAGCTAGTCCTCTCCCGCTCGAGGTACTCTCCGAGCGCCTTCTGTATCTTCCCGAGCAGGTCGGCCAAGCGCTCAAGCGCGCGCTGCACGCCGGGGATGTTCAGCACGTCCGTCACCATCGGGGACTTGCTCACCTTCTTCATCAGGCCCAGGAACTCCGAGCTGGGGGAAGGGTCAACGTTAGCACGGAGAATGGCGTGTTAAAGCGCGCATGAGAGAGTGACATAACCTTGGACAGATATTAAGACGGGTCTCCCGCTCCAAAAAATAATAAAACATGTTTACCGAACATGTTCGCAAAACAAAGCTCCTGCGACTCCGACTGACCAACACAGGCGAACGCGTTATGCCAACAAAACAGTTAGGCCACGCCAATATTTAGTTAATGTTTAGTGTTAGGTGTTAGAGAACATAAGAGATCGCAGGAGATTCAGATTTAGAGAAAAAACTTATATCTCGTGCGATAAAGCCAGTCCATCACTGGATTTTTTATTATTTATACAGATATAAATCCATGCGTAAAACTATACACCTCTCTGCAGGAACCGCCTTGCCTCTGCATAGGACTACTTCGCGTCGTTTACTAGTCAGTTGCCACATTTGCCTTGGTGAAGGCTCTATGATTGACCATCGATTGGCTTGTACGTCTTTTTCCCGTAGGGGTAGGCAGAGACCACATTGTTCCTCTTGCTACGATCTTGACAGATCGATGTGATGCCTAACAGTAAAGCAAAACAGGACATGGTTAGCCATACCTAATGCTCTGGAAGCGGCTGGTCTCCACAGGCAGCAAGGTCTTGATGTCTGCGGAGCCGCTGAAGATGCCTTCCAAGTACACCCATCGCCGTTGCACATCGATCCATACGTCGAACAACGCGTTGATGCGGTTTAGCTTCTCCTCCCAGGTTAGCGCTTCCTCTTCGAATACCTGTACAATGAAATTGACTTTGAAGTTATGGATCTAATTACCGCAGCTTAGCTTCGTAAAGCGTCGTGTCTGTAGCGACATCTATCGCTCCAATAGGGTAAACTTATAAATAATTACATTACGAGTACTCGAGTGAACGTAAGTTGGCAAGCATTGCACATAGTGTTCCACCTTTGGCGATATAAATATTACTTTCGACGATCATATGTCGGACCCCTGGCCCCCCCTGGTTACAACATCCGGCCAGGTGGGTAATTACCCTTTTAAACATTTTCGCTTGCCAACATTATCAATCGCACACGTGTGCGTAACCTAAAATGAATCATTCCCGTTGTCCCCAAATCTATTTATCTCTTTCATACTTGTGGTAAGTTGCGACAAGTGTGAAAGAGATAGGTAAATTTGGGGGACAATGGAATTGATCCAGTCGAATTTACGCCTCATACTTCATCCACTCGCCTCAATATCGCCCACTTTTTCTATTAAATTACTCAAATTCCCACCAACCTTGTAGTAAGGCGACAGCTTCATAGCGGCCACGCTGTTGATGTGCTCCTTCACTTTGTTGAAGAGGTCGTCCCAGCCGCGGATGATCTTGCACTTGTTCTGGTAGTTGATCAGGTCCAGCTCGTAGCTCTGCCAGGACTCGCGCACCTGGGGCGTTGCACGTTGGGAGTTGGTAAGATGATTAGTTAGAGATATCGTACATATAAAAAGGACGACTGAAAATCTGGTACTGTAAGTGCGAATTATCTCGCTAAATTTTGTTATATTATGAACAACACGGCTAGCACAAGTATCCTCTGGCGCGCGATTAACAAGAAAAGGCGTGACATAGACACTGCCATCTCTTTCTTCTAAGTATCGACAGAAAGAAACAAACGTTTTCTCGCGGCGCGAGCTGTGTCGCGGGCACACTTATGCTAACCGTGTTGGGGAGAAAATGTATCATCTTTAATTTTGGGTTAAAGTAAGGTAACCCTTCAGAGACAAAATGGCCTATTTTTTGGCCGCTAGTATAATATTCGCAGCCGTACCTATCAACCCTGAAAACCAAATACCGACTTACCTGCTTCAAGAACTCCTCCAGCGCCATCTCTCCCTGGGCGACGGAGACTATATCCTTTACCAGGTGCTCATTCCTCAGCAGGTCAGCGTCCCAGACTTGGCCTAGTGTGAGTTCAGAGAGCGCCCATTCCACACGTAAGGCGCGGCAGAGTTGCCGCCAATGACGTTCCTTCAGCGCATCGGATTTCAATTCCACTATCAGCATGTTGACCTGAAGAATTTAACAAGTAAAAGTTGAAAGAATGTCGCCTCTATTGGACAAGTAGGATGGTCGAAAACAGATTGCAGCCACAGGTTTGTGAGTGTCATTGTTAAATTGATGTATCAACACAGTATAAAACAAAGTCGCTTCCTGCCGTCTGTCACTATGCATCTATGTAGATGGAGATAGAGTGATTCAAGAAGAAGGTTTGTAAGCAAGAAAAAAAGAGTAGGTAGGAGTAAAATAGGTGTAAGCGAATGAAGTCGCGCTGGGTCAACTAGTCAAGGATAAAGGGGGAGATAATAGTAATATTTCTTACAAAAGTAAGTAAAAACTGCAACGTAATAGGTACAATTTGTTTATAGAATTGGGAGGCGAACCCATATTTTTGTTTATAACAACAAACATTGAGTTGTCAGTGTAGCTCATTTACCTTTGTGTAAGATTGCAACAGTTTTCGCACGTATTCGTAGCTGTCGTACATGCGGAGACGGGCCGGCAATTCTTTCAGCTCGTTCAACATGGCTTCCAGTTGTTGCCTGGTGAGAAATGACCACGTTATAGCTAGATTATGTTTGTAAAGGAATACAAGAAGCGCTATATGTTTAGAGCTTTTAAATTAAGATTATGCGAAGAAATCGTGATGTGAAGGTCTCAACTATAACTGGCGATACACAACACAATTAAGACTATTTAAAACACAAGTTAATGTCAAAATATTATCAAATCGATGAGCATTACTAACTTCAGGTTAATTTATGTTACGTGCGCACAAATCAATACCATATTTTGCGTGCAACATACAGCTTGAAGCCATAAGCAAACACGATCTAATCCCTCTCTTGCGTTGACAATCGAAAAATTTGATTTATAAAACATGTTCGACGTAGACTCGCTTTACCACGACCACGAGCTTAAACCTTACTTCTAAAAATCGTGAAAATTAACATAATTAAGAAACGGATTCATGTGTCGGCCATTGCACTCACGCACATTGCTCAAAGAGCTGAACCTGATAGCCTGTTCTAATACGATACCTGAGCTTCCTAGGCTGCACGGACAACCAGGGCTTCTCGCGGATGTCGTCGATCTGCGCCCACACCTTGCTGAGCGACGCCCACACGCCGCGCAGGTCTTGCAGCTCCTCCAGCGCCACAGTCATGCGCTCGTTGTTCACTGAGCTTCCTGTTGGGAGATCGTACATCAAATTCTGCGCTTATGCGGGTTTTGCACGAGGGCAGAACAGTGGGGAGCACAGAACTGCTACTGTTTGAAAGCACACGCCGAGACAGAACAGCAGCCTTAGCCAAGAGGTTTCGTTAATATACAATCGTTTGTGGTAGAAAAAATGTATGGGATTGGACATAAGCTAGCGTTATCTGACATAAGCTTTTTGTGGTAGAAATTCTTGGTCCATAGACAATTCACGTACTTTTGGTGTATTTCGATGATCCTACACAATCAGAGTCAATGTAGATGTTGGTAGAAATAGTCGAACTTCGAGCTGTCAATTTTGTACCATACACGCATCACGCAAGCGGAGCTGTCAAAGATGGCTAGACCGGCAGTACTGTCTTGATATTACATGGCAGAACAGTTAATAGCTCGCCGGTATTTTTTTCCGGGGCAGTTAGATCCCCCACCACCTTTCTCGCTCGTCTCGTCTCGTCTCTCGCCTTGTGGCTGGACTCGTGTGAACGAGAGTGAACGAATAAAAGAAAGAACAAAGACAACAAATATGAACAGGTATTCGGTTCGCCGTATTCGGTCACCGATCTAGTGTCTAGAATTCGTTTGCCCATATTCAATGACGCCCCCCGTTCTCCTAACTAAATTCGGTTACCGAATTTGGCCAATCGACGCAATGCAAACGTTGCAAACTGACATTGCCATCATTCCCATTGCAAGAGAGTTCACAGGAGAGCTAAAAAAACTGGTACACCAATTGACACTAATCACTAAAACGTACCTGTGTCATGTAGCTCGAGCGCCTCCCTAGCCTTCGCCACATTATCCCTCTCGTCTTTCAACCGGGTGTATCGAGTCTCCATGGCTTGCAACTTGGCCAAAGCATCCTCGGGCCGGGTGGAACCGTCGGTGGGCTTGCTGCGTTCCCACTCGCCTAGGAACTCTATGGTGCGAGCTTCAACAGCCTTGTCTTCTACGATGATCTTTTGTTGGAGCGATGCCACCTGTGGGATACAGAACGTGTGAGTGATGAGTAAAGAGTATAGATGTAGGTCCGGTTCTGTTGTCTTCTTCTTATATAATTTATTGGCGTTTTCACCAAACTTAGGAATCGGCTAAGTTCTTTCTTGAGAATTCGGACATTGCTGATTGGCTAAAAACTAGTTAAGACGGCTTAGACGATACCTAAATTTAGTGAAAACTACCATTAGACTGGTAGATATTTTGTCGATGAGAGAGTTAACAACTTATTAATTAACACTTAAATTAGTTAACAACGTTTATGTCGTGAGAGTAATTTTACAAAAAATATGGGAAATAGAAAAATCATTCTGTCACCTACTTGAGTTTGGATGGACGAGTCCTTCCTGCGCATGATTTCGTTGAAAGCGCTCCATTCCCCTTCGATGTTGTCCACATGGAGCCATTGCGCTGGGAACTGGAATCTAAACATGAAAAGCAGCAATGTTTTAAAGTATCGCAGTTATTATCACACAATTTAAAGACAACAAAGATTTGTGGTAGGAAACCCGGAACATACCTTTAAAATGTATAATAAGCAGTTTAATGTTAAAGTTATATTTAAAATACATCTTCGTGTAATACATTATTGTATTTTGAACATATCCTTGTTGATTTACGTTTGAAATAGCGCAAGGTCATACCTCTGTCGTTCCAATATACGCTGCGCTTCCCTGTAGATGTCGACTTGCTTCTCCCAGGCGAGCACCTCTCTCTTCAGTTGCTGCACGTAAGTAATGAGGCACACCGCATCGCTGGTTGACGCCGCCTCTGCAATATATATTATTTTTATACACAAGTACAACACACATAGTTGGCGGTTTTTGGATTCCACCGTCCACCAGATGGCCAGATGGTAAGGTCTGATGATAAAATAAAGGCCATTCATTGGCTGGAATGGATTCGCAATTTTACGCCGGTTATATCTGACCAATAGCACGGCTTAGCCGGACTTAGAGGACGGACCTAACATCTCAGAAGCGCCATCTGCTGGACTTTGAAATTGAAAGATAAAATATTTACAGACAATTTCAGATTCATTCATAATAGCCTAAATTCAATTCATACAGTTTCGAATGTAACCTAGAGAAAACACGAACAAAGGACCACGACCGCTCCAAGACGAGAAGTATAAGTAGTAAGTACACAGAAATCAAAATAAGATACGTAAGTAAAGGATGCTGCTGACAACTCGATCACCAACTATTGAGACTTATTGCGCAGTAGTGGCCGAAGTGGCGACAAACAAGCGTTCTACATAGTTTGCCAGTTTAGTTTAGTTTCTAGGGGTTTAACGCCCACATTATCATCATCATTATCACAGCCCGTAACAGTCCACTGCAGGACTTAGGGCATCTCCCACGAAAGGGGAGGTTATTGCCATAATCTCCACGCTTGGCAGGCGGGTTGGAGATCGCAGTGTTTAAATATAACAATGGAAAATGCTGCTGCCCATTTTCCAGACTACGGAGACTCTTGATCTTTTGCCTCGAAAACATAAGTCGCCTTGTACGACACCCACGAGTGTAAGGGGTTGGTGCTATTCTAATCTGCCGGAACCACACAAGGCTCCCTGGTAAGGTTGCCTGGAAGAAATCGCTGTAAGCGATAAGGCCGCCGGTTGCTTTTCTTTTTTGTTTCCTCTGTTTTTGTTTTATTTTATGTATAAGCAAATAAGCGGCCAACCCCCACCTGGCGTGTCTATTTTCTCATATTACTTTGATTTCCGTATACGGTGATGACCGGTGGCACGGCCACTCACCGATGGTCTGCTGCTCGAGCTGTCCGCGGGACTTGGCGAGCTGCGCATGGAAGGAGACCATCTCGCCGCCGAGCAGCGCGCCGAACTTGCCCAACACCTCCTTGTGCCACGCGTCGTACTTCAGCGCCACCTGGGGGGGACGAGTGGGGGTTTTATTGCGATGCTTTGGGCTAGTGTTCGACCGAAAATTGATTTGTGGTTGAATAAGCTTATGTGTAATCTTTACTTGTAAGTAATCTTCCTGCACCGCATACCTTTTGTCAATTGTTATCTCTCCTGGTAGACTGGTAGATAATGCTATTTTAGCTTTAAGTCCGCCAATGTACTGTTTGTGCATGAAGTATAAATAAATAAATAAAACGAAAAAGCGTGCTTCGCCTTTGCTCTTGTTTTCGGCAAATGAACGTCACCAGATAATTATATTAATTTTTATTGCAGATAATTACATTCATCTTTACCATTACTTTATTTATTAGATGAATCAAACAATCCTTTTATTACTGAGCTTTATGGAATAGGCCAAATATTGGCGATTTTCGGCTTGGCCGAAGCTTCATATGGTTCATAATTTTTTGGCCTATACTCAAAATTAGTGACCAATCAAAGCTTCGTTTTCGGTTACCAATTCGGAGTATAGTATAGGGCCGTTCAAGAAGTCATCATCATAGGGTATTCTTAGAGATGGGCGACGCATGATATCACGGATAGTCCATAGACAGCAGTGACCACTTTCTATCAGGTGGCCTGCTTGCATCTTCCACTACCGATTGACACAAAACAAAATAATAATCTCACCTTGCTCTGCACGCGAGCGAAGTCGATCACCACCGGGCCGTACTCGCGCCGCGTGTCCGACGTGTCGAAAGTCGTGCGGGATTTCCTAATGGTTAGCACATGGTGAAATTACTGACGAAACTTTCATTCACTTTTTAAAGTTCTTGCAGACATGATTTATTTAATAATTTTGAGTTATTCTATATATTTTTTAACATTGTAACTATCCAACATGTATTTGGATTTAAACTGTCAGCTGCTTAGGTCTTGTCAAACATAGTTATTTCGGAATAAAAAAAAAAATTATGATATTAAATTTAAAAATTCCTTGTTTTATTAAATAATTAAAAACATATTGTTTGAAAATTATTAGAAGATGAGTTATAATCAGACTTACTTGATGTCGTTCAAGCATTTGATCCACAGGGTGATGTCTTCACCAAGGCGTCCGTAAAGAGTTTCCGGTTGGAGATCCCATAGCGCTTGGTAGCTGTAAATATTAGCGTAAGTTCAGCCAAAAGAAACATTTGAGAGCATTAATGAGCAAAAGTGAATCTTTACTAATAATATAAAGAGAAAATATTTGTAGGTTTGTAAGTTTGATTGAAGTGATTTCTTTGTATTTGATGGATGGCAGTCTGGAAATGCCATAGGCAATTTTTTATCTCTAAAAATAAATAAAACAAAATAAACAGAATTAATACAATGTGATCGTGTTGTACATGATTGAGGTGATTTAGAGGCTAAAAGTTTGTATGAGGAACGTGCACGATTGCCGTGCGAATATTCGTTGAACCATTCTATATATAATCTGGATTTTAAGGCTGGAGTGAATAGTTTGTTTCTTTTGCCAGGTAGAGCTCGTCTAATCTAAAATGACGCGCCCCACTATCGCATTACCGCACACAAGCAAGTTTAAAATATGGACGCAATACATATACAAATGCCGTTGTAATTGGTCATTCAGTTGCAGGTAAGATTCAAACGTAGGAGAACGCGTCGTTCATTGGCTCCCACACAGATGAAGTGTCGTTATCAATATTTGCACTCACACATCGAAATCAACTAACTAAGTAGTAGGGCGCGTCATCTTAGACTAGACGAGCTTAAGATGGTAGTCCAATTCCTGAATTAGTAAATGATCTACATCTTCTACACAGTGGCGTGCCTAGGGGTTCAGAGTAAGGCAAGCCGAGAGATGAAGTTTGTGTAGTTTTTACGGTTTTTAAAAATAAATCCATCCCCTCGCCACATTACTGATCAATCCTCACTTATCACTCTTCAGTTTTATACCAGCAATATAACTTGTGAGAGGAGACAACCAATAATTCAATGAGTTTGGTACACCGATCTATGAAATTATCTTATAAGCGATTTACTAATCTGAGAAATAGGTATAACAAGAATACATATAAGGAAATAATTTGTTATTTTCTGAGAAATCATTAAAAACTTTACCTTTTCCATGCAAATCAAAACTTGTGCACATTTTAAACCATCACAAGGGACTTTACTTCGTCTATTGTTGATCAATCTAATTAAATCACTTTTACTACAAAACACAACACAAACACAACAAAAAACTAATTACTTATCCGCCCAAACGGCTCAAACAAAACAATAGTGAAGTTGGTACGTATTACAGCATTCAACAAACGTACCTACTGCGCATGCGCGAAGTTGCCATTTTCAAAGATCCGTGTACAACTTCATACGCATGCAGGGCTTAAAGTCTCGTACAATTTACAATATAAACAAACGTATAGTTATATCTCATTATAGGACAGTTTTCATATGTAAGAAAGAGACATACCGGCCGGAACCAAGCCCGCTTACAAGCCAGCGCGTGCGAGCGAGATGACTGACCGAGTCTCAATTTCCTCAACTTGCGTGTGCGTTCGGATCGTGTTTCGTAACCTAGGCGCACGATGGCGCTGCTGTGCGGCGCGGAGTTTGAAAAGCATTAGGAGCGCGAACTTTAAATAGTTCGCGCTCGCATTATCTTTGATTTTTTATCGATAATTATTTTTATAAGGCAAGCCCGGCTTTTGGGCTTGTATGACAGTAACGCCACTGCTTCTACATAAATAAAAATGAATTTGCCGAATGTATTTCAACTCTATATAGCAGAAACAGTTGTTTAATGGCAATTAAAATATATAATAGTCTTGATAGTAATATTAAATTATTGCCATTGAATAGGTTCAAATGCAAATTAAGAGAATGGTTGATACAAAGCTGTTTTTACAGTGTTGGTGAATTCTTTGAGTCATTTGAGCGCCGTCGCTTGTATACTACCTGTAACTAATACAACAATTACTTTAGAACAATTTCTTCAGTACGTTGTCGTAAAGCGTACGGCATTTGATCTCAACAATAAGATTACAAAAATTTAAGATATTAAGTACTCACTTGAGTCGCAATCATTGGGGAAAACCGGATTTAGGTATATTAGCTCGTAAAACTATATCTGTTTCAGTAGACGTTTTGCGAAGAGGCAAGATGGCTGTTGGCTGTCAAACTAAATGTCAAAAATATGACATCGGAAGTAGTTGCGACGTTTGTAAATGTTGCCAGTGTAAAGCAGAAGTTTGCGTTTGGTTGCGTTGATTCTTATTTTGACATTGTAACGTGTTATGACTAACTAATATTATTAATTATTTGTAGTGACATGGTTATTTTGGAGATTTATAAATTTTGTTGTGGACATTTCAATAACAATTAGATTAATTATGTTTCTAATATTGCATGCCAGATACTGGTAAAGTGTGAGAAGCGAGTATAAAAATTGTAACATCTACCATGCACCACATTTTAGAGCAATAAATCATTCATTCATTTATTCATTCATATGTTCGCGTACAGCTTCAGAATGGCTGCACCTATTTGGCTAATTCTTATTTTTTGTACGACAGAAAGAAACAGTAGTTAAAGGTAGGATAGCGTAAGTGACGTAGGTGTCGGGTAGGATAGGGTAAGGTAAGGTAGTGGTAGGGTAGAAGCTAGTAAACTAAAGCCCAGTTTCTGAAATGCTCGTCAATATTAATCATTAATTAAAGTTCTTTCCGTCTCCGTCTACAATTCACTTAAGTATGACGAATTTTAATCGATGATTAACAATATATCATCGTACGGGAAACTGGCCGTAATTAAGGAATACCACATTCAACTCTATCATCGATTAAAACTCCTTCCGGCCCGGCTAAAACACACTATAGATAAGTACGACGAATTTAAATTGATGATTAACAATAGATCAAAGTACAGGAAACTGGCCGTAAGTAAGGAACAACGTTGGGGCTTTGACAGCCAGCATTTGCTTTTCGCTGCCAGAGCAACGTGTTATACAGGTGGGCAACGCATCGGCGATAACCCTGGTGTTGCCACTTACCAGCAGGTGGCCCGCTTGCCCGTTTCATCATCACAGCCCATAACAGTCCACTGCAGGACTTAGGGCCTCTCCCACGAAAGGGGAGGTTATTGCCATAATCTCCACGCTCGGCAGGCGGGTTGGAGATCGCAGTGTTATAAATATAACAATAGAAAACGCTGCTGCCCATTTTCCAGCCTATGGAGATTTTAGATCTTTTGCCTCGAAAACATTAGTCGCCTTGTACGACACCCATGAGTGTAAGGGGTTGGTGCTATTCTACTCTGCCGGACACCACACGGCCACTTGCCCGTTTGCTTACCGTATAACATAAAATAAACGTTAATTGTGCACAATAAATGGTGAACTAAATCCAGTCCCAAACTCACCGCAGCCACTCGTCGACGTACTCGCGCACCTGCGAGGTCTTCTGCTCGATGGCGCCGTACGCGGCCTCCAGCGGCGCGCTGCCCGCCGGCAGCTTCGTCAGCAGGTTGCGGTACGTGGCCGGCGCCGCGCGCGCCACGCCCACCTGGTACCTGGGGGAGCAATCAACCATTTTTTAAAATCCAAACGTCCAAAATTTCCTCCCAATTACCGCAGTGTCTCCAGGCCCTTGACCAATGTGTGTCGGTAGTCATGACCTACGGAACAGAAACGTCGCCGCTCACTATGGGCCGACGCAAGGTGGACCGATGAACTGGTAAAGATCGCAGGTACCAGCTGGATGCAGAAGGCACAGGACCGGCCTTTGTGCAGATCTCTGTGGGAGGCCTGTGCCTAGTAGTGGACGTCTTTCGATGATGTTTTATTAGAGAGACCAACAGTCAATTGCCTCGTACGATTACGCTATGGAACGAGTTTCCTGAGAAGTGTTTTAAGACCGTTACGACATTGGACCTTCAAAAAATAAGCCGACACCTAAAAAAGGCCGGCGACGCCCCGGGTGTTGCGGGTGTATATGGGCGACAGTGATAACTTACTATCAGGTGCACTTTTGTCTCCCTCTTTCATAAAAAGGAAAATAAAGAAGAATTCGTAAAGTTCAGACTACTTTTAACACTCGGCTGTTCGAGAACAAACTATAGGAGCACAGAAGCAGACATTATCGATACGAACCGCTTTAGCTTGACCTTTCTAATGCGTACGGCTAAGGAATGGAACATATTTTACGCGAGTATGTTCCATGATCATTATAATCTAGACGCCTTCAAGGCTGGAGTGAATAGGCTGTTTCTAGATAGTCATACTTCATCTTCGGTCGCCTTGTCACTTAACACGTTGTTATAAAAAATCTAGATAATTTCAAGGCCCGAATGAATGCTTCATCGTCGGCGTTGTCATACGTGTTATCATATTTATTTATTCTTAGGAAAATCAACAGCTATTGTATTAACGTACCTGGTGCTTTGCAAGCGATGCTGGCTGGTCACGACTGCTTGCCAGGCGAACATCTGTCGCATCAGCTGGAAGCGAGCTTCCTCCAGAGACGGGAACAGGTACATCTGCTGGTTGGTGATGCGGACCTCGTGCACTACGCGCCCGATCTGGACGAGAGACAACAGATTAGTCATTTATCAGTAAAAAAATTTTAAGCGAGCGCTGTCGCTTAGGCGAATTATAACCTGAAATATACATAAAAATTTAAATAACGAACTATTTTTGATTTCATGCAACAACAATGCAAAATTTTATCGAAATCCGTTCAGTAGTTGGCGTGAAAAAGTGACAAACTTGTATCTAAACACCAATATTATACATATTTATAAACTTAAGCGTTTATTAATTAGTAGGATTGTAAACTTGGCCAAGAAATTGCTTTATGACTCTCAGGTTGAAGGTTCGGTTGCACGGGATAATACAGCAAGGTCGATTTTCCTTTGCAATGATCTTCTGACAGTTGAGTCTTGACTTTAACGATATTTTGGTCATACGGGAAGTTTTGTCAAAACTGTTAATGCACTATTTTGGCCTGACTGTACGCACGTAGTATACGAGAATGGCATTGGCGACCAAACTTTGAGGCTAATCGCAACGAGCTCGCTCGTTAGGTGAGTCTTCTAATGCCATTGGCAAAGCGAGGATGATCGACGTCTTCCGCTGGGGACCACGACACTGGTGCAACACCTCGCCCCGTTACCTATACTCGTACCTAGATATCGTACTATACCTGCGGCTCACCGCCCGGCTTGTGAGTGGGCTCGGCAGGCGAGTACGTGTCCATGGAGAGGTCCATCTCGCTGATCTTGCCTAGAAGTGCACCAGTCCACGCCTCCACGCCGGATTGCAGACGCGCCGCCAGGGACTTCTCCACCTGGGGGGAAATATGGAATTAAGTATTGTAACTAATATGTTAAAAGTCGTGATCGTCCAAGCCGTGTGGTGGCACCGTGTCAGGCAGAACCCATTCTGTTCCCGAGTGTTTTACAAGTAGGCTAATTAATGTCTTTGAGGTAGACTATTTAGGACGTCCACCTTTAGAGAACACCACTGCACGACCATCTACCAGTTTCTCTGCTGACTCTTCATCTAGCTTCTGCACCCACAGCCGTAGGGCGTTTCAGTCTTTTCCAGATATCACCGAGGCCCTGCGCCGAACACGGACAGGTCTCTAGCGAACGCACGTCCACTGATATCGGCTCATCAACGGTGTAACAGGTCCGCCAACTCCCTCCACTAATGGAGAGAATGTCCAATGGCAGAAAATGTATATTGCTCAGTGGCGCTAGAGAATACTCTCTAGATACCTATAACGCAAAATGTTTCTCGATGTCGCCGCTGTAGACGTGGACCTGTCAAATCTCTCGGCAGAGAAGTGGGTATCTGCCAAATTATCCTGCCATTCCATTTCAGCAACAACTTCAGAAACCTACCTCCTCGTCGAGCCTCTGCACCCACAGACGGAGGTTGCTGTACTGCCTCAGCGAGAGGTCGTCGATGGCGCGTTGGAGTCTTCCCAAAATGTCGGCCAAGCTTGGTGCCGAGTACGGACAGGTCTCCAGCGAACGCACGTCCACGGATATCTGCTCTTCGACTGCCAGTAGGTCCTCCACCTGAGGGTATACGAGTATGGGTTATGAGTCATGCGCATAAGTTTGGCAACGTCGCATTTGAATGAACCTAAATATAAAATCACTAGCGTGATAACTTTGCGTGCGGATAAAAATGGAACTAAATTTGACCGACATCCGCCCGGAACAACTTCCAAGAGAAACAATGATAGGGGTGCCATTCCTTAGTGCAGACTTATCTTTCGTGCACTTCGCTATCGTCAGTACAGTCTACAGAAAGTGGCTTCTAAACAGGCAATATTTTTACTGTAATACTGTCATTTCGTCACTTACGGCAAATTTCAGACCGAATGCGTAACGAACGCACTATAAACAACAATAAAATGGCTAGCAATGGTTGTTGGCAAAGGCCATTCTATGCAGTAAAAATATTGCCCACATAGAAGGCCAAAATACTATCTAAACTATGGGCTTTTCCGACCAAAAAATCCAGTAGATGTCACTACTGAGACGTAAGATATAATTTCAAAATAAGGGTCAGTCATTGGATAGAATTTACCCATTATTTTACAGTAGATATTTTTGTCCAATAGCAAGGTAGTATTTTCACAACAGACCTCATGTCCCATTAGCACCGCAAAAGCCCTCATCTGTGTGAACTATTTGCTTGAGCTATCACTTATATCAACTATTATCTGAATGCCAATTATAACTCATTCCATTATTTTATGTAAGCCGAAACTTATGTAAGACTATTTGTTTACTTAAATAAATAATAAATAAACATCCCAATAACAAACTTAGGCACTTACCTTCTCTTGGAAGAGCAGCACAACTTCACTGAGCTTCTGGACGTAGGGGTCCAGTTTGTAGGACTCCCAGACCAGCGCCATGCCCTCCGACACCTGGTTGAGCACGTCCCGCCGCAGCCCCGCCACTAGCGGGATTATCGACGCCTTGTCGCGGATCTAGGACCGGGATAGCGTTAGTCTTGGTCGGTATGGGAGCAAAGGTGGTCGGAATTTAGGTGGAGGTGGTCGGAATTTAGGTGGAGGTGGTCGTAATTTAGGCGGGGGTGGTCAGAATATGGACAGAGTTGATTTGAATATTGTCATATGTTGTCGGAATATAGGCACGTTTATACGTAACAGGAATAGAAGGACCTCGGAACAAAAGGTTTGGTTAGAATGTTAGACGTAGACGGAATGTTATTTGTCGTCGGTATGTTATCATCGTGTATGGTATCACCAAACATATTTTATGTCGTAATGTCATAAAATATGGCTGGAATGTCATCACATTTGCTTGGATATAAACAGATCTAGTCGTAACAAAATTCACGGTCAGGATATTAGTGGACGTGGGTGAAATGATATTTGAAAACCAAGTGTTAACACGGTCGGAATAGAATATATACTGCTAAATTGTGGAGTTGATTATCGACGAAATATCATATACGATTCAGAAATGGATGTCACCAGTAGTGGTCGAAATTTCAATATCTTTCGGAAAATAGGAGGTTATAATGGGAGGCCTTATGTAATAAATAATACTGTGTGAATTACAATTATAGTATTCATTAATCGCATTAATATGCAACCGTTTCTGATACTACATACTCGTACTTACTAGAAAAATATATAAAATAACATGAAAGTGCTAAAACAAATGTGCTTTTTGCATTATATAATAATATATGATCAAACGAACTTCGCGAAGTTCGATCGATATTATATGAGTCGCTTCATTCGAAGATATAAGATAATTCACAACGTAGTCCCTTTAGCCTACAAGGTAGCTTCGCACGTTTATTTAAAGTAAAATCGATTTGTTTTCAATCGATCATTTTTATTTTTTGTCGATCCTACGTATCGATACAGCCAGCCGCCATTTTTACGTCATTCTTTTTAGAGATGCTATGCGAAACTTCCCCACGCCTGGGAATATGGGCGGGCGGGTGTTATATCTTCGAATGAAGCGACTCATATAATATCGATCGAACTTCGCGAAGTTCGTTTGATCATATATTATATTTCGTCGCTTCATTCTTCAGATATAAGATAATTCACAACGTAGATGTTTGGAGAGGGAAGTTTTGCAAATTTTAAACAAAATATGTATTATTCATACATTTTAAACAATGTATTATTTAAACTGTATCAACCGTAAATTAAACATATAACATAATGGACACTGTGGTTAATTCATTATTAAGAAAGCAAACTGGTTTAACAAATCGGCCGACATCAGCGATCGGCCTGATATAATATCTGGCGAAAACGCGATGTGCTGGTCCTTGCGGCCACCGCATTGCGGGCCCCGCCGCGGAGACGCCGCCGGCCCCAGCGTCGGACACCGGACGCCGGGCACACCGAGCCACAGCACATGGACCCATGACACACTGCTCTCTGTCATCACCCTGCCAATTCATTGGCTAATGGTTTGTCCGTGACTTGTTTATGGTGTGGTTTGCACGACAGAAAGAGATACTTAGTATGTGCCAGTACTGAGTTGCTCAATTCTAATCAGATACTCATCGAGTGTGATGGAAGGGGTTATGCGTAAATTAGGTACGAAAGAGCCCTGGATACTAGCGACCTGACCCTAATGTTGTAACTAATTATGATTTTAATGCTATTTGAGGTGGTATTAATATTATAATCCTTAAAAGTGATAGCGTTTGTACCCTGTGTGTGTGGTACACAGGGCCAATATTCCTAATGTTCTGGTTAACTTTTTATTATGTTTTATTTATTCGGACGGGACCGAATTTGAAATGTTATATACACTCTCGTGAATTCCAAGTGGCAGTATACTTAGGCACGCTTGGATTGAATTTGAAAGCTCCTTTTAGTGATCGTTTAATTCGAACATCCTAACTGGGACCAAAATGGGATACGGAGCTGAACGATGATTGTTCAAAGTGTCATACGAAGCATTCGTATTAAAACGATTACTTAAAATGTTATCACAAATTCGTTAGAATCTTCATATGGATCAGTATTATTCTGCAATCAAAATTGCAAATCGAGAGAAGTGCGGCAAGTGAGAATGCATGAGATTAATCGCATCTACTGCGATAGCCTCCGAGTCCTGTTTGCAGGATAAATAGCGCTCACAGTCGGCATTGACGCGAGACATGAAATCGGTAATCTACCGGTACCTCAGTCATAGTCTGTCTAAAAGTGTGGACTATCTATCGGTAAGCCGAGTCAGAGAGTTTCCACTCTATGTCCTTTACTCTCTTGAGTCCTCGTCAACCTTAATATCACATAACGAAATATGCCGCGCTAGATTCTTTGCATGAAGGTATTCAATACTTCCTTGACAATTTACATAGCTGATAGCTGTGGTGTTATCTACTCGTACCAATATATCACAATTATGATCGTATGATGCAACATTTTTAGGTTTAGTAAATCCAGTTAATGGGATACTTGAGTTCACATTGCTTCCAACACCCGTTGACCCAATCGTCGCCATAGACGGTACCCCAGTCAGTACGATAGCCATTAGTGAAGTTCTCGTTTACATAATGAAGGCCTGCGGGACAATAAAGGGCCAATGTTTTGCGCCCATCAATTAAGACCCTCAAAGAACGTAGAACGGGGGGATATTTATGCTAAAGTTTAAGTAGCTATTATATTTTTAAATACATTTTAACAATAGATCAAAAATTTTGTGTGCCATCAGCTGTATTGTAGCGCTATATAAGCTGCTACTGACAGCGCAATAAGTTGAGCGAACTTATATTGTGCAACGGGGAAGAGACGAAAATATATACACTGATTGTGCTATAATGTCACTTTTCTCCAGTTAAAAAAAATTAAGTGAAATTCTCAAAATTAAAACATATAAACACTAGAATTTTACACATATTTTTAGGTTGCAAGTTGCGTTTGTTAACGTTGACTATGAATACGAGACATTGAAGTAATCTGGGCCTCGTTAACATTTCTTAGACATTCCTCGAAGTCATTGCCAATGCAAATTATATCGTCTAAGTATACTATAGCTATATCGTGCTATAGCACGGATTTTGAGCCTTGAGACCTTAAGAAGGTGAAGACCTTACTCGTCACTTTAGTAAACCCTCGCGGGGCAACCGAGATACTAATACGGTAAGGCTGAAAAGTTGTAAATTCTGCCATCGAATTAAAGCTTTTATGGTTCACAATTTTAAATTTATCATATTTAAAAATGTGTTTCTTGGAATTTATTTTGAAATGATTCTGTGGTCCGATCGTATATCGTATCGGTCGGTATAAATTTATTTGTGATTTTAGATTAATGGTGAATCTTATTTCCCAATCGGTTTAGGTGGCGGGAATATTTTAGATAAAAATTGATTAGGTATGTGGGGCTGCCGCCTGCCCAATGCAAGGTGTTCGGCTGAACACTAAAATCGTACCCGAATCTACTAACATTTTAATGGACTAGGGGACTCCTTCTTTTTGTCAGGAGCAAAAAGTTTGGTATTGGTCAGGAGACAGAATACTTGTCTATACCAGGGGCAACATAGATATTGTGCCACGGACTTATAGAATGGGACTTCTAAACCGTCCCGAATCAATGCCAACAATTAATTAAAAAATAATTGTACGCGACCAACGTGGCGCACCTGAGTCACTTAGGTGACTATGTAGGTGCGGCTGCGGGCCGGCGCCGGCGGCTTCCGCGGCGCGGGGAGGCTACTTGGCCGGCGCTCGCTGCGGATGCCCGGTGACGGCCATTTTCCCGGGCTCGCGTAGGCGAGTAAAGGGTATGTCGATGGAGCCAATTCCCACACAGTACTTTCGAATAGCGTTTCGTTTCGGTGAGTGTTACGGACGACACTCAAGGACGCCTTATCGTTAGGCGTTATTATTATCAGTTTTATTCTCGATTTCGAGTCCATAAAATAAATATCGCAAGAGTATGCGGCGAGCGTCACTCAGATATTTGACGGCGATGAATATGGTATTCTCCTCGTTGGAGTACGTGTTGCGGCGCAGATGACCGCTTACGAAATTTTATTTTTGTGCCTGGGGTAACTTTATGTTTTCCGGCACTAAATAACTCTTAAGGATATTTTCCTTGTCACAATAGACTTGTATTATGTATTTTGTTCCCGTGCTCGGGTTCGTTATGGATATTGGCTTCGAGGGCCCGCACCAGCTGTGGGTCTAACTGTGCGCGGGCGCATCGGACGGCTCCGACGAAGGCTCTTTCGCTACTCTAGCGACGACGGCAACCTGGGGCAGGTCTGTTGACGCCTCAGTAGCAAGTAATACCTCTCAGTAATTGCATTCGGAGGTGTGTCGATGTCTAAAACCGCAGACAAATTCATATTATGTCCGTTTTAGAACAAACGAGTTTACGAACGAGTGGTCGATTACACCCCCTACTTTACTAGTAGGTACTTAATGCCCCACTGTTTAAAGTATTATTCTCATCGTTCATCGAGTGTTCATAATATATTAAGGTGTTTGTATTGATCCCCGATCAACGAAAAACCATTCCGAAGATAAAACCACGGATATGTGAAGAATGTGGGTATATCCACAAAATAAATCCGCACTGCCGATTCTCGATCGACGGTGGCGGGTAGGTAGATGTCATAGACCTCTAAATGATTCTTGATCATCAGCAGGTTGAGACACTTGGGATTATTGCACATTGCCTTCGTGATGGTTCACGACCAACCTCCAGGCTCTGTGTCGATACCGTCGTGTTGGTTCTCGATTGCCTTCGTGATGGTTCACGACCAACCTCCAGGCTCTGTGTCGATACCGTCGTGTTGGTTCTCGACCAACATCCAGGTGAATATGCACATTGCCTTCGTGATGGTTCACGACCAACCTCCAGGCTCTGTGTCGATACCGTCGTGTTGGTTCTCGACCAACATCCAGGTGAATATGCACATTGCCTTCGTGATGGTTCACGACCAACCTCCAGGGTCTGTGTCGATACCGTCGTGTTGGTTCTCGACCAACATCCAGGTGAATATGCACATTGCCTTCGTGATGGTTCACGACCAACCTCCAGGCTTTGTGTCGATACCGTCGTGTTGGTTCTCGACCAACATCCAGGTGTATAATTTTACCGTCGCGTTGATTCTCGACCAACGTCCAGGTTTTTACCATCGTGTTGACTCACGGCCAACCCCCAGGTTTTACATTGAAGCACTCGATGCATAAATTACACGTATCACATTAAGCGAAAATCGCGTAAAATAGAAACTTACATAGTTTTAATCGGAATCTAAAGTATCTAAAAACCTCGATCATCACCAGCTTGAGAAAACTAGATTATTGCATATTGCCTTTGTGATGATTCACGACCAACCCCCAGGCGGTGTATGCGTAGTTATTTGATATCGTCGTGTTGATTCTCGACCAACCTCCAGATGAAATTTTAATTATATTCTTCATTTTTATTGTATATACATTAAAGCTAAATCACCGTCGTGTTGACTCACGGCCAACCCCCCGGTTTTGTATTAAAACACTCAATGCATAAATTATAAAAGTAACTACATTCGGCGAAAATATTGTAGGTACTTACATGAATTTTTATCGGAATCTGAAGTGGAATCCGAGAATATCGCCACTTTGTGACATCGTAGGTTCTTTGCTTTTTCTTTTAAAATACCGAATCTTGTTTTCGGCGCTGCGTTTCTACTTTTGAAATAAAATTTTAACAATTTGTTGTGCACCACGTGTGCACGATGTGCTCGCTACCTCGCACGAAAAAGGAATGACGTAAAAATGGCGGCTGGCTGTATCGATACGTAGGATCGACAAAAAATAAAAATGATCGATTGAAAACAAATCGATTTTACTTTAAATAAACGTGCGAAGCTACCTTGTAGGCTAAAGGGACTACGTTGTGAATTATCTTATATCTGAAGAATGAAGCGACGAAATATAATAGAAAACATATAATCTGAAATTTCTTGTAGGATAATATAAATAAATTTAGTTTATACAAGATAGTAACTTACAGCAGAAAAAGAATGGCATTTTAAGAGCGGACATAAGCACTCTTTTAAGGCCGATTCTATTATTTGTTTGAACTGTGCGTGCACTTCATATAAAAGCGAAAATAAATGAACATATACGATATAAATTATTGCGTTCCACATTACAATAAAAAGTAACATATGTGCAATAACATAAAGCATTCGGAAGCACTGTTATTGGAATCATGCTGCAATAACTACCTTTGTATGATTCCTATTATTTAGCTGCACAAATTAAACGCACTCGTGTTAGTGATGTCACACCATAACATAACAATCTTGTTTGAAAATTCATCGTGTAAGTTAGTAGAATTTGTAATATTGTGTTGATTGATTGATAATATTCTCGTGTGTCCAATTCAGTTTAATCCATTGTTAGTGCTGGCTATGTGAGTTTGTGAATGAAATGCTGTTGGATGGGAAGCTTACCTTTTCCAAAGTGCGTTCGTAAGTGCGGACGCTTTCTATGAGCGATATAGCGAACGGGTACAGTTGATTGGCCTGGTGGGCCTTGTTCACGATCGCTAGGGGCACTCTGTGGGCGAAAATAATCGTTATTTATTGCAGATATTATAATGCAATTGGTTATAGTTTATCACGCATTCGATTCGAGTTTATTACATTCTACTTACATTCCGGGAGCCCTATTTTTGAACAGCTCGCATTCACGCGAGCGCCTGCCGTCTAATGCCACAGTCTTTTATATCTCGAGCAACTTAGCACGAGAATGAGAGACAGGTAGAACCACGCGAGCGGTTCAAAAATAGGGCCCCGGATCTGAAGTCAAGATGACTCTGCCAAGAGTGTCAGAATGGAGAACATTTATATAGATAGATACATTATATCTTATACCTTTCTATATAGCCTATCCGCCTTAGCCTATCAAGACACATAAATGCCAAAGTGAATGAATATTTCCATAATAACCCTTGATCTAAACCTACATTTTATGAAAGTCTGTGGATAAGAGCATGTGTTTTGGCGAAAAAGTACTTAATAACAAGTTTAACATAGGCACGGGCTTTGCAGAGCGTATCGCCTCTGTCGTACGCGTGCGAGTGAATACGGAGCCAAAACTAGCACCAGCGCAATATTTACCGCCTTGTACTGTAATTTACATACAACCGATTGCATAATAAATTCTTCACGATCACACATACCTGAATCCCAAGTTCTTCAGGTTGCGCACCTCCTTGTACAAGGTAATGATTTCGGGGAGGAAGTTGACTTTGAGCTTCAGTATGGTGCCGGACTTGCTGGATCGCGCGCGCACCGACTCGATGGCGAAGATGCGCCCCGACACGCCCAGGTTGCGTTGCTGGACCTGTGGTTATTAAAACCAGTTTTATGATATATTTGAATCAGGTATTGAATGTTAGTTATGTCTTATAGCTCTTAGGCCGTAAGAGGGTGACAGTGCTGCTACTATAAGAAAAATAATTTCTTGCTTAATAGTCACCAAACGTCTGCTGAATCAAATCTCTGGAAGTAGCGATGTACTATTTTAAATATAGATGTTTTCCTAAAAAAATTATAGTTTGCTAAGAGCGGCCTGGTTGAGCTCTTTAAAGACTCTGTCTATGAAAACTTCTTAAAAATTGTTTATTGCTAGTTCTAGGCCCTTAACTGATCATATTATTTTAGTAACAAGAAATTATCTTTTACCTAAAGTGGCATTACAGTCACACTTCTTATCAGTAGGTTCCCTACGATAGCAGAGCAGTGTGGGTGGGGACGGCATATGACGTTGTTACGTCATACAGCACGAGTTACGACTGAAGAATCGCGCCATTGTCGTTACCACACCCCCTTCCACCCCGCTCTTATTCTGCGGGAATCTACTGTCAGCTGTGCATACCTTCCGAGCCCAATCGTCGAACACTTCCTGCGTATCGAGCTTCAACCGGAAACTGTCCCCGTCCGCCTTCAGCTTCTGGCCCTCGATGTGGTTTTCCCAGCCTTTGCCTATTTGAAAAATACAACTGTATAAACCAATCGAAACAAAGTGTTGTTTATTTCCGAAGAAACCATCCAAAAGTTAGATGATAGTAGAAACGTGTATCTCTAATATTCCTCGTATCATCTTTGATACCACAAGAACTAATTTTTATTGATAGAACTTTATTTCATTTGTATAGTTTGGAATACATGAGATGAAACTTAAAGGAGCTTCCTAAATGAGAGCCTACTCAGTAAAATGAAGAAGACTTAATTTCACTGACTAGTCTTTCGTTTGCCAAACTCACTCTCTCATTCTATTTATCACGGTTCTATCACCGTCAACAGGGCCACTTACCAAGGACATCTTCTACTCTCTTTAGGTAAGCAGTGAGTTGGTGGTCGATCTGCTTCGCCCAGATGATGGAGCCAGCCACGGGCGGCAAGTCGCGAACGAGCGAGAGCCGACTGCACTTAGATTGGGGATATTGCACCTGAAAACGGGTCGATGTTTCATTAAAAGCTCCTAAGCTACACATTTTGTCAAGCAAGATTTAGAAGGGTTTGTTATAATCTCCAGGACTGGCTGGCGGATTTGGCGGAGACAACAAAATATTGCTGTTGGCGATTTTCTAAAGTACCGACTAGAATATCGACGTTTAAGAGCCATCAATATGATTGAAGACAATAATCGATTTTTGGGTTGATGATGTCACAGAATACTATTGAAAAAGTAAGTCTAGCTCTAATAAAAACAACAGACATTCACTTCATAACTCCTGATTCTACTTTTATGTTATGGACGACAGGTACTGCTTTCCATCAGGTACGCTCTAAGGCAAGAAAAGTTGCCTTCTCATAGGTAAAAGCGTCCTATCTCCCTACTATCCTCATCATCATTTCAGCCACAGGACGTCCACTGCTGGGCATGGTCTACTAACAATAATAGTTCACCGACTTAGGGCCTCTCCTACGAAATGAAAGGTTGCTTACTCTCCACGCTTGGCAGGCGGGTTGGAGATCGCAGTGTTATAAATATAACAATGGAAAACGCTGCTGCCTAGCTCTACGGAGACTTTAGATCTTTTGCCTCGAAAACATCCTTGTACGACACCCACGAATGTAAGGGGTTGATGCTATTCTACTTGGCACACGACAAATTTCGTCTATCACTAACCGACAAACCACTCTCTCACTGGACAGCTTGTCGGTACATTCCGACTGTCCAGTTTCAGCCGCCGCAACGCAACTTACCTTGAACTTCTCGTGCAACGCCTCAATGTCGTCCTTGACGCGCTGTATGAGCTGCGTCTGGTACTCGCGGATGGCGCCGCGGATGTGCGGCCGCACGAACAGCGCGTTGAACCGCGAGAAGATGCGGAACATCTCGTTCGCATTCTTCGCGGTGCCCAGCTGGTCGCGGAGGTGCGCCGTGATGCGGGTCTCCACGCGGTCTATGGCAGACATGAATAGGAGGCTAAGTTGTCGCGGTCTATACCAGACAGCGATACGAGGCTAATTTATGTTTCTCAATGTGTTTTTTTGCATTACTCTGTGGGTATCAGGTGGGAGGACCCTATTAAGCTTGAGGAGTAGACACGGGTGGTAGGACTCTATAGAGACATAGACAAATCTTTATTTAGCTATTTATTTGTATAGTTATTTCAGTTACAATATAGGCGTTAAGGTAATAAATAAATATTCGTCACATAGCGCCAACTAGCCCCAAACTAAGCAAAGCTTGTGCTATGGGTGCTACATAACTGATAAACTACTTAAATACTTTTAAATACATACTAAATAAAAATAAATAAATAATCGTGGACAAATTCACACAGCGCCAACTAGACCCAGACTAAGCAAAGCTTGTACTATGGGTGCTGGATAACTGATAAACTACTTAAATACTTTTAAATACATACTTATTATACATAGAACACCCAGACTCGTAACAGAAATAAAAATTCATCATTTCAATTTCTGCACGGCCGGGAATCGAACCCGGGGCCTCTTGCGTGGCAGGCATGTTGATCACTGAACCACTCAGGTCGTCAATATGTGACGTTTGAAAACTAATAAAGTGTATATAAACATTTTTATAGGAGGTCAAATAACGCTTATGAATCAGACGGGTAGTGTGTAAGAACGTAGAACTATTCAATTGGGCAGATAAGTATTCGTGTTTTCGCAAGAGCTCACAATAATAACGGTACGGGAATGAAACTCACCGATTCTATCTTCGTAACGGCGCACGGCCGCCTCCCAGGCGTCGCAGCCTTCGCGGGAGATGTCCAGGCAATCCACTTCTTTCACATTCTCGTATGCCAGGTTCACCTTGTAACCGGATAAAACAATGTTAGTACAAATTGTAGATGCAAATGGTTGTCTTGAATAACAAAATTTTAAGTTCATGGCTTTCCGCGACATTGAAACAAGACACTTTTGTGCATGTGCATTACATTATAAATAGAAACGTAGCTGAAATGAATAAGTCGAGTGATTCGATTGAATTGATTTCGATGAATTTTGAGACTTGAGTGCATAATGCGTATTTCTGTAAATCGTTCGTAGAGCTTGTTTTCATTCATTCTTAAGAAATACGAGAGTGATACCACAAACCCCACAGGTGGAGTGGTATGTAAAACGTCCATAGACTTCGGTATCCGCTCACCATCATCGTCAATTCCAGTTGTCCTCATTGGCCGCGTTCCTATTGACGGCTAAAGCGTTGAATTGCAATTCAATTTGCTCCATATACGGCCCAAATTGGCACAGTAAAATAAAATTATGCAGGTTGTCACTTCAGTAGTTTAAAAACGTCATTGACGTGTAGTTTCTGAAACGCTTGTCAATGTCAATCATTGATTAAAATTCTTTTCGTCTCTGTCTACAATTTATCATATATATGACGATGGCGAATTTTAATTTATGATTAACAATAGATTAACGTACGAAAAACAGGCCGTAAAACCCTCAAGAAACCAGCCTTTACCAATCTAGAAGGCCGGCGTCGCAACCGCGACTCCCCATGACACGATTGCCCATTGCTCGTTTGCCTCTCTCTCTTATAATAGTAATAAAAAAGCTATAGTTGGTCACCTCGGCGATGGCGTTGGCGTCTGCGGCGTCCATGGGCAGCGAGTGCGGCTGCGCCGTCTCGCCGCCCGCGCCCGGCTCCGCCGCCACCGTCGCGCGCGGCCGCAGCACCTGACAACAATCATTATTTACCAGCCGATAGCCGAGACAAGTAACAAACATACTTAAAAGAGTTGACGACCTGAGTGGTGCAATGGTCAACATGCCCGGCGTCTGCCACGCAAGAGGTCCCGGGTTCGATTCCCGGCCGGGCAGTAATTGGAATGATGAATTTTAATTTCTGTGACGGGTCTGGGTGTTCTATGTATAATAAGTATGTATTTAAACAAAAAAAAAAGGATTTAATTAGTATATCAGTTATCTAGCACCCATAGTACAAGCTTTGCTTAGTTTGGGGCTAGATAGCGCTGTGTGAATTTGTCCACGAATATTTATTATATTTATTTATTATTATTAGTTACGTAAAAAAATATTTTCTCAATGGTGAGGATTTGGGGCTCCTTTATAACGTCTATGGATTCGAAGAGACTGTGTAATAGTGAATAGAGACAGCGAGATAAAGTATCGTAAGGTGCTTATCTATAATATGTTCTCTCCGGCCGCCATCGTAACCAAGTGTCTGAACTAGTTGCTATGAAAGAATTATTATTATTTGTACTCAACTGGCCGCTGTAAAAAAGAAAAGGAATAGGTATCCCGATATCCTCAGTTTTAACTTCAGAAATCTTATGGTGTACTCCAAGCATATGTCAGATTAGGAAGGTCACGTAGAACAATGTGATAACCTACCCCATGGTAAAAAGGCGTGACGTAACATGTGCATGTACCCTAATCGGTGGTATATCAAAAAATCCGAAGTCACTTCTTCTCTAACAGAGTGGTATCAAACTGGAACAAATTACCACAAAATGTTGTGACAGCCGTGTCAGACTGGACGAGTGGTTGAAGTCGGACAAACCGTCTCTGAGTGATTTAAAATAACTTTCAACACTGTGATATAAACACATCAGCAACAATGCTGCTTGTAACTTAAATAAATAATTACAATGCACATCGGCACGGTTTCGGTTTCGTATTCTCTTATACTGCAACAGAGACGATACTTTTCGCCAAACTAGACGATGTGCATTCCATACATGCATCCTTATACGTACCCTGAGCATAACAGTCCGCAGCTGCTCGTGGTGTCTCCGGAACCGGCGCATGTGCTCCATGCGCGCCTGCAGCCGCTTGTGCGAGGGCGACACGCGCCACACCATCTTCAGGTGCTCGTCGCGCTTCTTTTTCACTATGTCCCTGTGTGGGAGATGAATGTGTGAACGAATAAATGGGGGAGAGACATTTGGTGAAAGTGATTTAAAAAAAAGATCCGATATTGATAATAGTGTAGTATAGCAGAAAATACTTCCACAACAGGGTCATTGTGGGTTGAGTCCAGTATTTTAGGAGAAAGGATTTAACTCACAACAGGGTCGTTTCGACTATTGTGATCGCATTTTGGTCGCACAATCTATCATCAACCGAAATTCGAATTCATTTTGTGTCGTGTAATAAACTGATGTTCTAAGAAACCAATTGCAGTGTAATGTCACGGACGATATATACCGGTGGAAACGATGGCTGTGCTCAGCTCTCGTTTGCCTCTCATGCTTATTTTGTCTAATTATGTCAATCGGTCGATAAACAGGAGAGCACGCCATTTGATAGCAACATTAAAACCTAATCCCCCTATTGATAGACTTACCTAAGCAGGCCCTGCAATTTCTCATACTCGTCGTCCCAGCAGGAGAACACCTCGAAGCACTGCGTCATCACTCGCTCGAAGTCATCAAACGGTATATGCATCAGCCGACGAGTGCCCAGTACCTGGTTGGATGGAGTTCAGTTTTTAAGTAAGTAATTGGTTTATGTACAGCCAGGCCAAGAAAGTGGTTTACCAGTTTTGATAATGCTTCCCGTAAATCCAAAATGTCGTTGAGGTTGAGACACTCAACTTTTAGAATACCATTGGAAGGAAAAATCTACTAGCTTTATGACGTGCAACTGAACGTTAAACTTAAGGTGGTAACGCAATTTCTTGGTCGAGTTTTTACTTTACAAAGCGTAGGTATCTACAGTTTACAATAGTATGACGTCGGGGCTAGTATTTCATCTTATCTTAGCGTTAATGTCCCGGTTGTGCCCTCGAGGACGACGGCCCGGGGTCCGCCTTGACCATGATCCAGGATTTGGCGATCAGGTAATTACAATGGAGCGACTACCATCTGACCTCCGTGACCCTGCTACGAGGGGAACTTGACCAGATTGGATCATGGTTACAAATTCAGTTGCCTGAATTTTCAGGTTTCATCACGATGTTTTCCCTCACCGTAAGAGCATCGGTTAGAATCCAACTAATGTACATAACTCAGAAAAGAGTCATTGGTACATGGCCGTAGCGGGATTCGAACCCGGTACCTCTCGCTTACGAGTCGAATACTCAGCCGCCCGGCCACCGACGTCGGGGCTAGTATAATAATACGTATAGGTATACTCATACCTAATAAAAGGAAAATTCTAAACTATTATTATGAAAGCTTAATTATTTTCAAAGATTAAAAGGAGGTAAGTGATATCCAACCCTGCAAACTATTCAATTAGAAGTGATTTTTAATTACCCTTTTTGCTGCAATTCAAATATGAAAACCCGTCACGACGCCAAAAGATTATGGTATGGTTACCTTCAACAGCTGCTGGCCCAGGTCTCTCGATATGGCCTCGACGAGCCGAAGTCCGCGCTGTATGGGGTATTTGGTCGAACGGATCTTGCGAAGGTGCGAGAAGATTTGCTGGACCGCCAACCTGGCAAGTCATTAACTGTGTAAATTGCTTGAACATACTCGGAATTTGTACTGTTTTCATAATAAATCTGTCTATCACTATTAATACATATCTATTATAAAACAAAGTCCGACACCGCGTCTGTCTGTCTGTCCGCGATAAACTCAAAAACTACTGAATGGATTTTCATGTGGTAGACAATACACGGAGTGATTGAGGAAGGTTTGGGTGTATAATTTGTTAAGGGTACTAGCCGTGCGAAGCACACCGAAGGTCGAAGGGGTAGAAGCATACATCATCAGAATCAAATTGTCAAATTCTGATGAAACACTTGTTTAATGGGATAAAAATTGTCTTGAATTATTGTTGAATTGGAACTATAAACTTTGCGTGCAATTTGCCATTGAATGAAAGATATGATACATGAGTTACTATAATACAATATCCCAAACAAACAATTTCTTTCAGTAGCTTCATTGTTTATTCAATTGAGTAAACAGTGCATATTTCAAAACAAAGACACTAAAATGCTATGTTATTAGTAGAACTGCATGAGAAAGGAATTTAGGTATAAGGATTTACAATTTCTTATAAGATTTGATATTTCTCACAGCAAACATCACCAATGTGTCACTAATCATGATTTTGCAATTGTGATGCTGTCTTTTTTTATTTACCTGATTCTCTCTAGTTCTGTAGCACTCAGCAAGTCGTTGATAGGAAAGTCTTTCATCAGAGGGTTGTAGTCGGAGACAGTGGCGAGTGCCTGCTTCAGCCCAGTATCCGTATCAAAGGACACAGTTGCATGAAACCGTTTGCCATACTTCAAGATTTCTAGGGTCAGTGCCACCTGTTGATTTATGGTGTGAATTAGTTTTCGTAAGTAAAAATTTATTCAACAAAATCGAATAATTTTTTTTACATTCTTTAAATTTTAAATTATGATAAAAAAAAAAAAAATCTTTATAGATTTTAATTTGTTTTCAATGTTTCTATTCCAATATCTACTAACCTCTACACTCTCCCTCTTTTCCTGGATGCGGTGTAGTGCTCTTTCAAGGTTTAGCCAGAAGGAGATCTCTTGAAGCGCTGTACCGTTGGAAGGATCTCGATCCAATTTAGTTACCTACAAGAATTTCATTTTTAATAACTGAATAAATATAAGCAGGTTTCAGTAAATTATGTGGTTTTACAAACCTTTTGAATCTCCTTAATCCATCTGTTGACACCATTCTGCAGTTGATTGAGGAAGGTGGAGTCTTCCACTTTGTCACCGAAGTCTGCCACACGTGGCTTTCGCCCCTCATCTGCAGCTCTGTATTGAATTTTTTATTGTACACCATAAGTAAAATATTGTCAGTCAATAATCGTCATAATTTATCAATTAACCCTATTTGCATAACGCTTGCACAATTCAAGAAAGCAACTGTGTGCGAGCGTGATGCAAATATATTTATGCAGGAGCTAGGTACAGAGACAGATGAATGTATGAATTTCTTTCAGGTCAGTGACTTAGATTTTTTTTAAAGATTTTGTAAGAATTATGTTTCAGACATTGTCTTAAGTAATATTATTGAAACAACTATATCATCTCAAGAAAACAAACCTCTTGATGACAGCAGCAACAAGTGGATGCACTGGCAATGTGATCTCGGGGATGTCAATGTTCTGCTGCAAATGCAAGAGACCCATTTCCAGTTCAGCTATCTTCTTT
Organism: Blastobasis lacticolella; assembly: GCA_905147135.1. Taxonomy (NCBI): domain Eukaryota; kingdom Metazoa; phylum Arthropoda; class Insecta; order Lepidoptera; family Blastobasidae; genus Blastobasis; species Blastobasis lacticolella. Next base: position 12,929,614 of record LR990053.1, on the reverse strand, counting down.
TCCACAGAAGGTGCCATCTTATCGCCATCCCTGCAAGAAAAGAAATATATTTATACTAAATATTTATTTAGAGCTTCCCAGTTGATGTTTAAATTTTATCTGCGATAATACAATGTCTAATTTCAGTAAATATACTCAAAAGTTGAGTATATTGTCACAAACATAAAGTTATTTTACAGATATGGATAGTTAGAACAACTGATGAGAAAATGTTCTTCATTATTATTACCTGTCAGCCCTTCCGCTCTCCTTGACATAGCTCTTGAAGAAAGGAGCCATGGTCTTGCTAATGAAAGCATGGAGGGTTTCATAAGGCGACCCATCGGACAAGTTGATTAGTCGCAGCTGACTGTGGATGGACTTGTCAGCTTCAATGACCGCACCACGCTTCACGCACACGAAGGCAGCCACTCGGGGAGAAGTGAAGTGTACCTGTCATGAGATTATAAAGTTTTAAAATAAATTACAAAATGCAATTCTTCAATAAAATAAAATAAAGTTTCAGAAGGGCACAATACTCACTTCATTGCTAATTTGATAAGTGACCGCTTCCTTTTCTTCTTCACCCTCAGTTGGTTGTTCATTGTCATCTTCTATGAAACAATAAATAGAAAATATTAAAGACGTAAAGTAAAATAAGCCCTTAGATACTGTCTTATAAATCACACTACTACGTTTTCATTTAATTTTTATACCATCTCACTCAATCGCGATAAATGAATGCAGGATGACCTCATCACTATGCGCTTTTTTCTACATTGTACCACGCATACAAATGACGGCATACCTTTCGAAGAGAACCGCTGTATGTAGAGAGAAGACACCTGCGGGTCCGAGATGAACTTCCTGATGCAGTCTTGGTACACTTTATCATCCAGGGCAGCGTTTAGTGCCGGTGGAACGATGTCATCTTCAGGCAAAAGTACCGTTGCAGCTCGTCGCAAGTAATTTGCGAAGTCTTGAAAGTCTGTAACGACTACGTTTTGTGCCTCCGAGGCATTTTCACTCCCATCTAGGGAGTCTCCCATGTTGTCGGAGACAATTTATAACAATTCTAATAAGAATCGAACAAATAAGAAAGATAAATTGGTAATAGCAGCCGCAAAAAGTGCAGCTGCCTGCACAGTCTGTATTTTTTGACAGCCAAGTGACAGTAGCGGGGTTGCCAGAATTTGAAAAAAAAATTTGTACATAAGGATAGGTAAACAGAGACGATATTCGGCGTTTCCACTAAATATGTACACGAAGAATGATTTTAAAATATTACATTAAAAGCGCAAGCGATCAAGATAGAGAGAGAGAGAGATAGAGAAAAATCTTGGCGTTATGTCCCGGTTGCGTCCCCGTGCGGCACGCGAGGGGCAAGGGTCCGCTTACTTTAGTTACCGTTAAATGATATTGTTACAATACGAGGCAAACAGAACTAATGGCGCCATAAGCGACTATACCCAAAATCTGTTGATTGATGAAATTTGTCAAAATGACAAGTACCTATGTCAAGTTTTAACTACACTCAAACAAATCAACAGATATTTTAATTCAAAAATTTGACAATTTAAATAATATATTCATCTAATGCCGGCTTGAGAAATGATCTACCTACTGAAAGTAATGCATGCGCAGCGAATTTTTGACATTTTTACTATTAAAAGCTGGAGTGGTCATGAATTCGTGATCGTTATCAAGTTAGATACGTAACTAAAAGTAATGAATGATAGAGCGTAGCGAGCGGCGACAAAACTGGGTAGTTAGTGGTATAAAAAATACCTAATCAAATGTGCGATAAATAACCTCCGCTTTCGTGGGAGAGGCCCTTTGTCTTACAGTGAACTATTATGGGCTTTGATGATGATCTATCTACCTGGCATTCAACTAGCATAGGTACGGGCATCGGACGCGAGATGTGGAGTGATCTCTATAAACAAAATACCCACAGTGGTAGTCATATTGCTTACCTACACCAGAACAATATTTTCTCAAGCAGTGCCCTGAAACACAAATTACCTACAATTACTATTACTAATGAGGAGTTTTCCTGTAGGTATTGTCAGTTGGTTTCAAAAAGCATCAATAGATGGCGCTCCTACAATTCTGGTAATTTTTTTAAAATCTGTATCATTTTGTCAGTGATATCATGCAGCCATCTAATACTAAAACTTACTTTTAAAGATTGAACGAAATGTACAAAGACATATTTTTATGACTAGTCACTATGTTCCATTTTATGACAACCTCTAAAATGGTTGAAAACTATTGATAAATACAATATTATCCAATACAACGTACCCAGTGTTTATATCCCCTTTGCTAAAAACCTTTTTCAAGCGATTATCAATTACCAAAATTGTCGAGCCGCCATCTAGTGAGTGGTTAAGAATGCTTTAGATACCTATTGGAAAACTCCTCATTGATGAATATTCATGAATAAGACTGAAAACCTTATTTTTTCTACGATTTGGCAACCCTTCGAAACGGTGAAACTTAAAAAGGCAAAGGGATCTAGTTCAGACAGCCAAGTCTTCATTTATGAATTTATTCTTATTTCTTAGCTTTAGGAACTGCTAAAATTCCGAAAGAATAATGAGTCAACAGAGCAATTCTCCAGTGAAGGAAAACATCATGAGGAAACCTCCTCACTGAGGCATCTGAATATGTTACCGTGATTCAATGGCGCCCCTGTAAACAGTAGCCGTATTCACAATGATTCGAAACCGTTTCCGAACGATTCGACACAAAATTCGTGAGCGGCGAATCCGTGTCGATCGATTCGAAAACTGGTATTCAGAATTCCAATAGATTCCACGGAAACTCTACTCTCTATAACATACGAAAATTTCATCAAAAGTAACTGAAACCACTTTTTCCTAAGAACTTTTGCGGAGTCCTTTGTCGATTCCGTATCCGAATCCGATTTCCGAGCCATTGTGAATACGGCTACAGGGTCGGGGTTTATTTTGCTAAATTGCCGTATTGCCGAATTGATCACGGACAGTATTTTTTGTAATAGATAATCTTGGCTTTCATATATATAAAAGTACTCTGTGATCTTGGCCGTTGGAGTCCGATCGCGAGTGATGTATTCACGCTTTTACCTTTATGACTCACACACACACACAAATTAGTAAACCAAATCCTTTATGGCTGGTATGTACATGGCTTTGACATGGCAAACTCGTGATCGAACCTTTACGAAAACGAGCGCTCGGGATCAATTCGGGAAAACGACAGAAATAAGTTTTCCAATAGGTATCTAAAGCATTCCTAACCACTCACTAGATGGCGCCCCGACAATTTTGGTAATTGATAATCGCTTGAAATAGGTTCTTAGCAAACAGGATTTGTCAATAGTTTTCAAACATTTTAGAGGTTGTGGAACATAGTGACATAGTTGTGGAAGATAGAACATAATGGAACATAGTGCCAACTTCTATAAATATTTCTTTTACACTTCGTTCAAGCTTTAACAGTTATGTTTATATTAATAAACATTTTATTTTCAAGTTTAGTATTAGTTGGCTGCATGAAATCACTGCCACCATCATACAAATTATAAAAAGATTACCAAAATTGTAGAAGCGCCATCTATTGATGCTTTTTGAAACCAACTATCAATACCTACTGGAAAACTCCTCATTGAATGCCAATTTCTTAAAAACTACGCACTTTAGGTATCGATGTGTCCTTAGTCTTTGACAGCCAAGCCTCTTAATTAGTCACAAAGGTAATTACTGACGGTGCATATAAGAGACAGTTATTAATTAGACGGTCATCTTTAAAAAAAAAAAATCATCTTGGCGTTAATGTCCCGGTTGTGCTCTCGCGCACGAGGGCCTGGGGTCCGCCGTGACCATGATCCAGGATTTGGTAGGTCAGGTAATTACAGCGGAGCGACTGCCATCTGACCTCCATGGGCCTGCTACCAGGGGAACCTGACCAGATTGGATCATGGTTACACATTCAGTCGCCTGAATGTGCAGGTTTCATCACGATGTTTTCCCTCACCGTAAGAGCATCGGTTAGTATTCAACTAATGTACATAACTCAGTAACAGTTATTGGTACATGGCTGGAGCGGGATTCGAACCCGGGACCTCTGGCTTACAAGTCGGATACTCTAACCGCTCGGCCACCGATGCTCTAGGTCATCTATACATAGTATAAAACAAAGTCGCTGGAGTTGAAATAAAGTTCAAGGAACGAAACGCGCGCTCCCGCGCATTTCTATTCAGTGTAACTCACACCTCGCCTGTGATAGGGCGGTGATTCTTGCATGTTAGTTTATTGATTTTGTCCACAACAATCCGTCCATATAAAAATATGACAATAATTATAATAAAAATCTGCTTGTTCCCGGTACCTTTGAGTACGCAGACAACAGCACAGTACCTAACGGATAAATAGATGTCCGATGCAAAAGTCAGCAGGCACAACATTTTAAGTCTTGTCGAGAGGAAATGGTAAGGCCATTGAACGAAGCCGTCAAGGCGGTTTCTGATTGGGGCGATACCAACAAGGGGCACCACGAGATTAATGAAAATTCATCATTATTTTAATTTAACATTGAAATTGGGGTAGCTTGGAAGCCACAGAAATCTTTGAATCCGCTACAAAATGAAATAGATGCTTTGTGTAGGTGAAGCGGTGCGGGAACCGTGACAAATTAATTTAATAAACGACTCGCTTTGTGGTCCTGTTTATCTGTTCGGAAACCTTAGCTATATTTACAACGTGCAATAAATTTGGCTCTATGGAGTCGGCAAAAATTATTGTTAGGCTTTTTGTTTCAAGACAAAGCAGTGGTCTCTCGTAATAAATGTGTAGTAGGTTAGTATTAATTATTATGAATTGCAAGTAAAAGGTACTTACTTCCCTATTCTTACATACGTACGAGTAGTACCTATACAAAAGTCGGTTACCGCGTCTGTCTGTCTGTATCGCTAACTCCTCCTCGCGTGGTTTAAGCAATGATTTTAATGTCGTTATCTTTGTAATTTAGAAATTCTCTAAATTATAAAGAAAAATTCGAAAGGTTTAAATGCATATTACTCCTCCGAGAATACCTGTCGTCTGAATAACAGTGACAACGCAGGAGTAAGTGGAGAAACGAGTTGGCTATAAAACTATTACAGAAGACTGATTAGACAAGTTATATAATAAAATTTCGAATAGATCGAGTCAGACTTGTGGAGTGGGCCGGGTTTTAGTTCCACTAAGGAACTACACTCTTTCAGCAGTCGTTTGGTCAGTCTACAATTACCTAAGATAATACAAACACACACAATAAGTCACTGCAGGACTTAGGGCCTCTCCCACAAAAGGGGAGGTTATTGCCATAACTTAAACGCTGGTAGGCGGGTCGGAGATCGCAGTCGTATAATACATACATTAAAAATGGAAGAAGCTCGTGTCCCATTTTTCCGCCTACGGAGACTTTAGACCTTTTGACTCGAAAACATTAGTCGCATTGTACGACACCTACAAGTGTAAGCCGACTGTAATTCTACTCAGCCGAATACTCAATTCATTCAATCTCCGCGTTTACTAGAAATAGCATTTTGAACCCTTTGCATGGCAGATTAGTTTGTTCCACCTAGAAAATCATAGAAACACAAGGACGACCTGGTGAATGCTTGCTGTAATGTATTTAAAAAATATATTTAGATTTTCACAAAGTCGACTTATTTTTTTATGTTAGCTTCATTTCACACTTTGTTTCGAACGGAATTTCGACATAGGCACTTTAAGGTTAGCGAACACGGAAATGTCCGGAGATAACTATAATCCCAGGAGCTACGACTCCAACTCCACACTTCACTTTACAGGCTCAAAGAACTTGTCATGAGGATCGCCCTATTGAGCACGACGTAGGGGCCTAAAGTGGCACGTTTAATTTACAGGGAAAGCACTATTCGTGATGCTACAGAGAAAAACTACAGTGTGTTATTTTCTTAGTCTCTACTTTATAGGGTCATGAGAATATTGGTGTCAAAATATTGTGGGCTGTTCATGGGTCTCTAAAAATACTATGCTTGGTCACAGGGGCCGGGAGGCATGAGTCTTCGTCACGTAGCCACGTGCGCATACTCTTGGTGTCACGCGCTATATTAACAAAATAATATGAGCCAAATATATTTTTTATCTTTCCGTTTGCAAGAAATTTTTCAATTTTTAATAGCATATTTACTATCTGAAAACCAAGGGGTGGGGTAAAGGGGGTTAGTCTACGGGTGGTCACGGTAGGGGTAAGGGGGGTACAAAATGGGTAGTACGTAGTATGGGACGGTCCCTTAGTTGCCGCCCGCGGCTACGTTCACGTAAAATTCGTTTATACCGTGTTCCCATTTCCGACTCCCGAGTGTCTGTGGGCGACAGTGATAACTTTCCATCAGGTGGCCGCTTCCTCGTTCAAGTAAACGAGAAGATTAGACTTATTGACTTTTCACAAAATTGTACTTGGGTTGGATTGATCGATATACAACACAAACGCAATTCTACCTATTCGCGATTCTACACAATATGGATTCCGCACAACTGACATTCAAGACATTATTTATTCCACACAGTCTTCAATTATACACAAACGCGTTTCTTCCTGTTCGCGATTCTACACAATATTAATTCCACACAAATGCTGCCATTAAACAGATTCGCTATTCCACAACGCTGGGGACCTGAGACTGGCTGACTTAGACCTGGACCTAAGTTTAATGGAACCAGTCAAGGTTGCCCAAGGTCAACCCTATTTAAGAAACCTAGTCCAATGCTTTGTTGGTTGACTGGGGTTGACCTTGGTCAACCTTTATTAGGTCCTGGTCTAATTCTAACAACCAGTCTCAATTCTGCCCAGCGTTGACCAGGTTCGATGACCAGAGTTGACCTTGGTCAATATTAACTTTTTTTTATGTCATACGGTAGGCAAACAGGCAAGCGGGTCACCTGATGGAAAGTGGTCACCACTGCCTATAGACATTACCAACACCAAGAGTATCTGTCATACGGTACGCAAACAGGCAAGCGGGCCACCTGATGGAAAGTGGTCACCACTGCCTATAGACATTACCAACACCCAGAGTATCGCCAATGCTTTGCCCACCTGTATAACACGTAGATCTGGCAGCAAAAGGCAAATGCCCCAACTGCCAAAGCTGCGGTTCCCCAAATCCCCACCCCATGGAGCACTGGAAACCTTACTCACCGGCAGAACCACAATACTATTTAAAAGAGTATTGTTTAGCTGCGGTATTCCGTAAGGTGGAGGTACTTCCCCAGTCGTGCGGCCCTAATTCGAACGGGATACCCCGCTATGCCCTACCTCTCTTCTACTAGGTCCACTAAACTTACACCCTGGTCTAGTTCTAGCTGAGGTTACAATACAACCATTCTTATTGTGCCCATCGTTGAAGAATGTGTGAATGGCAGTCCAGAGTCTACAGCGTTGACCAGGCTGGTTGGATCAGAGTTAGGATCAGAGTTATTATGAGACTTCTATGAGCACTAACGGGCCACCTGCCCTTAGAAGCATAGGTGGCCTAGTGGTTATAGTATCCGACTCCTAAGCGAGAGGGACCTGGTTTGAATCCCACTGCCGCCATGAACCAATGACTTTTTTCTGATATATGTACATTAGTTGAATACTAACCGATGCTCTAAGGGTGCAAACATCATGATGAAACCTGCTCATTCAGGTGACCAAATGTGTAGGAAACCATGATCCAATTTGTTCAGGTTTCCGTGGTAGCAGGTCAGATGGCAGTCGCTCCACTGTATTTACTTGATCTGCCAATCCTGGATCATGGTCAATGCAGACCCCGGGCTCTCGTGAGCGAGAGGATAACCTTCACATTAACGCCATGATGACGAGATGATTTAAAATATGTAACGAATATGTGGAATAGCGAATCTGGTGAATCGCATCAGTTGTGTGGAATTAATATTGTGTAGAATCACGAACAGGAAGAAACGCGTTTGTGTATAATTGAAGTCTGTGTGGAATAAATAATGTGTTGAATGTCAGTTGTGCGGAATCCATATTGTGTAGAATCGCGAATAGGTAGAATTGCGTTTGTGTTGTACATCGATCAATCCCTTGGGTTGTGTCTGAAGACTAAGCGATGGACTTTTTCTCTTTTTTTTATAATACGTAGTGACATATGAGGAGACAGCCCACCTGATGGTAAGTTGTAACTGTCGCTCATAACACCTACGATTCATTCATTCATGTGGTGGATAAAATAATGTAAAGTGGGAAAACATAGCATAAGCCGGAATTGGTCGCTATGGTGATTATGATGGAAAAACAACATATCCAAGTCACAAGTGTTTAACTACCTATATCTCGATCACCTCACGAGCCAAAATAAAACTGCTGCAGTTGACTGTACCTGGTCAGGGCAGGAGTTCAGGTTTAGGGTTTTTTATGTTATATGGTAGGCAAATAAGCAAGCGGGCCATGATGAAAAGTGGTCACCGCTGCCTATGGACATCAGCAACACCAGTGGCGTCACCAGTGAGTTGCCCATCTCTAATGAGACCTCTAATATTATTATTATACCTGTTGAAGGATCGCATGTCCAAAGGAAACACCTTTGATTGAGCGAAAATTCCACATTCGATTGGTACTAACAAGAAACGTTCTTTTGAACCGCCGCATGCACATCACAATCTGCTGATTAAATACTAGAGATGAAACGGATATCCGGTTACTTTCCGGTATCCGGCCTATCCGGCGTTAATTTACTATCCGGCCGGATACCGGATAGCAAAAAATGTTAGAACAGTAAGTAAAAGTGAACTTATTCATAGTAAAAAAGTAATCACAAAAATTATAAATATTCCTTTATCAAAGCACTGTTGATTAGGTACCCGTTGTTCATTTAGTAGGTAGGTTAGCAAAGAAATATATTTGCAAAGTAAATCTAAGGTAATTAAATAAAGATAAATGATTACAAATTGTGATAAACCACGAATTGCTTCTACATTGAGAGGTAGCATGCGGTTTCGTTTGTCTTCTTATGCGAGCTTAAGAGAATCTCTCACTACACTGTGGTCCACTGATGCTGGGGCTAATTTCCTGTATTTCGAATCGAGGTTACCGCCCGAGGTCGGAAAATTTTTTCAGAATAAATTTCAAATTATTTGTATTAAAACGAAGATTTGGAATCACGTAAATACATGCAGTTGTCTAATTTCCGGCCCACGGTCATAGCTTGCACAGAATATCCGGCCGCCGGATATCCGGCTATCCGGCTTATAAGTTGGTCGGATATCCGGTATTCGGTATCCGACCAAACAACTATCCGTTTCATCCCTATTAAATACCTACACGTCGAAACGTTCTGTCACAAACGCCACCAAGCTTGCAAATTTCCTAATGAACCCAATCACTCAGCATAAAATCTTAAGTTTATTAGAAGGAATCATCGCCGCGTATGATTGAGTCGCCAAGCTCCCTTCAGTCTTTCAAAAACGCCTTAGAGCACCTCTTCCTTTAACGGGATTTTCAATCAAGTCACCCTCCGCTCCTACGCTTTATCCATCACCGTCGACAAAAAAATCTGCCTATATCAGCCTACAATGCTTTATGGCTCACAAGAATTTAACTTAAGCCCTACGCTACCAGTTTTAAGGTTCACTTTTGTAAAGTCAGATTTCCAGTAGAAACGTCGCGGAAGGTGAATATCGGCAGCGCAGGCCATAAAGGCAGTGATTCGGAGAGCGTTTCGTCAGTTTACAAGCGCGCTGTAATAAGATATCGGACGCTCTAACGCCTTGGAAAATGTCTTTATTATGCTTTGGAACAAAGATATCAAAGCGGTGGATGAAATATGAGAAATGACACCGTGGGAGAGTGATTTTGCAATCACCAGTCAACGAGTCTTTTATATTCTCCAGTCACTCGGAACACAGTTAAAAAGTTTGAGGAGATTTTCAACAATTAGTACAGTTAGCTTCAAAGTGAACGGACCCAAATATACAGTGGGAATAAATTGATAATCCATTTGCCTTCCTATGTAATTTTGTGCATTTATACTGATTTACATTTGGGTAAAACAATAGGTAAACTAAATATTAATTTCTCTCCACTCTACTCGTATATAAATGATTGAAAATTTAATAAAAGTAGCCTATGTCGAAGACTAAAAATCAAATTGAATTCTTCAACCTTTTTTCTCTATTTTCATTTCATTTTCACATACAGTTAACCGGAAGCGTATAGGAATAGCAAGGGAGTGATAGCGAAAAGGGTCCGGAGGTCGAGTGGAGAGTTGTTGCGAAAAACATTCAGCCGCTTAGGGAAATTGATTCGAAACCTTTGTTTGCATTGGTGCGTTCGGTTACGTATCCTATTTTCACTAGTTTCCAACTTTCCCAGCGAAGGGTGAAACGTATTCGGGTGGTAATTTGTCGCTAAAATCCTTATTTATTGCAACAGAGAAGTTGGATCGGCCCGGGGGGCGAATTCGCAAACTTTGCTCCTTTAACTTCGCTTCACTGAATAGCGACACCTTGAGCACATATTGAGGTTGAATCCTCGTTTTCTTGTTTCACTTGAATTATGGGCGAATACTTTAATACAATTTCAGCAGAACTTTGTCCTCGCACGGCCGTAGATTCAGGTCACTGTGGACCATGAATTTGCTCAATAGAATAGAATCAATAGAGCGGCGGTGTCTGGGCCGAGTTGGACGAATAGTTTGTCGTGTGGCAAATGGGCGCCTCTGATTTGTGAGTCAGATTCTATTTAATATCCGCCTATAATGGATTGCCCGTTTGCGGAATGGAAGCGGTTATGTTCTTGGTATTTTATGCAATGTAAAAATTGTTCGTGTCTGAAATCGGTGCCAAGAATCTTTGAAGCGTAAAATGCTTGGAATAACAGCTGAATGTAAGGCGGACCTAATGGTCTATAGATCTTATCCTTGAACGGACGAAGTACATAGTCCCTATTCAGTGGGTGGGTTACTTTCGCTCCATCCTCCTTTCAAGGTAAAGTTATGCCTCGTAGCTTCGGTACAAAACAGTTAGTAACTTTAATTGGAACTTCCAAATCAGGCGTGGGATCTGGGTACACGCATTATGTTCGGGATGTGTTTCTATTTACAGCTGGTATCTATGAAATACTTAAGTCTTAGGTTAACTTGTACCTTTATACACATATACCTACTATAAACAATGTTAAAGATGATTATATGTATTAGGCTCTAATATAGTTCGTAGATTTGGAATAGTTGATTTGTATGTTGATAAATACAGTGAAATCTCACCACAAAACATTAACTAATTTATCTGATATGATACATTTAGAAACGGTTATCTTATTATAGCAACTTAAACGATGCGATGAATGGTCAAGTTGTCGTGTCGGTGCCATGTGAAATGCACATGGGCCGTAATCACCGTGATGTGCGCACCACAGGCCCGGGGTCCGCTCAAAGTGCACCCCGCCAGCGCAAGTGAGCACTCCGCTTAATTATAGTAAACGTACAAAAGTGTCGGCGTTCTCTCCATAGTATTCAAGCAGTTTCCTAAAGTACATATCGTGAATAAAGGCTTTTAGAAGATTGCAAAAGTTACACGGGCAGTAATAGAGGGTAGACGCGATGTTCCGGATAAAGATTCGGTTACGGAGTGAAGGTACGTTGTATATTTCGTGGGTCGATTGAGTCGTCCGGTTGTGTAACCCACGTATGAGATTAATTAGACAATTTAATTAAGTTTATTGGGAACTATTAGTGCTTTGGATTAATTTTCCTCCAAATATTTATATTGTCCTATTTAAATCAAACAAAGTCTTTTAAATCAAAATACTAGGTATGAACCATATGGATACCTGGAGATTGTGGTGAAACTTTTTGTTTGATGCGACGAATGTATATATGTCTATTATTTCCCTACTTTATCTTAAACCAAATGTAGTGGAGTCACCTAGTATAGTAACTTTTTGGTACTATGTACCCCACAAAATTGAAACAATCTAGTGTTTGAATAAAAATTGCACTACCACGAGTCACAACCTGCTATTATGAAACTTAGCTAATTTTAGGAAAGGGCATATATCTATAGTTTTCTCTTAGGTTAGCTGGGGAAAAAGCTATTAGGTAACTTATGTAACGGACGCTATAACTTCCCAGTACAATGGATACGGAGTATTTATATTCGGTTTGGTAAAGTGGTGACGTTATCGTGCTCTTTCAGCCGAAAACTCTATCTTAAATTGCGTCTTGAAAAAACGGGCCAAAAGGGAATTCGTGGTAGGTACTAGTATTAATGTGATATACGATATTGGACTTACAGTTGGCAAGAGAAATAACTTTTGAGGGAAAGTTATAAGCCTAGAAAATTGTCTTTTTATGGAGGTCGTGTTCGGGCCAGAATATTCCAAGCGGGATTTAGCTGGAGACAGATTACGCGAAGGGAAGTTAGGATTCAATTGAGGGAAGCGAAGCAAATGTTACGACCGAAGCCTGGGATGGGGTACCTTGTCAGTCTAATTTCAACGACAATTATGATCTTCTAGTATACGAAGCCAACTGAGTCGCTCGCTAGGACTATTGTTACGTTTATTGACAGACCTAAATAAATATTTAAGGGAGGTAAGTAAATTTCGCTGTCTCTTTTAGCGTTAACTGCTTGTTGCATGGTGTAGGTAAGTACATAAGTCGTTACGAGCCTGAATCCGCCGCAGACAGCGCTCACACCGCGGTAATGAGGTAGCAGGTGAGCGACACGAAATATTAAATATTAAGGGCACTGTTTGCAGGAAATCAGCGGATAATGAGCTCGTGTTTGTGTTGTATAACAATGTACCATTAGTGTTTCAGGCGCCGCAGTGCAGCCACTCAACGGTGGGGTGGGATTGGACAATCGATTTAGTATACAATCAATGGCAAATACAATGGCCAAGACAGTTTGACAGAAATTTGTGAATATTATTTTTATACTGAGTCACAAAATAAATTTAGGTTACGGAAATCGGAGCCAATAACATTTTTTTCGAAAATGAAAATTCACCAGAAGTCACCGCCCTTTACCGACGTTTAACATATTGGATGGAGACGACCACAGTCACCGAAAAATCTGCAGAATATTTCAGATTTGCACAGAGATCAGTGGAGAGAGCAATGCTTCGTGTCTCGTTGTTAGATTAAAACTAACGAGTTGATAAGTAGCAAGATGAAAGTAGATGCAACGATAGAAGTAGTGATGGGCAGGATACAAAAGAACGCTGGGATGGAGACTCAGAGAGAACACGCGAGGTAGAGGTAGTGTAGTGATATACCTATTGTACATCTGTATGAGACAGATATTTACTGCTGATCGAATGTCAAATACATATTTTTCCACCTATGTAACACACAGTAAAAACAATAATTTTGAGAGAGGTAGGGCATAGCGGGGTATCTCGTTCGAATTGGAGCCGCCCGACTGGGGAAGTACCTCCTCCTTGTGTTTCTGCCGGTGAGTAAGGTTTCCAGTGCTCCACGGGGTGGGGATTTGGGGAACCGTGGCTTTGGCAGTGGAGTGGCATTTGCTTTTTGCTGCCAGAGCAACGTGTTATAGAGGTGGGCAACGCATTAGCGATACTCTTGGTGTTGCTAATGTCTATAGGCAGTGGTGACCACTTTCCATCAGGTGGCCCGCTTGCCTGTTTGCCTACCGCATGACATAAAAAAAAAAAAAAAAAAAAAAAAAAAAAGATTTTTATGATTTATGATTTAGAAGCCGTTCACCAGAGATGGATTAAAGAACTCAGATGGTATGCTGGTCTCAACGAAATTAAGGTGATAAAGAAACGTGGAAGATATTGGAGGAGATCTATGTCAATGAGTAAAAATTAGCGTATATTCGAATTTTTCGGCTCATACATGAAACGTGAATCTGGAGGTGGGTATTTGTAGCTTCTGCGGTGCAGTGCAAACTGGAGGCCACTGTCCATACATGCTAGATTTACATCCATTTAAATATTGCTAATTACGCAAACGACCACTGAGAGACAGCTCTTAACATAGACAAGTTACTCTCTTTTTCGAGGGGTGACGTTTCAGCTGTCGGATGTCGAAGTATCCCCGTGTGCAGCCTGAGGAAAAAAGCAAAATAGTTTTCGGCGTATCCGTAGAGCCAGACAGGCCCAAGCCTGCGTCGCCCCTTCGCCGCCCACACAGTGTTCCAGAATATCCAGGTTATTACTGGAATTACAAAACAGGGGAATTTGAGAAAATGATTTTAAGAACCAACTAGTAATGTTTAGTTGTACTGACAATATATGGACAATCATCTTGGCGTTAATGTCCCGGTTGTGCAAGATATGGACGCTCCTGACAAGATATGGACAATGCATGTTATTTATTTTATATACTATCTGTAATGAAATTTATTGTATTGAACTGTTGTATCGTATTTAAAAAATAAATAATTTCTCGAAAAAATACCCATACCCAAACGCAAACATTATTAAGTAAATCACAAAAATTAAAAACTGTAAAGTCACTGTAAAATTTATTGGACCACTGATATGAGTTTTTATTAAGATACACATAAAATATATAGTTACAATAAAAACGTACACTAATACCTACATTCAAAACACTAAAAATATACACAAATACAAATAAAATAACTACTAAAAATTAAAAAAAGTTGTCAACACCGTGCCTGAAGACCGTGTAAAGACCGTGGTGCCCTGGCGGATACACGGACGCACCACAAGGACAGCAATGTGGACGAACTAGATTGACCCCGAATCTTAAACCAAAACATATGGACAACGATAAGTTATCCAGAACATGCCGATATTAGAGGAAAGTACAACTTGCAGCCAGATATCGCAATCGCTATAGCTCTGCATCGGCTAGGAGACGAGCTTGTTCCAAAATATTGGCCGAACATACTAATCAATATTTTAGAATTTTTCGTTCTATAGCCGTTGATGGAAACTCAGGCGCTGTCCTAATTGGCAAGGGTCTTACGACCGTGGTCATGCGATGGGTGGTTGTGAGGTCTCCTATTGGCGGGCGACGCAAGAGGCAAGAGCCTCGGTAGCCTAGAGCCTAGGGTAGCGCCTCTGGGGGAGACTTACTCGGACATCAACTCACGCAGACTTTTTTAGCATTTGTGCAGCAAGGACTGTAAAATTTTTACAATTGCTGGTTACACTTGAACCTCTGACTGCTCCTACAGACAGGGGTTGTGTCAATAATTAACGCAGCCGCAGCGCGTATTATACGGCCAAATAATCACGACTAGTAATTAGAGTCGACGAGGCATCGGCGTTTTACACTAGCTACGAACAGTTAATCTGCGTTGTATCTATTATGTACGATCGCAATGACTTGAATCAGTGTCGCGGTTACGCCAAGGCCATTGGGGCTTTAAAGCTTAAATAGAGAGAATAAATTCACTTGGAAGGCCCAAATAATTACGTCCATATATTAAATTTCAGTGAATAAAACGTTTGGGTTGGAAAGAAAAGTCGTCTAATCTCAAGCGAGATGGAACGCTTCAGAACTTTATAAAACCCTCTAACGAATCGAAATGGAAGTCTATGCCTAGCAATGGGATGTATACGAGATGCTATCCTACATGATGCCTATGATATTTTAGATAAACCTCAGGTCAAGAGTACCGTAAACCGACGTTCAAGTATTTTATTTATTTTATTTTTATTTTACTTTATTCAGAACACCAACAGCAAGTTACGATGCTAGTAGTAGGATTTCAGTCTATACAGAATTACATCAATGAAAAGTTTAACCAATGTGGAAGAAGCGAGAGTGATTTGTCAGGACCGTAGCAAGAGGAACGATGTGGTCTCTGCCTACCACTACGGAAAAAAGGTGTGACGTTATGTATGTGTCCTTTACTTCTAACCCGAAAATATTTTCTCCTTTGACGCTGAATTACAATGTCCATATTGCCTTTAGGTTTAACAGAGTTTGATATGATAGAAACCAATATAGGTAAACAAATGAAATCATAATCTGATAAGTTAACCAACAACAACCACCAATTTCCATTTCGATCGCCAATTGGAATAAAAATGGACGTTTTCACGCGGAACGGTGTCATCGTGTTAACTTTCCAGCGGGGCGCAACACAAAGGCAAACACCGTATGGGGCCGCGTTTGCATAGATTTCCGTATTGGCACACTACGCCGCTGGCTGCTGGTAAACACGACCAAAAAGTTCGCAAACACTACACAAAAGACAGCTGCTTTGTAGTTTTTGACGGGACTTTGGGCGAATTTTTGAATATTCCCGTTATGAAAGGGGCGGGAGGGGATTAGCGGTGCCGTCCTGAGAAATGGTCGGGCGGGATTGGAAAAGTTGAGGGCGGGATTACGGGGCTATATCGGCACAATGCGACATGTGCAAACTTTCATTGCTGAATACATTTGAGGAATACGCAGTGGTGGCGCCGGAATGGCAAATGCGGTACAGTACAGCCCGAATCACGATAGTTATTATTAGCACGTAGTAAATTAGATTGATATTTGTTGATGCATGCTTTTGGGCAATAACCGTTAATTTGGACGAAAATAGGGCAGATGTTAGCTTTTTTTCACTATGGCAAGTTAATTACTTAATGACGCCATTTGATTTTTCAGCGTTTCGAAGGCAGAGCAGATTTTTATTTTACTCGGGTTTTCAGTCCGTACAGATTTGCTCATGCAACAGAACAATCTGACTGCCATGAATTTCTAATAAATCTTAGGTATTATCTTTTTCTAATTTCATTTATTTACCGCTTTGCAACTAAGTGACGGCGCGGTCTGGAGGGGTTTATACATTATTTTATTAGAAAGAAAGAAAGAAAGAAAGAAAGAAAATATTTATTACAAAGGACGCCACGACATAATAATTTACATATAACACAAAAAAAAAAAAATAGTACATAAAACACGGAGACAATTATAGGGTTCCCAGTGGCATTTTTCGTGGGCATCCAGCGTAAATGGACCCTCCTCAGCATAATGTTGTGGCCGCTTGCCGCGAACCACAACGCTGGTTTTCAGTGGGCCCCGTAATATCCCACCGACACTGCACCGTCAAGCAAGCAATACCCACTTCAAATAAATAAATACCTACTATCCAAACAATAAAATGAGTTTATAAATCATATTACTATTATAGAATAAACATAAATAAAATAGTCAAAAAACCAAATGTCGCCATATATATATATATAGATATAAAACGTATTACGTAAATAAAATAAACTAATTTGATTTGTATTTTGTGTAGTGACAGTGGCTGTGTGAATCTAAACTATACCCTTGGGAGGGGGTAGGGCCGGGCGGCCAGTCTAGAAACTAGCGTCGCGCGCGCAACGCGTGTGTCTTTGCAACACACTGGTCGTACCTACCTATCGAATATCTACCTACTAGGCAAACAAAATTTGAACTGTACAGTCGAAAATTGCTACCATTATCATTTCAAATCCAAATGCAAGCCCATGGATGGAAAAATACGCAAAAAACCACAACAAAGAGTGTTTTTTTTTTCCTTGTGCACGTGCTTGCGCAGGCACCCCGGTTGTGATAACTTTGTGTTAGTGCGCGTACTTACCCACCTCGTCCAAATCATCATTCAAGATCGTTCCTCGCCAAAGTACCACCGCCACCACATGTTTGAACTAAGCGAGGTAAATCTATTTTTTATTTACTAGCTTTTTATTAACCTGCAGTGTTTATATGTGTGCAATGTGCTCGAGTCAAATCCTGCAAAACCACAAGCCTAGCCACCTTACCTGCCTCCCTGCTTTCAATGAAGTCAAAAACCCATACAACTTGGATGACACTCCACGAAGATGGGGCTCCTTTTAACGGCCCTGATGAGTAGGTGCCACAACGCGACATAAAACCCTGCCATTCGATAATTCCTTATTACATAATGTGTACATTTGTACATTTGGTAAATATGCCCAACAAACATACCGATACAATAGGCATATACCCCGACCAGTATAACCGCAACATTGCCTAGCAGCATTTCCAGGCAACCGCATACTCATAGCTACATATGTTAGTGCTTATACGTTAATAGGTAAGCTTTTAATTTTAGTTTAAAATTTGATATTGTTTTCAGACAACGCAGCGGAGGTGGCAAGTCGTTCCAGCATTTTGATGAAGCAAATTTGAAGCTGGACCGAAAGGAATTAGATTTGTGCCGTGGCAGATGCAGTGAGTAGTCTCTAGAGCGCGTATTTACGATTGAGATATCGCGAGTCCATGTTAGCTTATTGAATAAGTAAGAAGGTTTACCGGACTTGACTATACCGAATATTGCTGTAGCATAGTGCAATTGTCTGCGCAATCCCATCTTAAGTATCCGGGCACTATTTATGTAAGGTGTAACGTGTGTGCGAGGCGGAATTTGAAAACAATAGCGTGCGCAAGCGTTTTGTACTCGTTGTATAACCTTCTGCGTTCGGACCAGCAGCCGTGGCCCATACACATTATCCATAAAATTTAACTTAGATAGCACCAAGGAATCACAGAGTGCAATTCGATTTTTAACATTAAGGTAATTTCTAATCTTATATAGAACTTTCAACCTATAAAAACAATTCTTTACTGTATTTGAAACGTGGTTCTCGAACCTTAGCTCTTCATCCATCTGTAGTCCGAGGTTTCGGGCCACCCTCACACGCTCAATTAACTCGTTATCGATCGAAATTAGCACTCCCCGATCCGACATTTTTTGGGTCTGACTAGATGAACCCAATATCATATATTTAGTCTTCGAGCTATTCAGAGACAGGGCATTGCTTTCTGACCATCGCGCTATTCGATGTAGATCTTCAGTTAAATTGTTGACTGCTGCAGGCATATCAGCCGGCTTACAGTGCACATACACTTGAATGTCATCCGCGTAGATATGATAAAGACAATGCCGGATTTGACCAGTCACATCAGCGCTGTAAATTGAGAATAATTTAGGGCCCAGGATTGAGCCCTGGGGAATTCCTCGTGTGACGTCACAGGACCTCGAAGCCACAATGGACCCGTCATCTTTTCGTATTTCCACGAATTGGGATCTCCTACTAAAGTAGCTATCAAACCATTTGATCGTAGATGCACCAAAACCATAGTAACGAAGTTTAGACAGTAAAAGTGGGATGCTTATGCAATCAAACGCGCGAGAGAAGTCCAAGAGCACCAGTATTGTACCCTCCCCCCTATCCTGTGCAGTTAAAATGTCATCTGTAACCTGCATCATAGCCGTGACTGTGCTGTGATTTTTACGAAAACCTGACTGCATGTCTGGCAGTAGCTTATTACCTTCCACAAACGCTGTCAGTTGATCATCGACAACCCGTTCCAGAATCTTTGACGGGCATGGAAGAATACTGATGGGACGCAAATCCTTCAAATCCATAGCGTTTGTTTTCTTCGGGATGGGCTTAACTATAGCTTTCTGCCACAAGCTAGGGAACGTACTAGTTTCAATAGACCTGTTAATTATGGCGGTAATGACTGGCAAGGTTACAGGTAACGTTAGCAGCAGCATATCCAACGAGATACCATCGACGCCGGTCGCATTGGTTCTGATGGAACGTACCGCTTTCAAAACTGCTGCTTCCCCAACCCCCCCTAAGTCCATCACGTTTGATACGGCGCGACGGTGCTCAAAGTAGTTGAGGGTTGAAACAGCAACATCACTGTTGCCAGGAACTTTAAGAAAGTGGGCGTTTATTAGGTCGGGATCAGAAGTCAGATGGGTGGGCACCACAGGCTGGCTCCTTATTGTTGCGTTTTTTTTTATATGGGTCCATAGTAGCTTCGAGTTATTTGTGTTATTATTTACGAATTGGTCAAAGTATGCCTTCTTTTCCCTATATAATGCTTTGCTGACCTCACCTTTTAGCTCCTTGTAAAACAATTTATGTGACTCAACACCTGTTTTCCGCGCTCTGATGTAGGCCTGGTCTCGCACCCTCATCATTTGCTCGACATTGTATGTAACCCAGGGATGGTTTTGATCCTTTATCGTTATCAGTCTCATAGGCGCGTGCAAGTCAAAGACAAACGTAATCATCTCATTAAACATATAAACCATGGAATCTACGTCAGCTAATGTTTGTACTTGTTGCCAGTCCATGGAAGCTAAATCCAGCATAAATTGATCATGTTTCATATTACGAATAGACCTACAAAGTTGTCTAACTTTTGGTGGCTTAAACTTAACTATATTTACGTCACAAACGATAAATGCATGGGCACTCAGGTCCGCTATAGGATAAACTGTGACAGTACTACCCTTGCAGTCCGTACACACAACATCAATTAGTGTGGCGCTCTGATTTGTGAAGTGAGTAGGCTCATTTACACACTGAAACAAGTCATAACACGCCAGAAGGTTTGCCAGCTGCTTTACCCTGTCATCCTGTTCATTTAGAACATTTACGTTAAAGTCCCCCATAAGCACAATATTATCACTCCAAGCGAAAGATCCCAGTGACTCCGACATGGCCTCCATAAATGTACCAGTGCTCAGCCAGGGCGGTCTGTACGCTGTACCAACCACCACCAACCTCCCGTTCACTTTAAGTTTAAGCCACATTTGTTCAACTAGGGCATTCGGGGGATACGGCAGTACCTTTACAGCTATACCTTGCTTCACGTAGAAGCCTACCCCACCACCGCGAGCGCGTATCGCCGCGGGGCGCGGAGTGTGTCGCAGCCTATAGCCGCTTACAACTGGCGCACGCCCCTCCTCCCCCTCCCGCAACCACGTTTCATTGATAGCCATAATGTCCACGGCGTACCGCCGCATAGCAACAATGAACTCATCATGCCTCGTACCCAATGAACCCGCGTTCAATAGGCCTAACTTTAACTTGCGTTTAGGTCGAAACATTAACACATATCAACAATAAGCCTTCATTTAATGTAGATTTATGCGTGCGACTACTACCGTTGCAATGAAATGGTATACGGCATTTTGTAATTCGTTCTATCAGTGAATTGAGGCTGACCATAACCGAGTATAGACAACTCGTGACGTTTAGGTACATTGAGTGCGTAGCCACGGGCTCAATGCGCGTTTTGTAGTTGTTATTTGATGCAGGGTAGTGTATGTGTTTAAAAATGAAAGTGTATATTAATTTTAGATTAAGTGTGTATGTATGATAGTGTTGTAATGCATTTAGTAGGTTTTTATAAGTAGAAAATAAATAAATGTGTGTGCATTGCCGACTGAGTGCGTAAGCCGAGTAGTACATACCTGCTTGGCAATGACATAAAGGTACCGCTATGACCGAAACAATGCCACTGAGACCCAGTACAAATAAATCTAAACATTTAGGACATGAGAACATTTTAAGGGAACTGTGACGTTTACAACCTTTATAGCAGCCACGCTGCTTATTGTTTTGGTGTTTTAGCAGCATTTTAATAACTAGGGCGAACATAATCAGACCCAAAAACCACAGCTAAGTCCGATTCCACTCGCAGACGGTGAGCCCGGGATCCTTGCTCCTTACGAGCGTATATCCTTCCATCTTTGGTCCACGAGTACCTCCATTTTAATTTTTTTGCCGCGTCTCTCGTGCAGTAAAATAGTTCCCTGTTGATTTTGGTGAGGCGCTCGTTAACGTAAACATGCCGCGGCTCCAATTCTGCACTTATACCTTCCGTGTTTACATTGCGGCGGACGCGCGCGGCCTGCAACAGCTGATCGCGCGTGGCTCGGCGCGCAAACCGTACAGCAATGTTCCGCGACCGTTTCTTCCCTTCCGGCTCTGCTCTAATCGAACCGACTCTTACACAGCTTACAATCTCTCGGTCCTCGAGTTGTAGACCGAGTTTGTTTGCGAGCGTGTACACTAAGTGCGTCGCATTTTCGCCAGCCTCCTCCGGTATGCCGCTAACTTCAACGTCATTCATCAGCAGGTCCTGGTCCCGGTCATTAATGTCCACCTGCAGTTTGCGCACTGTCGCCTCCAAAACTCCCACAGCCTCACTGGATCCATTTCGTGCGATAAAGGTGTCTACCTTCAATTCGAGACCGTCTACCCGCTCCTCACAAGATTTCATCTGCGCTCGCAGATCCTGGAACTGGTCCCGAAATGCCTTAAGCTCCCGCCTTGTCTCACGCAACTCGTCACTTATCCGACGCAGCTCGATAGCTAGCGACGGTTGCTGCGATTCCACCGTAGTAATTTCGCTTTCCTGACTGGCGACAGTGACACCCGAGTGCACAACACTGTCATGCTCCGTGACCGACGCATCCATGCCCTGCGTTGGTGCAGCCTTATTTCCCGCCGGCAGCCTAGTCTTACAGTCCAGGCATATCCATGACTCCACCGACTCCCCTTCGGGTACCGCGACGCAGGTTCGGTGCGACACCCTCGCGCATTTGCTACACGCAATATTAGTGCCTTCCGCCGACGACATGAACTTGCCACACTCGTTGCACTTTGGCGCCATGATTTTCGTTAGTTTTAGATTGTTTTAATAGGTTATTTATTGCAATTTAATTATTTTTTTATGTGAAATGTGAATTTGTATGTACCGTCGTTTTATATTATATTACTTGTATTAAGCACTTGGTTTTATTTCCACTTTACAGCTTGTCCACTACACTGAAAGTAACGCACACTTTATATGTTATTAAGCGTTGGTTAAATTAGCTAACAGAAGCAAAATGTATTTATTATTTGTACTTTAACTATTTTTTAAATTAGGAACTCGATATTATTGCTGCGACTAGTGCAGAATCTGCGGGTATTAGGTACTTTTTAGATAAGAGGTTCTACGGTTTTGCTTTAGGTGACCTCAATAATATTGTAGTGGTAACTCCAAATGGTTCATGAAACTCCTAATTAACAGGTTCATAAGTTTTATCTTCGTCCTACAAATAAATTCCGCTAGAGAATATCGCCTGCTACCATTAGCTTAAAGCTCTTGCATGTAATTTATAAACAGGTGGTTAGATGAATAGATGATTTAAGTTGTGCTGATCTTTTATATACCACTCAAGCATAGGTCACCTGCTTCTTGCCCATACATGTCTAACTATGTTGTCATATCATGGCTATCGGGTTATATAAAACTAGCCATCCTCCGCGCTTTTCGGATCTCTGAATATTCAGCTATCCCGCGGGATCCTGTTATTTTTCCGGGGTCAAAACTACCTTATGACTCTCTGGAATAGTGTAGCTATTAGTTAGTAAAAGAATTTTAGAAATTGTTTCTTTAACATACTTTTCCACTTTATATTATACTAGCCGATCCCAGCGGCTTTCAACAGCGCGCACTTCGGATATCTGTAAACATTCAACTTTCCCGTGGGACTCTATTATTTTCCCGGGATAAAAAGTAGCCTATGTCACTCGTTTCCCATTAGTGAAAGATTTTTAAAATGCAGGTGCAGTGGTTTTTGAGTTTATTCATTACAAACAAAAATACGAATCTTTTCTCTTTATAATATTAGTATAGATTAATAACTAACTGGCCGTTCCTAGCGGTTTTCCCCAGCACGCAGTTCGGAATTTTGAGAATTCAACTATCTCGCGGAACTGTTTATTTTTCCGAGATGAAAAGTAGCCTATATTGGAAATAATTAGCTTCCTATTAGTGAAAAAATTTTCAACTTCGCTTCAGTAGTTTTGAAGATTACCATCAACAAACAAACTCACAATCTCACAAATATCGTATTATTTATTTATTTAACAAAAATAAAAAATCTCCCAAATTAAATATCGTATTAGTATGGAAGCATAGATACAAACTATTTAATAATTGTGTGTCTACGTCTAAATACAAATTAATTTATTTTTTACTAACCAGTAACAAAGTGATATTCAGAAATAGTATTTATAATAAGGAAAATAAGTTTAA
This sequence comes from Blastobasis lacticolella, assembly GCA_905147135.1. NCBI lineage: Eukaryota > Metazoa > Arthropoda > Insecta > Lepidoptera > Blastobasidae > Blastobasis > Blastobasis lacticolella. The sequence goes on along the minus strand of LR990053.1, from coordinate 12,905,772 downwards.
CACTAAATCAGACTCTGTAGCATTAAAATAAATCCATTAACTATTCAATTATCTCGAATTATTTAAGGAATATACGTTGTTATTGTGCACAACGAGCTCAACGACACGGCGAGCGTGTTTTCCTATTGCGCGAGACGTCATCCTACACCCGTGCTTCATCAAAACAAATTGAAGCGGGAACATTCCCAGTTAACAGATACGCGTTGCACCGTACACGCGCTTCTGTGTTTGTGAGTTAACTTTAAAAATGGCCCGAGGGGCCTTAGTTTATCTTCTTCTAATCACGTGTTTATTTGTAAACGTTATAGAATGTAGAGGTGGTGGCCGAGGAAGAGGTGGGAGTGGAAGAGGTCGGAGTGGAAGAGGTGGGAAAAGTAGAGGTGGAGGACACGGTGGTGGCGGCGGTTGGTTTGGTGGGGGGAGTTCAACCAATACTGGACATACATACCCATCTTCGAAAACTGGTTTATCAGGTTCAGGGTCCCGGGGCTCAGGTTCTCATTCCTATCCGCCTCACTCTGGATTGTCAGGCGGATACGGCCATGGTCATCCATACCACAGTCAACCAAACTATCACACATATTATTCTTCCCCTCAATACGTCTACGTTCGTCAATACAGAAACTCTGGTAGCCAATATGGAGATCTTTTGATTGGGTTGACTTTGTACAATATGGCTAGATCCCATAATAACCACCCCGTCTACTATTACCACGATGATTACTACAGAGCGCGATACTTTTCTTCGAACAGCGATGGTGGTGGTGGTGGTGGAACGAAATCAACGGATAATCCATCAGATCATGCAGCCTGTTATTTGAGAGTTAAAGAGAATGTCAAGGAAGAAGTGTTGAAAATACCATGTGAAATAATTTCGACGTTCACAAAAAGCGGGGAGAATATTACATTGGATTCGGTGATAAACACGACATTCTGCGTTTCTAACACTACGCGTACTACAGTAAATAATACTGTTGCCACTACAACCGGATCTACACCGTCTCCAGTGGCTTCGACCACAATTCCAAGTGCAAAAATTGAATTTTTAATGCCAAAAGTGTCAGAAATTCCCCCGGACCCAATGAACATAGCCCCGGTTTATACTCATATACTTGATATAATGAATACATATAAAGAAACTGAAGATATGACATCAGATGACTTCGCTATTTCAAAAATACATGATTTAGTGAATACAATTGAAACGATGTCTTCAAATGACATTACTAATCCAGCGATGCAACATTTATTTATGAAACCCATTGAAACGACTACGACTTCGACTACCGAAGCTACTACAAAGCCAGTTGAAATCGACACAAGCACGGTTTCCACTCCAGTTACCTCAAATGTGTCGGAAGTAAACACTACACAGTGCATTACAACTATAGGCAAAGATCCCTTGAAAATGAAAGGTGAAAGGATGAAATCAGCGGAGATGCAATGTAGCGTAGAAGTACATACAAATGATCATATTTTAAGGAATCACGTTGATTGCAATGAACTGATTGAGGTAGCAAAGAAGCCGGAACCACGGGACGACAGTATTTTACCCCCTAGACATCAACTGAAATCATGGATACAGAAACCGCCCTGGTGGTTGTCTTTGTTCTTAGCTGTCTAAAACGTTTAGAGCAAATTTTTCATATTTATGGTGTGAATATAATTATGGAAATTGTGCTCAGACCATTTCCTCAGTGCTCGGGTCATTGTAGAAATTTTTATCATAGTCATGGGCTTAATATGTCAAAGGAATAACTTGTCAAATAAGTTATAGCGCAAACGTGTTTATAAAAAGTGAATTTTATGTCAAACCAAAATTATGTTAACTAATGTTATACCAAACTATAACGTTGTTAGAAAAAGTAAGATTATATCAGACGTTGTTATTTCAACCAAGGGAGAACCCATTGCGAAAGACTTATCTTTTGTGTCATTTACAATGGTTGCGTTGCCGCGGGACAACGCGGTTAGCCTCCTGGGCACCGCTTCCGCTATATGGGGACCTTGGGCGATTTTAGTTTAATTGTTTACTTTCTGTTAAGTGCTTTACCAATTTTCTTATCTATGTAAATTGTAGATTTACTTCTTAATTAAATTGAAAGGTTATATTGTGTATCTCATGGGCTCAAGCCAACCTCACCTGACCCCTGTTGACTGACAATCGAGGTTCTGGCGAATCAATTTTTCAATAAAGGGTAAAGCGGGTCAGATAGTAAGCGCTGCACGTAAAAAGCCAAAACACCACAATGCAAGAATGAGAAGTCCTGTGGGAATAAATCCAAATATAATGCGTCGCCGCATAAAGCCGTTTACCCGGCGAAGTGGTTGAGAGAGGTTGGGATATAGGTACCATTAGAATGATGATGTTGACAAAATTGTGTAAATGTAAACATAGAAATCGATGCCCTAACCGAATAAATGCGTAATGTCCTTTTTTCTTTTATTTGTTAAATCGATAGCAATACTCAATTTTTACAGTAATTAATTAATTAATTAATTTTTTACAGTAATGAAACAATGCTACTTTTTTACGCGAAATTTAATGCTGATTTCTTGACGAATAACAGCGTATCTAAATGTCCCTTACGGCACTCAACAGTTAGAAAAAAATATAGCAAACACACTTTTTTCGTCTGAACATTCGTAAACTTGTTATCATCATCACAGCCCGTAACAGTCTACTGTAGCACTTAGGGCCTCTCCCACGAAAGGGGAGGTTATTGAAATAATCTCCATGCTTGGCAGGCGGGTTGAAGATCGCAGTGTTTCAATATAACAATGGAAAATGCTGTTGCCCATTTTCCAGACTACGGAGATTCTTGATATTTTGCCTTGAAAACATTAGTCGCCTTGTACGACACCCATAAGTGTAAGGGGTTGGTGCTATTCAACTCTGCCGGATACCACACGGCCATTTGTTATGATATAAGAGATCTCATTGCTTTGTTCTGATTAAATCTAGGAAATATAAATATATCAGGTGGTAGTACCCTGCCAAGCCTGAGGAGTTCGCCTGGGTGAGTACCACCACCTTGTCGATTTCTGCCACCAAGCAACAATAAATAAATAATCGTGGACAAATTCACACAGCGCCATCTATCCCCAAACTAAGCAAAGCTTGCACTATGGGTGCTAGCTAACTGATATACTACTAATATACTTTTGTAAATACATACTTATTATACATAGAACACCCAGACCCGTAACAGAAATTAAAATTCATCATTTAAATTTCTGCCCGGCCGGGAATCGAACCTCTTGCGTGGTTGACTGGCATGTTGACCACTGAACCACTCAGGTCGACAATGTTTGCATTGTTGTGTTCCGATTTGAAGGATAAGGTAGCCAGCGCAATTACAGGCATGAGGCATTTCAGCTTAGTCTGCACAGTAACAACGCACCTGCGGTTTTGCATTTTTGTTGCCTGCAACCTAAATGCAGGAATCGTAGATGTTATGCCACACTTACCGTTTACCATCAGATGGGCTCTCTGCTCGTTTGTCTAGTGTAACCGCGAGCTAATATGGTCAAGTTCTCCTCTTTCGTAGGTGAGAGCTATCTGCCATATTATAATTACTAGATCTATCTGTCAAAATACTGGATCTTGGTCAAACGCAATGTGAAAGCCAATGGAAGATACGCCATATATTTTCGTCTCAATTACCGCACTGTCTCAAGGCGAAGGTCTTTGACCAGTGTGTATTGCCAGTGATGACCTACGGACCAGAGACGTTACCAAGCTCACTGTCACCCAATGGCGATGAAAAAGGAATCAGGAATAAGGAGATCCGCAAGCGAAGTAACGCCACCGACAAAGCCTGAAGGATTGCCAAGCTTAAGTGGCAGTGAGCAGGGCACATAGATCGCAGAACAGATGGCTGATGGGGCAGTAAAATTCTCGAGTAGCGACCACGTACCAGGTGGTCGGAAGACCTGGAAAAAGTCACAGGTATCAGCTGGATGCACAAGGCTTTGTGGAGATTTATGGGGGTGGCCTATGCCAAGCACTGGGCGTCTTTCGGCTGATATGATAATGATCTCTGGAATTATGAAATAATTGGGGCTTCCCCAGTCCTAGAAAACATTTCACAAAATCGCACACAATAGATACGGTCTGTTATATCTATTGTATGTGATTTGTATACGAAGTCGGAAAACTATATGTCTTCACTTTTTGCAAAATTTCCTTTTGTTTTTAAATTTCTAATGGGAGGACCGGACGGTTCCTTCAGAAAATGGTTTTACACTGTAATGTTTAGCAATACTTCTGATTAACTAAGAAAGTTAAATTTAATTCAGAAAACTTTTTAAATACCAAATTTACACTTTGGCTCTATTCACACCGGAGCAGCGCAGCGGTCGGCAGTCTACCGCCAGACCATTACAAGCCTTTAGAAAAAGTCCCAATAAATTGGCCCTAAAGCAAATATCACACCGTAACACTATCATAAAATCTGTCGCATGATTTAAAACGGCTTGTTACAGCACGGAAACAAAGTCGTTGCCCTTGGCTCGGTCGCAATGACACGGCGCATCGGATGGCGTGAGTGGGTCGCGTGTGAATGGGACTTGTTTGTGGACACAACACAAGTGCTATTTGTTTTGTCGTGGAGTGCGCCGCAGGAGTTTGCTCCTGAAATATGTACTAGCGACATGCCCGAACAACTATGCCTGTGGCGGAAATTGTAAAGATACGTTCAGTTCGGAGAATAAAGATAGAAAAGAATACCTTTATGAAATTCATACTGGTCTGACATTCTTCGGACACTTTTCTTCATGCTTCGGACCTTACAGCTAGTTCCGAATTTGGGCTCTCGTTGGTTAGAGATGCAAACAGGGTGTCCACTTTTTGAAAATCAGGGGAAAAATATGTAAAGGGGACTTGTAAAGTCTGGGACAGCATTGCCAGAATTTGTTTCGGGGAAAGCGCAATTTTATAACGTCTTGAGCAAAAAACCGGAACGTAAGATGCCGAAAGCGGGATATTTAATAGATTCGGTAATTTTAAAATCGTTTGCAAAAACGCGTCCGGGGAAGAGACTTGAAGTTAATATGAACTTAAACGTAGTAAATTAAATTAAATTAAATACAATCTGGGTTTTTGGAAACTGCTTATTTAAAAAGCGTTCCATTTCTGTGCAATCGTGTCTTTACAAAAAAAATCGTCTCACTAGTTTGTCCGAGGATGATCTCAACTTTCCTTGGGCCTGTCATGGGCCATTGAATTTTTGGGCTAAAAGTCGGGACGTTTGGCAACGCTATGAAAAATGACGTCTGGAAATAGAAGTCATTCTTCTAAGCAGTGAAAATTTAGAGCTCGCTCAGCTCGTTCAACTCATTTACTTGTTACATTTGAAAAAAAAAGTCCCAAATCGAGCTGCCTGCTACTTAATTTAAATTGTATAATTATTATTACATTGTTCCAAGTGGTTCCAGATCTCACTCTCGCTCGCTCCGCTTAGTTTTGTTTGTAAATAAAAGTCGCCATAGTACCTATAATTAATTTATAATTATTACTATTAATGCTTTTTCAATTAAAAATTGTAATTTTTTAAATAATTATGTTTAATAATTAAATTAAAAATTTTGCTTTGAGGGTAGGTGTTTTGCTTTCAGCACCAAAGCCACCTTTGTGTATTTTTATAATTTAAAAATATAAAGTGCGTACTTTTGCAAAGTTTTTGTGATTGTCCGAAGTTGTCCTGCATATCTATAAGAGTTTTCCCGTCGCTAACAGCCAGAACGGCGGCTTTTTTAACGTTCATAATATCTATCGGTCCCGGACCTACAATCAAGGCCAATCGAGAATTTCAAGGCGCCGTTGACCGAATATAAATAGTGACAGTGCCATCTGAGCAATCTGCAGTGTTGAGTGCATGGACTTACTACCCAAAGGGACTGCGCACTGCTTTGACTAAAACCGGGCAGAGCTAGAGTCACCATCAATAGTCCTGTGTCCCTTTCTAGTGTTGCCACCATTGTTGATCCAAATTACGAATTACCGTTATTACTTAGCGCGGACATCGACCTACTGATCAGGGCCTGGCAGTGTCGGACCGGGTGCAATCTGAAGGTCTTATTTTCAGCAGGATCCAGCCCAAGGTTTCCCTGCTACTCGGAAAATATTAGTCCTAGAACACTAGTTCCTAGAGTGAAATGATAGCACTCCTCGAGATTTACTATGACAGCTGTCAAAGTTAAAGATTTTGTAACTCGGAACCCATTGGTCCTAAAACACTAGTTTCTAGAGATAAATTATAGTACTTGTTGATCTACATTTCGAATGACAGCTGTCAAACTTAAAACTGTTATAAATTTTAAACTATTGGTGCTAGAACACTAGTTTCTAGAGTAATATAATAGTACTCATCGAGATCTACGTTTCGGATGACAGTTTTAAGTTTGACAGCTGTCATACGAAATGTAGATCTCAACAAGTACTATCATTTATCTCTAGAAACTAGTGTTTTAGGAACAATGAGTACCGAGTTATAAAAGATTTAACTTTGACAGCTGTCATACGAAATGTAGATCTCGACGAGTACTATCATATCTCTTTAGAAACTAGTGGTCTAGAACCAATGGGTTCCGAATTATAACACATTTAAGTTTGACAACTGTCACCCGAAATGTAGATATCGACGAGTACTATCACTTCTCTTTAGGAACTAGTGTTGTAGGATAAATCGTTACCGAACTCTTTTATCTTTTTTATGGAACAAAAAGTCGTAGGTTGATAATTATGTCGACTCGAAGTTCGTCGGAGAAACGTTCAGTAGATCAAAAGGTTTTTTTGACAACTATTTTTCGAATTGTACGGATTACCCCATAATATTACCAAATTCACAGTAAATATATTTCTTCAATAATGGCAACACCAAACATGACACTTGTCAATTTAGAATGACGGTGATTATGCCAATAACATTGTGTTTACACTGTTAGAAAGGGACAAAGGACTATCGATGGTGACTCTCGCTCTGCCCGGTTTTAGTCAAAGCAGTGCGCAGTCCCTTTGGGTAGTAAGTCCATGGTTGAGTGTGACGAGCTTGTGCTGTGTTAGGGGGGTTTTGTAGTCATAGTTTTTCTATAATCTCACTCCCTTACTCCCATGTTCAATCGCCGTACAGCCGCCGTGTTCGTACAGCGCCATCTATGCAGTTTGCGAAGTACACCCACGCCAATTTACGTTGTACAGTACAGCCGGCTGCGGCAGAATCGTTGTCTCAATTTCTTCGCGAAAGAGGCGCCATCTCTGCTGTATGTGGGTCACTGCATCGATCGGTCGGATCGATCTCTCTTGATTGGTCTACTGTGATCAAGACTACTTGCAGCCTCAACGCGACGAGTGATATGTGGCTGGTTCCAGAGAGGGCAGAGCAAGTCATCAACTTTCAATTTTGAAATTTAGAATAACTCACACCATAACGTGGATTTAATTTTTAATATATTTGGTTATTTTTTAATTGACGGCATTGATAACATTTATACAATAATACAAAGAAATTGTGTATAGTTTTAATAGTAGTTCGTTTTAATTTAATATTATACCTACATAATGTATTGTTATTATTTAATTATCTTCTTTTGACATTTATTTCCATTCAATAATTAATTTTAATGTAATAATGGAATGAATTGTTGGTATTCCTATGTTTTTGTATTTCAAAAGTGTTTTATATTCTCTTAAATAATTTTGAATAATAGGTACAGGGTACCTAATCTTGTTATTGTCCGATATGAATGTATTGCCTGCACAGTTGTCTTGCCCCCACTGCCCGCGGTCTCCACGCACTTTCTCCGCGCACGGACTGAAAGTGCATCTTGGGCGCAAGCACAAGGATGTGCTACGTTCAGATGCAGTTTTGCGCGCATCTCCGGCCGGCACCTCATCGGCAAGTCAGGTGCCGCCAACATCGCTGCCTTCCCAGGGTTCCCTGGCCAAGCTCACTTCTTTAAAGAGACGTATACTCATTCGGTTAAGAAGGGTATCGAATCGAAAGTTTTTGAAGGCGACTTAAGAGGAGCTGTCCGCCTTCTGATGTCCGATGACTCTTTTACACAGCCTGACACGATCAGGATCAGGATCCTGACACGCTGACTGGCTATGGAACTTAAACACCCAAGTCCTTCGCGTTCTCTCAGTTTCCCGCCTGAGCCGGATAAGGCATATACTGCAGCGTCGGCCACTGTAGGGGACGTGATATCGGCCCTTAGTTCATTTCATACAGGTTCTTCGGCAGGCTTAGACGGGATCCGCCCGGGGCACCTAAAAGAGTTGACCTCTGTTGTTCCGGCCGGGGAGAACGGAAGGCGCCTTGTGGGATCTCTAACCAGGCTATCAAATTTTTTGCTCATGGTTCTGCCCTTTGGTTTGTCCGTATCTTTACGGTGCTTCGCTCTTTGCGTTGGCCAAAAAAGATGGCGGCATTAGACCTATCGCTGTCGGCAGTGTCTTTCGTCCCCTGACTGCCAAGCTAGCTTGCCGCGCCGTCAAAGAAGATATGGACGGAGATACCTATGTCCGCACCAGTTGGGTTTCGGCACACGCCTGGGATGCGAGGCTGCTATCCACGCCACGCGAACGTTTGTAATTAACCCGGAGAACAAAGACTGTATTTTGCTGAAGCTCGATATTCGCAAAGAGTGTGGAGTGAGACGTTCTGCTGAGTGAGGTCAAGGAAAAAAATCCCTTCTCCTTATCCCTTCCTTCATCAGGTTTACAGTCTGCCTTTCAATCTTTACTTCGATGATAACTTTATTCTTTCAAGGGTAGGAGACCAGCAGTGGGGCCCGCTGGGGCCGCTCGTTTTAGTTTGGCTATTCACAAAGCAATCCTTGAGCTAAAATCTGCCTTAAACGTGTGGTATCTCGACGATGGCGTTATCAGCACATTATTAGTTTAACGGGATCTAGAGGTCGTGCTTCCCCATCTCAGAGACCTGGGTCTGGAGGTGAATCCCTCGAATTGCGAGTTCTTTCCCTGCGGTACCGAAGCTCGTGGACAAATTTCTGGTTTCAGTGGGCTTCTTCCTGGCCTCAAGGAACTGTTTTGTTCCGATTTTAATCTTCTAGGATCCCCGATTTTTCTCAGTGCAGTTCCTGAGGCCATTACTGCTCGTGAACGCCTTCTCCTGACTGCTCACGAACGTCTTAAAGATCTTTCCGCACACGTGGCGATCACTTGTTACGCATGTGCTTCGCACTTCCAAAGATCACGTATTTGTTACAGACCACCCCTACCTGGCTCTGTCCCGGGAAATTTTCCTCTTTCGACGATGCTTTGAAGTCGGTGGTGGAGTCAATCCTCAATGTCTCCCTAGATGGGACCCAGTGGGGACAGGCGGCTTTGCCTATTCGATGTGGTGGTCTCGGGGTGCGGTGCGCGCGTGATGTGGGCCTGCCGGCTTTTCTGGAGTCGGCGCATGCGGTGGGGAACTTAATCACTGTTTTACTCCATTCTAATGGTGTCGGGGGAGCATACCGTATGTGTCAGATGCTGTGTCTGCTTGGCGGTCCCTCAACTCGGGCGCTGCGATCCTTGAAGCGTCACACGTCCAGCGGGGGTGGGATGATGTGGGGGTGAAGCGGATTAGGAGCAATTGTTGGAGAGTGCTTCGGGAGTCGATAAGGCTAGACTGCGGGCTGTGTCACAACCAGAATCCGGGGCGTGGTTACAGGCGGTGCCATCGCCTCACCTGGGCACCTTATTTGACAGCAACTCTCTGCGTGTGGCGGTGGCTCTCCTTCTGGGCTGCAACATGTGTGAACCCCACGTATGCACCTGCAGTTCCATGGTGGAACCCAATGGCCATCACGCACTGAGTTGTCGTCGCTGCACAGGGAGGTTTTCGCGACACCATGCCCTGAATGACATAGTCCGTAGAGCCCTGATATCGGCGAACGTCCCATGTGTACTTGAGCTTCCGGGTCTGAGTAGATCCGATGGTAAGAGGCCGGACGGGATGACTCTGGTGCCCTGGAAGAATGGCAAGTGCTTAATTTGGGACGCTACTTGCGTCAGCACTGTTGCCGCCAGCCACCTGAGTCGCACCGTTCACTCACCATCCGCCGCTGCCGAGGACACCAGTTCTAGAAAGAGACTCAAGTACGCTTTCTTGGAGCAGCACTGCCGTTTTGTGCCGGTGGCCGTGGAGACCTTGGACTGTTGGAGCGTAGAGGCTAAGAGCTTTGGTAGTTGGTAGTTTGGTAGGCTCGGAGATATCACGGGTGACTCCCGCTGCAGGTCGTTCTTGGTGCAGAGGTTGGCCATTGCACCAGGAGCGGTCAGGGGTAGGTTATTTGGCTGACAAAGATATTTGTAAATTGAGTATTAAGTTTTGACATTGTATTATATTATTTTTATGGAATTAAATTTGACTAATAATAAAAAATAAAAAAGAATTTTAATTTTCGCAAATATAAATACTTACCTATACTCAATAATGCCTCCTTATCTTATGAAATACGCTGAAGATCGTACTAGTAAGCAAGCTTAGGCAGGATCTTGAGACCTAGGTAAACACGTGGAAGGCAGTGCTAGGAAACGGTGGTTTAAAACTGAACGTCGTTAAAACAGAGTAACAGGCTAGCTGCAGCGCGGATCTTGAAATCATCCGTATAGGGAACGAAGCTGTGAATAGAACAGATAAATTTAAATACCTCGGATCCGTGCAGCACGAGACCGGCGATATCGGCCTCGATGTCAAGGCTCGAATCTCTGCAGCTTGGGCCAAATGGCGGGAGATCACGGCGGTCACCTGTGATCCTAAAATCCCAATCAAGCTCAAGGGGCTAATATATAAGAGCATAGTAAGGCCTGTGATGCTCTACGGCAGCGAAACCTGGCCGGCGCTGACGAAGCACGTCCGTGAACTCCACGCCAACGAAATGAAAATGCTGCGATGGATGTGTGGCATAACGCGACTGGATCGAGTGCGTACGAGTACATCCGTGGCAGCATTGGCTGCGCTGGTATGGTCACGTGTTGCGTAAGCCCCAGGGATACGTGGGAAATAGGTGCCTGAATCTGCCCGTATCAGGAAAGAGATCCCGCGGAAGGCCCAAGAAGCGATGGATTGACATCGCCGAGACGGACGCGAGAGCCAACGGCTTGCGACGTGAGGATGCCGAAGATCGGGCAAAGTGGAGAAAGCAAAGCAGGAAAGCGGACCCTGGCAGTAGCCGGAATTGAAAGCTCGGATGATGATGATGATGATGACCTATACTCAATAAATTGATATCTAGAACTTGGAATTGAGGAGGCAGAATAGATCTCCATTCTAAAATAGCTATACGTAACTTCGGCAAGTGTAATCGATACATAGTATAAAACAAAGCCGCTTTCCGCCGTCTGTCCCTATTTATCTTTGTATGTATCTATGTATGCTGCCGTCATAAGAAAGAGTAGGTACAGTAAGTTACCCAAAATCAGTTTTGAGATAAAGATGTTTAAAAGTTGCGCGCGATATTTAGACGACTGTGTGGAAATATGTGTAATACCTTATAAAGTAAGGTATGTAATCCACTTACTGCATTGCTTGTTAGTTATATGGTATTTCTAGTAAATAATACAGTATGTTAACTAAAACCTAACCACTTACTGTTCTATTCCTAGTTCTAGGAACTGTTAACATGTTACTCAGACATTCTGTATTGTTTATATATGCAAAATGAAAACTTATGTTTTCATTTTGCTGTAATATTACAGCAACGAAACCTAGATAGAAAGACGCGTTATTTTTCAGCGATCATTTCTGTGTAACTAACTCAATTTTGTCAACATCACAACTTACTGTAAGGGAAGGTGGCCTAGAACGGGTAAGTTTCGCGCGAGGATACAAAGAACTAGAAATGAGATGAATATCTTAGCTTGATTTAGTTTATAAGATAGGATGTTTATTAAACTTGAAAATAAAACACTATTTTAAAACATTTTCTATCTAATATTTTATAAATAGAAAAATTGGGAAACCTCTAGAAAAACCCGTTTCGCCAATGAGCCAAAGACGGGTATCTGATTTGGGCAAACGGGTAGACGTCATCATTTTTAGGATAGGTAAATCAAACTTATAATCTAATAAGTAGGAAAAAACACTGTACCTACCGACTATAGTTTATCATTTCGACTGTAAGCATTTAACATTATGTTAATTGTTAAACTGTTCAAACTTAAAAACCTCAACCACCTAACAAAATCAACTTTCTATTAATGTAATATTAATAGCTACAGGAGTTTAGATCAAAATACCCATACTCCTTTAAGGTGTTTTTACAATATAGGTTGAAATAACAAGTTCTTCATAAAATCCATTTTGTATTAAATTTTTCATACAAAACCATACCCGTTTTGCCCAATAGCACATATTTTTTAAAAGTAATTAAAGACTTCAAAATGAAAGGTAATCCGATATAACTCTTTGTCTTAATTTAAAATAAGATAGCGCTAAAATATAAGCGCAATATTAACAATGATCAATTATAAAGATTTCTACTCTTACCCTACTCTTTCTTATGACGGCAGTATGTGTCTATGTACGCTTAGGGCATTTAAATTTCGCAACAGATTTAAATGCGGTGTTCAACGATAGATTGAGTGATTCAAAAGGAAAGTTTGTAAGCGAGAAAAAAAGAGTAGGTATGGGTAAAGTAGGTGTACGCGAACGAAGTCGCGCCAGGTTAACTAGTTGACGTTAAATTAGAAATTAACCTTGCAATTTGGCTGCACCGTTCATAGGCATGCTACGTTGTTAGCTAGAGCGTTATTAACTTAGATTTTAGTACCGCGACTTAAATTTACTTACGTTGTAGGTATTGTAGCGTGACGTGCTTCCTTGATGACATAATTGGATTATTATCGACCAGCTTCGGCTCTCGCCTTCGACGCAGGAAAATTTGGTTTTAATATAACTTGGTCCTTGTGAGAACTATTGTGAATTTCGTGTTCACGTAAGTATGCGTTATTCAAGTGTAAGCTACAACAATGTATAGATAGTATCATCAAAATCTGTTAATTAATTTTTGTGTGATTGGTGATTGGATCGAACTCACAGCAAATGAACTCACATACCAACAAATAAATTTTACAGCAAATGTATTGTGAAACATGCATGTATTTTTGTGTTCCGGTTTGAAGGATAATGTAGCCAGCGCAATTACAGGCAAGAGGCATTTTACCTTAGTTCTCACGGGGACAACTCACCTGCGTTTCTGCATTTTTGTTGCATGCAATCTAAATGCATGAATCGTAGATGTTATGGGCGACAGTTACAACTTACTATCAGAAGAGCACTTACCATCTGAAGCACCGACGACCGAAGTGATCAAGGAGATGTAGACACTCGAAAGGCAGTAGCCCTCGTGCGCTGCGCGCGAGCAGAAAGGGCCTCGAGTCCGCTTAATTTACTAATGGATTGATCGAATTGTAGCTGAATATCAATTGCAGCTCAATGACAGTTTTACATGTTTTTAGTATTCTGCTAGAATTAAAAACCCCGTGAAGTTGTTATTGCGATCCAATTACAATTCGATTGTGCGAAGTAAATTTGTGAATTCGAGGCCCAGGGTTGACGTCTGGATGATGATGACTGCGAATTATATTCAGCGCGATTTGACCGAACTTGCACTAATCTATACCATAAGTTATTGATGAAAAAGCTCTCGTTCCAAGGGCATGAACATACTTCGCAAGCAACGTCGCAGTGTACACTCCACCACAAGGTTGTGCCTGGGGCGAGTCGGCGCCGGCGTTAACATAACTCACTTTTCCCGCGCTAACTCCTTCATTGAATCCAGGCCAGAGATAGCCGACGCTATCATTTTCCCACAAGTGTATGGTGCCACGCTCTTATCTGACCCGTAACGGCGTCGCTATTGTTGACAAGAGAAAGACATTTCAAAATGGCGATTCTTAGTTCCATTTTTACCCGCTGTGTCAGATAAGTTTGTGGCATTGTAAATGTCTCGGGTTATTCTCATCACGCCTCGCGCTGTGTCAGAGCCGTCTTCGTGGGATTTGCTCTGCCGGCTTTTTCCTATGTACCGGTTTATAACTGGCGTAAATGGTCTTTAAGTGCGCAATAAAATTTGTTCAGGTATAGTGGAATGGTTGCGGGTTTTTGTCAGCGGGGTTACTACTGAATCGATTACGAATTTGGTCTAATACACTTCTGCTTGTTCAAGATATACAGCGGCGACCGGAATGAGACACTGAGTTGCTTGCTATTAGATCTGAAGGACCTATTACTATACTACTACTACTCTCTTCGACCGGTTTCGGCCATGGCGACCCCTTCAACCCCTAATCAGATCTGCGCTGATGCGCACGAAGATGGCTTGCATAGCCAATCTTCGCGGCAAACTCCCGTGCACAATGTGGGCACGTCAGTTTGCCGTAATTACTATACTATTACTATAATGCATACAGAAAAATACAATGGTTATATCTACTTTATACTAGAACTAGCGACCCGCCGCGTGCGATTTAGACTCGCCGATCCCGTGTGATCCCGTAGGGATGTCGGGATATAAAGTAGCATAAGTTACTTCTGGATAATGTAGCTTTTTATGAGAGAAATAAGTTTTAAAATCGTTTGAGTACAGACAAACGTCCATAGGCTGCGGCGACTGCTTACCACCGGACAGACTGTAAGCTTGTTTGCCAAGTTATTAGTATAAAAACGTAGCTTTATGAGTTTTTTTAAGTAGCCGTCGACCCCACTGCAGGGCAAAGGGCTCTCTCCCATTTTTCCCGTATAGACCTTGTAATTAGAGAAAATGTTTGTTTGTTGGGGGCAATCTCCGAAACTACTGAACCAGCTTTGAAATTTCTTTCACTAATAGGAAGCTACATTATTCCCGCGGGATAGTTGAATGTTTACAGAAATCCGAACTGCACGCGTGTGAAAACCGCGGGGACTGTTAGTCCATTACAACACAAAAACCAACAAAGAATGAAATATTTTATATTTATAATATTAGCTTAGATAAATAAAATGCATCATAAGTAAATTTCAAGTACTTTTGATGTCAAATAGCAGTTGTTGCTAGTGTGGTACCTATATGTAATATGCAAAAGTTAATTCGGGTAATAGAGGTGAGAAAATTGCAGGCTACTCGCTAGCTAGAGTGCTGTTTTATTTGCGGGTTAAAATTTTGGTGTAATTTATTTTTAGTACCGCAATTTACTAGTATGATGGCTTCATTCTAGAAAGAACACCCTGAAAAGGTTTTAAAATAAGTACTTAAACGAAATAGGTGTAAAAGCTAACTCGACTTCATACAACTAAGAATATTTAAGGAAATGGTTATTTAATTTATTTACTTTTATTAATTACCTATATCATGATTACCTGTTATTTTACATATTGCTGATAAGTTTTATTTACTAGCTGCCTTAATACACTACTTAGTCACTTACCGCATAGGCAGCAGTTAATATACCTACTTTCGAGATACCCAGGTTCGGAGCCCACCTCTACCCGGACCCCGCGACTTGAGGCCCCGGTCACGTCCGCGAAAGGGGTGAGGCCGCGAATTCGCCGAATTTCCGTAATGGCCGTCATCAGACCGTCAGCTATCCCGCGCGGCTGATCACTTCATTGCGATTCAACCCTCTCCCGTGGCCCAGCCCGTGGCGGAGTACCTACTACATTATTCCCTGGATTAAACCCTTTGGTATTCCGTAAATGAGATGCCGTTTTTCCTCGTGCAGACGTGGTGGAGGCGCATAGGTTCGGATACTAAATTAATTAAAGTATTAGAATAAGTCTTGTGTCAGTTTTCATTCAACTAATTTATTTTTTATTTACCATAGGGGCAAGATATGTAATTTTAGGTATGCCTCACACACACCTGCGGTTCCGAATTTTTCTTAAATGAAGGTCAAGCATCGCCGCTCATGTGGGCGGCCTGCGCGTTTATCATGGAGTATTATAAAAATAAACTGAAATGGCAATGGGCAGGCCACGTAGCTCGCAGAACCGACGGTCGACGGAACAAAAATATTTTGGACTCTTCCTCTGGATGATCCCTCTGGATTGCAAGATTGTTTGTCCTTTGTTTTAGTTTTCACCACTAACTTGCTGCACTTTTCATAAAAATTTGATAGTAATGGTCAGCGTGAAGTTCAAATCCCTAGCTTCTCGTCTCGATGACTACCTCCAGCACATACTGAAGCCTATGACTGTCCAATCAACCTTGGGCGGGAAGACAGCCTAGTACTTTCTGATCTGAGACTATACAACTTTGTAGATGTAGATGGATATAGTCTCGGACTAACTTTATTCAGAGGGTAGCAAACAGCCTCTAAGCCAGTCACACTTAAGGACAGTCACAGGCTAATAAAGAATATAAATATGAAAGGGGCTCAGACAACGCCACTTCAGCAACGCTATGTTCAGAATTGATATGGCATGTTCAATCACCTAATTGTGGTGTGGGTAATGCAAGTACAACCAGAACTGATGGATCACCGGTGCCTAGGTGCTTGATCGATCATTCGCATTAATTCTGTGGCGCGGCAATGCCACTTCATATCTCATGTAGGCAGTAATTCGAGGAATATTGCCGTCAAATTGACCCATATTCCGCTATTACTGTAAAGAAGAGAATATGGATAGCGGCGCCCTAGATGTGGAATGTGTGACTGTTGCTCATTTATTTATCACTAGCCTTTGCGACTTCCTCTACGTAAAATGCCGATATATAACGTTCTAAACCTGTTCCGGTGTTTAATTTCGGAATTCATTATAGCCTATGTGTGATCCTATGTATATTGCTACAATTACAGATATATAGTCAGTTTTTTATTTAGATTTCTGTATTTCTTAGTTTCTGTGGCTACGATACTGCAAAAGTTTTTCACATCTATCCTTACAACTTTCGAATTTATAATAAAACAGAATAGTAGGATAGCTGATCAAGTTATGCATGCTGTTCGATTTGAACTCCTAAAAATATGGGCAATAGGACGGCGCCGAGTCTAAACGGGGTAACTGTGTGCTGTCTTTTAATATACCTATAGGTACGTAGGTACATTTTTGTTTCATATCGATCTAAAGTGGCTAAGAGTCGTCGAGCTAGAGCTTGTGAAATATTGAATTGTATGCATTTTCGGGTCCCCACGAGCGGATGTACGCGTACGCTGTACGGGCGACGTTATAAATTTTACGATTTCGGAGTCCGTGACGATGTCGGCGTAATGTTTATTTGAATAACATTCCACTCCGCGGCGGTCGTTTACGAGGGCGGCCCCGGTAATATATTTTCATTATGTCCCATTTATTCGTCGGTTGCCGATATTGACTCTTTATATGCTTACCTTCAAATGTTAACAACGTATTCCGCCGGGCTGGTGGGTACGTAAGGAGATTCCATTACATTTACATAATTTAGTGCGCAAAAGTCTGGCGTACGCGGACTCGAAATCATACTTTCACGCCTGCGGTTGAATATGCTATTTAAATTAGGTACTTTCTTAAACATTTTCTTGCATCATTATGTTTGAAATGGCAGTTAAGTTGAAGAATTTCAAATGTTGTACCTATCTATTCTCAAGAGACGCTAGTCTTGTTTGGTCGGTATCTTTTGTCTTTATAACTAGCCTAATATAAATAATTTCTGAAATGGGTACTTAAGTATGTTTAGAAAAATATTCATTGAGTATGACATAAAGAGTAATATCTTTTCGCAACACTCGATACTTTTGCGTATTATGAACACAACTCACCTTCATGCAGATTGTCCGTTCTTCATAGGGCATGTGATATCGGAACTGTAGTCAATTCAGGAACTACGTAAATCTCTAAATTTAAACTCAATTCCGGAATTACAGTACTGGCTCAGGTATAGGAAGTTGTTTAAAAGAGTGGGAAAAAGTAATAAAAGTGATTGGTTTCTATGAAATCCGGCAACAATTGTCGACGATCCCATACTAACAAGCAAGTTAGAACCACTACTTCTTCGAAGGGATTTTGGCTCCTCTGTGTGAGATCTACCGGCTGTATGATGGGGAATGTTTTGAGGAACTTTTTGATCTGGCGCCCACAGCACAATTCCCTTACACACGCAGTTTTATTAGATCGGCAGCATCGTGCCCATTGCATGACAGGTTAGACGATAGGCAACATTGTATATGACCACCAATATTGTTCAACAAATAACTGTCAAAAATATGTAACTAACTATCTCATAGATAAATACGATTTTTTGGTCAAGCTTTCTTTTAATTAGATTGTGTACCAATTAGCTGTGGTTTTGTTTCACCCAATCCGTGTTTTATTTTGTTACGTAACTTTGAAACGTTGGCGCAGTTTCAATAACGGCAGTAGCAACTTTAGCTGTGAAAGAGTGTCGGAAGCATGCTATGACAAGGTCTGAGAACTTGGCAATAAGTTGTTTACAGTGTTGTTTCAAGCGTTTCATGTTGTTGTTCTTACAATAAATTTATGTAATTTATATTTTCGTGTTCGATCTCCAATTCGTCTGTCAAGCTAGGCTATTAGAGTAAACCCACATGTTATTTTGTTATTGTGGTGTTTTTTCTGTGTAAATAAATATGTTTCTATTCTATTCAATTTTAATGTGGAGGAGGTTTAAGTCGAAAATAGGATCTATTATAGGATTTATTAACGGTTGTAATGTCGGTAATAGCTTTTGATTGCTACTAACGCGATTAAGCTCGCATAGAAGTCGAAAACAGTAGTACCTCCATGATACAAACTCTTGTATTGAAGGTATTTGTATTTATATGCTAGATATATAAACTAATAAAAATAATCTCTCAAATGAAAAAAAATTCATAACTAGGTTTTATTCCTACCTGTTACCATACATTATTACCTACTCATAAAGATCATTCTAAAGAGCCCACACACGATGAGGTTATCTTATTGCGACTCCATCATTAGACCAGCTCCATTATACCATATAAATGCATTGTCATCCAAGTTACATACGGATACCTGACAAACAATGTCGTCATACGAACGGTACGTTGTAAGTACATACGAACAGTGGAAGTCAAATAAAAGCTTAAAAAATCAAAGCGATTTTGGACATAACGTTAAAGATGGGTAAACAAACGCAAACCTAAATGAATCTGAAATTATGAAAAATAGAGCCTTATAGCATTATTATAAAATTTATTTATGGCGGGACAACGTCGCTGCAAGTCTAGCTAAGTAAATTTCACTATGAAAGCAGAAGGCAAAGCCCGACAAATGCTCCCAGTGCGCGTTGACTTACATCATTTTATTTTATCAGTTTTTATGCAACGCTCGTAACGGAAAATGAACGTAATTTAGGTCAAAGCGCTCGCAATATATATTACACCCTGTTTTACGGTTTCATTCAATTTGCTGAAGGTTTTGCGTTTCTCAAAAATGTATAACTACGATCACAGATAAGAGCAATTTTATTGGAACATGCACATTGGTGCATGTTTTAGAAGGTTGTTATTCTTTACATTATTACTTTAGTTTACCTGTACTGCAAAATCTTGGATGGTCAAAGCGGATCCCAGGTCCTCGTGCGTGAGAGCATAAATTAAAATTAAATTAAATATTTTTATTGATCAGATCATTTTAGAATCCAAAAAAAGATGTTAGTAACATAATATTATCTAAATTTTATAAAATTCTGGTAAATATAATTAGGTACTGGGGACATTAACATTAAAATTAGGGGATTTAATACGTTATTATTCTTTATAATCAAATAGGTAGTAGACCTATAGTACTTACTCGTAGATGACTTTTTGCATGCAATTTTTCATACCTCGTGCGAGTATAATTTTGAGTGGAATACGTAATCTCGATGTATAAATTTTTTATCGTGGTATTTCTGACCTTATTTTTAAAACCGCTCGCATCCACTCAAGCGCTCGCCTTCAAATGCTTGTCTTTTCTATCTCTAGAAACTCTACCATGAGTGTGAAAGAGATAGGTAGCGCACGCGAGCGTGAAAATACATGACCCCAGAAACACATATCGGGAAACAGGTGCTGGAAGCGGAGATTATTTTTGGCGGATAGTCTGGGCCCGATCCTTCCAACTTCCAATTAATAAAATTTAAACGTAATTTTAGATACTTGGTCATGATCCATAGTGAAATCTATTAAATTTATTTATTTATAGTGTCTGTGTCTATAACAAATTTTATTCCGTGTAATTTTGTAGGCCAAGGCAGAATAAGGAACTGAGTTTTAGCCTTTTTAGCGTTTAGAGTTTATATATATATTTCATTCTTACTATTTTTTCATTGTTTATCATCACAGCCCGTGACAGTCCACTGCAGGACTAAGGGCCTCTTCCACGAAACGGGAGGTTATTGCCATAATCTCCACGCTTGGCAGGCGGGTTGGAGATCGCAGTGTTTAAATATAACAATGGAAAATGCTGTTTCATTGTTTAATTTATTTTAATTTTATGTTACTATTTTTAGTGTTATATGTCTGAGCTAAATGCTAAATAAATACCTTTTTTTTATATAATCTATTCATCTCGATATATCTTCTCCATGTCTTTGTCCGCGTTGGCTTCAATTAAAACAAGCCACTCAAGTGGCTCATGCCACTCTCGAGTTTCAAAGAGTCCTTTAATTAAAAACGTCGCGTAGGACTATCAAGTTACCAATGCGACGTGAAAATATATCAAGTACATGAACAGAAGAAAACAGTTTTAGTAAATAAATTAAAAATAATCGTAAGTAAACCTGGACATTTCATTTGCAACTAGTGGACCCGGCGCGATACCTACTTTACCCTACCTACCCTTTTTTCTTGCTTAAAAACCTTCCTCTTGACTCACTATATCTCTTGTTGAAAACCGCATTAAAATCCGTTGCGTAGTTTAAAAGATCTAAGCGTACATATATACACTAATACATACATAGATACATAGGGACAGATGGCGGGAAGCGACTTTGTTTCATACTATGTATATGTCTCAGAGAAATGAGGATACCAGGAATTTCACGAAATCCCTAGGGATACCACGAAATCACGGTAAAATCCCTAAATTATATTAATATATTAAAATAAAATCATTTTCCTGCGACATATAGATACAAGCTCATACGGTTGGCATCCTTATTTTAGTTTACCTGAGTGAAGCTGATAATATTTCATTAGGTACAAATATATAAAACGAGAGAGTATAATTAGCTCTTGTCGTAAGGGTCGTCGCGTCGTCTACCTTCGTTATTAATAATTTGCTTACAAAAGAAAGCTTTGTCATTGTTACTTTGAACTTTTATCTAGAAGACCATGTACTTGTATGTTGTTATATAATAAATTACATTAAATCTAAAAATTAAATAGTTTGGTGTATTATATTTTTTAGATTTCGGGATTAACCAAGTTAACCAACAATGGACGACCTGAGTGGTGTAGTTGGTTAACATGTCTGTGGCCACATAGACGTCCCGGGTTCGATTCCTGGCCAAGCGGAAGTTGAAAAGTTGAATTTTAATTTCTGTTACGGGTCTGGGAATATTATTGTTGGTATGTATTAAAAAAAATAAAGAATATAGTATAAGTAGTTTATCAATTATCCAACATCTATGCTTAATTTACTTTGCTTACCTTTGGGCTAGATGGCGCTGTGTGAATTTGTCCAAGCATATTTATTTATATATTATTTATTTATTGCTTTGTTTTCCAATATAAAACACATCTAAATCGATAAATATAGTGAGTAAATACCACAATAAATAATTGTGAGAGTATGTAGTTATTCAATATATTTGTTTCGATACAGCGATCCGTAATTACAAAGGCACATTTAATAGCAGGTCCTCTAATATTTTAGACAAATAACTGTAATCGTGACCGGCTATGGCCGTCACCTATACCCACACACTTTTGCTGAGAGCTGCTGATAGATGAAGAAGAATGTGATGAGTGGGGGGCGGGGGAGGGAGACAAATGCCGAGCATTATTCCCCGGGAGATAAAAGCCGCTTTCGACGTCTCTACCTCAGATTATATTAGAAGACGTATTAGGTCCGAACTCGGGCGGGAAAGTGGACCACTAAATTATGCTCAGCATAGTGACCACACGAAACTACAAGGTGATAAGCAGCAACGTCCATAGACAAAGTAGATATGCCATAAAATTATAGTCATGTCCAGATATTATTACGGTCTTGAGTTATTACCTAGTGTCAGTGGCGGACTAAGCCTGAGGCTCCCAGTAGATGTAATTTTACAAGATTTTTATTCAGTTCACATTTGTATGTATCAGTATTTATGTTTTATTTAGTAAAATCTTGCAAGTATTTTAAACGTAACTCAAATTATAAGGAAAATAAAATACGAATCTATTTTCATTACACGATTTAAAAAAGGACGAGATATAGTATTTTTCTTAATTAAGAGAAAAACTTAGTTACTCTGTCGTAGAACCGTCAAGGTTTTTGGATACACGAGACTCAGGGTTGCTTTTCCAGCATCTGTCGGTAATTACCAGATCACTATTGCGAGAACTGGGTATTGACTTAGCATTTCTCCTTGTCTGATAAGACCCAAAGCAGGACCATTAGTATGCTCATTCCCGTTTCAGGATTCGCTCAGGTTCCTGCTCTATAAACAGTTGATTAACCAATCCTATAACATCCCTTTTTGCCACCACTCATATAATCAACCAAAGTACGAATTAGTTATAGAGAGCCTTCGTAAAAGCCAGTTACTGTGTAGTGAACTATTTACTGCTCGCAATCACGTTGATTAATGCCACTTCAGGCGGCGATCGTTGCGAAGCAATTTACTGTTTTAAAGTCATTTAAGTGCAACTGTACCGGATTCTCGACTCTCTTAAATAGTTTTATTATACTTGACTAGTTTATTCTACGGGTTGTAGAGAAATTTGAACACTCGCAGGTTGGAATTCTTGTCAGGGACCGTGTTCTGCTTGAAATATTGTTGATTTGACATTGCAAGGCCTGATGTACATTGTTTGATTGTTTAGCATAATTCATAAGTAATGTGAACAACTACAGTAGCGAATCCGTACAACGTACAAGTGCCACAAACTTATCTGACCCGATGACGACGTCGCCGTTGTTGACATTTCATTTCATTTAAACACTTTTCAAAATGAAGTGTTGCTTTTCCAGTTTTGACCACCAGGTGAGATAAGTGTGTGACACCTGTCATTGTCACTGTCACACGTCATTGTTCTTGACCAATGTAAACCGTAGGTAGAGGCATAGCCTCCTTCACGTAGAGGTCAAGATCCTTAGTTCTGGACTGAGCCCTTTTAGGAGGCAGTTTCCAAAAAATTTCGATAGATTTATATGATTTTAATCGACGAGATAAACAATAAGCACACCCCAAGAAAACTATTCATTTATCATTTGAAATATTCTAAGCCTTTAAAGTTGTAAAATGGGATAGAAATATTATTGATTCAGTAAGCGAAAACCTCACAAGAAATTATTCATTTACAAACCGGCTAACCGAGATGACGTTTGATGTCGTTATCAATAAACCGACAAACACCTAATCATTTTCATTTATCTCTGTCATTTTACTGCTGAAATTCACTTTACAGCTTCAAATTATAAATTAATTCGTTTCTAGTACTGCTGTTTTAATGTTTATCTTTGATTGTAATAAATTCTATCATTTATTAGGGGCTGAGCAATTTATGTAATGTCACCCACAACCCTTATGCAGAGTCATCTATCAGACTTTTTGGCAACTGCCTGCTAAAACGGCTCATTCTCAGCTCAGTCACTCGGCATTTCATCTTATTCCTTACTGTGACAAAGTACCTACGGATCTGCATATTTGTTACCTGCAACACGTAGAGCTCATCTAATCTAAAATGACGCGCCCCACTATCGCATTAACGCACACAAGCAAGTTTAAAATATGGACGCAATACATATACAAATACCGTTGTAATTGGTCATTCAGTTGCCGGTGAGATTCAAACGTAGGAGCACGCGTCGTTTATTGGCTCCCACACAGATGAAGTGTCGTTATCAATATTTGCACTCACACATCGAAATCAACTAACTAAGTAGTGGGGCGCGTCATTTTAGACTAGACGAGCTCTACTTGGATGTTATGGGTGACAGTAACCGCTTTAGGTGGGCTGTCAGCTAGTTTTTTATGTTTAATATATCCTTTCATAATTTTGTTGTGTTCAAAAGCATTGCGTTAGATTTGCATTTGTCGTTGTTGCTACATGCGTTAAAATTTAAGTACCCACTAATAGTTTCGTTATTTATCATGAAAATGTAGTTATGAAAACATCACTCCGGAGACATCCAGTACACGTTCAGAACACTATGCCACGGCTTAAATAAATGTAACACTCACACCGGTGCTCCGGAAGTCTGTAACTCTAAGTGGAGTTGTGAAATTAGGTGTGAATGCAGTCTGGGTGTCGGTGTCGGGTCCTATCCCGGCATTACACCTCCGCCTCGCGATGAGCAAGCGCGGTTCACTCGGCAAAACTCCTTCGCGATTTGCATAATATTGCGCTTCGGGCTCAGATTTGTAATTCAATTTAGCTTGCACCGAGCTTATCTAGATTTATCTGCACTAAGCCAGTTGGCTTTTTATTGCTGCAGCTGACTACTTACATATGTTTTCAATTGTATTTATTAACGTTTTACGATCGCGTGGTAGCTTTCGTTCTTGTGAATGTTACTTACCGTTTTATAAATATTGTCACGTATTTCCTGTTGCATATATTTATAATCTACAGAAATGGCACGCCACTATGACCGCGTGCTTGCCGAGACCGATAATAAATGTTAAGCAACGCACGCAGAGTCCGGGAACTGTATGGGTGACCGTTTTTCATTTTGAGGATAGTCGGACGAACCTGCCACTCGTTAGGTGTGCCTCCATATATCGTTGGTGAAGCGAGGTTGACTAAGATCTTCCACTGGTGACCAAAATCTTCCGCTGGTGACCAGCGGAAGATGTGACTGGTTGAACAGTCTCGGAAGGTAATTGGCACCGCGTGACGGTTTACAAGGGCTGTTGCTTATAGCCCCATAGTAATAATCATCTCGGCGTCAATATCCTGGTTGTGTTCTAGCACGCGAGAGCTCGGGGTTCAAATTGACCACAATTCAGGAAACAGCAGATCAGGTAAGAGCGACTGCCGTCTGACCTTTGTGACCATGTTAACGAGGCAACCTGACCAGATTGGAGCATGGTTACTCATTCAGACGCCTGAAAGTGCAGATTCGGGTCAAACGAGTCGAACCCGTTAGCCATTAGGTCGCTGACGCACTACGTTTATTCTATTAAATTACCTAAATATACCTGGGGGAACTATAAAATCCACATTAGCGTTTCATGTTATGATTCATATTAGATTGCCACAAACTTATCTGATGGCCAAAACTGGAACTAAGTGACGCCATTTTGAATTCTCATGTCAATGTCAACAACAGCGACGCTGTAGATGAGTTGTTACAAATGAATATGAATCATAATTTGAAACGCTAATGTGGCCTTTATAGACCCCCAGGTTCCATCAGGGTAGCGGCCTTGTTCCCTAGGGCAGCAGACTGATGAAGTGACGGCGAAGAGCGAAGTCGCACACAGGCCACATTGAGCTGCAATGATTAATTCTTTCGATATCGGGATCGTAACGTGAACTGAAAAGTTTCGTTTGACGTATCGCCGCTGTATTTACGAACGAAAGGCACAGATGCCTATTAAATCGTACGAAAGGTTCGTTTCGTATAGTATACTTCTCTGTCGTTTCTTTATCCTTGCCTCACTTTTTTTTATATTATACAAGACAGGCATTTGACCACCATCTCACCTGTTGGTAAGTGCCGATGCGGCCGAAGATGGAGCATGCCCATCTTGGAACAGCCTATTCACTCTAGCCTTCTCTGTCGCATTCATCGGCAATACCACCTATCTATTTCTATCGTCAAGAAACAATGTTGCCATTATTGTGTTTCTGTTTGAAGGATATGGCAGCCAAAGACCACATGACCAAACAGATAAGCTTGGAATGAAGTCGCCGCAAAATTCCCCGACACTCGTGGATAGCTGTAGTAAATAAAGATATAAAAGACCAGGCTCTATTTTTGATTCGCTCGCCTCGATTTGAATGGTATTCAGTTTTGATTCCCGCATGAAAAATTCAATATTTTTAAATCACATTGGCCACACCGAAAGAGTTCGGTACAAAAATAGATAAAATCAACACAACAACAACATGCATCGAAATATCGAACTTTTTCCAAATAAAAATGGGAAAAAGCCAGAGAAAGAAGGTTTGAAGGATAAGGTAACCAGCATAACTTCAGCCATAAGGCATTTCGTCCTCACAGTGTCCACACTTGCGTCTCTGTACTTGCGTTCTATTGAAAGCTAAGAGCATGAGTCTTACCTAGATGTTACGGGCGACACACACCCTTACTATCAGGAGGGCTGCTCAATTATCGGTATAAAATAAAAACCAGACTAACTTTTTATTCGTAAACATGGCTACGATACGTTATCAAAACAAAAACTTCCCCTTTTATCTTTCGTGTGTATCAGAAATATTATTCAGTCATATGTCCAGATACTTCTCTACGGTTTCGTTTTCGGCATACATCGACAATAGGTACCACTCATTTTAATCTATCAAAAACTAATTTATTAAAGTACTTATGTAAACTAGTTTTGGCAGTTTAGAAGGATTTATTTTAGTTTCAGATTTTAAGTCTAGACGTAAAGTTTATTCACAACGAATTTCTTGTAAATTTTAAGTTCTCTGAAAAATTAGTTATCAGCTAGAACTACATTAGAAAGTTATACAGTTTCTAGTCATAAGCAAATTAGCAACTTTGAAACAATGATTATAGGTACCGATAAGAGTTAATACACTTAGGATCTACCTAATACTATTCAATATCCATAATAAATACCTGCATATAGAAACATAGAAATTACTAAATGCAATTCAATATCAATCAACATTAATAATCAATGCAATTCGTCAACCTGAGTAGTTGAGTGGTCGACATCTGTGGTCTGCCACGCAAGAGGTCCCGGGTTTAATTCCCGGTCGGTCAGAACTGGAAATGTTGAATTTAATTTCTGTTACGAGTCTGGGTGTTCTATGTATAATAAGTAGGTATTTAAAACGTATTTAAATGGTGTATCAGTTATCTAGCAACCATAGTGCTTTGCTTAGTTTGGGGCTAGATAGGGCTGTGTGAATTTGTCCACGATTATTTATTTATTTTATTCAATAGTACAAAAGAATGTTAACGATGCGTTGTGATTATTTACAAATAAACATTTGTTTTGATTTTATTTTATTTGAATAATCAAAAATAAATCGATTGCTCAATCGAAAAACTGATGTTGTCACTGCAAACTGTTAAATATCTCCCATATTAAAATAGATAACTATTACATCATCATTACATATTTTAAAACAAAGTTCCACGTTGCGCCTGTCTGTCCGTTCTCGATAAACTAAAAAATTTGATACTAAACGTTTCATGCGGTTTTAACTAATGGACAGAGTGATTCATGAGGAAGGTTTAGGGGTATAATTTGTTAAGGTGCTACCCGTGTGAAGCCGGGGCGGGTCGCTAGAACAAGCTCTGTCAAGGTAGCACCGCAAATAATTAGCAACAAATAATAAGCATGTCAACAATTCGATAATTGCAATATTTTACTGTTTTCTGCTACCTTGACGTCAAATTAGCAGTAACTCCGATTTCTAAAGATCGGTTTGAGCAAACAAACCGGTTTCTTGGTAAATAATTAGCAAATAAAGCAACAAATTCGTACATTTTTTTAATGAAATTCTGCTGATTTTGCGGTGCTATCTTGACAGAGCTGCTAGAACAAAATAGAATCGTTTGAACCTAATGTACAAACAATTTTGAAATACAAAACAAAATCAATTTAATTTATTATATGCCAAGCGTTCCTCTGGGAGCGAACGAATCGGAGCGGCGGTGGCGGAGCGTACGCAAAAACAAAGTTCGTTTCACCTTGTCATTCCGTGAGATTGTACAGTTGGCGGCGCTGAACGTCTCACATTACCGATCTATCTTGTAGGATTGCCAACAAAAACGGCATCGCACGTAAAGCCTCGCTGTGTTGTCTTCCGTACGGGCGCCGCTTACGCAGCAATGTTCTCCAAATGGGCGAGAAAGAGTTATTCGACTGGTGGCGGGTAATTCTCTGCGTGCGCGCTATATGGAGCGTGAATACGGGACGGGCTTACGCACTCCACGTCGCGGATCAACGAAGCACCTGATTAATGCGCGCAGGTACCGTGGGGAGACTGGAACGGATAGCTCTCTCAACTTACGTCAATAATGAAATCTACTAATAATGGTGGGTAACAGTATCTTTCTAACGTGTATCACCCAACAACTTAATAAAGATAACGTTTTCAAGAGATAAGGCATAACGGGATGTCCTGTTGGAATTGGAGCCGTACGATGTGGGTTAGTACCTCAAATTTACAGTCTCTTCATCTCTGCGTTAATGTTCTGGTTGTGCTCTGGCGAACAAGGGCCCGGGGTTCACCATGACCATGATCCAGGATTTGTCAGATCATGTAATTACAGTCGAGCGACTGCCATCTGACCTCCTCGACCCTGCTACCAGAGGAACCTGATCATATGGGATCATTGTTACACATTCAGTTGCCTAAATGTGCCGGTTTGATCATGATTTTTGCCTCACCGTAATAGTATCGGTTAGTATTCGAGTAATGTACATAACTTATAAAAGAGTAATTTGTACATGGTACCTTTCACTTGGCCTCTAAAGCTCCTCCAACTTACAGATATCGCAGCCAAGCAATATTTTTTTCTAATAGTACTTGCCGGTGGGAAGGTCTCCACGGATCTCGTGGCAATAGAGGGACCTAGAATTGGCCAATTTGTTGACAGAGCAACGTGTCCTGAGGTTTTAAAGGTGGGTAACGTATTGATGATGTAACTCTGGTGTTGCTCATGTCCATAGGCAGCGGTGACAACCTTAGACCACGTGGTCTGCTTGTCTGTGTGGGTACCGATTGACATAAAAAACGTCCTCTGTTGCTAAAAAGTAATTTGAAAGGATTGGTCTTGGCATCTTTTGCCAAGCTGAACGCCGTAATTGTTCACTTCGCCCTCGCACGAAAACGCGGTTTCGTAACAAGTTACGAACGAAAACTTTCATCCTTGTACGAAACAAATTGCGATCAAAGCCTTTTTTTTCCTAGTACGAAACCAGTACCGAAGTCCGAACACAAGTCAACTCACATCTACACAAAATTTTCGTACTAAAAATAAAATCTCATTCACAATTTCCTTTGCTCAATGTTAATGCAACAGTTACAATACGTATAGTGCTCCTTTGAAAGAAGGTGAAGTGTGCTCGTAAGTTCCAGCGAGCATTCCGCGCTATCTCAAATCCGGGCCGGGAAACTGAGCTGCGTCTTTTTGGGTCAACGTATTGTCTCATTTCACAGTGAGCTGCAAACTAATATAAACGGGGCAGTTTTTTTAGTTTTGTTCACAACTTTTTTAAGAGAGGCACTGTATTCTGGAGCTATTGTTTCCGTTGTGAACAGTGTCACGTACAGTGGCTTTAATCATGTTCTTGTATAATACAGTATATGTAGTTCAGTTGTTCTGCATCCTTTTTAATAATGGTTTCTGGTTACGACAAAGATCGCGATTTCGCAAGCCGATCCCGGCTCCCTCCGCCCCGCACCGGGCATCCCTGCGGAAAAACAAAGGGCAAACACCCAGCACGTAGGTGTGTGCCGTTAAACGTGAAACTCTTGCGAAAATCGGCATACACCCTTTTCTTTATCCGTTTGCTTCTCATTTTAATTCAATTTACTGGATGAGAGAAAAAAGTAATCTCCAGGGTTGGGCCGGGACACGCGTAGAGAGATTGGAACTCATCGGCGCAGTATTGGGACGAACTCATATACTTTTATGGCGGCGAAAGTTTTTTTATTCCCGCCAAAAGAGAAAAGATTCGCGATCCACGCAAAACGCGGCGCGCGGGCCGCATACGGGAGCGGCGATGAATTGAAGCGGCTATGGTAATGTTATTGGGCATTCGTATTGCGGTACTAAAAACTGCAAAAATATACTTACCCCTCGCGGTCCGCGCCTCTTTGGGCAGTGTAGGTACTTTCATTTTCTCAATAATAATTATTAGTTTAAAATCTGAGTGGGTACACTACCACTACACAAGTAGTGTGCAAATTGCCTGTGTAAACAAAATCCGAACCTATTACATAATTTCATTTACGAATTGGCATTTTGTAAAACGGGTGGAAAAGTATATTGCGTGCAAATGCAAAGGAACGGGCACCTAACGTCTACATTTACTTAGCTTTATCTCTTGTAGAAGTCATATTAGAGTTAGCCGAAATCACGCACAGAATGGACGCATGGACCTCCGGAGAACAAGTCCATTTTACTCGCACCCCGTATATTTCCTTTGGTCCTTTCCCACTTCTTATATGTTTCCGCCTCCACATAGAATTTATTTTGGCCGAAAGTAAAAGTAGTACTGGTCTGGATTCAGAGAGAGCATTTATGCATAGAAATAAAGTATTTATTTATTTATTCATTTATTGCGATATCACTATTAATAGCTACAGCGCAATACATATTTTCTATGCATATGTATTTTATTAACTACTTTTAGTAAATCTAGTTTGGTTTTAACAATTTTACAATAAAACCGCCCGAGTAAAACCCAGAAAGCCGTTTGATCGATTTTCATTCCAACGATCAAATAATGATAATAATAATTCGACTAAATAATGTATCGGTTATGTGTATATATTCGGCGAAACAAATTTCGTTACTAGGTATTTTGATTAATCGTTACATCAGTTAATTAAAGCTTCGTAGAAATGAGGCATCGTTCAATTGAGTGAGGGGTTAGTAGGTTTCGATGAAATGGTAATCGATCAAATGGCTTTCGGAATTACATGTGAAACTCGTACAAGTTGAACTCGTAGGGTTCAGCACCATTAATACAATTTTTTTAGATCGACAACAAGATTTTGATAATATTATGATTTGTAGTTCTTAAAATTCTGAAAATTTCGAATTATTTACGTATATTGGCTTTATATTAAGATGTTTTAATATTGTTTATTCTCTATATTATACTATTATAGATATAAAAAGCATTTCTTGTCAACAAGAAATGCGCGTTTTAGGACTTTACTTTTAACTTTTTATTTCGTATTATTTGTGAGCCATTGTAACTCATAATTAAAGATTTATCGATTCTGCTGAGCATATTTCAAGTACTTACGTATTACGATTCCAAAGATATAGCCAGACAGAACCGGAGGCTTAGTGATGTGGTAGTATTGCATCTCACATTTGAATTTATATCTTAATTCCTTTTATTCCTTACCGCAGTTATTTAGCAATATTTTTTACTAGATTTTGCTCAGAATCTCGATAAAAATATACACTTACTGACATTGTAAAGCTTGGTAAAGTAAAAAATTGGACCGCAAATTGCCAGCGACACAGCCCGATTGCGTCCCTGTTGCGGAGCGGAATATGCGACATGCGCCCCCCAATATATCACTGGGGCCAAACTTTAATCTCACACCAACTCCGCGCACTCAGCCCAAACGAAACAAATATGCGACGCCCCAAGTTTTCCCACATATCTCACTCGAATGCAAACTCCGATACAACAAGTATTCTTCAACACGTAAATGACAGATGTCGCTCTGTCGTTCTGTCCTCAGCTATGCGCGGGAGTGTTCTGATTTATTGCAAGACTTCACCGCGATTAATGTTGCGAATTGGGAAGCTGGTCGCGTTTCCGCGCCGCATGCTTGCGATTACTGTCATTTGGGTTTTAATACCAACAAGTTGTGCAATACGACAGGTAGGTAAGTACATGGGAGAAGCAGAATATTTTTATGTCAATCGAGAGAGAGTAGACAGGGAGGCATGCGGGTCACCTTATGGAAAGTGGTCACCGTTGCCCGCAAGGCACCGATATGTTTACTTTATAATTACAAATACGTTTTTTTCTCTGCAAATTACATAATGCCAAAGAATTTAACATGTAATGTTAAACTAGTTGATCAAGCTTCATAAGCTCTCAACGGTTTCCTCATGAAGAGCCAAGCTTTAAATTATTTAACACTTTGTGTTGTGACTTTGTGATACTTCAACTCTACAAAGCCATACTCTACAAACCCTACATTTTGTTCAGAAAGTAAATTAGTCTCATAGAACTATTGCATGACATAATGGGCTGGATTTAGTGCTCGACAAATGAAACAACTTCTTCGTTACCTACATCCACAAATGAATAAAGTTTTTTAGTGAGAAGATGGTCCAATGCCTGGCTAGTCTAATTATAAAAATAATCATCATCATTATCTTGGCGTTAAATCCCGGTTGGACCTGGGGTCCGCCTTTCTGTAGTCAACTTTGCTCGGTCTTGCGCATCCATTGTGGTGAGTCTGCTTTGTAACTAAACAATTTGCTCGCATAAAAAAGTATGCGCTAAAGCATTACAATAATTAATGTAAATTATTCTTGGCACTAATAAGCCAAGCAATATTTGCGTTCTATTCTACGATTCTGCGTGTTTATAATCATTTATATTATATAATATTTGTATATTTGTAATTATTTCATGAAATTCTAAATAGCGTATAAGCATACGCTCGCCGTACAATTTATATCCACGTAGGTAATCTTATATAAACATGTTGTTGATTTAAATTTCTTCTTGCGTCAGTCAAGAAATATGCTCTATGAAAGCCGGCCTTGAAAGCCTCAAAGAAAAGTTAAAATGTAGGCCATGGCCAGAAAGACTAGCTAAGTAACCTAAATTGACGTAGAAGTAGCTAATGGAAAGTATTATTATTGCTAAATATTTTGTAATGGACGGCCTTATCGGTTTGTTGCAAAAATTTCGTATTAAGCGAACAATTGTACTTTTTTAAAAATATAATGCCTTCTAAAGCAACTCGTTATTATGAGTATTTCTCACTTTTTCATTCCATTTCTTCAACATCATTACCCATCTATCTTTCCATCAGATAGGGTCGGCACACAATATGTCGCTATAGACATTTTTATTAAAATGAAAGTAGAAAGCCCCTAAAATAGAATTTAATGATGCTCCTGGTATTACAAGTGTCCTTAGGCTACGGTAACCTCTTATCAGGCGGACTGTATCTACGCTTGTTTGCCACCTTATTGGTATAAAAAAGAACTTGTTTGAAGAAAATTGGTACCGTATCAGTGAAAGTGAAATTCATAGTCATACGTTAATTTCGTGATTTAATATCCTTGGGAAATTCACAGAGCGCCATCTAGCCCCAAAGTAAGCAAACATTGTTTTGTGTTGTTTTGTGTTATGTGCAGTAGGAGAAAAGATAAACTACTGCTAAACCTACTTTTGAATACATAATTATTATTCATATAACAACCAGACTCGTAACAGATATTAAAATTCGGCTCGGCCGGGAATCGAACCCGGGACCTCTAGCATTTAACCACTTGGTCGTCGCTCGTAGTATGGGAATGTATATATATTAAGTATCATCGACTAATGTAGAAAATGTTAAGTCTAAGTGTACTTTATTAATAAATGCTTGATTTTAGTGTTGTATTAGCAGCTGCAGCTACGCTATACCATTGATTCCATTACTTCCGCTGTGTGTAGAATAAAGCGAACACGGAGTAAGTCATTCTCACCACCTGAAATGCAATTAAAAACTGTTAACAGTTCCCTTTAAGTTAAATTACAATTGGGAACAAATTGATAGCAGAGATAGCGGTGAACGAACCTTGAACGTCTTTCAAAGCCAGCGACATTTCGCTGAGTACGTACTTCCACCTAACATTTATGGATAACACATGAACATAGAGTTCATTTTCGGCCAACCGGTAGGTACACTCTGTTCGGACGATACCTGTAGGTCGCGACCGATGGACGCAATTTATAATGTAATGGCGTTTTAGTGGCGCTGTTTTGCGCCCATGGTCGTACCGCCCGACCAATAGGAGGCCTCAAATCCACCCGTTGCCAGACCACGGTCGTACAACCGTTGCTTATTAGTACAGCGCCTTACGGTTCTTCTGATCCTTACAAAAAGTAGGTGTCATGCACATGTCGGTCAGTAACGTCCATTGGCTACTTCGCATTCGCAGAGCGTCGTGAAACTAGCTGATGTGCTTTTTATTTAAACTACCAACCACCGTAGCTTACCTGCACAAAAGTGGCGTAAGTGAGCTGTATCATCTTGAAGGCCATCATAACGGGTGGCCGCTGCGCCTGCATACAGGCCTGGAGAACTAGCGATCGCGCGCTGCGCCGGTTCGCCCGCGCAGCCGGGAACGCGTACCAGCCGCAGTAGAATATCGAGTTGTTAAGGAGGGATGCCTGGCGAGGAACGATGTAGACTTGTTTATGTTATGCGGTAGGAACCCAGGCTAGCGGGCCATGTAATGTAAACTGGTCACGGCTGCCTAAGGCGCTGTCCTAATTATATTAATTATAGATTAGATTAGATTCGATTTATTTATTTATCTATGAAAATTACCTTATATTATTATACATTTCATAACATAAGTAATGTACAAGGATATCGTCTTAAATTTAAATATAACAATGTACAATAATATCGAATCAACCACAATAATAAATTAAATAATGTCAAAATTTCATTCCTTATATTCTTTTATAGAATAAAGAGGATTAGATAATAATAGGTCTCTCAGCCGGCGCCTAAATGTTTCGTCGGAAGATTCTTTATTTAAATTTGCCCTTTGCGCTGGCCCGACCAGTGTTGCCAACTAGGCCCACACGAAATGTGATAAACTGCTGTTAAGAAAATGCTATAAATATGCTAATTTTTTAAATAAAGTGCTAAAATAAAATGCCAAACAAGTCGACAGCGCCGGAGAGTTTCTGCACGAGAAAATCACGACGTTTGACTTATTCGCGTTGAGAATCAGGCCGCTCATTGTAAACCACTCATGCAGCTGCGTGCATACATTGTCTATCTTGCGTTTAAGCTCTTCAAGCGTACGCGCGCTAACCACTACAGTAGTATCATCGGCGAACAAGACCATTAAACCTTCAATTACATATGAGGTAAGGTCATTGATAAATATTAAAAACAGATAATTTCCGAGAGCAGATCCCTGCGGTATTCCAACCTCTATTTTACCCACTTCCGACTTTATTTTCTTCCCGTCAATATTGACAGCCACGGTCTGCTTTCGGTTTTTTAGGAATGTAAGTACTGAGTAGTTGGTGTGTATTACTCTTTATACCGTAACGCTTGATTTTTTCTAACAGTAAATCATGGTCGATGACATCAAATGCTTTAGACAGGTCGCAAAATACCGGTGTCATGTAAAGCAGTTGACACACCGTTATAAATTTTATAAGTAGCCGTCGTTGTGGACATATTATTTCTGTACGCAAATTGTTTCTCAGTAAGTAAGTCATTAGTCTCTAAATGGTAGTGGATGGTCATTGTTTTGACAGATAAGACTCGAATTTTTTTGATACTGCTGGTACCATGGTTAATGGCCTGTAATTGTCTACTGAGAACCTTTCACCCTTTTCTTTATATACTGGACACACTCTTGTACTCTTTAGTACGTCCGGGTATACACCGCCTGTAATCATGTTATAAAATAATTCGACAAGTAGTCCCGATGTGACCGGCCAGATACACAAAAGTATGTTTAGAAATATATCGTATATGTCAAGGGTGTTGGATTTCTTCAATAGAATTTTTACAGTATTTGTCAGGTCATGGATTGTAAGTGTGTTTAAATGTTGAATCGATTTTGAT
Organism: Blastobasis lacticolella; assembly: GCA_905147135.1. NCBI lineage: Eukaryota > Metazoa > Arthropoda > Insecta > Lepidoptera > Blastobasidae > Blastobasis > Blastobasis lacticolella. The sequence goes on along the minus strand of LR990053.1, from coordinate 12,869,954 downwards.
TTATCTACTTTTACGGCCATGGTCGTGCGACGGGCAGTTTTGAGGCCTACGACAGACGTCTCCTGACCATGGTCGCACGATCGTTTCCAATTAGGACAGCGCCTTACAACATCATGAACACCAGGGGCGTCACCAGTGCGTTGCTCGCCTATAATATACCTCTTGACGGATCCCATGTCATAATCCTATAGAAACACTGTGGATGGGAGAGCGAATAGTACGACCCACAAACGTTATTTTCGTTTTTAGATAGACATTCTGCATTATACAGACACATTCTGTTATCGCACCGCTCGCCACCGACAGGGAGTTCATCTTCACACCTTAGAACCAAATTGGGCGCGAACTGTGCGGTTCCAAAGGAACTTTCTCCCACGCACACTAAGGTTGTGGAATTAACTACCTGGAGAGTACCACATGGAGTTCTTCAAGAAAGGGGTGAAAAGGTTCTTATGGGGTCGGCAACGCGTGGGTGATGCCCCACAGATGCGAGAAACGTTCTTTTAAACCTTTGCGTGGTGACCAACAGAGGGTAGTGGGGATGAGTACCCAGCCTACGGCGGGTGGTGCGATGGCGGAATTGTGCTGTGGGCACCAGATCGAAAAGTTCCTCGGAACACTCCCCATTATACAGCCGATAGAACACACACAGGGAGCCAAAGACTCTTCGGTTAGCCAGTGGTTCTAACTTGCTTGTTTGTATGGGATCGTCGACAATTCGTACGGCGTGTCTCTGTACGGAGTCCAGAGGATTAAGCAGGTCGGCAGTTTCGCCGGCCCACAGATGGGAACAATACTCTATATGAGGCCGCACCTGTGCCTTGGACAGCAGCAGGCACTGCCCTGGGGTGAAGTATCACTTGGACCGTTTAAGCACTCCAGCTTTTTCGAAGCCAGTTTGGCCTTATCTTCTAGGTGACTCCGGAATCGCACGCTATCCGATATGTCGACATCAAGGATCCCGATACTATTTGAGATGGAAAGGGGTGTTCCTTGGAACTGCGGCACCATGAGAAAATGCGCAGACCTGTGTCTTTGAGGGGTTGAATTCCACTACGTTGAGTCTGCCCCAGTGAGCAACTTGCTCCAAGGAGTGTTCAATCTCTCACACAAGTCTTATTCGGCTTTCCGACACCACGAAACGAGGGATATTCGCACGGCCAGTATACCGAGCATCTCCAGTACTGTCATCTGCATAGCAATGAATACTGGGAATATTCAGCATATCATTGATATGCAGAAGAAACAGCGTGGGAGATAGCACTGAACCTTGGGGTACTCCAGCATTAATAGTCTTGGTATCGGAGCAGCATCCGTCGACAACGACTTCGATAACTTGGCAGAAAGCTGGATACCCAATTGCAAATTAATAGCGTCATAGACTGGTAGTGCCACGCAGCAGCGCCTAGGGTAAGAAAGGGTGACTATTGTGATTACACCATAGACAATTATGTCGTAAGGTCTAAATCAGTGCTCCATGGGCAACCATGGTTTTGGCAGTATAGCGCTAATGGCTAGCGGATTTATTCGATACCCAGTGCCGCCATGTATGTATCAATAACTTTTCTGTGTTATTGTGCATTAGTTTACGGTGAGAAAATTGTCGTAAGGAAACCTGCATATTCAGGTGACTGAACGTGTAACCATGATCCAATCTGGCTAGAGTGAACAGAGTCACGGAGGTCAGATCGCCATCGCTTTACTGTAATTCCCTGATCTACTAAATCCTGGATCATTTTCATGGTGGTCGTGCGAGAGCAAATTTGGGATTAGCACAACTTTGCTCTCGCGCAATGATTATTATTTTATTACTCCCGTGATAGACAACACTATAACACCTGTTGCACGGTGGCAGAAATACAATAAGCCTGTGGTGGTACCTTTTCACGAAAAGTCTCTGCCTCTTTCTCGTATGAAAGTAATGAAAAAGTTATAGTAGTCTATTTAAACCAGGCTAAAAGATTTAAAAAAGGGTAATAGGCACTTCAACAAAATGGAAACTGAAAGACACTGCGAACAAGTTTTCCGCTCAGTTTTTAATCGTTTTATGCTACGTAATGACTTTATAATAAACTTAAAATCATTTCAAGTAAATAAAGAATGTTTGTGTGCCTTTGTTTGAACTATTGACAAATTTTCGTCCGCAACTTCGTCCGTTTAAAATACGAGATAAATAGTATTTCATGTCTTTGCCCAGGTTCCCATCTAGCTTGCCAAATTTTATCCTAATCTGTCCACCGTTTTAGGTCGTGCGATCATTGGAAATTTTAAGGTCTCCTATTGGTCCGGCGACGTTCGTCGTATTCCGGACAGCGCGTAAACGTTAAAGATTTGAAAGTACCCAGCAAACATAATAAGAAATTTTTCCTTGTCTTAAGACTAAATTACCTCTGTAAGTAAAATCAACGTCCCATTCACCAAATATTTCGACTATAACCACATTTTTACTATAAAGTTTAAATATAGGTTGCCTATTACGTAATTTTTACTTAAGCATCCACCACAAAGTTAGTTTACTTTGTGGTTGAAAAGAGGTCGAAAAATCGGTAGAATCGACTTAAAATGTAGACCGATAGGTCGCTATGACTTATAGGTTAATTTTAGGTAATTATGACGTAATTTTTTCTTAGCCAATGACTTCAAGGTTACTTACTTTGTAAGTCGATTTTGCTACCAATTCCAACGTTAGTGTTATTTCCGGCAGACACCTAATATAACCTGATAGTAAACAATACTTTTAAAACATATTAGATACCAACAGGTCAACTTGAAAGTCAGTGTAACTCGGAATTCCGACTAGTAAGTCAGAGTTGACGATAGTGACCTGGAAGTTAATTAATGTTGGTCATAGTGACCGTTACTTGGTGATCTAGGACCTATTTTAAAGGATGGTCCTTTATATTTAAAATAAAGTAATCGCTTGGTTAATCAACAATGGCCAAAGATTAAACTGTACAGACACTCTAGTACGTATTATAGAAAATGTAAAAGAAAACTTGATGAAGCTTAATAGATAAGTGTTTAAGAAATCTTCAGAAGTAATAAAACCCGCATAATATCAGTTTCCTGTCAGTTTTTAACAACCGATGATCATACTTCAGCCTACAACATGTCAACAAGTGAGGACTCTGGAAATGAAGAAATCGAAGAAAATAAAGAATCAGATAATGAGGAGTCTAAAACTGAAAGCTTAGATTCAATGAAAGTATCTGTAGGCTGGAGAAAATGAACTGTTAAGCATAAACCGATCTCAGCATCACTAAACGATTTGTTAAGTCTATTAAATGAATAGGTAATGTACATAGAATATAGTATAAACATGGTCAAATGGGTAGTCATCTTAAACAGGCATAGTAGGCACAGCCCGTTCATAGTTATTTTGCCTCTGGTTGTTGATAAAATTTAATGTTGTATAAGTAATGTAATGCCTAATCATACTATACCTACTTAGGTACCTACTAAGATGTTACTATTTTACTAACATCATTATCTTATTTCAATAGTTACAAGATTCCTATTTTTGTTGATAAGTCGCTCCAAATCAATTGTAAACAAAAACCTTCGGAGATGAAAAACTGTGTACCTATGGAATCAGACTGTAGGTAATTTATTATTTCAACTCTTCTGCACCATTTTTTGCATCATCTCTGTCATACTACATATAACGTTTTACGCGTGATGATCGCGATGACTTCCCTGCCACTAGATTTGGCGCTGTTAGGTTATCATTACCTATTGGTCGCGTAAGCGACTCCATAGTTTGTGACTTTAAAGTAACGTGGACCTAAATAGGTCATTTAGACCAAGAAGTCGCAAAAATTATGTCAAATTAACCTAAAATATTTATTAATCATCTTAAGGTAGATTTATTTTTATTTTTATTATGTCATACAGTAGGCAAATAGGCAAGCGGGCCACCTGCTGGAAAGTGGTCACCAATGCCTTTAGACATTAGCAACACCAAGAGTACCGCCAATGCGTTGCCCACCTCTATAACACGTTGCTCTGGCAGCATAAAGACAAATGCCCTTCCACTGCCAAAGCCACGGTTCCCCAAATCCCCACCCCATGGAGCACTGGAAGCCTTACTCACCGGCAGAAACACAACACTATTTAAAAGAGTATTGTTTAGCTGCGGTATTCTGTAAGGTGGAGGTACTTCCACAGTCGGGCGGCTCCAATTAGAACGGGATACCCCGCTATGCCCTACCTCTCTTAAATTTGTAGGTAATATCTAACTTTATAGTCGAGCCGCCATTTTATTTTGTAACAATCAGGAAGCCGTGTATAACTACGTAGTAAGGAAGTTTCCCAATGTTGATATGACATAGTGTTAAAAAACAGACAAAAACTAACAAGCCAGTGAAAATAATTGTGAAATCCGTCCATAAATGACTGAGTTACAGAATATTTAAATTTAAATATTTTGTCGCGAAATTATTGCTGCCGCGATTTAGCTGTGACATCACCAGGCCGGCAGCCCGGCCGCCACTATGGCGATTCCAGTTGAACTTTTATTTTTTGTTGTTGTAGCGGCCATAGTAACACATACTCTGTCAAAAGTTCAACTGTCTAGCTATTGCTGGTCCAAAGATATAGTCACCAAGAGTTCAGTGTATGGGTAGCGCCATAGTGGCGGCCGGGCTGCCGGCCTGGTGACGTCACGCACGTATTCGCGGCCCTAACGAAATTATTCTTGAAATCGCAACTTTGAAGTCTCATAACTTTTTGTTTTTTTGAGATATTTATATAAAAATATCACCGTTTTGTTTCATTTTACTCATATTTTTATATCCAGTGGAAAAAAATATTTAGGAAACTTTTTTTTTTTTTTTTTTAACTTTTAGACTATCCAGGCATTTGATCGCCATCTTACCTGGTGGTAAGTGACTTCCTCATTGTATAATGCATTTTATCGTGAAATACATTAAAAATATACCTCTATTTACCAATATCTACATTGAAATATTAATGTTCACATTGAGAAATTACAAACAATACCAAACTTGAGTCAAAAAACTTAAATTGAAACAAATACACGCATTTTCAATTTTTTTAAAATTAAATTATTTAGGTATTTTGGAAGCCCATCAGCATTTTTTTAAGTAAAACCATTATAATATACACAAGATTTTGACGCGTTAGGTATATGCGAAATCAAAAAGTTTTCCAACTAATAATTTAAATAATGACTTATTCATGGCCGCCATAATTGTTAGAGGTTAGTTTTTATTAAGCCAGACATTTGTCTGTGAGCAAAAAAGAAAAATCTATATTTCCTTCACACTCGCTCACGAATGATAGTGATAATATTTTACCTTAATAGGTAAATTAATAGGAAAAATTACGTCGTAATTACGTTGGATAGTGGTTAATATTACCAAATTGGTCGTTAGAACTACACAATAGGTCGAACCGAAGTCGACTCGACGTCGGAAGAGTAACCTAAGTGGCGACCTATTGCTCGTAATTACCAGATTTACGTCGAAAAATACGTCACAGGCACGTGCTTTATTCCCCTTTTTAGTGGATTCGACGTCTATTCGACGTCGATTCGAGGTTTCCAATTTAGGTCACCATGACAATTGCGACCGAAAATAGGTAATTTTACAATAATTTCTACCAAAAATGTTTGCTGGGTATAGTTAGTAATATAGTTTTCAATATTTATATACCTGGTACGTAATCTCCCCTGCATTGCACAGATATACAGCAAGAAGAAAGAACAAAGCGGCCACAAAGCTGATAATTTTCATACAAGCTGTCAAAGTCAGCTGGTCCGAGAGCTGGAACAAAAATATTATAAGAAGAGTGGCGTCTCCGTAGCGTGCGAGTAAATACGAAGCCAAAATTAGCCGAAGTGCATTATTAACCGCCTTGTATTGTATATATATATAGACAGACAGACGCGAAAAGCGACTTTATTTTGTACTATGTAAGGGTTACACACGATTCATGCACTTATGTCTTATGTAACAAAAAAGCAGAATCGCAAGTGCGTTATAACTGTGTTGACTAGAACAATGTTAGTATGCCTCATATCTGTGAACACGCGGACTCCTTCAAAGGGGAACGCAACCACGCAATCTTTTACTGTTTGGACCATTCAGGCGGACTCCTGAGGCTTGACTGTCCTTTTTTTAAGTGGGAAAATTCATTTACGGATATCTATTCGCCATCCGAGGATAGCAAGATGATTACAAGTTATTGATAGTTTTAAAATTACTTTCCCTAAAAATTTCGGTAACAAAACATCCCACCCCAAAATTTGAAGAGTAACGACATTTAGTGGACAGTAGGTATGTACAATTCGTGTGTAGTAAGGAATTTCATTTAAAGAATATTTCATATATCTTACCGCTATCTGCAGTAACAGGGACACGGCCGCGCCAGAGCTTTGACATACTTGGAACGCCATTACGATACCAATTGCACTATCTATGTCTTTGGCCATCCTGAAATAATTGCAAGTCGGTATATCAACAATGTCATTGTTTACAAGAATGTTTTTGCAGGGTGGAAATTAATCTTTTTTTTTAAACACTAAATCCTAAAAAGGCCAAAGCTCAGTTTCGCAGATACGCGAAGGTGCCTGCCTTGGCCTACAAAATTAATTGGAAGTGGGAAGGATGAGGACCAGACTATCCGCCAAAAATAATCTCCGCTTCCAGAACCTGTTTCCCGAGCAGCCATCGCATACAATGTTTTTTAAAAGTATTCGTAAATCTCCCGAGGAGATTACGTAGTGGAGGTGGTAGATCATTCCAGATCTTTGCTGCTGCGAACCGGAAACAGGCCCTGGTACCCGGTACCAGTTGAGGGCCTCTATCCCTCAATCGGTTCGCCATTTTATGTGTCAGTTTGTTTTTCAGATAATCCGGTCCTTCACCCCCAGCAAGAGCATGCACAAGAGAGGCAAATTATCGGGTTTGTTAGCACGGTTAGTATTGTTATTACCTCGATATTTCGACGCAGTTTCATGCTTTATGGTCTCGAGTTGACTGGTGCCGCTGTGTGAAGTCTCTCCTAAGGACAGACATATCGGTCCACCCTCTTTTGGATTCGACGATTACCCTTACTTCGAATTCTCGAACTACTACCATTACTACCTATAACCGTCGCTTCGAATTCGCAACCGGTTCAAAAATCGGGCCCCAGATGTAGGCAAGCGCAGGCGAACTCCCGCGGTCGCAAGCAATAGCACACACGCGAGCTAGAATGCTCCAAAATTTCCTATTTTTGAATTATCTGTTTGATTTCTGATCTTTAAAAGCCCTTGGTAGAAAGACGTGTGCAGGACATTACAAACATAACAAACCAAATGTTTGTCTTAAGCTGTGGACACCGGCCAACGAACACCAACGAATAGGTTTCATTGACCTTCGTATGTCCTATTTCCACGGATTAGCAAACGCCAATGTTCGGTCGTTGGCGTGTGCCGGCGATCCCAAGTGTGGCAGTTATATCAAAGGGATAGAAGTAAACGATATACCGCAGTTTGGACTGATGCCGAAGTAATTCGTTGGCGTTTGTTGGGCCGACGTGTATACAGCTTTACCTTGGTAGAAATGGTCTTTTCATACCGTCTAGCAGAGGTTTAGTATTTCTTGCTAGATCCGAATAAAACAAGCTTCCTGACACTAAGTCTAACCTAAACTCTGCTAAAAATCTGCCTACACTAAGCCTTATCTAAGGGCGTTGCATGAGCACACACTGTGCAGTACAATAGTATCACAATGTGTGAAATACATTACACAGAGAGACTGTAGAATGTAGAAATATATCTGTGAATATATAGCATGGAAAATTATAATAGAAAAAGTACCTATACATTGGTCTACACTGACAAACAGTATCTCTCGATGATCTTTCGGGAAATTATGCGGAAAACTACGCCTAAATAATGTTTTCATAATAAAATAATATTGCGAATAAATAAAGATAAACAAATCATCAACGTGTATGGCGTGGAAAAAGTTATTTTCTTATTTATAGACATTTTATTACCTCTTTTCGGGCTGGCACGGGCGCGAAATTCGCAGATTGTGAGCTCACCGGAAAGGATATAGGCTGTATATCATTACGGCGTGACACTATCGCTTTTTACCGAAATAACTGAGGAATGCGAGAGTTTGACCCTTTACGATTGGCCGTTCCATTTCTGTTGGCTACTACTTGCGAATCGGCTGTAGGAGCATATGGGTCCTCGAAAGATTTTAAGAGGTCATCACATTGAATTTTATCTACTAAAACAAATAGTATAGACTCTGTCCAGTATAAGTTGATATTCTACTAATATCTTTTTTTCGTTGCTAACCACACGCCAACTTACACTTGAAGCCCCGAAAGTATTTTATTAAAACGCACATAGGCCCGTTCTTAATATTATTTTGTTAAGAATTACGCAGATAATACTATATTAATTACAGAGCCGTCAAGATCTCATCGCAGGCAACGGTGAATCGGCTAAAGTTGGCTCCCATCGGCGAACGAAAATCGTATAAAATGTTGTCAATACTCACCCAAGTAACATCTGATGCATAGCAATGCCTTCAGCTAGACCGTTAGTCAGTCTATCAGCGGCGGCATCAATGTCTCCCAGTTGGCTCTGCCTATCAAATTCCTCCTTCAACTCATCAAAGTAGTGCCTCAATGTAACGAACTTATATTTATACATTATGAGATACATTACAGTTAAAGCGTCAACTGAAACCATCATTGTACACATCATGAGCACCAGAACCACAGTGGTGAGGATTCGAAAACATACTGCAGGCAAAGAGTCGTCTTCGTAGTCTGGATAGTAACTTACTATTGTAATGAAATGCGATCCTGAAATAATATCGTTCAAATATACAGTAAAATATTAGTACGCCAGCAGAAAAGAATATATACGAGATTTATGCGCAACAGCTGAGTGATTTAGAGCGGCTTGCACTAAATTCTGAAACACATTTGCACTGATACTTAAATAAAAATAAATAAAAAAGTTAAATGTCGTTCTTAAACGTGTTTAAGAATTTGGTGCAAGCCGAGCTTAAAGTAGTATATATCTTTACAAGAAATGACATACCTGTATACATTTTCCTTAACCCTTCAAATACAAAAAACACAACACAACCGTAAACCCCTATGAAATACGCAATGACATTAATCTTTATCACCCTGTATTTTTGTTTCGTGTGCTCGGGCCTTTCGTATTGCTCGCAGGCCTTTGTCATTTTTTCATTTAACTCCTTTATGAGTTCCTTTTTGGAGATTATGGATAATATCTTGATCATGACTATGGTGTGGCTCACGGCAAACGTCACAGAGTCACTTTTCTCGTCATCCGGAAGCTCTCCGAGCAACGCGGCCATAATTTCCAACACAGTAATTACGGCATACGTAGAAAGCAAAACGACGCTAAACAGCTTGTAGGAAAAACTGCGATCATCTCTCAAAACACCTTTCTCGTACCAAAAGTTCCCAGAACCAACCAACGTAATGTACTTACAGTGTTTCTTCAGAATAGCATAATTATTCATTTTGATTTATCTTCGAGAACAGTGACAAGCTCTCCAAGTTAAGGCGATTTGGTAAATGAGGACTTATGTGGGGTATAAAAAAAGTATCTTAGATAGTAGCTGAAGCTATAATTATGAAAATAACATAATAAGTCAATTACAGTTAAATCACTTAGCCACCTCGAAGTTTTCCTATTAAACTGAAGACGGTGTCATAAAGTAACAAGGACCGTGCACTATAATAGTGGTCACGAGTTTCAGACGAGGATTCTCAACACACTAGGGAGCTGAAATAACAATTTAACTTTACTACTGGACCCAGAGCTACTCGTTCGCGTGGCGTCCTACCCCTTCCCTACCCTACCATACCCCTATAAAGTTCATCCAACCTAATCATAAGGTGCAAGGTGCAGGTGGAGTTCCTTGGCGCAAGTTTATCAATGGGGTCGACTAAATCTGGTGGAATTCAATACCTTGTCTGCGGCTTTTTTTTAAAAAGGATCCCCTAGTCATACTGCCGCACTTCGAAGGAACATCCCTACCCATCTCAAAAGGATCTTCGGTGTTGAATGGTGTTGAATGGTGTTAACGGCCGACGTGCAGTTCCGGAGTCATCTGGAATATAATGCCATTTTAGTTCGAAAAAGCTTAACCAGCCCTAGCGATACTTCACTCCAGAACAGCGCCTGTTGCTGTATAGGGTACTGCTCCCATCTTTAAGCTTGCGAAACTGCCGACTTGACTCCATACAGAGGCGCGCCTTAAGAATTGCCGACAACCCCATACAATGGGAAATGTTCTGAGGAACTTTTTGATCTGATGCCCATAGCACAATTCTGCCATCGCACCACCCGCCGCGGGCTGGGTACTCATCCCATTACGTAGACCCTCTGTTAGTGTCCACGCGAAGGCCCAAGGACGTTTCTCGCTCGTCCTAATCGGATGCCATGGGACATGGGATCGTTCAAAAGGTATAGGTCGCTTTCGATGTGGGCAGCACAATGGTCGAGGCCCTGGTGTTGCTGATGTCCATAGAAGGCAGTTGACTACGTTTCATCAGACGGCCCACTTGCGTGTTTGTATACAGTATAACATAAAAAGTGTATTCAAAAGACAACTTTTATTTTCGGTATTTATCTTTTCTGACAGGCAAGTAATTACTCTTCTGACATTTCTTAATTTATACGGCTGACTAGATCGTGAACTTCAGCGGTCCCAAAGTCTGGAATATACGGACGTCACGTCAATATTTGATTTTAAATTTTTTCCACTAAAATGAAAATAAGAAATACAAGTGAGGGTTTCGCAGTTCATTTACGCAACACTAATGGCCGAGGGAACTTTCCTTGTCCCTAATAATGGGTAATGACGCCATAGAACTTTGCCGCGCGAAATCTAAATATTTTATTAACAGCCAAGGAGAAACATACTGGTTTAACAAACACAAATTGACTAAGTTAAATTACTTTTGCCCGTGGAACTTTGGTATCGTGACAACCTGCCTGATGGCGATTTGATTGATTATGACTGCGCAGATCTTCCTTTTCTTTCAGCTGATAATTGAAGCCGAGCCGTACTGAGATATGCAGGTACTGTCGAGATAAATAAAATCTTCTCTTTGTGCTTAGATTGTCTAGTGGTTTTTTTGCGTTAAAATGTGCATTAGAATCCAAACCTAGTCGACTATATTGATTTGCCTACTTTATTACTAGCTGGAATTGAAGGTCCGAATACTACGAAATTCGGACCTTCAATTCCAGCCCCATTCTTTCATAACATCCAAAAAAATTTAAATTGTGACTTTGGGCCAGCAACGTCTATAACTAAACCAGCTTAAGTTTTTGCCGAGATATTTGACTGTGACAGACGGACAGACGGACTAACACGTGAGCAAGACCCAAAGAGATTGGAATGTTAGCGACCTTCATGGTTATAGAAGAGTGGCCCTCAAGGGTAAAATGCATGCTACCCGTCAGTTTGACAATCATTTTACTTGTCAGACGCAATTGTAAACCAACAATTTCAATTTATTAATTGGTAAAATATTTTTATATTTTGTGTTATAGGCTTTGTAATTTTATTAAATTAGTGAAGTGCTTTGGACCAGTACCATTTATGTATATTAAAACTCGTAGATTATCGATTGTAGAATGTGTATAGTATGTGAAATAAACGCGTGTTAAAGATTCTTGTTTTATGAGCTTTTTCGAAATATTTCAAAATATTAGTAATTTTCTGACTGAATTAATACGCCGCACTCAGTAATATGTACTGTAGAAACAATTATAACTCATAACAAGTGCGATAGTGATGTGTTCGCTGCTTTTTCCCAATGTCGATGTAAACAAAAGATGTCTTAGGAATATTTTGTTAAGTATATCGATATCGATAATATTGCTTAATATCGAAAGAATATATCGACAGAGTGAACATCCCTTTTTATTTGACGCTGACGAAAACTTAAGGAGATTTAATTATTTTTTGTCTCTGACCTTGCACGCATTTTTTGTATGAAAAAGCTGTCACAGCTCCCTCTATAGACTGGCAAGAAGGTCGCTAACATTCCAATCTCTTTGGCGAGACCATAAGGGTTCCTTTTACAATTTTAGTTCAGTTTAACAATTAAGAAAAAAATTCCTCATTTTGATGTATCTTAAAGAAAAATGCAATAAAAGAGATTTTCACGTTGTTTGGCAACCTGGCCACGACCTGTCACGTTTCATTGTTACGCTCACGAATGTTGTCTTAGAGAATAACAAAGCTGGGGCTTAATTCTCGCGCAGTGCCATCTCTATTTCGACATTTTTTCTAGCCAAATAAATGTCTTAAAACGCCACTGAATTAGATCTTAAGACAATATAATACGGCTGTCGAAGATATTTGTGAAATTATCTTTTGGCGCCAATAGACATTTCAATGTCAAAATTAATAAAAAATGTCTAACTGAACGGTCTGATTTCCTTAGTACGACCCAAAGCAATTTCTTCGCAAAATTCATCGTTTTGCGTCATTTCTCCACATCCTCTATGCTCCTTTTCAGTAACTAGACTCTTGTTCATTGACGTAATTATATTCTACGTACATGGCTCTATTACCATGACTAAGTGTGGCGTTCATCGGCGCGTAGTGCTCGCGTACACACGCGGTGGTGGTAGCACCGCAGCCGTGATATACGTCCTCGATCGTTAGTTACAGCTCTGCTTGTTTAATAGCTCATTTCTCATGTTTCTTGTTAATTGAACAGTTTAACGGCTTCACTTTGTCACGGATAATGTTAGGAACGAGATTTTAACATTTGGATTTATCGGTGCATTGCGTAATTTTGTAAATCGAATTCTAAATAAGTTGGGCTTATATGCTCTACTTGTTGATTTGGTGAAGTTTTTTGTTTCACACCCGTATGTCCTCGTAAAAAGTATACTCCTCGGAAATTAATTTTCTTATTTGAAATATTTCTAGAATACTTATCTCAAGGAAGTCATCAATTAATTATAAAAAATTGCATTTAAATTACGAGAGATACTGTCAGACACAGTACGAGTGTATGGGTAGCGGCATACCGCCGGCCAGGCTGCCGGCCTGGTGACGTCACAGCTAGATCGCGGCAGCAATAATTTCGCGAAAGGAAGGAGAGGTCGGCCCAAGAACCGATGGCTTGACGTCGTCAAGAGTGACATCCGTGCCAAAAGCTCTCCACAAAGGATGCCGAAGACCAAGCGTAGTAGGCCAGTATCGCGCGGGAGCGCAGCCATGGCGCCAAGATGATGATGATAAATTTCGCGAAAAAAGATGTAAACTTAAATATTCTATAAGTCAGTCATTTAAAGATGGATTTAAAAAAGGTTTTCACTGGCTTGTTAGATAGATTAAATATCTATATTAGGAAACTCCTTCATTCTAAACTTCCCGCCAACCGGACAGAAGTGAAGAAGGCGGGTAGGGATGCGCGAGGAGTATAAAGCATACTTACGCTTAGATAAATCTCTAAATCTAAATAAAACCTAGAACATCTGTGCAACCAGTCTTTCGGTGTCTAAACTATCTGATTTACCCGACTGCAACAGAAGGAGGGTCATGTTTTTCGAGCGTATGTATGCATTTCTATTTCTTTGTTACCGGATACATTTCTGCCAAATCCTGGATCATGGTCAAGGCGGACCGCGGGCTTTCGCGCGCGAGCTTAGCCGGGACATTAACGCCAAGATTATTATATTTTTTTAATAATAATCTAATACTACGGAACTATGGCCGTGTGGTGTCCGGCGGAGTAGAATAGCACCAACCCCTTACACTCGTGGTTGTCGTACAAGGCGACTAATGTTTTCAAGGCATAAGATCTAGAGTCTGCGTAGGCTGGAAAATGGGCAGCAGCGTTTTTCATTGTTATATTTACAACACTGCGATTTCCAATCCGCCTGCCAAACGTGGAGATTAAGGCAATAACCTCCCCTTTTCATGGGAGATGCCCCAAGTCTTGCAGTGGACAGTTATGGGCTGTGATGATGACTACGGAACTGCCCAATCTAATAACACCATATTCGCCATCAAACGAGGAGAGCCTCGGCGAAATGACAGTCGAAATTACAAAGACTACAGGCACCAACTACTTTGCTTCAACATTTACTGTGCGAACCGCTACGGCACTCTCTACCTGACTTAGCGTCTTTTGATAAATACAACCCGGGAGTTACCAAATCCAAAATAAATAGCTCCGTTATCGTTGCTTAGTTAATACTAAACATACCAAAATAACTACAGGATTGTAGTCCACGCGAACGATGTCGCGGGAACAGCTAAATAGAAGTTTAGCGTTTGTGGTTACAACGACAGGCACGTCCATAAACAGTCCTAACTGTTCCAGGTTAAACTGCACCAACTGTATCCGATTCTAGCGCTGCATCCGTTATTTATAGGCGGCGGTATATTGGGCTGCGGGGGCGCTGCGGTCGCGTCGCAATCAGCTGCCAGTGGCCACGACACAAGGTGTTAATTTAATAACCCAAACTATGCAGCTACATGTACCCAGTATCTATTCAGCGACAAGACAAGCCTTGCGTTGTTCTATAGACAAGGTATTTAGTAGTACAATTCCAATTTTAGTATATGTACTGCCTATTTCTCGTTTCTCGTACGTTATACTTATCTATTGATAATCGTCAATTAAAATTCGTCATCCATATCTATGGTGAGTTGTAGATATAGACAGAAAGAGTTTTAGTGCGGGTTCCACCAAATTCTTAGACGCATTTAAATTGAAGTATCAATTAAAAATTTCATACAAAAATCGTTAAACGTCATTCTTAAACGCGTTTAAGGCTTAATCGACGATTAACATTGACAACTGTCGCCGAAAATGGGCGTTAGTGTATTACAATTAGGTACTTGTCTGATAATAATGCAGAAAATGAGCGTTAGTGTATTACAATTGGGTACTTGACTGATAATAATTATTGGCTAGCCTATCTTTTATAAAAGTTGAATTAAAGTCAGGTACTTCACTGTGTTGTATCGCCCGTCCTCTCTAGTTAGGAACTTCATATCCTGCTAATTTTTAAAGACATTAAAAAACTACAAAAAAATTGTATACGTCAAGTTAAACTATATAATCAGTGATTATAGCCATGGCATTATAGGCATCCACGCGTGCGCTCGCGTGCTCTTGTTATCTCTATCACACTCGTGGTAAATTGCTAGAGATAGAAAAGACAAGCATTCGAAGGCGAGCGCTCGTGTGAATGCGAACTCTTCAAAAATAGAGCCCCAGGTTAGACCTCATTGTGACAAATCTACCTACACCTCGAGTCAAACTCAATCGTGGCTTTAAAGCTATCTGCGAGGACTAAGCTTAGTCCAGAAACGTTAATACGATAAACATGCACTCTAAATTAACGGTTTATTGTTCGCGTGAAGTTTTAATTTAACCGCTGATAACACCACAATAATAAGTCTATTGCTGCCCGCAATTGCACTCGCAGTTAATTGCCGAGCCGCCATTAAGTTTGACTCGAGGCGTCCCTGCGGTTCGAAATTTTTGTATTTAAACGAATAAATATTAATTTATGTTATGAGCGAGAATTATTCATTTCTATCAGGTGGTTTGTATCGGCTCCTTTTATATATAGATTTTATTCTACGCGGAGATAAACAAGCAGACGGCGCACCTGATGGTAAGCGGTAACTAACGCCCATAACACATACGATTCATGCATTTACGACCTGAGTGGTTCAGTGGTCAACATGCCGGTCTGCCACGCAAGAGGTCCCGGGTCCGATTCCCGGCCGGGCAGAAATTGAAATGATGAATTTTAATTTCTGCTACGGGTCTGGGTGTTCTATGTATAATAAGTATGTATCACCCATAACACAAGCTTTGCTTACTTTGGGGCTAGATGGCGATGTGTGAATTTGTCCACGATTATTTATTTATTTATTTTATTTTATTTATTTAGGTTGCAAGCAACATAAATAGTGAACCGCACATGCGTTGCCACTGTGAGGACTAAGATTAAATGCCTCATTTCTGTAACTGTCTACCTTATCCTTCAAACTGGAACACAACTATGTAAGCATTATTGCTTGACGGCAGAAATAGAAAAGGCAGTGCTGCACACAAACTACAACCAACTTAAGAAATTTGTGCCTTTCGCCCTCCAACTCTTAAACGTAATTACACTTTAAACAGTGCCAACGCCCATCACTATATGGATTTAATGGAGTTGTATTGCGGTAACCTAATGTAATTTCCACTGTACATATGTAGGGGTTTAAATCGGGCTCTACACGGGTAACTCGATATGCCGCCGTGTGTCCAATGACATGGCATGGCATGCGTCCGCCCGCGTGGGCGCGAGGCAATAAAGTGCTAATTCCTGCCGGACGTTGAGCGATGCGCAGCTAATGGCTGGGCGGGACTTGATCCGACACTGTAAAACACCTACACCGCTAATCCTTATATTGTTTTGAACAGGTCTTCGGTGGAGGTTTCGTCAAATGAAAATAAAAATTCTCGGGCGTTTTACAGGCAAATAGACAAAGGTTTTACTCTGAAGACGTTAAAAGAATTGGTAATAATAAGCAAATTAAGTACTTACTAAGGAAAAAGTGGCTCTGTGGTGTCCGGCTTAGTAAACAACCCGTTCCTTCCTTTGTAAAAAGCGATTAATTTCGACGGCAGACTGGATGCGTCCGGCCAAGGCGCGGATCTAGGGGGGGGTTGAGATCCAGGGGTTTTTAGAACAGAGATGTCAAAAATTTAAAGCTAGCTTCGCTCGCTCATACATTGCCTTCAGTTTTGTCATACTATTCACCAAACTCTCAAAACCTTAAATTTCAAGCTCGCTACGCTCGCTTAAATATTCATTTTAACAATCTTTTAAGAGCCATAATGTTAAAAGTTTTAATTTTATTGTCATTTATTACGATCAGCATCACTTATCATCACAGCACCTACGTCAAAATGTCAAACATTTCGAGATTGCTCCGCTCGCTCATTCATTTATTGGTTACTCCAGCTTTTAAGACTCAAAATTACTCATTCATAGGTTTCAGATATTTTTCTTATCATTCACCTAGCTCGTTGCGGTTACTCATTGATTGATTTCCTTAAATTGCTATTGTGAGGATCACCGATTTCTGTTTAGACCAAACATGTCTAAAATCGCTCATTCATTCAATTCACTCCAGCTGTAAGATATTTAACGAAAAACATGTGCGACCAATGTGATCCATGAATGAGCGACCGGACCGGTCACCGCAGCTATTCAAATCAAATCAAATCAAATCAAAATTTCTTTATTGATTAGGACATTAAATATCTCTTTCAATCGTCAAAAAGGAGGGGGGTAGGAAAGTAGGAAGGAAACACACAGTGACACGCTGACCGCCCTATGGCTGTAGATAAACGTATCCCTCGCCAACCACAACCGAACCGGGCTCGACAATGCCAGACAGTGCCGGAACGCTATATTATATACTCGTAGGTATGTCTAGTATAATTAAGAAAAACCACCTAAAACTACAGCAAGAGTAAGCCAGTCCACCAAGGCAGCACCTGTTCACGAGTATAACGCAGGGTCCAGCCATCGTCCAATTCAACCATATTTGAGGGAAAAGAGCGACCCGGCCCCCACGCCACCGCCAGACAGACTTTTAAGTGAGCGTGCATCACACACGCTGCATGTGATAGGTAGTTGCTCCCACCCTACTCTATCCTATCCCTACCCTATCGCTACCTTACCCCTACCCTATCCTACCATTGCCTTAACCCTACCCTACCACTACCTTACCCCTACCCTACCACTATCTTACCCCGACCCTACCACTATCTTACCCCTACCCCACCCTATACTACCTTACCGCTATCTTACTCCCACCCTACCCTACCCCTACTCTAACTACTACCCTACCCCTACCCTAGCGCAGACAGGAGACACCATGTGTGGGAGAGGAAGGAAAATTAACGCCGCTTCCAAGGTGGTTCTCTGTGGGGGAAAGAAACGGCAAGAAACCCACAGAGCCTACGTTAATTCTTTTTTTTTTTAAACATGTCTTATGTACTAATACATTATTTGTCCTATATACTATCTTAAAAGTAAATACCTGTATAGAACAGCAGTTCAGTCCCATGGACTTTTGTCATTTACATATTCAGATATACTATAATAACTTTTTGACATAATTTGTTTTTTATAGCGACTTTAAATTTATTCAATGGTAAATTCTGAATATCTGTTGGAACCTTATTATAAAAGCGTACACATTGACCCATAAATGATTTGTGGACTTTGGCTAGACGACAAGCACCAGCAACAAGCTTATCTTTATTTCTCGTATTAATATTATGAACATCACTATTCTTCCTACATATGAAGAGGTACAGGGATAAGTATGCGAGGCGAGAATCCCTAGCGGTAGTCAGTGGCAGCTATAAAGGCGTCGATACTTTTAAATATCTCGGTGGCACCGTAACCGACACCAATCAGCGAGAAGATGAAATTGATCTTAGGATACAAAATACGCTTAGGTGTTGTGCAGCGCTCCATAAGGTGTTGGTGTCCAAACTGATAAGCAGGAAAACCAAGATTCGGATATATAAAACAGTTATTAGACCAATCTTGATGTACGGATGTGAGGCTTGGACACTGACACTTAAGGAGGAGAACAAGTTATTGGTCGCTGAACGTAAGATCTTCCGGAAAATTCTGGGGCCAACACAGGGTGAGGACGGCATGTGGAAGAGAAGAAAGAACGAGGAGGTGGAACAGCTTATTTCCGAACCCAATATTCTGGGAGAGATCAAGGCTGCAAGATTGCGTTGGCTTGGCCACGTGGAGAGGATGGGGGAGGATCGCGCCGTTAGGAGAGCATATGTGGGTCGGCCGAGTGGACGTCGACCGGTCGGGCGACCCAGATATCGCTGGAGGGATGAAGTCCTGAAAGACCTGCACGCACTAGGAATCCTCGATTGGCAGGAGATGGCGCAGGATAGGGAGAGGTGGCGATCTCTGGTGTCGGAGGCCAAGATCCACTTTGGGTCGCTGAGCCAGCGCAGTAAGTAAGTAAGTATTCTTCTTAAATAAGTGTAAATTTTTATGAACATACATTAAATTCTCATATATATATTGTGACGGCATTGTCATTATATCAATGTTCCTAAATTTATCTCTTAGTGAAGTTCTAGGTCTCAATTGATAAATCGCGCGAATAGCCCTTTTCTGCAATACAAATACATTGTGCCAGTCGGTAGCGTGTCCCCACAGCAGTATGCCATAGGCCATAATACTGTGGAAATAACTAAAGTAAACTAATCTTGCTGTAGCCTCGTCAGAAATACTCCGTGTTTTCTTTACAGCATATGCTGCAGAACTTAGCCTTTTCGCCAATTTATCAATGTGAGGACCCCATTGCAATTTATTATCCAGGATAAAGCCTAAAAATACTGTAGAATCAACAAAATTCAAATTTTCGCCTTTTATTTGTACATTAGTGGGCACTGATCTAACATTTGGCAAAGAGAATTTTAAACATTTTGTCTTATTGCCATTCAGTAATAAATTATTAACCAAAAACCAGTTTACCACTTCTGCAATAGCCTTGTTCACGTCTTCATATGTTAATTGTTGTCTTTTTACTTTAAACACTAAAGATGTATCGTCCGCGAACAAGACAATTTCATGGGTATCTTTTACAAAGTACGGTAAGTCATTTACATAAACAAGAAACAAAAACGGGCCCAAAATAAATCCCTGGGGGACACCCATAGAGACAACAGACCCCATAGATCTCTCTCCGTTCACATCAACTTTTTGAATTCTATGACTCAAGTATGAATTTAGCAAGTTCAGGGCCAAGTCCTTTATTCCATAATGTTGTAATTTCCTGACCAAAATGTCATGATTAACGCAATCAAAGGCTTTGAATGATAAATCACAGAAAACCCCTAAGGCATCACGTGATTCCTCCCACGCCCCAAAGATATGTTTAATAAGTTCAACACCTGCATCAGCTGTTGAACGACCGCGAGTAAAACCGAATTGTTTATGATGCAATAGGTTACTTCCATAAAAATGAGCTTTTAGTTGATTTAATATGATTTTCTCAAATATTTTACTTAGAGTCGGTAAAATTGAAACTGGTCTAAAATTTGTAGGATCCGTTGTATTACCAGTTTTCAACAATGGAATAACTTTACTGTGCTTCATCAGGTCAGGAAATTCACCATCATCAACACAATTATTAAATATATTCGCTAAGTGGACAGCAATAACATCAATTACAGAGCTAATAATGTTTACCGACATACCATCAATGTCGGCAGTTGCTTTCATTTTTATGGTTTTAAAAGCCTTAACTATATCTTGAGGTGTTGCATGCTCGAACTTAAAATCGATGACACTCTCGGGTACATTTTGTTTTAACAAGGATTCAGCGAGAGCAGGAGACGAACTTAAGGATTTCGTAGTTGACACTGGAATGTCTGTAAAAAATTTATTGAATGCCTCCGCAACTTCCGAGTTTTTGGTAACAACATTATAATTTATCTTTAAACTGTACTTAGTATCGCGATTTGTTACTTTTCCAGTTTCACTATTTATTATCTGCCATGTGGATTTGACTACATCTGTGCTATTTTTTAGTTTGTGTTTAACGAAATTCGATTTAGCTGTAGCACAAACGCGTTTAAATAACTTCGAATAATGTTTAACATACTCAGCAAATTCTACGCTATTATTATACGCCCGTTCTGCATAGAGCTCATATAATTTATTTCTACTCTTATGTATTCCTGCTGTCGCCCAATCGCTAAACATAAGTTTGCTGTTTACTGCCTTCACCTTTGGTTTGAATATACTATTACTTTCAGTTTTTGTCATGTGTAAAACTGAATTATAATATTCATTTGTATCATCAAAATACTTTAAATTAGATGATTTCTCTATAGTGTTATTTCTAAAACTGTTTAGACGGTTGTTGTTAATTGGTACAAATTTAATAGTATTTTTTGTTTCTTTCCTCATATTAACATTAAACACAGCTAATTGACCACAATGTTCGGATTGCAATTTGTTTATTACAGACTGGCTACATGCCTGGATATCACAAAAAAATTTGTCTAGACAAGTTGATGTAGTACTTGTTATTCTAGTAGGCTCTAAAAATAAGTTGATTAAATTATGACACTTAAATAATTTTAAGTGTCTATTAGTGTATATTAGCCTACCAGTATATTTACAAATTTATTAAGACCCAAAATGTCAAAAATTTGGAGCTCATAACGCTAGCTCACACATTCGTTGTTCTCTCCCTGGTTTTAAAAACCTAAAATTTCTGAGCTTGTTCCGCTCGCTCATTCATATATTGTTCACCCCACTAAAAAGGGTAAATTTTTATACTCAGAGCGCTCGCTCATTAAGTAGAGAATACCAACAATTAGAAGATACCTATAATTTTGACCTTTGCCCCCTCCCCTCCCTCAACCAAATCCTGGATCCGCGCCTGGTCCGGCCGCCTGTTTTGCTGGTTTTTACTCTCCTCCGCGGTTCTCATCAGGTAGACTGAGTTGATTGAGAGACTCGTTTCGAGCCTAATCGGACGAGTGCGGCCAACTTTACATTCTAATCAGTCATGGCCTGTGATATTGTAGTGGTAGCAGCGCTTTCTGTGTATACTTCAAACACAATATATGTGATATCCAACCCGCCTGCCCAGAGTGGAGATTATGGCTAAACCCTCCACTGATGTGGAGGAACCTCGTGACCAGCAGTGTACAGTGTTGATTATGAAGCAAACACTCATAGCCTTCATAAATGTTTGTTTTGTGTGGAAGGTATGAAAATTGTGACCCTTATAGCGGTCTGACTCTCATTACTATCAGAGTTCCCAAAATATACCTGAAAATAAAGCTAAAAAAGATTACAGACATCCATTTGTTGCTACAAAGGAAGAAACTTTAAAAATACAGCCGTGAAAACACAATAAAGCCAAGACTGACATTTCAGACCTACCCACAAATGATCTTCATCTCGTGAAAAAAACAACGTACTCGTAATAGAATAAGCGGAAAAACGTGGGTAAAGGATGAAAAGCGGCAAACGCCAAACGGATCGGCCGCCCACAGCCGTAGGCATCTCACCTGTGAGTTTCTGTAAATAAATATTGGCTGTGGGGGTGGAAGTGCGTCGGGCTTGGACGGCTAAGTGGGTCAAGACGACCCTCCTCACAATTAGCACCGCATCGCTCAACGTCCGGCAAGAATTAGCACTTTACTGCCGCGGGTCAACACGGCCCCTTCCTGCGCGGCGCTACAGCAGTGATTATGCGACTCGTATGTTCACGTATCGTATCGTATTCGTCCAGTCGCCATGCTTAGTAGTGGCGACGGACGACCACGGTGTAGAAAGAGCTTCCTGCAGTGGTGTTTCCAGGGGGCCTAAAAAGGCCACATTAGCGTTGCATAATATATAAAAAAATAATCATCTTGACGTTAATGTCCCGGTTGTGCTCTCGCGTACGAGGGCCCGGGGTCCGCCGTGATCCAGGATTTGGCAGGTCAGGTAATTATAGTGGAGGGACTGCCATCTGACTTCCATGACCCTGCTACCAGGGGAACCTGATTGGATCAGCTTTTCATAATATGATCCATATTAATTGTCATTGTTCCAGTTTTTGCCACCGGATCAGATAAGTTTGTGACACTCTAATAGGCATCGGCTAGAAACGACATCGCGAATTCTCTTCACCGTGTGACCGAATCGGTCTTTCCCGTGATGGTCTCTACAGCCATCAGAGAAAGTGCCATACCATTAACAGTGACGCTGTTTAAATCATCCGTAATGGACGTCTAAGGCAATTGACGATGAAACGCTAATGTGGCCTTTGTAGACTCCGACCATAATGACATTGAAACCTTCAAGAAACGACTTTATACTTGTATTTACGGCCGGCTACTCATTCCTCCCCATTTGTTACTGGTGTCCATGGGTGGCGGTGATCACACACCATCAGGTTTTCTGCCACCATGCTTGCTCGTTTGCCTCTTACTGTTAAAAAAAAGTAAATAAACATCGATGGCTCCCTACACGGTGTACCTGCAGAATGAACGGACTCCTCGCTGCTGTTACGAATGTGTGGGTGACTTGACGGGTTATAGATAGATGGAACTCGTATGGCTAGTGCATAAGTAAATAATAAATAAATTTATTCATGAAAAAACATAAGCCTAAAACAAAATCAATATGCTTGGGCAAATTCACACAGCGCCATCTACCTTAAAGTAAACAAAGCTTATGTTATGGGGGTTAGATACCTAATAAACTACTTGTATACTTTTTTCATTTTTAAAAACATACTTATTATACTTACTATACCCGTAACAGTAATTAAAATTCATCATTCTATTTCTGTTCGGCCCGGAATCGAACCCGAGACCTCTGCGTAAGTGGAAATAGAAATAGTACTGTGGCTCCCTTGGGCAACATTATATCGGATTCGAACCGTATTCAATGCGTAAGGGCCCTTGCGACCTATTATTCGAAACTAACAGTTTTAATTTAATTATCATTTTAAAAGTAATAAAACGTTTTTTTAAATTACATTAGCAACCGGCCAGCACCGAAAGCGGACCATAGTAAAAAGTAATGAAAATAGGCGTCCTTCTTGCCGAAAATTAAAGTTGAAAACCGTTTCATTCGAGGCGAACGGTTCAAAAATGTAGCCTGTTCTCTATATAATGTCTATTAAGTATTGACAGTTGGAATGTTCTCAGAAAGATTCCAACTGTCAATACTTGAGTGGCCGGGACTATGCATCCGTCAAAATGAACGAAATTAACCAATCATATAGCCGTATTGAATGCAGTGCGTTCACTTAGCAGACTTGCACTGTGAAAACGCATAGCATAACCGGGACATTAACGCCAAGATGACACAATAGTATAGGTAATCCAAAGCACACATTTTTGATTAAAATTCGTATGGGTTAACAGAATCCCGGCGATCAGTACGCAACGCAATACGAGAGTATTACTTTACCCAACGCCTACGTGCTACGTACAAGCTACGGCCTACGGTGTAGCAGGAGACTACACATGCACAGTCGGCGGCTTCAATGACGCTTTATGTAGTAAGTTAAAAGCATAAAAAAATAGTGACAGTTTGAGATGAACCCGCTTCACATTAGTGGAGGTTGTTGCCATAAGCGTGTACACGGAAACGCTGCTGTTTCTATCGCCTATTCTATATCAAGCCTTCTAAATTATATGATCTGTCTCTCTATCTATGATTTAGATCTAATCTATATCTATCATCGTCTATGTTTAAACATATTGATGTTGAGATGACAAAAATACTACTTTCGTTACTGTGTTCTGGGGCAAAATGTCTAGCCGAGAATCTAAAATAAATACAGTACTATATAAATAAACATTCCACATATAAAGTCTGATCAAGCTCGACAATGTTCGTTGCAAATTCTCGAGCCCGAAGCGAATTTTCGAGTTTAAAATATCCATGCAGAAAGTTTACTGCGCTCTAGTTATTAATTCACATCATTAGTTCGTATTACGTGCGGTTTGGGCACGACTAACTTTTTGTCAGTTACATATTCAATACAACTGGCATGTCTGGAGAGAGAAAGGAAAAAAGGTTTGGTATAACTGGAAAATTTCGACGCTTGGATATGGTATTTACTGTTTTATGTTACAGTGTGAATGCTCATTTCTCCGCGGCTCTGTTTTATCGATTTCTGTCACTAAGCAACAATATTGCCACTAAGCAATAATATACAGCGCAATTGTAATTGTTTCGGGTAATTCTAAATGTCTCGAGCTTCACTTGGATTTGTTGTTTATGTGTTTGATACCTACCTTCTATGATACCGACTTATTTTAAAGCACGATTATTTTGTTTAATAACACGTTCGTTAGATACGTAATACGTATATAAGCGTGGATAACTGTCATTGGCCTAGATATTAAGATCACAACAAAATGTAAATAAAATATTGTTTGGCTGCTGTTATCCCTAATAGAAATAAATAAAAATAAAATAAATTACTGCCATGAGGCATTTCATCGTAGTCCTCACAGCGGCAACGCACTTGCCGTTCTGCATTTTGTAGAAAGAAACCGTATATCTTATGGCGACGATAAGTGCGACAGTTACCACTTACCAACAGACATCAACTATCTGCTTGTTCGTCCCTGTGTGGTACAAAAATATAGTAAATTTAATAAATATTCTATCTATACTGTTTATCCGAATGTTCCTGCGCGACGCGAATGATGTCTTGCAATCTCATATTGGACGTACACCTACGCGTTACGTTATGATGTTTGTGTAATCCGAGACCTCCGTACTTGAGACACATTAAATGTGACCCATTCCAATGAAGGGCGCGTGGCTTGGTCAGCTCAAAGTGGCTGCGGTAATTGGAACGCCAGCGGGACCCACGTTGTTAACCTAGCTTGGCTCAAAGGGTTGATCGCATTCGACCGGCCGATGGCTACAGCTATCGTGTGGCATATGCTTATCGGAATAGCATAACGATAACCACCTACATTTACTAAATACATTACGAAATAAGCGCAGCATTCTTATCTAGATATCTACAAATTAAATGAAACGTTTTTGAATTCATTGCTAGTGAGTGGCCTTGCCTGCCCTTGCAAGAGCGCAATTAAATTTAATTCTTCGTAACGGTGCCTCGCCACGCTGTATAGATTAGGAACATCTTAAAGGCACACATAACGTTATTAGTGCTTTAAGTGTATCCAAAGAGCTTGGCCGTGTTTATTTTAGTTTTATCGTTAATTTCTCGACAGTATGCACAATAAACACCACGTTTATTGTGCATACTGTCGAGAAATTAAACTTGAAATACATTAATGTTATTTTAAGCTGTATATTTGCTTTATACATCAATTATGAACCGTTCCAGCGAGCAACGTCGAATCTAATACGAATACCTAAGTTCGTCGAACCGGCTCGAAACATTAGACTATCACACTATTACAAATGGATCTCACCCCGACGAAAACAGCTCCGTCACTTCGCTATCTGGAGGGCAAACAACAATGTTAAACAAATAACAACCTATTGACATCACTGGATCGCGTAATCGAGACCGTTCGGCGTCGGCGTCTTGTCGCCGCGATGAATGCAGCTATTTACCCTATTACCTTTATGATGTAGCCGAGTTTCCCGTAGCATCATATTTTTCCCTCGACGAAACGCCGCGCCAAATAGAATAGGTAGCGACTCGAGCGTCGAGACTCTTGACTTTCAAGTAACCTGAGGCTCGGGGGGTTAGATAGAATAGATACGGACAAGTGGGGAAATTGGAGCTAACTCGCGCTTTGCGCGGCTGGAACGTGCCGTCCCCGCGGGCCGGCGGGGACCGGATGCGTGCTGTCAGCGAAACTGCGGTGTAGCGGACTTTGAACCTTACATTTTAACCAATAATATGGTATTTAAGAAATGTGGTATGTGGTGAAACGTGGTGTTTGCGCCATCCAATAGGGTAGGCCGTATAATGAGCTTAGGTTTAAATTGGTATAAAAAGGTGTCAAATTATGCGAATTCAAAGTCTTAGTTTGAGAGATTTAGAGAGGGTTAGACGGGTGTGAATTATAATAACTCCTTATTTTAAGTTCACACACCGGCAAAAACATAATCAATATGATTATAATACTTTCGTATTATGAGAGACTAATTCCGGATTAGGCGTAGTGAGCATTGATTTTTGGATTGGAGCTTATTCTATCTAATAAGTCATCCATACAGGCTGTCACCTAGATCCGCTTTCTAGCTTCATCTTTCCCACTTTACCCGGTCATCGGTATCCTCACGTCGTAAGCTGTTGGCTCTCGCATTTCACTCGGCGATCTCAGTCCATCGCTTCCTTGGTCTTCTGTTGGGCCTCTTTTTTGATACCGGTAGGTTTAGGCACCTACTTCCCACGTATGCCTGGGGTTTACACAGCACGTGATCAAACGCACCCTTACGATATAGTTGTAATACCTACAGAGTGGTCGAACCCCCTAGCATACATTCAAATGGCTGTGTGGGTTTCGTCCGCTCTATTGGTTACTGTATTTCGGGTTGTTTTCAATGTAATTCCCAAATATATGATTGTGTTAATAATCGCAACTAATAAATATTTCATAACCGGTACTAAAATGGTAGCTTAGTAATCAACTATACAGTTCGCTGTTAAATGTTCTGAGAAATAACCTGCCTGTCATAAATTTCGATTCTATTACTCAACTCGAGCCGACTGGTCAGTTTCTCTATAAATCGTAATTTTACTGCCGCAATCACTTTTATACTTTATGGAATAGCAAACCAAAAACTTCAATTTTAACTTAGTTCGATAACCACATAATAGTTATTTGTTCAACAAGTGAGAAAAGTTACTACGAACGAACTAGCGAAGTAGTTTAAGTACAGTCAGTAATTTAAAGGCATGAGATATAAAAAATGCTCTACAACTTTTCCTGGACTTTCCCCCTCTTCAGTACGGGCGTTTTGGTGCGTGAAAATCGCACAGCAAAATCTATCTTTACTGCGTGCTTTCTGTTTATGGTGCTGGAGAGGTGATCAATGTTTTTCATGCATACTACAACACTGTTGATAACATAAAATTAGCCTGGAACTGATTTTATTCAATCAGACTATCGAATTTATATTGAGATAACTCAGTTATTCCGGTTATCTTGTTTTTACAATAGAAGTACACGCCCAAGCTAAAAATATTTATTTTTCAAAAAATAATTGTGAAGAATTGGCTAGACTTAAATTTCTTTTTTCAACTGATACGAGTTCCGTATTTTACATTCTTCCGTTTTTCATTCACTTTGTACCGACTGGTTCTTAGTGAACACCTTCTATGAACCCGTAGACCGCATCCTTTAGAGCAAAAGTTATTAAAAAAGTCTACATCGGTAAAATAATCGATATTCTTTACCTTTGACATGGATTATAATTTTTTTCCAATAGAAGGATAAATGGGTATATGTATAGATAATAACAATTGAAGACCTATTTCTTTTAAAAACTTTCAGTTTCTATCGAATGAATGCTTAATCTATCTCGATATATATATATTTTTTTTTTATTAGGATTGGTGGCGATAATGTGAAGAAGTGTTAAAAGCAGAGCACAGTGGCGAGGTAGTGGATAAATGGGATAATGAAATTGAATTGAATTTCATCAGGATTGAATTGAATTCAAATCAGGAATATAGCGGTCAATCTTGAATTCTACCCGTGTCTGCTTTTCTGCTCTTTCTATTCCACTTAGCCCCGGCATTCAGAATCCTCGGGTTGTCTTAAGCATTTCGCATAAACGGGATAAAAAAATTGGTGCCATAGCTAACGCAGGTTCAGTATCAATTTCGCTTTTCCAACCAAACTAATTTTGACGCAAAGGAAAACTGAGCTGTTCAAGCAGACAAAGGGTGTTGCTAAACGTTTCACAAACATAGTTCGTCGAAAAGGCAGTCTATAGGAATTTGGCTACATAGTTTCAGTAAAATTCTCTTGCCGTATGGGTAATACAGGCGAGTTGTGAATAGTTGCAAACTCGCTAAATCTGCGCCCTGTGTATGACATATTAAGTCATGAATTTGTAAGCTGGGTAGCTCTCCGCGCTGGTTGCACAACTGATAGATTTTAGAGGATCCCGTTTTGTTGAACGAACGTTTACGTAATATAGGACTTTATTGTTGTGATATGAGTAACATTTTGTAGCGGGTGACATATATAATAATTCTTTTTCATTCTTCCATGATTAGATGAGTTACGAAATAAATGAGTATTCGTAAAGATCTCGAATCAATCTATCTAAAATATGTTATATCGTTCATTCAATAAATAACAGATTTTTAATAATAATTAGTTATTGTATTCTAATAATTCTGTAAAAAAGGCATTTCATTTTATCGCCATGGAAAGGAAGTCCATTCAAAATATCATGACGTGCTGCCAAAAGCAGAACTTCCAACCGCAAAGTCAAATAACTTACATTCCCAGAACTCAGTTACTACCTAGTTTCAGACCACTAAGTTGCAGTGCTCTAATAACCAACGATGTTTCACCGCGAAAACAAATAGCTCGGAACTTCCGAGAGAGGGAGAAAAAGAAGAAAAAAAATGGGAGAAGAAATAAAAATTTTGCATTAAACTGAGGTTCTAGAATTGTGGGTTTCTCTAACTATTGTAGATTGTAGTAATGAGCGTTGGAAAGAAAACGGAAGTCGCCTCGTCGCTAATGGGCTGCGAGCTGATAAATCGCAGGGGGCGGGCTGCGGGGCGGGCAGACACTGATCGCTCGTAAAACTTTTAACGACCCCCCAAATTACTAGCCATTACACCGCGTTTAATTCGCTCCATCTATTGAATTATAGAGTTAGCTAAGGCTAGGCTACGTGAGATTTGGCACTTTCGGTTTGGATCGGCGAGCGCGTTGGAGCGGAAATCGCCACACGCTGCATTGCGCCACCGATGCTTCCAGGAAACCACTCTTCAATATTAAATGTGTTGTTTGTAGTTTTCAAAAAATATGACAGTCTTAACATGCATCCCTACAAACATCCTCTCCCCCCGGATCTCTGAGGTACTGTTTGCTCTGGGGTGCAGACCTGGTAACCTGTAGCACAGGTTTGCCTAGTTCAGGCAACAGTCCCCACTTCATCAGTATCCAACATGTTCTGATAACTTAATAATGTACAATAGTTTCATACCAAATTATGTATACATTGTTGTGAAGAAATAAATGGATTATTTATTATTTATACATGTCATGAAATGCTAGCGCTTTGTACTGTGTCGAGCTCATGTTAACGCGGACTGCATATACGGATACATTCAACAAAGTGGCGTCTCTACGCTACTAATCCTATAAAGACCAGTTTGTAAAGTTGGATGTTGGATGGATGTTGAAGCTTATAACCCAGAACACATAGAGAATATTATATTCATCCGAATATTTGTAGTAGTTCTCGGGGAACACGGCATAGCAGAATTATACGGGGACTGTCTTTATCATTACAGAACTAGCTAGCCCACCGCGACTTCGTTCGCGTGTTGTTTAGTTGTATTTGAGTTTATAGCGAACAGACAGACAGACGCCGCGGCGTGGGACTTTGTTTTATAATATGTAGTGAAGAAAGAGACATCCGGAGAATCCTTAGATTTGGATTCACGCAAACAACACCCCACGCCCTCGAAAGCTACTCGGACACTGATACAAATGCTCACCGCAAAATGAACCAGGGCGGCGCTCTTTCAGTTAAATTAAAGCAAAGCAAAACTATAATTGCTTACGGAGCGGGGAGCGGCGGTCGCGGGGGGCGAGGCGGATGCGGCTACGGCTAATTGCATGCAGCGTCGGCTTTAAAGACCGGGAAAGTCCCATCAGAATCGAAACCGCAAGACAATGCAGGAATCATTGTGCGATACCGATAGGGCATCGCTGCAAGCGAATATCGACTTGGTAGAGAGGGGGAAATAAAGTAGATAATGGCTGCGAAGTTTCCTCCTCGGGTATAGGATAATGCCAAATAAGCTTATCAAATAAGTCCGCACGGTCGAACGCAATCGGCATTTATGATTTTACATGTCTTAAGTGGACAGTTACTACTTCTATCCGGTAGGCTATCTCGTAGGTCGTGCTAACGACCTCAATAACGAAGAATGTAAGAGAATTATGTCATTTTATGGTCTTGTATTAATACATAGGCTAGTCGGCGGGAAATAATGCCTATCGGCTAAATTCGTCTAATTATATTTACTTTCAACTGCGAAAAACAAGACAATCGACGAATCCAGCACGGTTAGGCAGCGTTTTGCCGGTCGCACGACCGTTGCCAATTAGGGGAGCGCCTAACTCACTGTATCGATACAGTCGCGCGTTCGCAAACCGCGTCTCAAAAAGTCGCAGTGTGCCATCTCCCTTATGTAAACTACTGGACGAGTTGAGCAAAAAATTGCCACGCTCACATCTATTATAACTATTACAACACTAGTAGAGTATTAATCTTGTAATAAAACCGTTCAGGAAGTACAAAACCTTGTCACGCGAAGG
The DNA here is from genome assembly GCA_905147135.1 of Blastobasis lacticolella. Taxonomy (NCBI): domain Eukaryota; kingdom Metazoa; phylum Arthropoda; class Insecta; order Lepidoptera; family Blastobasidae; genus Blastobasis; species Blastobasis lacticolella. The sequence goes on along the minus strand of LR990053.1, from coordinate 12,838,868 downwards.
AAGTCTTCGGCTATAAATAAAGGAAACACCTCGTAGCAACGCCGACGGGAAGCCACGCCGCGTCGAACATCTGCATTCACAGGTTTGGGTCATCGCTCGGTGGCGTGCTGGGGAAGTGTTAACAGCGGGGCGGGCCTGCGCTATCTCGTTTCTCGCCGCGGCAATTGCACTTGTCAGCCCTCACCCGGCCGGCCTCGCTCCCTTATCCACCCATATACAATAGTGCACCCAGGCCCCAGCGCCGGCCGCTGCGCTTTCAAGTGCTGCTGTTTTACTGCTCGACTTAACAACTCTAAGTGCCGGCTTTGTATAGTAATATATTGTCTAGCTAGTAGGTCCGTGTGGCCGGATACAAGCGGGTTTATGACGGCGTTCCTTATCGCCGCTTTAGCGGACGCTTATTTGTTCTGTTTTATGGGCGGGATTAAGCGCCGTTAAAGGTTGCGCGTTGGCATTTATAGATTTATGCACGAATTCTGTGATCGCCGGCTGGACTATGTTTACGACCGTTCTGATGAGGCTTGACGCAGTAAACCTGGTTTGCGTAGTTCAAAGAAATTAATTAGGTATAGTATGTCTCTTGTTACGCTTCCATGTTAATATCATATCGTATAATTGAAGATAATATTGACGACCTGAGTGGTTCAGTTGGTTAACATGTCAGTCTGCCACACAGAGGTCCCGGGTTCGATACCCGGCCGAGCAGAAATTGAAATGATGAACTTTAATTTCTGTTACGGGTCTGGGTGTAATATGTGTAATAAGTATGTAAGTAGTTTATTAGATATCTAGCACCCTAATACAAGCTTTGCTTACTTAGTACATGTTTACGACATTAAACTGAATGACAACAACAATTTTGTTCAGTATTTACGGCGGGCAGGCGAATAATTTTCCTTAAAATATAATCCTTATCCAGACGCAAAACTTGGTATGGAAATCTGGGTGTTAAAGTTGCCGTACTTAGAAGAAACTTAAAAACTAAAGTTTAGGGTACGTTGTTTTTCCATATTATTTAATTCCCCGTGGGGTTGGGTGTTGTGGAGTTGGGCCACCCCAAGTGATCATAAAGTATTTCTTTACGTGTTTTCTTAGAAAGATTACATACATACATATAATATACACTCACGCGCGTATCCCATAGGGGTAGGCAGGGATTAGTGCCGTAAGCTAACATCCTGACACACCTCTGGAAAGGTTACGTTGTAAGTGAATAATTATCGTCATCCCATTTAACCGTCTATTCCAGTATGCATGAGATTTCTGCAAGCCCTTGAAAATTTATATTGCAAGGCGAAAATAATTTATCTGAAACAAGGATTACCAATCACATTAAATAAGTCACAGTTTTTCGTGAATGAAAGTTTCAATGACGCCCCGTCTCTCCCGAACTTCTTGGTAACTGTGATAATTCTCGTCTCCCTAGATGCGACTATCTGTTACGATCAAAGTCCTAAGTGCAATCAATCCTGGGGATTAACTCATCGCCCTGCGTATTAAGATTGATGACTTAACTAAATTAACTAACCTTTGCTCATGCAGCAGAGAATGTCACGCCGCGTAATCCTTGTATAAGCGAATTATGAAATTGTTATTTATTTGACGACAACATTTGTTTTACGTAATGTAGAACTGGAACTCTGTGAGAGCCATAGCGCATAATTTTTTTTTTTTTTACATTTAAATACTAACCATTTCAACATTTAGTTGCTATAAAGAGAGGTGCTGTTGTCCTTTAGCCTAGCTATATACATAGCTAATGTTTATAGTTCCCCTGACGACCATGGGACTTACACAAGATAACATGGTGAATCTAATGGGTTCATGCGAGTTTACTACGAAAACAGTATTTATGACATTTTGTGTGGGTATTCTAAGTTGTGATGCCGAGAAGGGACACTTTTCAAGCAGACGATCGTACGAATTGTATCCAAGATCCTACACCAATGGATTTTTCTGATACCTACAGTGCAGATGTTAGGCCATCGGTTCCGGTATCTATCGATTTACATTTTCAGACCAGAAAGCTGAATCCCTAAAATGTTGAGTTTGCAAAAAGTTGAATTTGCATAATGTTCGTCATAAACCACGTTGGTGCCTTGGGCGGCTCTGATGAATGAATGTGTCATAAAAATAAGATGGCATGATAAGTAGGTAAAATGTATATATAAGATTCTGTGATAATCTCTAAACACCCCGTTTAGGAATAGAGCCGTGAAGGTGCGTTTTATCATCACCATCATCATCGTAGATTTGATTTGATTTGTTTTATTTATTACTCGTACACCAGATTTATTTAATTTAAATAACATAATTAAATGTCAAAAGTGAATACATTCAATAATGTACAAATTGTGTCAATTTACAGAATAAAATGTCAAAGTAAAACCATCCATAATAACAATGTCAAACTTCAAAAATAAATAAACGACAAAACATAATTACAATTTTAATATTAAATGTCAGTAAGATAATGACATTTTTTTTTATAATGGATTGTTTTCGTTGAAATTATGATTAAAAATTCTTTAACAGAGTAAAATAGAGGTCCATCCTGGCTTCTGGCAGGTCTTGGTTTCCTACTCTACCTTCTCCACTGTTTATTTTGCACTGGAAACATGTTGACCGGCCTCTTTTTGTAGCTTTTAGCTGGATGAAGGTATTAAGTGCCGGTTCGTTCTAATGGCGTTGGACGTTTAAATATGTAATTTCCAGTACAAATTACAGGTTGACATTGAATGACTATTGTGTTTCACATACTGCTTATTAAACTTGCTAATGCATAACCCATTTACTTAATATGTGGCTGTTCAGTTTAATCTGATAGAGTGCGGTGATTGTGTAGAATTGAGATTGAGTACTTAGGTGTTATAAAAATATCAGCCGGTCTAGCCATCTTTGACAGCTCTGCTTGCGTGATGCGTGTATGCTAGAAAATTTACAGATCGAAGTTAGACTATTTCTACCAAAATCTACATTGACTCTGATTGTGTAAGATCATCCGCCAATCCGCCTCCTTTGTACACCGAAAGTACGTGAATTGTCTATGGACCAAGAATTTATACCACAAACAGCTTATGTCAGATAACGTTAGCTTATGTCAGATAACGTTAGCTTATGTCAAATCCCATATATATTTTTTCTACCACAAACGATTGTAGATTAACGAAACCTCTTGGCTAAGGCCGCTATTAGGTTTATGATAATGGATGGATGCTTCGCATGTGTTATATTATATGGTATTATAGTCTATTTTTAATTGTTATTTAAAAGTAAAACTATCGTAATTAATAATAAATAATATTGCCAAATAAAATTATAGTCGTTTCAGAACGAATGTACGAAACTCCTGAACGATGTTTAATCTTTGAGCACATTCAGTACTAATTAACTAAAAGTTTGGTTTCTAAATATTTAATGTATCTTATAATTATTTAAAATAGTTTTAAGAACTATTTCGATGAATTTGGTTATTATCTTTGCACAATATTTCATAGTTAATTAGAATTATTATAACGTGCTGTCATTGGTTGAAATGTAACGGCTTCTAACTTCCGTTTGAATATTGGTTATATAAACCCAGTCGAGAGACTGGGAGGGCCTTGTTGCTCCAGACCCGGCACAGAGTTAAGTACAAACTTGCATTGTTTTATTGTTGCTTTATATTTTGTATTAGTTTTATTCATCTATATAATCGGTTATTGATTGAATCATACGTAATACTATTGTCCCATTTTTAGGGATTTTGTATTTTGCCATGTATTATTATGTTCAGAATATATTGTTATATTTCCCATGTAACTTTGTTTGCTATGATTGCCTATCCTATGATATAATAACTTATCTAATTTGATCCAAAATGTGTGTTTAAATATGCTTTTCCTGTCTAGAATAAATAGCTATTTATATTTAACTAATGTGCCCTATTTTTATTTCATTAAGCTTTCCACCCTTAGTTTTCGATAAAATACTAGACCACTATAATTAATATCTTCTAAATACTTAAATTCACACGCGAGATCTGTACACTCTATACACCCTATCTAACATCAGAAGTGGGATAAAGGACTCGCAACGTCCTACAATATTTCTAACATTCTTATTTTTTTTATGTTACATCGTGATCTTTCCGCCCGCACGAGCCTGTGGAAGCTGGATTCTTCTTACGACGCGGAACGGCGAGTACCTGCAGAATGCAGATGCGGGACTACGATGTTTGGTCCTCGACGAAACTGCTATTTACAGTTTTTAATCGGTGAGTCGTTCATTCATTTCTCTCATCGAACTTGTAACGAACAAATTGAGAAAGTCGAGAAAGTCATAAGTTGCTATGCACCAACTTAGTGGCAGAATTACAATTTAATTAATTTTACAATGGATTTAAAACTAAAGTTCCTGTCCAGAAACGAATACGAACACAACAGTAAAATTTGAAAATTATTTGTTTAATGAGGGTATGCTTTGATTATAATTTTAACTTTGACCGTCGATACTTTTTAAATTATTTTGAAAAGCTGCCTACAACATTAAAAAAAAAAGTCTTTGTAATTTTTTGTTGGTAAGAAATAATTTACCAAATGAATGTAAATACGAGTAGTTAAATTCCAAATTGGTTTGTGTTAGGTTATTTGCACTATGTAACGTTAATGTGAATTACTTTTTATGTTTAGTTTTTTTTGGTGTAGTAGCCGATCGAATGTGTTACCTATGACTAAGTATATCCGATGGACCTAGTACAGGTTTGGTTAAAGAATAAAACATGAGCTGACAGGATATTGATAGATACTACTTTATGATTTTAACTATTGAGAAATTGCTATTCTAAGTTTATAGCTTAACAGGTGTACGTGCACGTTATATAAGCATGACTAGTACAGCAGTACCTTTTCATCAGCATCATAAATTTAAGAGTTGGACTCCTGCCGATGGAGCAATCTACCTACAAGTACCTACCTATTACAAAAGTGTGATGAATGAACGTCAATGAGTAAAAATGTTAGTGATGTCTATTCATTTCGATTTGTTTTTCCTTGAAAAAAAAAGAGTATTGCTTTGAGTTACATACTACAAGACAGCTAGTAGTAGCGGGTGTTTTACAACCATAGGGTCAGGAATGATCGAGCGAACATGGTACTGTGCTGTTTCCATTTTTCAGATAACACACGAGGCCCTTCTACAAGTAAATGGGCATCATCACTACAATCTACGATGTCTTGCACGACTTACGGACTTCCCCTCTGAAGAACGGAACGAGACCTAAACCTGGACTTGCGCCGTGCTGTTTTCATCACGTTGCGAGACTGGAACACCTTGTTTAAATCGACGATGGGAGCGACATCGCTAAAACGGTAGCAGGTAACACCCTGAAGGGTTCTGCATTAATACTGCATAAGACGCGGACGACTTAATCCTTGAAACTCGTGCTTTAAACTATACCGACTAGTTTGAAAGAATAAGTTTAAATTTATTTTATTTTAATTTATTTTCTATATAGACGGTATATTTTCCCCATATTAAAGTTAAATTTTAAATACAAAAGTATGTGAATGCCAACTGAAACCGTTAAAAACGGTAATCGCATAATTTCTTTTTCAATAACAATACTTTTGTTGTATTTTCAAAATGGATTTCTAGTTATTCATTGCATAAAATGATTTAACGCCAATAATAATATGATTCAGTAATATGATACTGTGATGTGAGAATGGCCACTTTTATGAACTGCATATGTGATTTATTTGTGCGAATATTATACACACTTTATTATACAACTTCACAGCAATGTTACACTACACTTCATTAAGTTATATGTTCATACTACACGAAACCGACAGTAACTACCTATCTCGATCTTAAAAAGTTTTTTTTTCCATACAAATTTCGTAGTACGTTTTTACCCCCTTACATTAGGGGTTAAAGTTAACCCAAGTCAAGTTCTCTATAAATTCTATTAATTCCGTAAGAAATGATTTTAGACGAATATTGAGAAATCCTTTCATAGAAGCCATCAGTACAAAATTATGTATATGCTTTTCAACAATTCTTGTTGGTAGTTTAAAAAAAAAAACTATGTTGTGCGGTTGACCGACAAATACTTGCTAAGTTTTCTAAATAATAAGTTAACGATAATCGTAACCTTTATATTCCCGTCAATTTGATAGGTAACTTTAATAAGTTAGTACCTACTTGTAATAGTCTGACATAGATTATCATTAAAACGAAAAACACACATCTAATTTGCCTCGTATAAAAGAAATAACCGATATCAACCGCCTTTAACAAAGAAATAACATGTAAACAAAACCCTACCAGTTACCCACATTGGAAAATATTAAAATCATTGACCAAATGGAAATGCTGTACATACGTCTTTCCAACATTTTACTATGTTTGCGTTGATATTTGAGACAATTTTTTGAATCTCGTGCCCCACACTTCCCACTGAAAGTATTGTTTTAACAATTGTCCTTAATTTACAAGAAAAATTGTTTTCCCTCTCAAGAATACTATCATACGTATTTTTGTTGCACGATGTTTCCATCATGTTGACAACACAACATTTTGTTCGGTGGGTTCCCGGCTTAACTCAAAATATTAATTTGTTTACTTCATTTTCATTTCCACAAACTGTCACCATACAATAAATATTCAATTCAAGCTATTTATTAAAGTACCTACATCGACAAGATATTTTTAAAAATGGGTACCTTTATTTATTGTATTTATTCATACATTGAAATATTACATGAAAGATTTTTAACTCTTAAATGTACATCCAATAACAGGCAAACTTACGTTCACAATAGAATCGATCGCGCTTAATTAAAAAATAAATCTACCACCGACATTCGTCTGATATTTTCAAGTGCGAAAGGTCTTTGCACTGCGTCTTGGGACCGAGAAAGACACCATGTTTAACAAGTATGAACAGTCGATTAACCCCCTTACAATTTTAAAAAGAACTAGCTTTGTTATCATAAACTATATACCTTTACCTGTTTCCATAAACTATATTCGGATAATCTACCGCTATGAAAGAATTTTCAAAACCAGTACAGTGGTTACGAAGATTTTGGTTTCGAAAGATTATTTATTTCATTTCATTTATTACGTATCAGTTTTCCAACAGATTTCACAATATTATGTAGTACTTACATGTATTTATATGGCCCCCTGTTAGGGCATTGCAAATAAGTAAGAGTATCTAATAAACAGTACAATAAACAAAATATTAAATAATTCACATATTTGTAAGATGTCATTCTTTATTAGCAATTAATTCTATCAGCAGTATTGTCATTTTTCACATAAATTTCAAAACGGTGTCATAATTAATATAATACAATAGCTATATCCGGATTATCTCAATTCAAGGTAATTAAAAAAATTCATCAATATTATAATAGCATTTTTGCACAAGAAAGGATTTCATTTCTTTGGTAAATGATTTCAATTTTTAATGATTTTTTATGTTGTTGGATATATGATTACTTGAACATTTTATCCATCACAGCATGGGGACCATTTGTACATATAGTGAATTTAGAAAAATGTTTCTGTTTATTAACATTGCGATCGTTTCGTCTAACGCAAGTTCTAGGTGAATACATTTACTTGAATTTTCTTACAAATTTATATGACTGTAGAATGTACAATGACGTCACTGTTAGTATGCCGTACTTTATAAATATCCGTCCGAACTTATAACTTTCCCCCTACATATGATTAAAATTTAAATTTTTGCTAGCTACCGTTAGTGATTGGAAAATCAAACGTCAGAATTGACCGAACGGATTATGATGGTATATTTGGCTGATAAGTACCATTTACATATTATATTGTGACAAAGTCCAGAAGTAAAACAACAAACATTTATTTACACACACATAAGAAACAATACCATACAATAAGTACTGTATTCTTCCAAAAACAAAAGATATTTTATACTAAACACTAATATTTTCTATTTACTACACGTACCTATTCAATTTTATTATATTAATGTTTATATATTATGTTTGGTCGACTTTCTTGCCCGATGTCGGTCAGCCTCACAGGCAGTGAGTGTTGGGCCTGGCATGTTAAGGCATATAGTCAACATTTATCAGGATCACCGGTATAGGTGATGCCAGTGACAAAAAATATTATCAGGATCACGGGTAAAGGTGATGCCGGTGATGGTTTACAATAATAATTATGAAATTTAAAAAAGCGTACATGCATAACTGATGATTTCATTGACTTAATAACTTAACTATTGGACTTAGTTAAAATTGTAAATAAAAAACAAGCTAAAATGCAATGAAAAAAAAAGCGGAAATGCTAAGTACATGGTTATTTATTTATCAATAATGGTACAAAATAAAAAGGAAAGCTGGAATGCTATAAAAAAGCGGAAATGCACAGTAAATGGTTATTTATTTTTCAAATATGGGTTTAAAAAAGTTAAGTATGTGACGAATATAAAACATACATAATATTTATAAACTTTTGTATGTACACGTTGTACACGTGGAAATAACACAGCATAAACGATACAACAGGCACAACTTATATTTTTAATTTTATGGTTAACCTATGTAATCTTTATGTGATAACATGTTCTACGTCAATGGAATTTACTAATTGTTTGTTTACCTACTTGAGTAGTTTTTCGTGTTGATAAAAATTATATATCAATGTTATTCTAATCTGCTTTGTAATGAAATATGATGAGATTACTATAATAATATAATAATTTACGTTTTTAATTATGTTTACAATTTATTCCATAATTGTTTTAACTTGATGTACCATCACAATGTTTAAGTACTTCGAGAACGAAGTACTTAAACATTGCCGTGTTATATTATATGGTATTATAGTCTATTTTTAATTGTTATTTAAAAGTAAAACTATCGTAATTAATAATAAATAATATTGCCAAATAAAATTATAGTCGTTTCAGAACGAATGTACGAAACTCCTGAACGATGTTTAATCTTTGAGCACATTCAGTACTAATTAACTAAAAGTTTGGTTTCTAAATATTTAATGTATCTTATAATTATTTAAAATAGTTTTAAGAACTATTTCGATGAATTTGGTTATTATCTTTGCACAATATTTCATAGTTAATTAGAATTATTATAACGTGCTGTCATTGGTTGAAATGTAACGGCTTCTAACTTCCGTTTGAATATTGGTTATATAAACCCAGTCGAGAGACTGGGAGGGCCTTGTTGCTCCAGACCCGGCACAGAGTTAAGTACAAACTTGCATTGTTTTATTGTTGCTTTATATTTTGTATTAGTTTTATTCATCTATATAATCGGTTATTGATTGAATCATACGTAATACTATTGTCCCATTTTTAGGGATTTTGTATTTTGCCATGTATTATTATGTTCAGAATATATTGTTATATTTCCCATGTAACTTTGTTTGCTATGATTGCCTATCCTATGATATAATAACTTATCTAATTTGATCCAAAATGTGTGTTTAAATATGCTTTTCCTGTCTAGAATAAATAGCTATTTATATTTAACTAATGTGCCCTATTTTTATTTCATTAAGCTTTCCACCCTTAGTTTTCGATAAAATACTAGACCACTATAATTAATATCTTCTAAATACTTAAATTCACACGCGAGATCTGTATATCTAACACATGCATCTATGGATGCATGGATGCTTCGCAGCCAGATCCACTGCTATCTACACGTCTGTTTATAAATCGTAGATAAGCTGTTTATAATTATTCATGAGAATTAGTATTTAAGTCCAAACCTTAGACCGGATGACCTCTGGCGCGGTGTAGTGCACTGCGCGGCGCAATGCGCGGTGCCACGTCACGGTGACAACAAAGAAAACGGTGGTGTTATTCAGAAGTCATTGTGTTATTCTGGTTTTTCAAATTAGGCAACGTTCGCACGAGAGATTGTAAGTTAGGCAATGATTGCACGGGAGCTTTTTCGACGCTTTTCGCGCGTTATTTTAAACGACTCGCATAATAATTATTGACGTTTCACAAGTGGGCGTAAAAATGTGACACGAGATTTTTTTAATCCTCCGACTCAAATGCAACGGAAGGAAACGTACAAAAAGGATATCATTCAGTTTGGAATAAAATAATAGTAGTGCCATCCAAAAAATAATTATGCAATTTTCAGAAAGACCATATAATTTCTACAATTTTTGTGAACGATCGTGTCGGAGTTATTACATCGTTGAGTTAGACAGCTGTCATCCACAATGTGGATCGCTACGAGAAGTATAATTTCTCTCCAGGAACTAGTGTTCTAGAACCATTAGTTTCTGAGTTATTACATATTAACTTTGACAGCTGTCATCCGAAATGTAGAGCTCGACGAGCACTACCATTCCTCTTTTAAAACTAGTATTCTAGGACGAATAGTTTCAGAATTACTACAGTTAAAATTTTGACAGCTGTCATAAAAAATCTAGATTTCGATGAGTACTAGCATTTATCTTTAGAAACCAGTATTCCAAAACCAAACACGGTTTATTTATAATTCGGAATGACGAAAGGACCACGTAAACGAAACGAATACTATAGTGTTACAGAATCAGAAAAAGGGGAGGCGCTTACACATCAGTGCTCAAACTTTCTCAGGTCGGCTTCCAATTTCATTAACACGCGTTATATCAGTACTTTAAAAATTTAAGTAGCAGTAGGAGCTCAAAAGCCATACGATAAAGAAATAATAAATATCTGTACTTACAAAAAATTGAAGGAAAGATTCGAACTAATGGTAAAAAGAAGCAGTCAAATTCGACGTCTCAAGTTGACATCTACTGACGTCGCGTCGCACGCTGCACGATAGGGGAAAATTAAAAAAAATGTATAATAAATTCATACATCAGAGGTAATGAATGTTTCGGGATTGGATGCGGGGTAGGTGGACCCCTATCTTGCAGTGCATCGCCACTTAGGGTGGCAGAGAAGAATGTTGAACCAACTCCTTCTGTTTGTGGGTGTTGTAAAAGTCGATTACATCTTAGAGAATACCCAGGGCCTCGAGTCCGTTAATTTACTAATTGGATCGCAATCGCAGCTCGATGGTAGTTTGACACGTTTTTGGTATTCTGCTACAGTTGGTAATGACTCGAATAAATTATATTGTAATCGTATCACAATCGTAGGTTAGGCAGTATTGAGATGCGACGTTGAGACGCGATCGAGATATTAGTGATGCCCCTGGTATTACAAACGTCTATAAGCTGCGGCGACTGCTTACCGTCAGGCAGACCGAAAGCTTGTTTGCCACCTTAATGGCATATAAAAAAATTAAATTATCGGACTCGAGGCCCAGATCCTCCATAAACCTGAAAATTGTGTATTATAAACACTGCGATCATCAATTCACCTATCGTGCATGGAGATAATAGCAAAACCAATATTTCAATCTATCAATTAAAATCTTCAGCCACTTAAAACCACCAGAGAAAAACATTAGTAGTCACGTCCCCGTTGCACCACCGAAACTGCCAAAGGTACAAATTAATAAATTAATATTTTATCATTATTTTCAGAGTAACCCTCTTCGAACCCTCTTGAAATTGGTCAATTGGTTTACCTACAACTGCAAACTCTACTTATTGCAATACCTACACAAAAAGAACTTCTACAACCAGCGATGTCGTTAGACCAGCGAAATATCGCTGTGTTATCATCCACTTATTAGTCGCCCACATTGTAGCAGAGATTTTCGCTGGGCTCCATAAAAAAATTACACCCGCAAGCGGGCTGTAATAAAAATTTCGCCCACGTAGCAGAACAAAAAAATGGCGGTTGGTCACCCGGCGACATCATTAAAACAAACACGTTGTTTCCACGCTGTGCTATGAAAAACTGGTTCTTACGTGATAAAACGCTGGCAGCCGACTTTGTTGTGGGCTCCCGTAGTGTGGTGGAGACGGCTCTCATTAGCGGAGCTCGGAAGACTTCCTTAATTCCATCAACGAGCCAGTCGCGTTTTTTGCATCGCTCGACGAATATAGAGGCGTTCTGCGTGAGGATACGATGAAATGACTATTTATAGATTGACATATATATTTTTAGGTAATGCTAATACTTGTAATACCTATATAATAGTTATTAAATAGGTATAATAATAAGCTTATATTAATTATATTAATATATTGTTGAGGTTTTAATAGGGTTACATTAGGAGTGAGTTAAATTGGTATAGATTTAGGCGATTGCGCCTCTATTCGAACGGTTTTCAATTTGATTTTGAAAAGTTAGATTTTTTGATACATGATACAGATTTTTCCATAGCATGAACCATACTGTTTCGGTGTTGTTAATGTAATTGAATTTTTCATGCCGAAAATCAAAATTGAAAACCGTTCGACGATTCAAAAATAAAGCCCTTGATCCCAAGATGTACCTAAATTGAATAAAAAAAAATTATTTGACTTTGACTTTAGGCGCAGTGCGGCCGTGTAGTAGAGAGAGAAAAATGATAGCCTTAAATAATGTTAACAATTGTGAAATGTTTTCAATTAGTGAAATAATTTTCGAATGTTATTGAGTAGTGTCGAAACACTTTACACTAGGATTATAATCACATCACATTAACACCTCATAACAGTCCACTCCTGGACTTGACCTTTTTTACTCCACGCTTGGCAAATGAATTGTATTGCAGATCGCAGTGTTAGAAAATTTTCCCAGAAAATACTGTTGCTCAGTTTACTGAGGTAATAAATAGTATAGTTTAATGACTTATTTGCCTTAACGTCACGTTGAAAGGGTTACAATGCCTTTCTATGTAATTCTACTCTGTCCGAGACCACACGGCTTTTGGGACTATAATACAAAATATTATTGGAACTGGTACTCAAATCAAGACTGATCAAGCACATTTTGCAACGCGTTTCGTTGTGGTTTATTTTGATACATTCAACGGTTTTATTTATTCCGTCACTTCACGGTAGACGGCGCTATGCTTCAATTAAACACACCCTTTGATTAGAACGCGCTATCGTAATAGGGATCCATTTTACATAAGGCGGAAATGTTATGAAGGGTGATTGTCTCAAGTCACCGTTCCACCAGAAGTTTGTAATGTATTTTATGTAATAAATAAACGGTTTTTCTACAGTTATGGTTTATTTCAAGCAACCCGGGTTCTCCACGGGAAGTATACACAATGAATATTTGAAACTGTAAAGTTGCCATTACAGAGCAATTCTATAAACAGTTCCCGAAGGTATTTCTTAGAGTCAAAGCTAAGTTTCAAATAAGAACTAATACTGTACAACTTTGGAGACCACGGGACAAGTTTCCCGATTGAATGCTCTCTACCACTAATGAAAAGTTGTCCAGAGAACCCAATGAACCGGTTGCTACTGGTTACAGTAAATTATTGTGACTTTTACTACCCTGCTTAAGATATGTCTGTAATTGACTACTTAGTTAATTTATCATAAGCTTGTTTGCTACCTCTGTGGTATAAAAAATTAGGTCTATTACATGGTCAGGTGGTCAGCTAACTTGTTAAATAACTTTTACTGTACACGGTCAAGCGAACCAAGGCCACCGACATGGCTCTAAGGATTGCCAGACTGAAGTGGCAGTGGGCAAGGCACATAGCTCGAAGAACAGATGGCCGATGGGGCAGTAAAGTTCTCGACAAGCGACCACGTACCGGAAGACGCAGCGTGGGTAGGCCTCCTACAAGGTGGACCGACGACCTGGTAAGGATCGCAGGTACCAGCTGGATGCCGAAAGCACAGGACCGGCCTTTGTGGAGATCTCTGGGGGAGGCATATACCCAACAACGGGCTTCTTCTGGCTGATATGATGATGATGATGATGTACACGGTAATTTTCTGGTCTGGCAGAGGTCCGAGTTGGTCTGCTTATAAGATATTAGTTTGCACGTACAATACTTGTTGGTATGAGGAGTAGGTATATAGGATTCGAATACAACATTATTATAGTCATTAAGTGTTCTTAAGTATCACATAAAACGAAGGACCTTCGGTGGCCTAATGGTTAAGGGTAACGTGTATTGCAAATATCCATGTTCTACGGTAACTGCTTATTATCAGGGACGCCGTAAGCTTGTCTGATATCTTAGTGGTATAAAAAATGGTGCGACTCGTTAGTGAGAGCTCTTGGGCTCGAGTACCAGTGATACTTTTTGAGTGAGTTTTGTTGATTAGACATTAGTTGAACACTAAGCGATGCTCTTAGTGAGGAAAAACATCGTGATGAAACCTACACATTCTGGCAACTGAGCGTGTAACCATGATCGAATCTGGCCAGGTTCCCCTGTTAGCAGGGTCACGGAGGTCAGATGGCAGTCAGTCCACTGTAATTAAGTGATCTGCCAATTCTTGGATCATGGTCAAAGTGGACCCCGGGCCATCACGCACAAGAGCACAACCGGGACATTAACGCCAAGATGATGATGTCCTAACTCACAAAACGCACGTACGTAAATAAAAAAAGGAGCAGCAACCGCATCAATAATTTAATCTAGAATCGATTAAATAACCTACCAGCGAAATGCTTGCACCGTTACATTAACGTCACGCGCGGGCTACTCGCTCACTATGTAAATTAATTTAAGTTAATCGTGTGTTGACACTGTCCGCGCTCAACATCGCAGGTAATTGTAAGCCATTAAATACCCAGACTAAAGTGATTAAAACTTTATTTGGACGGGTAAAATCTCATTAAACACTTTGGCCACAGTGGCTGCCACACCCTATCGACACGCGGTGCCAAGGCGAATACAATTCGGTCGCGTTGCCAGCTGGCCGCAGCCCTATAATCGAATGTAATCCCGGTTATAACTCAACAAGTTATTGGCGCAGTGAATGAAAGTGGGAATAATCTCGCATAATACAAACTAGGGCCGTGCAGGTGGCGGGCCGTAATGGCGCCGCCGAGTTGATGAATAGGCGAGGACGTGGTCCGGGTGCAAAATACCCCATTCCGCCCGCCAACTCTAAAATATTACCAAAATCTCCCGCTCAACTTCAACTAATTCAACGTATAGATTGATTTACTCGCCGCTCTCTGGGGGCGTTTACAAATGGTTTAATTTCGTCGCGAAAGATTAACGCCCTTTAGCTGAAACGATTTCGGGAGAACTTTAAATCACGGTTTATCTTCTAAGGGTCAGATCTAAGGGTCAATAAAAGGGTGATGATGGCATTTAGGAGATACTGCAAAAGGCCAAATCCGTTACAGGATGAAAATCATCATTAACAGATTTTACGGATATACCTAAATAGCTGTATTTAACTTCCTTCGGTTTATTTTCTTATCGTACATCCTTATCCACGATCCTTATTACATTTAATTATGTCGTGGAGGGAACAAATTTTAATATTTAATCTTAAATTATCTGTAAAATGCGAGACCAATCTCAATTTGATAAAAAAAACCGGTTTTCATCGGATATTATTGGATCGTCTATGACAGAAATTCAGGAACGGTGGTGCGAAATGAAGTCCGCTCTTTTGCATAAAACGAGCGCCGCTGATTACAAAACAGATGTTCAGTAGTCCCATCGACGATGGAACCAATCATAATTTTATTTAGGATGCGCGCCGCCGCTTTACTTACTTTGTGACTAGAGCAAAAGTGCATTAACCACTTCAAGAATAATTTCCTTTGCAGCCAAACTTAGAGTATTTTGTGCATGACAAATTGAGTTGGATGAAAGAGGGGGCCATTAAACATATAGCTATGTATAACTCTCGGCAACTCTTCTAACTAGCTACACTCGCTTCTCGCTCATCACCGGCGACCGGACAACTGCCTCATGCGCTTTATACTACTTAAATACTTTGGTATTTAGACATAGACATAGACATTATTTATTTTGACATCACAATACTCATAATACAAAACTCATTGAGCAAGTTACATTTGTATATCTAAATTTAACATAAGTACTTAACATACTAACAACTACTACAACAGTAGTAACATATTTAAAACCTATTCAAATAAAGCGATTCGAATATGGAGTAATACGATGTCAAAAAGGGCCCGGACTCAGCATTAGCTGCAGCAGAGTGATGCAGCGCTGGTTTTCAGCCAAAATAAAACCCTAATAATAATATATAATAATATTTAATCTATTACATTCAGTAAGAACGTTGCTATTAGTAAAATTATTTCAGAACACAGTAGATTTATTAGCGTGTGTGCTTATGACCCCACGGTAGTAGTGAAAATATCCAATTGGAGCCGTACAGTGAAGTGCGGTAGAAGAAGTCTTCATTTTATTATATATTCGATGATAATTGTTGAATACGGGGAAATATTTACGTTGAGATGCTTTTTGACGTCGCACAATATATTCCTGTATCAGTGTAACTTGTTTAGTCCTAGTATTGAAGTCAGAATACGAGTAATAAGTGGTTATGTAGGTACTCAGATCAAATACGGCAGCCCAGCTAACTTTTCAGCACTCCGGATGCAAGGGGCAAAGAAAGAAAAGAAATTTATCTGTTGCTTATTCCCACGAGTTCTCCAATCCACAAAGGTATGTCGACAAATCATCTTGTCGACAAGACCGAAACAACCGCAGGCTCACCTCGCAGTGTTTTATCTACCCGTAAAAAGCCGCATTATACGTCTACGCCAAACTCACCGTCAAGATTTATTGAGAGGTCTTTGATTTATGGTTCACTCCACACATGGGCCAGGGTTCAAAGACAAAAAATATACTTTATCCTTCGTAAAACAAAGGGACCTTTCATTTTCCGAGCGTTTCTTTCGACTTCTGTCGCCTGTGCAATGCAAGCTCCGCTTTAATGTAACTAAATTAATGTTTCATTATTTACGAGTATAACGCTTTTAATTAAATACGAGTAAGTAGTTATTCTGAAACATGGCAAGCGCGAAATTAAATAATTAAGCTCTTATTAAAGCATTTATTAAATAAAGCTATTAAGTACCTACGTTATGCGCTTTATCATATTAATTTGAAAAATTGGCTTGTTAGCTAGTGGCGGTCCATAGTATCTGTCGATCCCACCTGTGGGACAGAGGCGTGAGCTTTATTTATGTATGACGTGTGTATGGACAGCTACGTCGTTGGTAAATAATGCACATCGGCTAGTTCGGTTGCGTAGAGCGCCATTGCCTGAATACTTTACAGAAACGCAAAGTAGACGATTCGCAATACAAACGATGTTCGGCCATATCTTCAATATTAAATAATCAAAGCCAATGAAATTTTGTAAACGCGATTTATAAACCAATAATTTATGTCTGAGGTCTGGCAGATTTTCGTTTGAATATATCGTTTCAAAGTTGCATCGGGCTTTAAGATTTTCATGCTAATTTAAAACACATGTAAAAACAGTTACACTTTTAAACGATATATTTTAACGAAAATCTCACAAACCACAGATATGGATATTGGTTTCTGAAACACGTCACGTCTTTCATTGGCTTTGATTAGGTAATATAGAAAATATGATCAAACTTCATTTGTATGAAGCGCGCTCGGGAAACACTCCTTTTAAAATGACTTGCTCAAAATATCCAGTCGAATAAAAATAACTAATACCTATGTCATTTCATCAATACTTATTTTTATTTTGTTTTAGGGAAAAAAGAAAGTATTTTACGAATTCGCAGATGGTAACGTCATACAATCTATCGTATTTACTTTGAGAAATTCAATTTAAACTTAGA
This sequence comes from Blastobasis lacticolella, assembly GCA_905147135.1. Classification (NCBI taxonomy): domain Eukaryota; kingdom Metazoa; phylum Arthropoda; class Insecta; order Lepidoptera; family Blastobasidae; genus Blastobasis; species Blastobasis lacticolella. The sequence continues at coordinate 12,821,185 of LR990053.1, read as the reverse complement.
TATCCTACCCCCGCAGTGGGAGATATCTGACGTCCTATGAATCACCTCCAATTTCAACCTGACCAAACTTATCCGAAGAATGATCCGTTTCGTGAACTGCCTCAGTCTTTACCTAAACCTATTTCCGACCGCGAGTTCCCGACTTTTGCCAACTTCCGCGAAACTCGGCGCGAATCCGCTCAAATCAATTCCAGTTGGAAAGAATAGACAAGGAGTGAGTCAAAACTTGAACCACCTCCAGCGAAACTTACATAATTGTTATGGATTTTTCGCTTTTTTTCATGTTACGCCTTTAGCAGTTGTTTACTATGCGAGGGAAACCTTGGATCAGACTTTTTAAAATATTATGTTCTTAGCTAAAGTTAATATTACAAGAAAACCTTTTACCTGTAGCACGATTTCACAAGCCTGAGGAGTCCGCCTGGATGGCTATGGCTACTCCCAAGCAATATTAATTGTATTGTTGTGTTCTGGTTTAAAGAATAAGGTAGTCAGCAGAATAACTTGCGATTCTGCGCCGTGTTTGTTACATATAAGGGTGCATCCAGATCTCGTGAATACGCCACGTTTCAGCGATAACATTCCACCCAAATTTAATCAAGATCAGTTTTAGCGTGAAGGAGTAATAAACGCCCAAACATCCATTCATGCTTATAAACTGTCGCATTTATTATATTAGTAGCATACCTATAGGGTAGGATATTAGTAGACTAAAACAAATATCAAACCCTTGTCAGCATTTCATTTTTCATAGTTGACAGGAAAGTCAACTTATCCGTGCCCCATCGTACACTCTCCCAAGTGTGGACTGCGATATCCGAATATACGATCTCGGTGTCACCAACGGTGATAGATTTGTCATTGTATCCACGCTGGGTAATAAAAACTGCGCAAGAAAAACGCCGTCGTATTTTCCAGCTGACTTGCTTCCGCGGGAACAAGGGAGACCATAAAACAATATAAATGGCACGTGAGCAGTGCTCTGAACAGTGACGTAACTGGGGTTTGTGACAGCCACGGTGTGGTGTGTCACCGCAGAAATGCGTCCTGTCATTTAGAACGTGAGGTGCTATTGAGATGCTTACCAACGAAAATGTGTATGTTATTATGTAGCGGATTGGGCAAAGGAACGCTGCGTAGGTAGTGTTTGTGGGAACGTTTTGTGGAGATCTCTGGAGGAGGCCCAGTAGTGGGCGTCATCTGGCTGATATGATGTGAAAAGGAAATATGTTTGTGGAATCCTAGCGCCGATAATGCGAAGTGATATAGGTGTAATGAAGTTCTAAATCCAACTCTCTCTTGGCTATGATAATATATGATGATATGTCTTTTAAAAATCGTAGGATACGTTTTATATGCATTCGGATAATATGATTTAGGTCAGTGTAATTTTTACTATGGTGTAAGGTGCATAGATCTCTCAAGCGATATCAACGGGTGGGTCTGTCATGGGTGATGCGGCACTGGCATGGTCACGTAACTCATAAACGTACTGTGCCACAAACTTCTGGTCATTTGACCCGATGGCCAATACTGGAACTGGAAAAATGGCAGTGCTTTATTTTAAAATGTATTTGAACAGACACGTCAATGCCAAAAACAGCGCTGCCCGTAAAGCCGCTTGTCACAGGATCAATTAAGTTTCTAGAACTGTAATATGCGTTCGGCCGTCGCAAGAGCCTTTTTGGCTTTACACTAGTCCGCGGTAAAAAATGCACATCTCCTTCGTATTTACTCCCACGCGTGCGACAGAGACGACTCTACGAAGCCGAACTAGCTGATGTGCATTATTTTACGCCGATATCTGTAGCCACCACAATATCCACAATCGCATTGCTCGAATGTGAACCTATCAAACACTTCCAATCGTACAAATTACATCAACCACTTCTTAGATTAACATCTGTGGTCGATCGATATTATGGTCGTAAAGGCAAGCGCACTCGCTTCATGCCGAACGGAAACTTGTGACGGCATAAATTCGAATCTAAAGCCAAACTTATAGTATAATATAAATCATAATCATAAAACTTTTGTAGGTGGGGCAGTCGCCATTCTTCTCTCCTTTCTGCTGATCTGCGTTCATATACCCTTACAATATTTAAACCTTGGCCTTCCTATTCCCCTCTTTCCTTTAATTTTCCCTACTATGCCGGTCTGCCACGCAAGAGGTCCCGGGTTCGATTCCCGGCCGGGCAGAAATTGAAATGATGAATTTTAATTTCTGTTACGGGTCTGGGTGTTCTAAGTATAATAAGTATGTATTTAAAAAAGTATTTAAGTAGTATATCAGTTATCTAGCACCCATAGTACAAGCTTTGCTTAGTTTGGGGCTAGATGGCGCTATGTGAATTTGTCCACGAATATTTATTTATTATTTACTAGTGGACCCGGCGCGACTTCGTTCGCGTACACCTACTTTACTCCTACCTACCCTCTTTCTACTTGCTTATAAACCTTCCTCTTGAATCACTCTATCTGCTGTTGAAACCCGCATCAAAATCCGTTGCGTAGTTTCAAAGATTTAAGCATACAAAGGGACATAGGGACAGAGAAAGCGACTTTGTTTTATACTATGTAGTGATTACTATTATCACCATTAAAAAAAGTAGTTCAAAAACTAAAAAACCCGACGGCTATAAAAATACTGAAAAGGTAAAAACAAGCCGAATGTTGGAAGTAATTTGGTGTGTGTGTGGTGGTCACGGATACTTAACATTTACAGAAATTTAAAATGGGTCCCCGCCTGCTTTCAAGCGACGTATACATACACCATTTACTTCCAACACTCGGCTTGTTTTTAACTCTTCTCTCCTGTGATACCGTCATTATTACAAGGCAGGAGAGGACTACATGTTGCAATATAAACGTGCTTATGGTTTCCATGGGAGACCATTGGATCCCAGGGTCACGGATGTCAGATGACAGTAATTCCACTGTAATTACCTGATCTGCCAAATCCCTGATCATGGTCAAGGCAGACCTCGGGTCCTCGCGCCAGCACCACTGGGACATTAACGCCAAGATGACCTTCTCCAGCATCACATCTCGAATGCTTCCAACCTCTTCTTATCCTCTGCGGTCAGCGTTCACATCTCACTCCCACATAAGTGCAATACTCATGATATAAACCAAATCTGAATCGAATAGTAGTCTAGAAAATTATCAGATTGAAATTGAAAGCCCCAGACGTCTGAGAAGGAGGACGGAGGAGTAGGACCGGGGGCTGTCCTAATTGGCAGCGGTCGTATGACCATGGTCGTACGACGGATGGTCGCACGGCCGTTGTCAATTAGGACAACGCCTTAGATCAGTAAACGTAGCAGATACCAGTTTGCTTAATTTGCGATTAGGTAGATGGCACTGTGAATTGTATATTAGGTATAAATACTGGAATGGGCTCTGTTGCGCTCATTGGGCCATTATTGTCCAGCACTGAACAAATATTTGTGATAATGATTAAATGTTTTGTTTTAATCATTATAATCTGGGCGCCCTACATGAGTACATATTCTCAACTTACCTTTAATTTTAAGCATGAAGATTTCGTTGATGCAAGTTTTCCGCCCACCAGGTGTCGCCCAAACGTCTAGATCTTAACGATGCATCGTAACAGTCAAATTTTAGTGCGGCGTTCATCATCCCTACGTTACAACTTAGTTAGCTTGCTTTAGTGGCTTACCTCTAGTTTATGCGGTGCCGTTTTAATGAAGTTATGTATGAACTTCCTCCTTCCCGAGCTGATTATATGATTTTAGCTTAGTATATTTGAATAGAAAACTAGATTACGGTTATTTCGGCTGTATTGATAAATTTAATAGATAGCTTAGCCGCTGTTTTGAAAGTTAAGGGTTAGATTCTACTAATATATTCTAAAAATAATATTTAAGTTAATAAATATCATTTTTAGTAATAATCACCTTGGCATAAATATCCCAATGCTCTGGCGCGCGAGATATCGGAGTCCACCTTGACCATGATCCAGGATTAGTCAGATCAGGTAATCAGGTTTTTACATTAGAGCAAATGCCGCCTGATCTTTGTGACCCTGCTAACAGGGAAACGTGACCAGTTTGGATCATGGTTGTCGTCAGTCAACTGAACGTGCAGGTTTTCTCGAGATGTTTCCACTTACCGTAAGAGCACCGCTTAGTGTTTAACTAATATACATAACTCAAAAAACTTATTGGTACAGGCGGCACTAGGGATCGAACTCGGCACCTACCGTTTACGAGTCGGATTCGCTAGCCATTAGGCCACCGTGCCAGCCAATGTATTTGAATGAAATGGACAGCAGCGTCTTCTGTTGTGTGTTTTATACACTGCGTTTCCAACCCGCATGCCACTGAAAAGGAGGAGCTCAAGCCCTGCAGTGGGTCGCTATGTTCTATTGATGTGAGTATATGATCTGTGGCTTTTTCATTATGGTACCAATTTCTATCTCTTTACAGAGAACATAACTCAATTAATGTTTTTACATCGGATTTGAAACATATTTCACGTCAAACAAAAACTATTATAGAATTCATGCAATTGAATTTGAATTGCAATAGCGACCGAAAACAGGTCGGCTCGGCTGTAAATAATTGAAGGATTGAGCTCATAAAATATGGATCGCCGTTAAAGGCCCGTGATAAATAGAAACCTCGAAACCCAGGATTAGCTTCATCTACGAATCGAATGTCAAATATGGAATTTAAACTTTCCCAAAGTTCCCGATAGATTCCCGCGCAACTTTGATCTCGCTTTTAATTTCACGGGTTGCAGGACTGATTTATTCGAATATTCAGAAAAGCTAAGCTTTACAAACTTTTGATCAGTGATCATGGGAAGTGATTTATCGCTGTGCCAGTGATATATACGGGGCGCGCGCGCCGCGGCGGCTAAAAAATGCGACTCCCACTTAACCGCGTATATTTTATCGGAATGTACCTGTGGTTTTTCACAATTTCCCCCTTTTAAGCCCGCCAGTATATTTTGCATGCCACGTAAGCCGTCGAATATGTGTTAAATTAAGTTGGTTTCGGTTGGACGATTCGTTTACGTTCTGGTGTAGTTGATTTTTTCAGTTACATTCAAATGTTTGGCGTTTATATCTTTTTACATTTCGTTTGACCAGAATTCGATATACTGTAAATTATAGTTTACCCATAGGTTGGCATTTTCGCTCTCTATTAGTGATAGTGAGAGAGTTTGCTTTTTAAATTGGTTCGTATAGTTCCAGAAGCTTTCCGCTAAAAACAAACATTTACCTAAAAACCGCTTAAAATACACAGTAATAGAACCGACAATATTATTTAGAGCGACAGTATCAGATGTACCTTTCATTTCGTACTACATCAAAATTTAAACACCATCTTTATCATCTTAGTAACTTTATCCAACTCTTAAGTTGATTTAAAATATTTATAACAAGAGAAAGCATTGCATCAACACCAACCTTATGTGAAAACTTACTCGCTAAGTCAGTCTTAACTTTATGACACCGATTCTGTGACTTCTAAATGATTTCTAAATGACTCATAAGGCACAAACTTAAGAGTCACCTAAGTTAAGCAATCTGGCATAAAAACAATGGCAAAAGAGAGAAAAAGCTAGTCCGCAAAGGCCGTCGGCGATCGCCACCACCCCGTGATTAATTATCAAAGAGATTTATAGTCCAGATACCGATTACCGTGTCGATACCACACTACACAAACCGCAGCGCAACTTATGATCTGACAGCCTCAATCAATCAACTGTTATTATCTTATTACATGCTCGGAATTGCTAATTAGGTATTCAGCTTTACCTTGCACAATCTACGTCTTACTAGAGAGGATGCAATGCATGCCAAAATTAAAATACTTCTTTAAGTAATTTTCAATGCTGGTTCTTTAAATTAGTTAGTTATGTTGTGGATCTTAGCTCTATTCCCGCACGTGCCGCTTCAGTTCAACCTTTATAATGCGTATGGCCAAGGAATGGAACGCGTTACCTGAGAGTCTAATTATAAAAAAGAAACAAAAAATAAAGTATCTGCACTAAAGTGAGTTTCTAGTCGCCTAATCTCCAATGTAGCTTATGACGACGTCTATCAATAACTAGCAACCGAAACCTAAGGTTTTATAAGGAAAAATAGATTCTTTAATACGACGATAAATGAAATAGACACTAACTTATTTTTCATGTGCTTACGAGGGAAAAAGTCACGCAACAAACTTTCCGATAATCGTGTATAACGCGCGTCGTTCTTAGCAAATTTAACTGTCTTCAAACTGTTCGAACAATTTAAACAAGTTAGTCAATCATCGTTAAGGACTTTGCTTTACTAAATTGACAAGCGTTATCAATCAGACGTAACAATCCTATTAAAATTCTTCACTAAATCATTTCGATAATAATCGATTTTATGAAATTCCTGCTCGGGGGAGATAAATGAAATTTGTTACAAAAGTTCCATTGGTCCTCGGTCACGATATTAAATTTATGCCATCAAGTGGCATTCAAGGAGCGGGCATTTAACTTAAATTTCCAGTCCTGGAATTCAATAACGTTTGGATGTACCCGAATATATATTTCAGAGCATTTTCGTGGTCGCAAAGTATCTACAAATTACAGTAAGTAGCTTGTGAGAGCTAAGACGGTGTTTATTCATTTCTTTCGCAATTACATGTTGACATAAGATTAGAAAAGTTCGCTAAACTCATGGAAAAAGAAAGCTAAACTTCATAAAACATTATAATACTGTACACCTAAGGTTTATTCCCAAATGGATGATAAGTTAGAGTCTCGAAGAGCAGAAAATAATATTTTACGACCGTAGTGATTTCCAAATTCTCATCCGAATAACGGCGCGTTTTACGGCGAAAGGTTTTCAAGATGACTTACTTTATGTTACGTAAAACTTCCATTTCGCCATGAACCTACTGTTCAGTAGTAAATTATTTAGGTATGAAGGTCTGTATGGATGAAAGTTTTATAACTTTTTTATATAACAATATTCTGTGACGCTAAATTTAATCAAATAAGCATAATCATTATCACAAATAATATTTAATATAAATAGTTTTTCGTAGTTGTTGCTAATGCATACTGAGAAAAAGATTTCTTTTGATGTTATGAATTTCGTTTTCAGGCTAAACATTGCCGTTTAGGAATATAAATTCGATGCCAAGAGTAATGTCATGATAAATCGACTGTGAGACGCGAGCAAAAGCAAAAGAAAACGTGAACGAATGAAAAATCTTTGCAACTTTTTTTGGAATATGAAATTACGAGATAATGATTTCCTACAGGAAAATCGTTACAGCCGGGGCATGCTTGAAGAGAGAAATTCTTTTGATTTATTTTAGTACGCGTTTGCTTAACATGACGGGGAGAATTATGGGCCTAGGTAAGAAATCATAATTTAAACATAAGCTGGGGAATGAACGTTCGTAAGTTAATAGCTGGAGACGCAAATTGCCGGCAATGTAGCCGACCGTGACTCCATTAAGCATACTGAAACGCCTTTGTGAAATAATTATAGACGTAAATAAATTGTGTACGTAACCATTTTGGTCTATTTAAAAAAATCCAAAGTATGTAGGTTTTGTTGTGTGTGTGTGAGAATAAATGTATTTATTTCTTTTTGATACTGCAAATTTGATTAGTTGCTATGGATATCGATAGCATTGTAGTTGTCATCTGGGCGATAATTTCCCAGCTGTGCTCTCGAGCACGAGGGCAAAGGGTCCGCCTTGACCATGATCCAGAATTTGGCGATCAGGTAATTACTGTGGAGCGACTACCATCTGACCTCCTGCTACCAGGGGAACCTGACCAGATTGGATCATGGTTACAAATTCAGTTGCCTGAATTTGCAAGTCACGATCACGATGCTTTCCCTCACCGTAAGAGCATCGGTTTTAAATTCAACCGCTATCGGTTCGGTTAGAAAGTCATTGGTACATGTCCGCAGCGAGATTCGAAACCGGTACCTCTCGCTTACGAGTCGGATACTCAACCGCTCGGCCACCGACGCTCTATTGTAGTATCCGATAAAAACTCAGATGATTTCCCGCCATTGGAACCAGTACATAGCTAAGAGGGCCGTGAAATTAGACATGCACGATCTAGATTGCTGGGCGCGTATGTGGAGTCAGAATATTTCGCTCATGAAATGGTCGAGGTAAACTGATTTGTAAACTGCGCCGTCGGCCGAGCAAATTACAAAGGCTGTCAGAAACGAACGATTTCGGCTGCGCTGCGGGCGGCCGATCCAACTTGTCGTTTACAGGTATTGTTTTACACCACAGAGTCGCGTGACACTCTTTTCAGGACATTACTGCTCGATTACAGAAAGCTGGCGCGCTCCATACAAACGGAGTTTGATCATAATTTTCATATTTACCAATTAAAGCCAATGAAATGAAACATGGGGAGCTAGCTGGTGAAAGTACAAGACTAGGAATCTTGCTTTTACTTACATGAATTTAATTGAGTGAGTGGTCTCGTAGGAGCTATTTTGAAATTAATTAAGAGAATCTAATTTTAAGGTAACATGTGCAGGTAGTAGTGTCCGGCATGATAGAATGTAGCACTACCCCGTCCATTGCCGTATCGTAAAAGGCGACTAATATCATGAGGCAAACCATTAAGGTAATGTGAACCAGTAAATGTGCGGCAGCGTTTTTTATTGACTATTTTCAATACTTCGATTTCTAGCCCTTTTGCCAAGAGTGAAGACCCTACCAATACCTTCTACCAATGTGAAGGAGGCTCAAGTTCATCAGTGGACTGAAAAGTGCTGTTGATTTTGTTTTGAATCAATTGACAGAGTAACACTTGAGTTGCGCTTGCTTTGCTTGCTTGCTTGCTTGTTGTAGATATGGAGGCAGAAAAGTGTAGAACTAAATTATCGAATACGATTTGCACGACACAACCCTAAATAGCCTAATAGCCCTAATTAGCCGTATGGTGATGGTGTCCGGCAGGGTAGAATAGCATCAACACCCACTCGTGGGTGTCGTACAAGGCGGCTAATGTTTTCGAGACAAAAATCTAAGAGTCTCCGTAGGCTCGAAAATGGGCAGCAGCGTTTTCCATTGTTACATTTATAACACTGCGATCTTCAACAAGCCAAGCGTGGAGACTATGTCCATAACCTTCCCTTTCGTGGGAAAGGGCCTAAGTCCTGGACTGTAACTGTGATGATGAACCCTAAACAAACGGCCACGCGCGCCATTACATTGATACACCATCGTACCAACGTAATGACGTGTATTCGTACTAGGGTGCACTTGTTGAATACTAGACAAAAACCGCGGCCGACGCTGAGTAATGGAACGTAATGGTGTCGCGTCAGAGCGTCGCGTATAATGAAACGCGCACACCCGATTACGCGGCTAATGATTACGAACGTTCCAGAAAATGGGGAAAAGCGGCCTCCTGTGGGCGAGATTAATCGATGAGGGGAAAACGTGTTGATGTTTATTTTATTCGTCCCAAGTGGACCCGGCGCGAGTTCTTTTGCGTGTCGTTCTGTCCCTACACTACCCTACCCTACACCTACTTTACTCCTAGGTACCCTTTTTTTCTTACTTGCAAACCTTCCCCTTAAATCATTCTACCTATAGCTGAAAACTGCATTAATATCCGTTGCGTAGTTTAAAAGATCTAAGCGTACATAGACATAAAGGGACAGACGGCGGGACGCAACTTCATTAAATACTATGTATAGATATATTCGCTATTGCATAGAATAGTAGCAGTTTGTTTTCATGAAAAGGTAGACCGAGGCATTACCATCTTGTCTTCAATTCTGGTTGTGGTCTCCTGTAGGCAGAGCGAGACATCCGTAGGCCACAAAAAGGCCATATGATTTTCTGTCAAGTTGTAGCCACTTAGTTCTCCAACCCTTCTAGCTTGGTCTTCATCTACTTGCACTCGAGGAGTGTCATGGCTATCAATGGATACTTACGATCTAATATGGATATCAAAAGTTGAATAGAACTTCGGAAAATAAATATGAGCCAGAGATATTATTTTAAAATCCAGTATAAGTCGCCAAAATATTTTAAAATATCAAAACACAGGCGTGTTTGTTTTCCGACAAACGGAGTCAACAAAATGGAAAAGTGTAAACAAATTGCCACTATAAAAATAAACCTACTTGGCAGCGATGACCACTTTGCATTGCCATTGATATGTAGCTGCATAATATGTCAAAAATCAAAAACGATGACGCGTCAATTACAATCACACACGTCACAGGTGGTATAAAAATCTAGATCCAAATCCCGATTATCTTGTATTCAAAGCTTAATTAACTAAGCCCACTTGTTGAACGACCATGGGAGTTGTGGACGATACGTAATCGGTACTAGTGTCGGGCAGTGTCCGCGGCTCGACCGCCCGCCTAATGAACGCATTCGGGTAACGGCCGAAACCACTCCGCGCTGTTAATGTGCGGGACACCACCCGATAGTGATTTCTCAGCAGCGGGAATGTGGCGTGGATGGGATCATGCCATCGTGACATCTGGGTGTAAGAGTGGGAGTGTTCAGGCACTATTTACTTATCATACGTAATAGGGGTTTTTCAACATCTGATGCGGCCTTATTTTTGAACCTCTCGCGTCGAGGCAAACGGTTTTGAGATTCGATATTCGGCATGAAAAATTCAATTTTGATGCATGATGGTGATTTTCCTGTTTTTGACCCGATCGCTTTCGTTATGACAATGTAATTTACAAAACAATAAAAAACTTTCATGCTTAAAGTATTGTAAGGCGATGGACTTTCTTATACTATTAACTAATCACAAAAATTACAATAAATTATTAATTAGATTTATATTATATCCTTGAATACCTTTTTCCTTTGTATAGGTAGGTAGCTGAATATTGGTTCCGCTTGAAAGTCGTTTATTAATAATATCGAAATGGAAAATGTTAGTTAAAGTAAATACCGGAAATATTTATATGGAGTTTGAATTTGTATCAGGCAATCTTATGGTAGATTTACACTTACAGCATTTACGATTTGAGCTTTCAACTGCGACCCTCATTTTCTATTTTATCACTGGCCTCAAGCCTAGAGCAAGGTTTTTAAAGTCTTTATTATAAAATGAACAACCCTTTTGCTGTGTATTTTACTGGGGTGTCCAAATTGTTAACAATATTTCTTATTGTATCGTAAAATAATTGTGTAGCGTACCTGTCGCCGTCGGGTGGTTAAATTAGCCAGTTGACTAAACGGCTTGCTTGTTAACCAATTATATAACTGAACCGAATGCTAAATTCATGAACATTGAAAGTAACGTTTAATAAACGACATTCCCTGTTTACATAGCTTCTCCATGCATAGTCACAACATTATGTTGTGGTTGACTGCCACTTAAAGTGGAAAAACCACCGTAAATGCAAAAAAAAAGTTGAATACAACAATGATATAACAACTGAATTAAAACTGAATGCACACTATTATTATCGTTTGAAGTCGCTTAGGTTAGGATAATGTCGTGGACAATGCATGGATTAGCTCCGCAAACTCAGGGCATTGTCGTTCGCAAGCCGTTACTTTTAAAGTTCATGAATTAGGAGTTCCTTACAAATATAAATAAACATACTAACTATAGGTATATGGCCGTGTGGTGTCCGCCAGAGCAGAAAAGCACCAACCCCTTACACTCGTGGGTGTCGTACAAGAGGATTAATGTTTCGAGGCAAAATATCTATGATGGTTTCCTTAGGCTGGAAAATGGGCAGCAGCGTTTTCCATTGTTATGTTTATAACCCTGCCAAGCGTGGAGATTATGGCATTGACCTCCTCGAGGAAGAGGCCCTAAGTCCAACAGGGGACTGTTATGGGCTGTGATGATGATATATTGTATAACAAAACGGCAAATTTAACCACCTGGCTGCAAGGCATACATGGCATGGTCGTAGCTATATTAAATATATTCTGTTTTTCGAGATAACGAGAATGTGATGTCATCTTTCTATGGGTTTTTCCATTCTTTCTTCATTCGAGCTCCAATTAGAAAGGGACAAATATTCCAACGACAATTCCTTGCCTCTCGAGACGAGATCGTCGAAATTTCAAAGAGAACTTAATATTTCTGCCTCGGACTGTCTTAGACTTTTGCGTGATTTGTCCCAAATGTTTATGCAATTTTGGTTTCTATACTAATGACAGAAAGTCAATTTTTTTATTTTATAATCGCGCAGCGCCCGCCTAGTCACCGCGTCATCGTCCGCGCCAATATGCAAGGCTGCGTGATTTAGGCGCGATTCCTGTTCGGGCGCTAATAACATAACTAACAACAACAGATTTAGATCTAAAAATTAATGCAAAATGTTCAAAGTAACACAAATTATAAATGTTCTAAATAAATTCAGAGCGTCAAAGTTGTTCAAATTAAACATATTCGTAAAGACAAATTTATACAAAATATAAAACTAAATTTACTATAATTGAATTAAAAGTTCTTCAATTCACAAAAATTTCGTCAACATAGAAAACAGATTTATGTCATGTAATGTAAATCTAATTATTTTAATTATCTATAAGTACACCAAGGAAACTAACGGATGTGAATACAGCTAGATTAGTTTATTATAGTTATTTTCATAGTATTATGTCATACGGCATCATACTATGGGGCAAGTGTGCTGATAGTGACATCATTTTCAAACTACAAAAGCGAGCTGTAAGAGCAATATATGGATTACGTCGACGTGATTCGCTCAAAGAATTGTTTAAAGAAATTGATGTATTGACTTTCTCAAGTCAATATATATTTGATAATATTATGTATGTTAGAAAGCATATTACCCAATTTGCTAAAAATACTGATATTCATAATGTCAATTTAAGAAACAAAAATAAACTGGTAACACCGTTGTTCAGACTAAGTAAAGTAAACTCATCTTTCATGGGTAACTGTATAAGATTTTATAATCATATTCCTGAATGTATTATTAATTTGCCTGAATTACAATTTAAAGATAAGGTGAAAACAACTTTAATGAAAAAAGCCTATTATAAAATTGATGAATATATCAATGACAAAAATGTATGGTGTACTACTAGCTCTTCGAAATAGGAAGTTATTTATAAATTTATAATTTTGTTAATTGAGTGAGGATGATTTGATGTGTAATAGTCATTGAATAACAAATATTTTTTTAATGTGTACGGCATTGGCAGCGCATGCTCACTTAAAAGTCTGCCTGGTGGTGGCATGGGGGTCGGGTCGTTCTCTTCCCTCAAATATGGTTGAATTGGACGATGGCTGGGCCCTGCGTCATGCTCGTGAACGGGTGCTGCCTTGGTGGACTGGCCTGCTTTTGCTGTGCCATTTTTTATGTTTTTGAAATTTATTTTTATTTTTAGTTATCTTCACCGATTTGTAGAGGTTCACATCATATTCCAATCTAGACAGGCTCACTCAAATTAAATTGACAAATGTATCAATGCAATGTAATCATATTTAAATGTACCTGTGGGTTTCTTGCCGTTTCTTTTTCCCACAGATGGTCATTTTCCTAACTGAAGCGGCATACTGACAGACAGACGACATTCTTTTTACTTATTTGTTCCGAGCTCAGGGCGCGACGCGGGTAGGCCGGCTATGGCGTGCGGGTGTGAGCGCCGGCGGGCTGGCTGGGGCCGGGCGCGCGCCGCATATGATTCGCCTAGGCGGTTATGTGCGTGGCGCGTATCGGTGCCCGGTGTCTCGCCGGAGTAAGCCCTCGCGCGCGCTGATCGGTCTGCATGCGTCGCCCCCTACCTGGATGAGCTCGCTTAACTTCCCTTTGTTTTCCGTTAGATTTTTGACTTTTGAAAAGAGATTAATTAACGTAATCCTAATTCAATAAATACTTTTCACCTGTTTACTTGTTATTGCTCAGTAACTCTACTTGGGTCCACATACGGGATTTAAAAAAATAATGTGCACCGTCGTACTCATTTGTGGAAATTGGGAATTTGTTAACATGGCCGAATTAAAAGCGCCTTAATTGACAGCGTTTACAGGTAATTTATTTATACCGAACCGATGTGCATTCGGGGAAATTGGAACGACCATAATGTTTAAAGCATTGTTTCCGTAAATAAGTAGGTAATTACCAACTACTTCCAATTTTATAGCATCAATAGCTACTTAAGATTCGAAGATTTGTAATTTAGAATGGGTAGGTACATCAAAATATTTTAATATAGGTAATGTAATTAGTTGAGCTGACGGCAGTGGGGTGTCCGGCAGAGTAGAGTAGCACCAACCCTTTGCACTCATGGGTGTCGTATTAGGCGACTAATGTTTTCTAGACATAGGTTCTAGTCTCCTTAGGCTGGAAAAAGGGCAGCAGCGTTTTTTATTGTTATATTTATAACACCTGCCAAGCGTGGAGATTATAGCAATAACCTGCCCTTTCGTGGGAGAGACACTAAGTCCTGCAGTGGACTGTTATGGGCTGCGATGATGATGATGAATTAGCTGATCTGCCAAATCTGGATCATGGTCAAGGCGGACCTCGGGCCCTCGCACGTTAGAGCACGACAGGGACATGATTATGTTTATAGGTAATTAGGTACCTTATTATTATAATTACGGGGGCCCTCTGTCCGTGCAGCAATCTCTAATTGACTCTGTTCTGTGCTATTGATTTTGTTGTCTGATATGTATGGCTACGTTACCATTAGTTTATTTGTTGCATATTTGTTTTCTCTGTCTCCCTATTCCTTTCAATCCTTCTATTTTACCATCTAATATCGTGATATTAAGCCCTTCGTGTGTAAGTATGTGACTTACGCATTTCGCTGTCCGGCGATCTTTATGTACCAACATCAAAATATTAAATGAATAACAAGAGAATTTCTTTTCGCTAACTTTTACTTCTGTTTGGGTATCCACACTATCCACAGTAAACAACAAATATTGTATCTTAATACTTGGTATAAGTAAACACCGCACGTCTCCTATTTAGCTGAATCAGTCATTTCTTGGGACGGTTATATCTACGCCGAGGGCTATCCCTAACCGGTTCCCCGATACTCAATAAGGCATCGTAGACATTCATGTCACGGATGCCATTACTAATCGATGTTTGAGTAGACACGATACTGATCAAGCCTTAATCAACCGCAATTAGATCCGAGAGAAATTACACATCATCAACAGCCCATAACAGTCCAGTGCTGGACGTAAGCCTCAAACCTCATTTGACATTAGGGAAGGGTATTGCAAAGTATTGCTAACACTCGTATTCAGAAGCGTTATTATTAGGTCTCACCAAAGAAATTGGACATAGTGGCATAGAAGGAGCTTACTCATAGCTGAAGTCACAATTTATATTTTGTTTCTTTTTTAATGGTGCATATAATTTGGTTTCCTTGGTTACCAGTTGTATAGAGTTATGACAAATCTGTCAATCGACTGTGTACATTCTCTATAGGTCGAGGCTCCATCTATGCTCTGTGTCCAATATTTTTGGGTCTCACAATGCACAGTGCACGCGAACGCACAGGGCTCCAACCAATACTTGAGTGGCATTTGGCATTATGCGTCCGTCAAAATGAATGAAGTAGACCAATCGTAGAGCCGTATTGAACGCAGTGCGTTCACTTAGCAGATCAGCACCGTGAGAACGCATAGGAGAACGTTATGTTACTATTGAAGTAAAGTCGCGTCTTAGAATATTATTAGTCGCCTTGTACGACGCCTTGCCAGTAGAAGGGGCTGGTACACCATATGGTTCAAAATGAAACAACTGTCTTTTTACCAAAGTCAGGTCAAATAACGAAAATACTTTAAGACTGAAGCTGGACATGGATCATGGTAGCCACATTATGCTGACAAGTCTCCATTCCATGTCTTCGCAGTCGGAAGTGAAACCAATGAAAATACCGGAACACAACATTGCAAGCATCGTTGCTTAAGATAAGGAAGTGGTACTCATCCAGGGAGACTCCTTACATCAGCCTTGACAGAGGTTGCCACGTATGTCGTTAAAACGAATGTCTAAAAGACAGGACTGCGAACTACCTTTCCATTATGCTTCTCAAGAGTCGATCGCCCCCGATTGGTCCAGGCGCTATTTCACACCCGCCAGATACGGATCTAGGCTCGTAAAAAGAAGTAAATACAGCGCGACCGCGACTCTTGACTGTGCAGTGCATAAATTGCCCCCTATCTGGCCATCGCCTGACCCCTAATGGCCGCAAGGTGGGACAGATTGTTATCGCGAAAATGGGAACTCTGGCCGCCACTTTGTCGATACAAGGAAATTTTGTTGCTCGTTTGCGCGCTAATGTTGGAATGCTTTCGCCGCCTGAAAAAGTGGCCGATGATTCACGCCGTGCACCCCCGATTTATTATGGGGTGCTTAACTGGATAAGCGTGTTGGATTTTTCATCCTTATCGGCGCCAATATAATTTTTCTTGGCACTGTTTTGGTATTATTTTTGTAAACTAGGTGTTATTGTGGTCTTTTACCGGAAATCCTCCACTAATGGGGGGAGGTTCAAGTGTAACAGTAGACTGTAATGTGATACTTAGATATGTAGGTAGTCTTTTTAAATATTATTACTAACAAAATAATGGCTTGTTTTCATTGTTTTAAACTTTGTAATACTTTATAGTGCCTTAAATAAAAAAAAATCATCTTGGCATTTTGGAAAAATCATCTTAGTATCCCGGTTATGCTCTCGCGCATGAAGGTCCGAGGTCCGCCTTGACCATGATCCAGGATTTGACAGATCAGGTAATTACAGTGGAGCTAATGCCATCTGACTTCCATGACCTGACCCTGCTACCAGGTTAACCTGAAAAGATCGGATCATGATTACACTTTCAGTCGCAATGAGCGAGTTTTATTTATTAATATTATACTGGTGATAAAAGTATCGTTGTCCTTTTGCAGTGACCAACATATTGCAAGCATAGAGAAAATAAAAATAATAATCGTTGTATTAGAATGGACCAATAAAAAAAGCAATAACGGGAGACAAACGAGCGTACTATTGATTTTTTCAATAATACCCTATTATTGAAAGACTCTCATCATCATCTTAGCGTTAATGTCCTGGTTGTAATTTGGTCGATCAGGTAATTACAGCGGAGCGTCTCTGTTCAGGTTCCCTTGCTAATCAGATTGGATCATGATGTATTGGAAAACTAATTAACTTGATTGATAACGGAGAAGGATCTTCTTTTCGCTAATAATTTTATTTTTCATACATGGAAAGGTTCTTCTGCTGACAATATACCGATCTTTCTACAAATGCACCAACGTACCTACGGATACTATTCGTTGACTCAGATAATTATTCGGTCGCTCCTCTCGTTTGAGTTGAAACTCTTCCACGCTGCTAACGTTTAAAAGCTCTAAAGTTTAAGCAGACTTTTAATTAGTTTTATAGGTCGCGAATAAAACACAGAACATACAATAACAACTCAACAAAACTTTAGAGCTTCCATCCTCACCAGTTCCGCTGAAAATAAAACGTTTTAAAATTAAATGGATTTAAGATACCGTAGTTAGATAATAATTTTAATTATTTACCTCCTATTTACACTACGTTATTTTAGAAATTTACTTTAGTCTAGACAATATTGTGTGTCATCATCAGCAGCATCGTCTTGGCGTTATGTCCCGGGTGCGCCCCCGCGCGGCACGCGTGGGCCCCGGGTCCGCCTTCCTGCTACTCTTGGCCCACTTCAATCGGTTATTGTGTGTAATTAAAAGTAGTACTATGGAATACCGTAATTAGTGTTTGAAAATTCGATAACATGCACCGTGATATGATAATTTGGGTTCGAATATCAGCATGTTAGATTACCCACGGTTATGCTATCTACTTTACAGCACCAACGGTTTACCGAACTGTATCTCCCGAACGGATGGACCGATTTGGATGCGGTTTAGAATTTTATAAAAATATAATATAAATAAACTTGGTCGGGGTTTATCCGACGTTTTCTTTCAAATATTAAATAATCGAAACGCTCAAGGATTACTATTTTTTTCATAAGAATTAGGTATTCCAATCGCCTACAGTTTCTGGAAATGAACAGAGAGACGTCTAACGTATCCATGTATAAAAAAACGCTGAGCGACAATGGAGGAGGTGTCTGTCCCCTTCATACAACCAATTCCCTTTCCGCCATCGCGAGACGCGGTCCGGTCGAACACTTTATCCTTATTTCGAAGATCAACCAGCTTTGCTTCATTCAACCTTTACAATGCGTATTGGAAGGTGGCCTAAAATGGGTGGCCCGCCTGAGACGGGTACGCGCTCGTACGCCGCCATGTCAATAAGTAGTGCCGACGGGTGCATGTTCCGAGAGTAGCCGAAACGGATCGACGAGTTTCGATCCGTTTTGCTCGGGCACCAGAGCCGCTTAATGGCGGATGTATGTTTACCGAAAGTATTTTAGTGGTTTCCTAAAAAATTAAGATATATGTTCCTTGATTAGTCGAAAACCTTTATAATTAGCACATTGTTAATATTGCGCTTATATTTTAGCGCTAACTTTAAATTAAGACAAAGAGGTTTCTCGAATTACCTTTCATTTAGAAGTCTTTAATTACTTAACAAAAATATGTGCTATTGGGCAAAACGGTATGGTTTTGTATGAAAAATTTAATACAAAATGGATTACATGAAGAACTTTATTTTTCAATATATATTGTAAAAATACTTTAAAGAAGTATGGGTATTTTAATCAACAACTCCTGTAGCTATTAATATTACACCAATAGAAAGGTTTGTTTTGTTAGATGGTTGAGGTTTTTAAGTTTGAGCATTTTACAGTAAACTTAACGTTAAATGCTTACAGTCGCAATAATAAACTATAGTCGGTAGGTATAGTGTTTTTCCTACTTGTTATATTTTAAGTTTGAATTACCTATCCTAAAACTTATGACGTCTACCCGTTTTGCCCAAATCAGATACCCGTTTTAGGCTCATAAAACGGGGTTTTCTAGAGGTTTCTTAATTTTTCTATTTATAAAAAATTGGATAGAGAATGTTTTAAAATTGTGTTTTATTTTCAAGTTTAATAACTGACAAAACAAGCTTGAAGCGAAACTACAATAAAGCAGACTTCGAAAAGTTAAACGAGATACTACATGACAACTTGCCTGGAAACATGGAACACTTAAAATGCACAGAAAAGCAGTATGAGACGCTCCTCGAGTCGTTAAATATTGCTGTTAATTCCTGTGTCTCACTGGCAAAAGTTAACCATATTACCTCAAGCAAGCCTTGGATACCGAAAACAGAGCAAAATCTAATCAGACAGAAGAAAAGTTTGTGGGAAAGATATCAGATAACTGGACTTGAATAATGTTACAAGGAATACAGGAAAATAAGCAACAAACTGATTAATCACTGTAGGTCTTCCAGGGTAACTTATGAATCTTACCTTATACAGTCTGGGCCTAAGAAATTTTACTCCTACATCAAGCAACAAGTTACATCGAAAGTTAGCATACCATCCATGCTTAGGAACAACTAAGGGCAACTAGTTAATGCCGCCTATGACATAGCGGAAGCGTTCGCGAATCAGTTTAAGGGTGTCTTCCAAGAGGAACCTCTCACCCAAATGCCTAACTTGCCGGCTTGTCTAAGAGTGGAAGAAACCATTGAAGGCATAGTTTTCAGTAAGGAAGCAATTCAAACAGCTATTAAGGACTTGAAAACGGATTCGTCCCCTGGACCTGATGGAATACCTGCAAGTATACTTAAGAAATGCGACATCACCGCCACCTTGGCCACCATAATGCAAACCTCATACGATACAGGTGTGTTACCACGTATGTGGAAGACAGCGAACGTCACGCCTATTTTCAAGAAAGGTAGCAAAATGATCCCTCAAATTATAGACCTATAAGCCTAACAAGTGTACCGTGTAAGGTTATGGAGAAAGTTATTGTTAAGCATATTAGAAAATTCATTTCCAAGAATAAGATAGTAAGCAATCATCAACATGGATTCTGCCCCCATCGGTCTACGGTATCAAACATTTTGTCAGCCTTGTCATCTTGGACCTCGAGCTTCAACCAAAGCGAACCTGTCGAAGTAATATACTTGGACTACGAAAAAGCTTTCGACAAAGTTCCTACCACAAGATTGCTGCACAAACTTGAATTTATTGGGATACGAGGGAATCTTCTGAAGTGGATCGACGCATTCCTTCGTGAGCGAAACTTTCGAGTGAGAGTTGGTGAGGTGATGTCAGAAGAGAGACGTATAACAAGTGGGGTGCCACAGGGCTCTGTCTTGGGACCTGTGCTATATATTTTATACACATTCGACCTGCCACATTACGTGTACAGTAACATGGGTCTCTTTGCTGACGATACTTAGGTGTTTGCCAACCCACTTGTGGACTATGACCAGCTCCAAGCAGACTTGAACAGGATCAGCAATTGGTCAAAGGAATGGCTCATAAGACTAAATGCCGACAAATGTACAATACTGCACATTGGAAACAAGAATCCTTACCTAACATACAAGCTTAATGACATACAACTGTGTGAAGTAAAGGTACAGGTCGATTTGGAAGTGTACATCACAGAGGATCTAAAATGGGGAGAACACGTGTCAAGCATAGCCAAGAAAGCGAAGAGTTTGATTTACATAATAAAGAAAGCTTTTGGAATGTTTACACCAGAGATGATGATGAGAATCTTCAAATCATATATAAGGCCATTGTTAGAGTATGCTTTTCAGATCTGGTGTCCATATTTAAAGGTAAAGGATGAGGAAATACTTGAGAAAGTACAAAGAAGTTTCACAAAGGTGCTAAGACAGCTGAAGAGATTACCGTATGAAGACAGATTAAAGAAACTAAAGCTGACAACGTTGAAGAAACGCAGAGAGCGTGGTGACCTGATCGAAACGTTCAAGATTCTCAATTAACATTACGACATCCACGATTTTGAAAAGTTATTTCTGCAGAACAAGAACCACCACCTACGAGGCCATTCTCTGAAACTCAACATTTGTTTCTCCTTCAAAAATCCGCACAGACACTTTTTAACCAACCGAGTCGTGAATACCTGGAATAAGTTGCCTGAATCCGTGGTGACGGCGGAAAATACTAACTCGACAAATTTTTAAATACAGCTTGAAAATTAGTAGAGAAGAGTTAGATACAGGCATTTATCAGTTGTTTGACAACTGCTTGCCTGCTTAATAATAATAATAATGCGGTTCTCTTGGAGACGGCGCGTATTGTTAGGAGGTTCCTGTCTCTGCAGCCCTAACCGCCGGTAGCTTGGGCCTCGCCCCGGTGCTGGTGGTACTCTAGGTTTAGGTTTTTTATAATATTTATTTTTCATATATATTGTAAGAAATTTAGATCTAAGATTGAAAATAAATAAGGAGAATAATAATAATAAACATCCTATCTTGTAAACTAAATCAAGCTAAGATATTCATCACATTTCTAGTTGTTTTTATCCTCGCGCGAAACTTACCCGTTCTAGGCCACCTTCCCCTACGGCTAAGGAATGGAACACGTTGCCTGCGAGTGAGTACCCTGATTATTAATCAGGACGCCTTCAAGGCTAGAGTGAATAGGCTTCATCTTCGGCCATCACTTAACACCAGGTGAGATGGCTGTTAATTGCCTGGCTAGTCTAATTCAACAATAATGGAGGAGTGTCTGTGCTTTTCATACAACCAATCATACTTAATATTAGAAATCCGAAAGTTTGTAAGGATGTTTCGATATTTGTATGCTTGGGTGTTTGTTACTCCTTCAGAACAAAACTATTTAACAAATTTTGTTAAAATTTGGAAGTAGTACAGCTTCTAACACAGAATAACATTATTAACACTTCACTACATAGTATAAAACAAAGTCGCTTTCTCTGTCCCTATGTCACTTTGTATGCTTAAATCTTTGAAACTACGCAACGGATTTTGATGCGGTTTTTTTTAATAGATAGAGTGATTCAAGAGGAAGGTTTATAAGCAAGAAAAATGGGTAGAGGGTGGGTAGGTGTACGCGAACGAAGTCGCGCCGGGTCCACTAGTATGCTATAATTGATACCAATA
The DNA here is from genome assembly GCA_905147135.1 of Blastobasis lacticolella. NCBI lineage: Eukaryota > Metazoa > Arthropoda > Insecta > Lepidoptera > Blastobasidae > Blastobasis > Blastobasis lacticolella. Next base: position 12,799,148 of record LR990053.1, on the reverse strand, counting down.
TTCAAGGTGAATCCCTCGGGAATAGGGTCTGGAATGTAAGATCCGAATTTTACTCGGACGAAGTCGGGTGCAAATGCTTACAGTTTTTTTCGCGATAGTACAAGTACAATTCCAAGTCTGTCTCAAACCAATTTTCCATAGATGTAAACAAATGTAACTAATAAAATAATAGTTATTGGTTTATATCATTTTAAGTGGTTATTTATTTGCTTCCAAAACTGAAGCAAAATTACTGACCCATGGTGTGGATTGACGAGTACGATAGTAGCGAGCTTATTTCTGTGGAAAATTGTTTGACAAACGTATAATAGGTACATGGCCTATTCTATTTTTCTTTAGCTATATGTCTTTAATTTATCAGGGGATGTAATAGGAGTACACTTTTTTTAAACAGAGGCTCGAATAAGTGATAGCTGCCAATATATTACAACATAACTGGAATGAAGTAGTTACTTACATACAGTTTATTTTATTTTATAATCGTTATATTTTATATTGGATCTTGGCTATACTCATGAGCGATGTTCAAAAGTATGCGCTTCGATTCTTGGTACACGTCGCTTTTAGTACGTCATTAGTTACGACACTATAGTACCTTTATAATGCGTACGGCTAAGGATTAGAACACGTTGCCCTCGGGTGTGTTAATAATAATTAATTAATAATAATTTAGACGCCTTCAAGACTAGAGTGAATAAGCTGTTCCTAGACAGGCATGCTCCATCTTCGGCCGCATCGTCACTTACCAACGGGTGAGATTGCGGTCAAATGCCTGACTAGTCTAATAAAAAAAAACGTAGGACTGGCGACTTCACGTGAGGTAAATTCTAAGAACAATACTTGAGCGTGCGTGAGCGTGAAGATTACCTATTGTCAAGTCTATGGCAGTGTGATGAAAGCCTTATGTATTCTGTATAACAGTCTGTGTCGCGTACGCAAGGATGGAAAATCCTCTCCTATTCGCGGATAAACCTGACATTCGATACAATTTGCGCTAAAACCCTACTCCTTTTGATTTTATTTTACAATTCCGCACTTCCCTCAGTTGTGGAAATAAAGCTTTTACTGCGAGTGTTTCAGCCTTTGTTTTTGACTGTAATCTATTTAGGAGATCTAACATTGTTTAGCACTAACAAGGAATGTAATATAGTGCCTTGTGTCGTTTATAATTGCGTTTTTTCCTTGTATGTTTCATAGTGTACAATAGTTAAATAAATATAAAGTTATAATAAAGGTCCTTGGGAAGTTTGCGACGATGGACGGATATTTCTAAAAGCAAACTATTGAACTGATTTTTGTGTAACTTTTAATTATTTATTTTTATTTGTTTATTTAATCATTTATTGCACGCAAGATTTATATGACATAATTGTAGCTTAAACACCAAAAATGAGTGATGCGTGTAATTGCACTTCAGTGATGGTCTAGCTAGAGTTTTGATATTTGACTATAAATTGTAACGGTAATACTAGATATTGTACGTGAAAAAAATTTAAGAGCGCAGAATTCGGGTTACTACCACTGGTTTTTCTTGAATTAGATTATTTCCAAGGAGTACTGTGTTGAGTTGATCTATTCGGTTGACTAGTCCGGCGTTGAAAGCCAAAATAAATCTGACGTCGGCTCAAAAATAGCGAGAGTTGTTACGTCTTTATCCTGAGGAAGGTGATAATTTTATTTATATTAAAGTAGAGCTCATCTAGTCTAAAATGACGCGCCCCACTACTTAGTTAGTTGATATCGATGAGTGAGTGCAAATATTAATAACGACACTTCATCTGCGTCGACTGCTCCAATCAAACGACGCGTGCAACGTTAACGAGTCTCACCGGCAAATGAATGACCAATTACAACGGCATTTGTATAAGTAATTCGTCCATATTTTAAACTTGCTTGTGTGCGTTAATGCGATAGTGGGGCGCGTCATTTTAGATTAGACGAGCTCTAGGCGACTTTGTAAGCTACACGTTGGTATCATCGGCATCATCATAGCATTAATGTGTAAGGCGCAGGAGGCTCGTCAAAGTACACATTTTCGTGTCACAATTTTTCGCCGTGACCCTCGTACTCCGAAGTAAGACGTTTATCGATTTCACTTAAAAAAAAACTCAAAATTCAAAACAGACAGACCGGAAGAAAGCTTTAAAACTGTGTGCAACTGACAAAAAACCGAAAGCAGTTTACAAGACTTGAAATGCCGTAACGAAATCACTAATACCTATTACAGTCACTGTATCTATCTAAGCAACAGTGATGTTGACAGATGCCTAAAGTGTCAGTTACACGGTCCCAGTAACACGATAAACCCACTAGACGCCTGCGCTGTCCCCATCTTAATCTTCCTCACGACAGACATTGCTTGAACGTAGATTGAGGGTCTACCTCAAGTCTAGTTGGCGTTCGGTACAAATTGCAGGCTACATTTAGTATTTGTAGAACACTCAGAAAATAATATGACCTTTTCTGGGCCTAGAGTCCGCCAATTTACTTGGCTCGATCGACTTGTAACTGAATCGTTCAACTGCAGTTTCAATTGTAGCAGAATTCCAAAAAGGTGTAAAACTGCCATTGAGCTGCGATTGCGATTCAATTACACTTCGATTGAGCCATAAGTAAATTAGCGGACTCCCGGCCCAGGTTGAATGAGAATTAATCCTTTTATCGATTTGTTCCTGTCTTCGATTAGCCTTTGCCCTTGGTTTCTTAACGTATTTCACTACATATTATACAACAAAGCGCCAATGTCGCGCCTGTCTGTTGGTCTGTTCGGAATAAACTCAAAAATTACTGAACAGATTTTCATGCGGTTTTCACCAATAGACATATTGATTAATAAGGAAGGTTTAGATGTATAATACACACGAGAAGCCGCGGTAAGTCGCTATTTGAAAATAATTTAATAAATTATAAGTACCTAAATAGTATACACGGGCAACATACAAGCACCATGTTTTATAAACAAAAAGATGAAAAATATATTTTTTTCTATAAGAAACGACCCTAATAGACCTCTTTTACCTCTTCCACATTTATAAAACTTCTCATACATTTTGGCCTTTTCGGAATTTTGTTTCGCTCATCAATATTTCACAGTGGCTCATTAGCAATCCGGTTTATGGTTTTGATTTATGGTTCATGGTTAATACACGAATACATCGAAGGCCTACAGTGCCACAAACTTATCCCTGTGGCCATAACTGGAACTAAGTGTCGCCATTTTGAAATGTAATTTTGTTGTTGTTATTAGATAAGTTTGTGGCTCTCTAAAACAGTTGCTGTTTGTGAACTTGAGACGTGTCAGGGCATTCTACGGTTCGCGTCACACGGCGCCTGTAACAAGATAAACCCAGTAGACGGCACTGCCACCATAATCTCCCTCGGGACAGCCACCTATTTAGACGTACATCGGCTTAGCTCAGCAGCGACCCGCTACAAACGTACAATAGGGTCTTTAAATAAAAACATATTTTAAGAGTATCACAAGAACATGATTTAGATTCAGTTTTTTATAAAAAATACATCGTCTAAAAACTCGACAGCGTAAATAATTTATCGCGCTGCCGGCAGGTCAATGACACTTAGGAGTAATCAGCTGATTTCTTTGCAAATGAGTAAGTTATTTCGAGTCGGTGAAAATGACTACAAGATAAAATGTCAAGAATTAGTTTTTGTGTGAGAATAAAACGAACCAATGTTTTCCATATATGCTAGTTTTATTCTCTATGTTACCACTAGACGTGAAATCAATCAAAAACACAGTATAACACGAACAACACGAAAGGTCTTGCTTGGACGACGTCAGTAGATAGCTGCTTGCACACCTGAGAGGCGCGACCGGTAGGTATTGTCAGTAGAGTGTGTACTGGTCGCCCGAAAATACTATTTGAAATGCATACAAATTAAAGGTATCCTATCCTATTTTATTACAACCTACATCACAGAATATCATCTATCATTTCTACTTGAAGATATACTATCCTCAAACTAAAATTCACCTGCACGGCAGCCCCTGCTGGACAAGCCAATATTGCCTGTTTCTTTCACCGTCTTCTATAGGTAAAAAGGTACCTAATTTACAAAAAAGCATTTCAAAAGAATAAAATAAATACACTGGAAGGTTTTGGTAAATTAAAGTCATCAATCAAAAACACTCCGGAGCATTCGTACAATGGAAGCGTCTGTCCTTTGGGGCTTTTAAAGTAAAAGCCTCGCGTTAAGGTGTACGCGTAGATATTCTCAAGGCAACTAGATTGACAATATCAACAGTTGAATTAGAATAAAGTATTAAATATTAAGTGCAAATACTAGTGTTGGTGTTGGGAAAAAAGTATTTTGAAATGTTTACTTTCTCACCAAGGAAGCCGTAAAGTTTTAGGTTTTGATTTAAAATAAGTAAATTCTTAAATATACAGCCACCGCTATAATAATGTATGTTTATAGTGAATTGAACACCTGAATAAATATTCTTAGGTTTATCTCAGAGCAAATAATATCTACCTACAGTTCTATTTTTTTAACTATTATGAACCGCTTGCACCAAATTCTTAAACACGTTTAAAGTGTTTTTTGTATGAAGTTTTTTGTTTAAGTATCAGCTTAAAAGCGTAGAATTTGGTGCAAGCTGCCGTAAGACTTGCAGGAAAATTTATGGTTAAACTATAATAAGTGAAATAATTTATTGGTTCATATGATAAGCCCATAACTGCAGGACTTGTGCCTACTCCACATCAGTGTAGTGTAGGGATTTGCCGTAGTCTCTAGGCTTGGTAGCCCATATTGCATCGCAGTGTTTTAAAAATACACAACAGAAAACACTTTAAATATTCCGGTTGTGGTATAACGCGCGAGGGCCTGGGGTCCACCTTGACCATGATCCAGGATTTGGCATATCAGGAAATAACAGTAGAGCGACTGCCATCTGACCTCCATGACCCTGTTAACAGTGGAACTAACTAGATTAGATTTTTAATTATTTCATAGGCAGTAATTGGTCAACTCAATTCAGCTTTAGTTAATGAGCAGTTTTCCAATAGGTATCTAAAGCATTTCTTACCACTCACTAGATGGCGCCCCGACAATTTTGGTAATTGATAATCGCTTGAAATAGGTTCTTAGCAAACAGGATATAAACACTGGGTACGTCGTATTGGATAATATTGTATTTGCCAATAGTTTTCAACCATTTTAGAGGTTGTAATAATAATGGAACATAGTGCCAACTTCTATAAATATTTCTTTTTAAACTTTGTTTAACCTTTAACAGTTATGTTTATATTAATAAACATTTTATTTTTAAGTTTGGTATTAGTTAGCTGCAAAAAATCACTGCCACCATCATACAGATTATAAAAAGATTTACCAAAATTGTAGGAGCGCCATCTATTGATGCTTTTTGAAACCAACTATCAATACCTACTGGAAAACTCCTCATTGAAAACATCAGTTTTGTATGGAGTTGTATACGCATCTTTTCGGACGGGGAAACCTTAAAGGATGCCTACGAAACGCCATGGAAAACTGACGTTTTCTATGTACTAAAGCCGATATGAGCTGAATAAGTATGGCTACTCCCTTAGGAATACAAAAAAAAAATGTACAAGCAAATTACAACGGTGACAAAATATTGACAAATGACAAACAAATAACGTTTGGAAAATAAGCAATATAAATTTCATTCGTTTCCCTAAGAAATAGGGAGTAAGTCGATCAGGTGCGTAAATATAGTAACGGTAAAACTGCAGATAAAATAACAGTTCAAATGGAACTGACTGTGAGGGCGGCAGGCTGCGGATGACGAGGGTCTTCGCAGGAATACGAACGCCATGAATCCCGGAACTGTTGGATAATAAGATTGATGTGAAATAGACAGAATGAGTGATGACGATGGTTTATTTAAACTTATTTTAATTTAAAATATCGATTAATCCTGTAGCGTACCGTTACGTTAAAGTGATCTAACTATTAAAGTGAAATCAGAAACAAAGAAACTATGTTGACCTGGAAAAATAAAACATATAGTTATAGATAATATAAATGATACAAATGAATTTAAGGAGAACAATAACAACAGATGCACCCGTACCACAATAACAATAAAAGCGTTGAAAATAAATCCTAAAAGACTAAGAGCAAGGCATATTGCACTTGCATTGCTTTTTCTCTCATTTCAATTTTTCTCAGAAATGTCTTTTTGTACACAGGGGACACGTCTGGCTCGACGACCGCCGACCTCCAAAGTGAGAGCCCCAATGTCAGTTATTTTTATTTGTACTAAAGAAAAAACAATTTTATTGAATACAAAATTGCTTCATATTGATATCGTTATTGGATTTACTAAAGCTCTTTATGTTGGGTTTGTTTTAGATGCATGTGTTTTTTATACAATGATTTTATTATTGTTTTAATAACGACTGTATGTGGTATTGTAACGATCACTATAGTTGAGCACCATGAGCTCGTCACCGTACAATTTATTTATATATCATATGGTTGTAGTTGATGGACTTGGAAATGAATACGCATATTACACACAGAGCAGTGTGTGGTTAAAATATAGTTTGCTTATCATGATTTCTTTTAACAAATGCTCTCAAATACTTAACCAAAACTTGGTTTTGTAATAAACTTAAACAATTTATTTGACGATAAGAGATAATATTTTACCTCAAAAGCCCGTAATAAATTTACGCTATTGATTGGTTAGACGACAGGCAAAATATCGTGAATATCTTAAATGTTTGGCGTCAAGTTATGAGACCCAAGAAAAATACTCATAAGTTATAGTGATGTAAAGATACAAATGCGTTTCAACGAAACATCGAAATAAATAATTGAATAAAAGTACACCTAAATATTAAATGAGTCTAGACTTTAATTTTAATCTACTTGTTTGATGACTCAAATTGATTTACTTCATAGAAATTAAATATCTCTATACTCAGTCTGATGAAACATTACATCGAGTTTATAATAGCTAAAATGTCTTTAAATTGTTTACTTATAACTAACTCCATACATTATAAATTTTGGTCTAAAGAAATTACACATCGAATCCATATGCTTACGTATTTTTGTTTGCGTTGTTAAATTTAATCGACTCGGTAAATAAATAAAACGTCGTATACACACATCCCTACATCCCTAGCTGTTGTAACATTTAACTATTTTCGGTTTATCAGAAGCATTTTGTAAAATTTATGGATGTGCGGACGTTATGAGAGCAGTCACTTAGACCTCATAAAATTAGAAATATTTCATTTTTTGTTTGTTTGAAATATTGAACTGTGGGAATTTTGACGATAACGATTTAAAGCAAGTTGGCCAGAGTAGAAAAACATGACAGTCAGCCCATGGGTCGCATCGCGTGAACATCATCGTATCCATTTCCGTAACTAAGAAACCCCAGGCCTTTCCAAATTTCCTCGGAAAAATTCATTACAACTCGCGTGTAGTTTGTTAAAAAATTTGGGCTTTATTATTTTGTGTTATTTTTCAGCTTTGTGTCGTTTCTTCGTTCTTTATCTATTTCTTTTTCTCCGCAGTGTCAGTGATTTGATTTGTTTTACATTTGTCTTTGTTTCTAAGTTTCGAAAGCGTAAGTTACATTCTCATTACTTTTATGGTAGTTATGAGTATTTATTAGGGCTCTTAGAGATTTCAACGTAAGTGTGAAAGGTGATTAAAAACAAATTTTTGGGAAAGAGATTACCAAATTAAATATCATCAGTACTCACCCCCACTGAATAAAAGACTATGAAAATAACCTGGGACACAGTTTCGGATGTGACATCGAATACACTCTAAGAGAATGACTCCGGCACGAATCCCGATTTGGTCTTCGATGGCCTAGGCGCTCTAACTAAGTCTACGCCTAGGTTTGACGCCGAATTCTGGTAAGATTTTGGCCGATGTTCCGTTTAATACCCTTTGTGCTTTTAAAGCTTTAATGACATTTTCCTACGGACATGAATCTCGAGTTTGGATCGAAACCTGGCCCGAGTCGTTATCGTCCCTCACACTAGGCACACAACTTACACACGCGAAGTAAATAAAATTTAAATAATAGTCTCTCCTTTGACTCGTGAGTCGATAGGTAGGACCATAATAAAGCCTGACGAGATGATCGGAATATGTGTGACGGTTTGAGCGTAGTAGACAATAGGTCACTGGTTCGTTTGATGTCGAAGGCTTTGCTGGTTGGCTGAGATATGAGGTGTGATGGGAGTCTCAGTTCCTTATCGATTAGGTAGGTTTTCCGAGACCTAAAGGCCTCTATTCTATATTATTTAGGTGAGGATAACGTTAGGGTTTCGCAATCATAGGGTTAGAGTGGCCACAGAAGAAAGAAGAATCCGTTGCCATTTCGAGTGCTGTCAAAGCTAAGTCGCATGTTTACTTTATACTTTGTTTGATTTTTGTACGGATTTTATAAATTGTCTGACTATTTCGATTTGCGTGGATTACATTTAAATCATCTTATTTACGCGGATTTATGTTTCATTCGATTTATTTTTGAGGATTTTCATATTTGATTTTACTTTTATTTATGTGAACTAAATTTTATTCATTTGTGAATATCTTCCGAATATTCGTGCAGTTGAATTACAGAGAATTGCTATAAAACTTACATATTCCTTGTGACGTTTTTCAAAATGTGTACACAACGTAATGGGTCTGAAAATTTAAATCAATAACTAGACGATCACTCGCTTACGGCCAAATCACAATGTTGAAATTATAATTATCATGTTATGTCTACTCTTTATAGGTAGATACTCGTATGTGTGTATTTATACAGACATATAGGTATTAGGGTGACTGAGAAGTTAAAGTATGTAATGGTTATATAGAGACCTATACTAATATTCATCTATATTTCATACAATTTTATTGAATACAAAATTGCTTCATATTGATATCGTTATTGGATTTATTGAAGCTATTTATGTTATGTTTGTTTTAGATGCATGTGTTTTTTAATCAATGATTTTATTATTGTTTTAATAACGACTGTATATGGTATGTAATGGTTATATAGAGACCCATACTATATACCCATATTCATCTATATCAGCCGCAAGATACCCTCCGCTAGACATATTGATCGGTATTTCACATGATCCGGAACGAAATTATTCGACAGACAAGGAACGTTTCATCGACGTAGTTCGGAGAATTAGCGAGCTGCTGTGGCATTGGGGTGGTCACATTAAATTTGTCGTAGTATCGATAACGGTTACGTTCACTCCATTGGCCAAATTTGTTAAATGCTGTGCTCCTGGGACGTCCCACCTCTAAATGGGGGGACGTTCGAGGTCTACGTAAAACGACTGGAAATTACTGGATACGCAAAATTAAGGACTGGTCTGAGTGGCATTCATTCTTTGGCTAACATCCAGCCGTGGACTGTGACCGGCTGATGATGATGAGGCATATACTTTCACATACCTACTCTTCTTCGACTGGTGGTACTCCACTACTGCAGGTTGGCCGTCAGCTCAGCTAACTTAGACTAGTCCTGTGTCAGGCTTCTTATTCAGGCTTCAGTAGCTCTTCTACGCAGGCAACGCCTATCCATTTCCAGATGTTACGAAGCCAGGATTTCTTTCTTCTTTGCCCATCATAATCAATTGGAGAAGTTGGTATCTTCAGTGACGTAATACGTGGCCAAAATACTCGACTTTCCTCTTTTTGACGGTCTGCAACAATTCTCGCAATACCTACTCGTACAACTCAAAACCCATTAAACCCAACTCAAATCATAAATGCTACGCCGATATAAATAGGTAGTCATTAAATAATATTTACGTAGATAAACTGTTTATAGACGACCTTGTTTGTATTATTGTTTCAGAAAGTAAAATTTTAATATTCTTAATGGGAGCTATACAATGGGCGGCCCACTCTCGTAAAAAACTTGAATAGGACTAGGGCGAACATGATTTGGCGTCCTATTAAGTTAATGTTAACTCGTTTTGATTTTTGTTTTTGCCCCCGATTCCAAGAATGTTTTATAAAATATTACTTGTCAGACACACATCACAACTACTAAAATTAATCTGATCCTTTTTCAAAAGAAATCTTAAGTATCACGTTCTGGGAATAGTGCTTTGCGGTTCTGGGATTTTGGAACCGTTTTATTCGCTTGAGGATTTCGCACAAAAAATATTCCACTTTACAGCACGAAATAGTGACGATAAATCAATGGCATTGCAATGAAATTTCACTGCTGAGCTGTTATAATAAATTCAGAGAAAAACGTTAATGAACTGTAATGAAACGAACTCGCGCGTGACTGTCGAGTAAGCATGCGTTTGTGGTTCATTAAGTATTGGAATTTTGTAAGAACAATGCTGCACTATTAAAATTTTAAAATCAATGGTATAAAGATAAAATTATGATTGCCTGTGATCGTAGCAAAGGACTCCAGAGGTATGTAGAATCCTGAACCGACTTGGGTTTGGACGAGGCGTTGAGGACGCCCAAGACTGAGACAGCGTCATATTTTATGGAATGTTGCAGCAGGTATATATAAGTCCGCCAAGTCAAGCAGACGCACGGCCGTACCCTTTCTCGAAGCAACTCAACGCATTTTTTGTTGCGAGTGCAGAGTTTAAATCACGATCTAAAATGAGTTTCTGCACGATCCATCACCTAGTTTACTTTTCGAGCACAGAGTAAGTGGTATTCGAAATTCAAACCACTTTCTTCAACACAATCTTATGTAAATAATACTAGATTCTAGATAATAAGCGTTTTTGCTGGAAGTTTCCACGTAACAAATGCGCCCTTTTCGTGCTTGCGAGATATCTTTATAAATGAGATCAAATAAAGTTCTAGACTACATAGAAGCATAAATAATACATTGATCATAGGTTATTTACTTAGAATTTATTTTTAAAAGTACTGTCCGGTTCCACCTTAGATATCCTATATTTTTTACGGGAGAGTTACAAGACAGCGAATTTTTCCATAAAAAATGTTTTTAAAGGAACTGTATTGTATACAAGGAAAACAGAAACGGCAAGTAGCGAACGCGTCGGTGTATGCGGCCAGTGTAATATACCAAATAAGCGATGGCTAGGCGAAACGGCACGTAAAGGGAAACTTAACCTGATGATTAGCGAGAGGTGGACCGCTTGCCTCGCAGGTCACGTAAGGCCCAATCTGCTTAGTAGGACACCTTTGTGGCCCCACTATGTGGCCCAAGCCCCTTAGGTACACAGAAGCAGATTCTGAGATAAACACTCCGATCCAAGTTTCCTTTGTTCTATTTATATAGGATTCAGCGCTTGCTTAGTGTGCAAAAGCAGAATTATCACCTTGAAATAAGTGATATAATTCCTTAGTTTAGTACTGAGCCTTTTGTCCTTATCAAGAAATTGAAATAATTGTACGTATATTGTACATACTTTTATACATAATTTTTATTTTGATTATTGCCGAATTAAAACAAAGCAAGTAATCGTCAACCGATGAACTGCCTTAGCTAAAATGAAAACAATACATTTGTTATACCAATTACACCATCCCGTTATATTCACTTCGTTTTATTAATGGCAACTTGTAAACGTGTCTTCGTTAAATATCAACTGGGTGCATGTTAACTACTTTGCGGTTGCAATAAATTCGCCGCTACGGACTGCAAACTAGTCTTTATCTACGATTATGGCGTCGGTAATCCTCCATGACAAATAGCGCTCGTTGCTCATAACGAAATTACGATGATAAACTGTTCATCCTCGAAGTTGGAAACGCGCCGCTATCGAGGGACGGAATCACTCGCAGTGAAAGTCGTAATCGAGGTACTACCACGTCTGCATGAGTAATGCGTGGGGGTTGGGACAAGCTAGTTATAGTTTGAACCACACTCGCAGTAATCTCTCTCATCAATTATGGACTGAGTACGACTGTGACAGTCGGCGAGAGTCTCGGACGCGCGGCCATTAAAATACGCGATCGCGGCGGAAACTCGGCGGATCCATCAGAAATTAATATCCGGGCCGTCAGCTGCACCCCACCTGGAAATTATCTAATAAAGCCGCCTTATGAACTCCGCTTTTATAAACTTTCCCTAAGCCGACTACGACTTAAGTGCTTCATCTCCGCGAAATATGTAAAAAACGAGCCGTTTTTTGCGGGCCGTTGTATGGAATATTCACAGTTTTGGACTCGACGAGCCGCCGCCGGATATGGGCTTAATAAACTCGGCTGTGCGATAAAATTTTACGAATAAATTAGTGATCAGTGGTTTGCAGAAAATTTTGGGTAGAAGGGATTGCTTAACTACTACGGATATTAACTGTCACTCAAGCCCGTTCATAATTTGAATTTTATATTAACTTGGCGATTCTTCTGACATCGGATGGTTCTGTAGGCTAAGGCGTTAGTCCCCCAGTGTAGAAGAATAGACCTTATGACTTAACGACATATTATGTGGTAAACGTACATTTTGATGCGATGATTTCATAACCTGGGACTAACGTATTTTTGAACCGCTCGCCTGGAGTTAAACGGTTTTCAATTTAGATTTTCGACATTAAAATTTCAATACTTTGCATGAAGCTGATTTTCCCTCATTTTCAACCGCTCGCTTTCGGTATTGTCAATGTAATTTAAAAAAATATATAGAATTTGTCATGCCCAAAATCTAAATTGAAAACCGTTCGTTTCGAAGCGAGCAGTTCAAAAATAGAGCCTCTGTATTTTGTTCTTGTGTTCGTGCTTGCTTCGATTGCGATGAAACTAATCTGTGCATTATCGATATATAGGTGCTACATTGCTTCAGTTTGACCTTTTTATAATAGAGGAAGGCAAACGAGAGAGCAGGTCACCTGATGGTAATGATCACGCCGTCTATGAATATTAGCAACACCGGGAGCCCGCGAACGTGTTGCCGACATTTGAAAGGAGTAGGCTCTATTCTTCCGCTTAATATGTTAACTTCCTTGCATAATACGCTACGACTATAGTAACTGCTTACCATCAGGTATACCTATGCTTGTTTGGCACCTCCTGCATATAGTATAAAACGAAATCATTTCCCGCCGTATGTCACTATGTGTATCTATATACGATTAGATCTTTTAAACTACGAAACGGATTTTAAAGCGGTTTTTAAGAGGAAGGTTTATAAGTAAGAAAAAAAAGAATAGGTAGGGTTTAACCCTAGGTGTATGGTGAGTGTAGAGGTGGTATAGGGTAGATGTATAGTAGATATAGGGTAGGTGTAGGGTAGCGGTAAGGGTAGGACGCCACGCGAACAAAGTCGTGAAAGGTCCACTAGTAGTGGTATAAAAATAAATATTACCAATATACGAAACGGATTTTAAAGCGGTTTTAAAGAAGAAGGTTTACAAAAAGAAAAATTGGATAGGTAGGGTTAAAGTAGGTGTATAGTAGATATAGGGTAGGTGTTGGATAGGGGTAGGACGCCACGCGAACAAAGTCGCGCCCCCTTGTTGTAGGACTGACAACAAATGAGGAAAAGTAGGGTTCTTTCTCCCTACGAAACAATTTAAGTCTAGAATTCCATCCTTCTGCGAAATTTGTTGTCCCATGTTGTTGATCATTTCTATTTTCGTAGTTTTCTACGAGGAAAAGATAATCCCATTTGATAACCGAGTTAGCTAGGAAGAAAAGTGTATTCGTCGTAGAAAACCAAATAAAATAATGGTTTGCTACGAGGAAAAAAATAATCCCGTTTGATAACCGAGTTAACTAGAAGGAATTATTTTTCCTAGTAGAATACCAGTTATCAAAATTATCTACAAGAAACAAGGGGTCGCGCCGTTTTAATAGTAGTAGTACAAAAATAAATATTTCCATGGCATAGTCTGCTCCAAACCGAGAAGTGGTTCATTTCGTGCTTCGTACACACAGAGCACTTCGCTGCTATCGAATGATGTAGTACGATACTCATGACGTACCCCTTAAATGGCTCTGAGGCTTCATCGGATCATGCGACAACTGAGATGTGGGTAATTCGATATTTTTGATACATTCTGTTCGTGATGAGTGTCGGTGAAATACACGACGTCATCGTTCCCCCTCCTTGTTTTCTCGTTCTTTACGTTGCAGAGGGGCAAGGGATTGATTATAACATTCTTTAACACTATACAAAAGAAACCACGTGCTAAATCTAATTTACATAAAATAATTGTTTACGTACCTATACACCTTCCAAACCTCTCCACCCAAAGTCTTACAATATGGAAGGCTTAACTCCAACAGAGACCTGAGTGGTTCGGTGGTTAACATGCCACGCAGAGGTCCCAGGTTCGATTCCCGGCCGAGCAGATATTGAAATGATTAATTGTTATTTCTGTTACGGGTTTGATGTTTATTGTGTGTTATATGTATAATAAGTTATCTGTATTTGATAAGTATGTATTTAAAAAGTATATAAGTAGTTCACAAGTAGTCTAGCACCCATAACACAAGCTTTGCTTACTTTGGGGTTAGATGGCGATGAAGTATATTTATTTATATTATTATTAATGTGTGGCATGGTTGTGAGGCCCACCTTTGAGATTCCATGACCATTGGTTTCGTCAGTTCCCGTAGACAAATTTCCCCGGGAATATTATAAGGTGCCCCGGGGCTCGGCTCCCAGCCGGCAATATTGCACTGAGAGATTGCCGCCACTGAAGCTTTGCACCTTTTTGATACACCCTGAAACTCAAATTGCATTTCGGCGCACGGCCACTCATAGTAAATAAACGCCGCCACTTCGTAAACTGTTTTTTATTCAGTTAGATGTTTAGGCAAAAACTTGAGCGGAAACTTAGATGGGCTTGGGGAAATTATCACTAACCATGGCAAGGATAATAATGGTGCCTTACCAAGGATTCCAACAACTTACAACCTGAGACCTTCAAGGTCAGAGTGACTAGGCTGTTACTAAATAGGCATCTTAGTCGCTTCCCATCAGGCGAGATGGCGATACTGCCTACTATAATGGTTAAAAAATCTTTCACTCTTCTGCTATTGTAACGAAAAAGGGCATTAAATCAGGGGTCGCAATAAAAACAATCTTATCAAGGTTATGAGATTCATAAAATAAATTAGGAAGGTACTTCTTAGACTACAAAAATTATGTAGTTTTTGGTATGTTTCACTACCTCATTGGAGAAGTTTAGTGTTTACAGATATTATTCGTATAGTAGATGCTGTCAGCTTCGCTTTCGAAAGTCAAGACCCACTTTAGCTATCTGAGTTAGTGTAGCACAGTACAGATTTTGGTGGTAATTATCGGCTATTTTGGCATGTTAGGGCGTCGCCTCTTGCATGCGCTTGAGTAGATTGGACACCAAAACTAGACAATTTACTATAGGTATTTACCATTTTGTAAGTCTATTTGATTTCACAAATTAGTTTTAATGCTCATTTGCCTTTGTAACCATCGAGCCAAGTACATTAATGTAGACTTGAGATTATATAATCTCACTGACCGAGATTACATATTCAGACCGAGTTATGAATGTAGGTCGAGATTAAAATAGATTAACGAAATAGTCACATTTATAGGTTTAATATGAACATAAGTAAGTAGATTTAAATCTTACACCGTTTAAGTAAACAAGTCACTTAACATTACTAATATGATGGTCTGCATTTAATATAAAGCCCCTCGTTACTGCGCAAATTTTAATAATACCTAATTTCAAAAAGCAAATTTTAATATTGAGACGACAAACCATTGTACGACAAGGGAATATACAAAACATACAAACGATTTTCGATTTCAAGGTACCAGGGAATTAATATTCTACTACATTGAGATGAAGTGTGGGCGTGTTTAGGAATACTTAGGTTTTTCAATACTCAATACTCAAATGTTTATTGCTTCATAAAAGTAATTTACAATTATGACCCTGACGGGCACTACAATATTAAATTTTTATTATATTAAATATTAATGTTTAATGTCCCTAAACGCAGTACTAAGTTGAAAAGGATTAATGCTGTGCTATGGATAGTATTTAACTAATTCCTTAAACGGATAAAATGCTATGAGCATTTTAATCCGTTTCTTAAGAGGGATAATAAGTACCTGGCCTGAGCACGAAGATGGCAGCCCTCATAAATAAAAAATTGAGAATGTATAGGCGTATGATGGCTATTATGCAAAGTTTCAGCTATTTTGAAAACAAAAGACAAAGACGAAGTATTTTTTAAAATGAAGAAAGTCGAGTATCCCCGCTGCCCTTAGGTCGCAGATTTCTGGACGACGGTGGCCACTTTTAACAGGTGGGCCGTCTGTCCGTTTGCCTCGCTAGGCAATAAAATTAATACGCTTCTTACGGGGTTTCGGCACCGTTATTTAATACAGTAACATTTTGGGTAGCTGAATTTAATCGTGGTTATGCCTGCTTGGGCGACATGAATGAAACGGGACGAATAAAAATTGTCATCACCCAAGATCACATCACAATATTTCATGAAATTCTATTAGATGGCGCGGAATTAGTTAATAGACAGCAAAGAGTACAAGAGTGTAAAAAAAACTGAGCGTCACATACAAAGCTAAGGGAATAAAGTACTTTTACCATAGGCGGCCTAGTGCTCCTTACCCGAGCACACACATTCCACGTTAGGAGGCTATTACTCTAGGCCTAGGGTTCAATTACTAGATTATTGTCTTATCTAACCAGATCTAGGCCCAAGTGATTTATTTATGTTTTCCTATGATAAAATTATTTTCGTCAAACGAGAAATATATGAATAGGAGGATAGTCAATATTTGTTCCGAGTTACACAGCAGGTTTTATTTAATGTAGATAAAGGGTTGAGACCATCGCTGGAGCAAGTTAATGCACTTCCGAGACACTGTACAAAAGTGTAATAAAAAATTACATAACTTAACCTGCATTTAGTGTGAAAACGAGTACTTTGCAATCATTTAATCCTTTATTGGTGAGCAGTTCATTATTTCCCTATTCTACCAGACACCACACGGTGCAATCCTTACTTCACTATTAAATACACTGTATTTCACTGTAACCCCATTACAAGTGGCAGAGCGCCGGCACACCATGCAGGCATATCATACCGCGTAAGATATGCAATACTAACTCAGTGGGAACAAACTGCGTTACGCGTCCTTGCTATCATGTAAATGGAGGTGCACAACCGCATATTCATGAGCTCTGACGCCCAGTCTCGAGTAACCAACTGCGGGAAAAATTCTTCAATTAGATTAAAAGCCACGTCATATAGCTGTTTATTGTTTCATGAAATAAAGTTTTATATTTGGCATTTGGAAATATTGCTTAAATGAAAATTTTCTATTAATTAGAATTGGGGGCTTCAATTAATGTATTATTTTAGTAATACGGTAGACAAACAGGCAATCGTGCCTCCTGATGGAGAAAGCGGTTACCGCCGCCTATGCACATTCGCAACACCAGGGGCGCTACCAATGTATTTCCCACCTCTTAGTTATACTAGAAATATTACGGTCTATGTCAATTAACAAAGGGGATCGAAACCAAAGACCAACGTGTACTAGTCTACGACCGTATTTTGTGGTTTTGTTAACTTATAACTAATCCACATTTAATGCAGATTTGATTGAAAGGCACGTAGTTATAATAAAAACATAAAAGCAGCATGTAACAGTCCACTGCTGGATGTGAATCTCTTCCAAATTAGTGGAGGGCTTTCCAAGAAAAACAATATCCTGGCATGAACTCCGCGCTTGGCATAGTTGTTGAAATATAATTGAGAGAGGAAATGAGTTGCTGCTACATTCTAGCGTGCCGGTCATTCAGTGCTGGCAGATTATAATTGTAATAACGTAATATAATTCAACTGCATACAGGTTTTGAAGGCAAAGTTTCCTAGAAAGTATGGCCGTCACATATTTTAGCTGCCGTAATAGATGTCACAGAACCCTTGTGTTGTTGCAACAATGGGACAAAAGAGGGCCATACGTTTAAAGTAGCCGTCCCATCGACTCGTAATCAACGATTTGCAGGAAGTCTCTGCCTGCGTTATTGTTCTTCGAAAAATATGACCTAGTCAAGAGTCAAGCGGCAATAGGTATCTTCTAGGCAAGGATACTACATCTTCGACTTCATCGTCGCTTATCATCAGGGCAACTCTCTTAAGGAACCGAACCTTATGACAGTTCAATAATACGTTTTTGGATTTGGTGTACCATAGAAAGACTAAATACCTATCCGTTTTGCAAAACGTAAAGCAATCTGCCAACTGCAGTTGATACGCTACAGTGTTCTAGCTAACAATTTTTATCTGAAATCAGTTTAGTTTCCCAAATATCAATGGTACAATAGCCGGGAGTGCGGGCGCGCGGTCGCGCCGAGAGCATTTTTGCGGCGGCACAATACCGGAACAATGGCTCAACAATATTCGGGAATAACGTTATATTTTTCTCGCAAAGCTGGCGTAATACTGTTGCCGGCAATTATAGGCCGTTAGAGACAATAATGGATCTATTGGGCAGACCGTATCGAGGTTTGTATCTTAATTGCTCGCGCGCAGAAATAAAACAACGGCCCATATCTCGCGCCCCCGCCTCGCTAATCTCTTCCCCGCAAATTAATAAAGCTAATAATCTTCTTTTCGCCTACTTGTTGGATTGTTACCAAACTCTAATATCATTATTATTTATCACGATTCGCGTCGATTCTCGTGCCAATATAAAAAAGAGCGGCGAATGCCCGAAAATCTCAACAGCTTAATGATCATTAGGCTAAAGATAAGTAATATTTTAAGTAAACTCCGGGACTTTATTAAGATTCTAAACCCGGGGCAATAACATTTTATCCGTGTCGGACTTTTTCATGAAGAATTTACGGGGCTAATTTAACACGGTAATTGGTATTTTACATAAGCAGTCCCACGATTTAGGAACTAATATTTTATAGAGGATTTAAATAGGCTTAAGAGCAGTTCGTTGTATCCTAATTGGCTTTATGTATTAAATTGTTATACATTTTCCCTACCAGATTAATTAGAGAAATATTGTTTGCGCAGAGATTTATTTCTCTATAGTTGTTTACATCCTTTATTTCATGGAATATAAAAGATAACAATTACGTAACATCACAGCTTATCCATTCCAACATAGGTTCAATGTAATTCTCATTCAATAAAGTCGCTTGCCGCGTCTGTCTGCCTGTCTGTATGTATTTCCTCCTAAACCTGGCAACGGATTTTGATGCAGTTTTCACCATCGGTTAGATAATGTATTAAAGATGCATATTATAGTCAAGATAAGCCAAGAACACCTATGCCAAGCCGGGGTGGGTCGCCCACTTTACCGGTACCCAGGTTCTAAACAAGCTAGAACCTTTGCAGACTTGAAAATAAATCTCAAGTTTACGATTACGATTTCTAACCCGCCTGCCTAGTGTCGAGATTAACAACCCTAGCAGTGGCCATTATAGGCTGCTGATTTGATACGATATACTTACAATCCGTAACGGTCGACGGACAATAACTAATCGTAAGCCGTTCACAGTTTCCCTGCCATAATCCGGTCGCAGATAAACAAACGGCCAATACAAAAGGACCGTCACACACAATGGGACGGTTTGTGCGAGAAGGTGTACCCGGTATGCCTTTGTAGCTGGCACGTGTTCTTTGTACGGTGGTACCGGGCCGTATTGGTTTATTGCAAACGATAATCCTGGCTCACCGGGATCCCGTGACGGGATGCTACGAACTGAGAGACACGAGCGATTGTAGACTACAGGCGCAGTGCCATTCAGCGTGCTGTGGAGGTTCTCTACTCTAGCTTGCGGCTTGAGGCCTTTGTGATGTTTTTGTATACCACTTAGGTGGCAAACAAGCTTACGGTCTGCCTGATGGAAAGCAGTCACTTATGGACTTTGGCAATACCAGGGGTATCACCCACGCGTTGCCGACTCCGTAAAAACCTTTTTACCCCTTTTTTTAAGAACTCCATGTTTATTCCATGTATTTGTTGAGTTTGTACGGGTACGTGTCTGTGTACTATAATATCAAACATATGTACATAATCTTTTTACGTAGGGGTAGGCTGAGACCACATCGGTCCATTTGGTACAGTCCTGACATATCTCTTTCCCTTCTTTTACATTAATCAACCCTTCCAATCAATTCATGCTCGTCGGTTTAGGGTACTCTTGATCTGAACTTTCTTTAAAGTAAAGAATTAAATATGAGTTTGTGATAACTAAATCCATTACTGAAGTACTCAAGTGAATTTAAAGCTCAATAATGACGCAATCAAGCCACAATTTGGTTCCTAATAATGAAGAAGTATAATATTGGGCGCGGGTTTTATATAAATCAAATGGATTAATTTCCCATCTATTTGCAACTCGGATTAAAATTTTATATCGGACATTAAAATGATAAAACAGAATAACAATTCTATAATACCTCGATGTTATCATAACCGTATAGCCAGCAATTTGTTTGTGGCGGAACAGTGATGCCATTCTATTTATGTAATCATCATTTACAGAGTGGATTTAACGGCCCGAGCCTGCCTATCGTTACATTAGGTACATGTTGCTATAAATTGCAACATAGACTCCCAAGCCTCTATATAGAGAAATATATCCTCGGCTATTCTAAATAACATTTTTTAAACTGAATAGATATTTGAACACTTCTCTAGTTAGAGAGGTACTATAATGCCGCCCAGTCACTTTTATAACGCTTGTCAAGCAGCATATCTAGTGGCATGATAAAAATAGGCGGATGTCATGCCACTTGACGGTGTGTGGGGTAAAATGGGCGGTGTCAAGCAAATTTTTGTCATGCCACTTGACATGCCGCATGATGGTAAGTGTCAGGCTCAGAGATAGCTATATGAAAAACCTAGATCTGAACAACTCTACTTTTTTTGTTTTTTTTTTCATGGACAAATTCACACAGCGCCATCTAGCCCCAAACTAAGCGAAGCTTGTACTATGGGTGCTAGATAACTGATATACTAATTAAATACTTTTTTTTTTTTTTAATATATACTTATTATACATAGAACACCCAGACCCGTTACAGAAATTAAAATTCATCATTTCAATTTCTTCCCGGCCGGGAATCGAACCCGGGACCTCTTGCGTGGCAGACCGGCATGTTGACCATTGAACCACTCAGGTCGTCAAACCAAACTTATACCCCATTTCACGCTTTACAGACAATAAAAACAATCACGACGACTCTGAGGCAAATCAAACGGCAAATTTTTCAAAGGCGCCCGCCCTGGTGCTGTCGCAATTCGACGAAACATTCTCCATTTTGCACGTATTTAGAATCGATTAGGCGCCTCGTCGTTAAAAATACGAGGCGGCCGCGGCAGCCACTCGACGCGTCGAGAGAATGGCTCAAAGTGAAACGAGAAAGTAAGCGCTGGCTGGGCCGGCTCAAGGACTATTATACATCTTTTGAGGTGCACCAATGGGATACTTAATCGCGTTCATTTGCTCAGAAAAGGCCCTGACGGCGTATGCCCTAGTGAGGGACGCTCGAGGACGCACTCGCTGCCTCATCACATCAAAGGGCCGCCACCGCGAACGCCGAAGAATTTCTTCATGTTTGTCTTACCGGTGTGGTTCAAGCTGTACGCGTTCGGCTAAGGAATGGAAGGCGAGTTCTTTGTAGAGGCAATAACCAAATATGTATTTTTCGAAGTAAACGATAGCTCTATGCTAACAAAAATAGCAGCGCTCAGCTATGCGCCTGTGCGGCTTATGGTAGCTAACTTTCCAATCTCTTTGCCATAATACATACAATCCTTTATCTACAAAATATGACGACGAAATACAGAGAGCTAAATGCAGGCAGCTAAATTTTATAAAATTCACTGGAACGCAACCTTCTTCCAGTGCGAACTCAATTAAAAGCTGCCATGTTAGGACATTGGAATCGACACGTATGTGGTAATTAGTAATAAAATATCCCTATAACGTACTCGCAATACGTATACGTACAATACGTTATGCTTCATAGATAGAAGGTTAATTAATCAGTGATGGCAATCGATCGCGTACGTCGGCGCGCGATCTTCGCATCGCTCATTATGAATTGATGGGCTCCACGCTAAAATCTGTCGTTATTAATAACTGATTTATATGGAGCGCTCACCGCGTACAGTTTGGTACCTAAGTTATGTCACCGGGCGCATTGGTGGTTGTGAACGCACATTATAGACAGTAAAATTCAATTAATACGATTGAAATACTTCTTATTTGATTAAAATGGTGAGATACGCTCATTCTAATTTTATACATAAACAGCTTTGTGAATTAAAAAAATTTTTTTTTTTTTTTTTTTCAAGTACATTTAAAACTTGTAAAATGATTATCCAAATACTTGGGTAGGAGTCGCTAGGTATTGCTCGCCGAATGCCATGTTTAAATAATACGATTGAAATATTATTTGAACCGGGGAGCAAAGTTACTTACTTACTGCGCTCAAGCGACTCAAAGTGGATCTTGGCCTCCGACATCAGAGATCGCCACCTATTCCTATGCGCCAGTTATCTCTGCGCCATCTCCCGCCAATCGAGGATTCCCAGTGCGTGCGTCTTTTAGAACTTCTATCCATCCAGCGATATCCAGAATCCATCCAGCGATATCTGGGTCGTCCGACCGGTCGACGTCCGCTCGATCGACCCACATATGCTCTCGTTATGACGCGATCTTTCCCTATCCTCTCCATGTAGCTAAGCCAACGCAGCCTCATGGCCTTGATCTCTCCCAGAATATTGGGTTCGGAAATAAACTGTACCATCTCCTCGTTCTTCCTCCTTTTCCACATGCCGTCCTCTCCCTTTGTTGGCCCCATAATCTTCCGGAAGATCTTACGATCAGCTACCAATAACTTGTTCTCCTCCTTTAGTGCCAGTCTCCAAGCTTCACATCCGTACATCAAAATTAGTCTAATAAAATTAGTTACATTGTAAATAAATTGGCTGTATTAAAAAATTTAAAAAATATTTTAGGATTTTATGAAAAAATTACTTGGAAAATGTTAAAGCAAAAGTCGGTTTCAGGAGTCACTAGGTATTAGTAAATAAAGTTAGTCGAAGCACCAGGGAGCCACAGAAGTTGCCTACAAGTTGGTTATTACTATTTTAACGTAGCTGTTTGGAACAATCTATGATGTGCACACAAAACCATCAATATGCCTGTTGACATAAGTCAGGGTATAGACTGTACCTACCCTACTTAGGATGCGGCATCGAACCGAGCGAAACCGAGCAGCCGCTTACTGACTTCATGTACTAAGTACTTAAGCTTCTTTTGATTTTCTCATACCTCACTTCTCTTCTCAAGGCGATGCAAAATTATTCAAAAACATCCCTTCGCGAGTAAGTTATCGGTGATAAGACTCTGTCAAGGAGGAGGTGCTTGTGCTGTTAGGTCCGGTAAATTCCAGTTTGAATTCACAGCCAGTTCAATCACGCATACACTCAACGATTATATAATAAAACAGTAAAAAAAGACATAATAACTTACACATATTAATCAATGATATAAACGTGGTACAATATTAGTAGAAGATAACATAACTTGACTAACTAAAACTAAAACTGTTATACTAAACCTAAAAAAAACGACTCTGATAAACCGCTGCCATTAGGCAAGGTGCCCAAAATATTGGCGGCATTGCCACGTTGAATGGTAAAAAATGTTCAGACACACTACATTGGATATATTTACAAAAAAATTATTAAGCTCGATGAAGTAACAGTAATAGAACAAGAATTTATAAATTTTTTGTCAGTTTGTCTATACGTACACGCTATTCTCCGAAACTACTGGACGCATTTGAATGAAACTCTTTTGTTGTGTAACTATTATGCTTGGGCAACATACACGGTTTATAACTGATTTTGGAAACTGAAACACCTGATGTAGAACTTTAATAGACCAACTAAACTATAAGAAATATGGAAAAATTACTAAACGGATTCTGATATGGTTTTAATAGTTTTGTAGTTTGGGTTACAATTTAAAATCTAGACTGTGTTTCATCTGATTCGGTTGGGTACAACCAGAGATGCAGCTTGACGTCTCCGTAGTACTATCTTCCATACATAAGGAAGGTCATTTAAAATGGTCCTTAGGAAAAATCCAAAATTTCTTTATTGATTAGGGCATTAAATATCTCTTTCAATCGTCAAAAAGGACGGGGAGGAAAGTAGGAAGGGAACACACGGTGACACGCTGGCCGCAGCAAACCCACCCCACGTCAACCACGACCGGACCGTGCTCGATATATTATATAGATATGTCCAGTATAATTAAGAAAGACCACCTAAAACTACAGCAAGAGTCTGGCTTACTCTTGCTGTAGTTTTAGGTGGTTCCACCAAGGCAGCACCCGTTCACGAGTATAACGCAGGGCCCAGCTATCGTCCAATTAAAAATAAATAAATAAATAATTTATTCAAGAAAACTTACATATTTAAATTAAATAGAATAAAATTACATAGTTAAATTTAAAGTAAGTACCTACTTATGTTAAATTCAACCATATTTGAGGGAAAAGAGCGACCCGGCCCCCACGCCACCGCCAGACAGACTTTAAAGTGAGCGTGCATCATACATGCTGCATGTGATAGGTAGTCGCTCCCACCCTACTCTATATTATTCCTACCCTACCGCTACCTTACCCCTACCCTATCCTACCATTGCCTTAATCCTACCCTACCACTATCATACCCCTACCCTACCACTATCTTACCCCTACCCTACCCTATCACTACCTTACCCCTACCCTACCCCTATTTTACTCCTAGCCTACCCTACCCTACCCCTACTCTAACTACTACCCTACCCCTACCCTACCGCAGACAGGAGACACCATGTGTGGGAAAGGAAGGAAAATTAACGCCGCTTCCAAGGTGGTTCTCCGTGGGGGAAAGAAACGGCAACAGAGCCTACGTTACTTCTTTTTTTAATAAGAAGGAAGAGATAAACTGCCCTAAATCGATTTCCACGAGAACGAAGTCACGGGCAAAAGCGACTTCTGTATAAAACACTGAGTCACCGCGATGCATCCTACGTCTAGCGACATCTACTGAGTAATTAAACATTAAGCAAGTTTCAAGTGGGTTAACTAACGCAAATTTGAATTTAGCTCGCTGACACATTAGGTGGAAGGGGCTCTGTAGTCTGCGAACGTGTCTGCAATAATCGCGCAGGTGTTCGCAACTGCTCCAGAATTAAACCAGAACTGTCTCGCAATGCTGTTCCGTGACCACGACTTGTCTAATGTGCTCCGAAATTATCTTTGACTATAAAGATACTTCCATAGTTGGGTTTCAGTTGGACAATTGTTTTGAGGTAGTCCATTGTGTTGTGACATTGTGTTTGTGCAAGTTTCCATTGCATTAGAGCGGCGTTCATGATAATTTTAGAATGTTTTCTTCTGTGCTATTATTGTGTGTTCCAATTTGAAATTGTTCAAAAAATTAAATGGCAATGCTTACTGAAATAAAATAAATGGAAGAAAAGATAGTGAAACCTCAATTAAGGCGAATTTTGGCAAAGGTCAGAGTTCAATCATTACGTACCAAAATATTTTCAAACTTAAGTAAAATATGGAAACGGGCGATTTGCGACTTGACGTTTAGACGTTTATCAAATGGCGTATCTTATTATCTTATTATATTTTTACCCGACTGCGACAGATTGTTAGAGGGGGTTATGTTTTTTAATTCTTTGTGAATTGTTATTTTTAATCTGACTTTTTATCGCACTACATACTAAAATAATAATAAGGGCCATTTACAAAGCGCATAAGGCGCTGTCCTAATTGGCAACGGTCGTGCGACGGGCCGTTTTGAGGTCTACTATTGGTGGGGGCCGAGTGGTGCCCGGCAGAGTAGAATAGCACCAACCCACTCGTGGGTGTCGTACAAGGCGACTAATGTTTTCGAGGCAAAAGATCTTAGAGTCTCCGTAGACTGGACAATGGGCAGCAGCGTTTTCCATTGTTATATTTACAACACTGCGATCTCCAACCCGCCTGCCAAGCGTGGAGATTATGGCAATAACCTTCCTTTTCGTGGGAGAGGCCTTATGTCCTGCAGTGGACTGTTATGGGCTGTGATGATGATGATGATGATTGGTTGGGGGACTTCTGGTCAGGTTTCCCTGGTAGCAGGGTCATGGAGGTCAGATGGCAGTCGCTCCACTGTAATTACCTGAGCTGCCGAATCCTGGATCAAGGTCAAGGCGGACCCCGGGCCCTCGTGCGCGAGAGCGCAACCGGGACAATAACGCCAAGATGATTTTTTTAACCTTGGACCATGGTCGCACGACCGTTGCAAATTAGGACAGCGGTTTATTGTTACGGTTTATGAAAATGTTATTTTTGTCTGTTGCTTTGTAAGCAACACCACATAGTAGTTTCATTACAATCCGCGAGCAGAAGGATTACCTAATGGAAAGTAGTAACTGTCGCACATAATTTCGGTTACATTGTTACACACAATATGCGACGGCTTACTAAGCGGGGATGCTCCAGTGCGGGAGAATGGAGGAACTGCTGGAAAGCGACCGGGGATGACATTTCGGAGGATGATGATGTTGTCTGTGTAATAAGAGAGATAGATAAACCTTTTATTGCTCACTAGCGGCGCACCTATCCAACGCCTACCCTACACCTACTTTACTCTAACCTACCCTTTTTTCTTACCTATAAACCTTCGTTTTCAATCACTCTGTCTATTAATAAAAACCGCATTAAACCCTCTTTTAAAAAGTTCAAAAGATTTAAGCGTACATGAAATACATACAAATACTTACATACAGACAGCGGGAAGCGACTTTGATTTATACTATGTATAGATAGATAAAAGCACAACAAAATCAATCACTTACTAAGGAACACAAGGAGCGAAGGCGGCCTTAACGCTACAAGCTATCTCTTCCAAGAAACCTTTACATGGTTGGGTCGACCGACAGAATATTAAATGTAACGTTTATGTATGCACAACCGCAAGCATGTGTCTCTACGCCTCAATAAGCGGAAGACGTTGGGTTAGTGTCAAACCACAATGACTTGAGTTATCTTTACTTAACGATTAAGCTATTACAAATACTATATAATAAATATCTCGGGCTATAAGCTAAAGCCAGGATAGTAATAATAATCATCATCTTAGAGTCAATATCTCGGTTGTATTCTCGGGCGCGACAGCCCGAGGTCTGGCTTTATGCTTTTCCTTGTTCACTTCACTTGGTGTTCGACATCCTTGGCGATGAGTTTGTTGGCACGCATATACTTCTTAACGACGTCAAGCCATCGCTTCTTGGGCCGGCCCCTTCTAAAGCCAGGGTAATTATGACAACATATACACCACTAACTTGTACAAAAATGGGATGTTGTATTAATCAGGTAAGTAACGAGGTTCTCTTTAGGTGGTTATATACAAATGACAGTTTTCAGCGCGACTATGGCATATCACCGCCAACCATGAATCACCTCGTTTCATGCGCGGCGTGTCCTAAAACTTGTACAATGGAGTGCTTGTTCGAGGCTATTCCGAATGCTGTATGCGTCGCCGAATACTGCGCGAATAAAGTGTAAGTCAGAGTTTAGTCCATCGACTCGATAAGAAGCATTAGGTAGCTACTGTCAATACTTGGATTGATGTAAATCTATATTTTTTAATTGAATAAATAAAAGCCAGGACCAACCTAACTGACGATAAGAGTGTCGGTAGACAGGCAGTTGAGTATCCAACTCGTAAGCAAGAGGTACCGGGTTCGAATCCCGCTGCGGCCATGTACCAATTATTCTTTTCTGAGTTATGTACATTAGTTGAATTCTAACCGATGCTCTTACGGTGAGGGAATACATCGTGATGAAACCTGCAAATTCAGGCAACTGAATTTGTAACCATGATCTTATCTGCTCAGGTTCCCCTGGTAGCAGGATCACGGAGGTCAAATGGTAGTCGCTCCACTGTAATTACCTGATCCCAAATCCTGGATCATGGTCAAAGGCGGACCCCGGGCCCTCGTTCTCGAGAGCACAACCGGGACATTAACGCCAAGATGATGATGATTGCACTGACGATTAAAAATTCTACACCTATAGCATCACTCGGCAGCACAAAAGGCTTTTTCTGAACAATTCCCTACTAAATATTGAATACCGAGTTAAGAGGGGTGCTTTAGTCTTCACCGATTTAAGTTTCGGGTTGAATTACCATAGCAGAGTGATACTGTGGCTTAGAGTTCGCTGCAGTCAGTAATTCCGCGGGTAAATCCAGCGTGAGCAGCCGTGGCGTCACGCCTCACGGCAGCTAATCTATATGTTAATGAACGCCCATACCATCCATCTTTGCCGCGGGCCAATCACCGCCCAGGGACTCCTGTCGATTTATTTCCTAATATTGTTAATATTACAGGGTGGGAATCGCGTGACCGAGCCCACTTCCGGATCTCTTCTGTGTTTTATGGAACATATATTTTTTGTATTTAAAATGTTGCCCTTTTTGACTTAACTTCTGTTAGAGTTCCGGCCTCACAAGGGAGCTAAAATATGCAAGTTCTTTGTAAATAACGTCAAGTAAAATTTTGTGCAAGCTAATAATGTATTCATGACAATAAAAGTCTACATTTTGTTACACACTTTATCATCGTTATCATCAGCTTGTATGAAATGTCCACTGATTGACATAATTATGCCTCCCACAATGACTAACAATACCCCCCCCGGTGACCAGCTTGCTGCAGGCAGTATTCACCTGTAGCCAAAAATTTTAACATGTAGGTACATAGAGGTCTGCAGTTTTCACAAATTATTACCACAGATTAGAAAAAAGTATTGTTAACTACTCCAACCGTAAACAAGGTCAGACATTTTATCAAAAGTCACTAAACCAAAAATCCATTCGTTTTTAATACTGTGATAATAGCACAGATTCGGAAAACAACTTTTTAAACTGCGCTAATAGCTAATCCAGTATTACGACTAGGCCGAAATGAATTACGAATTCACGTAATGAACGTAAATTTTGCCTAATGCGCATTAACATTGTGTACTAAAAGATAAAGTTTTATTAACACTTCAAAATGTTAAAGCGAGATTACCGAGGTTAACATTTGTAAGCCTTTTTAAATGGGCTTATTAAGTATAAAAACTCGCATTACTAGGTACGCTGAATTAGCAAGGGTTTGCTTTGCTTTTATTGTGTCGTTAGCGGCAACGAACAGGCGTTCTGATTAGGGCAGCGATGTTGTGACCGAAGCCAGAGACATATCCGTAATACAAAAAAAAATCTTGGCGTTAGTGTTCTGGTTGTGCTCTCGTGCACGAGGGCCCAGAATCCGCCATGACCATTGGCAGAGCAGATAATTACAGTGGAGCGACTGCCATCTGAACTCCGTGGGCCTTAAATATAAAACCGTATTTACATACATTTACATATAACAAAAAAATAACACATCACTTAACACGCACATTACAAGCACGTAACAAGGGGCGATCTTATCATTAATTCAAGATATACCTACATCATCTCATTATATCTAATAAATTATCTATCTCATTTTTTAAATTAATGTTGAAAACACAATTTTATAGTTCAGAACCCCTAAAAATATATTAAACATAGTAAAAACAGAACCAGTCAGTTTAAAAACTGTATTACATTAGGTTTTCTTTCCAAAATATGCCAAAGAAATAAGTTATTTTTTTCAAATTATTTAAATGTTTTCAATGAAAATTACAAAAATACTATAGAAAAAATAGGCGGTTCAATTTCAATTTATAATTAAGAGGCAATAAGAGTGGAACAGCCATATAGATGAAAAACATCATAAGTACTCTTAGAACTTTCGGCTTCAAAGATTATTATTTTTAGTGACCTTTGAATAATTGATTAACAAGCGTTTATATAACGACTGCTTCTCGAGGAGAGCCTGTGCCTAGTAGAATATTTTAACTTTTATTTTATTGCTTAAACAACAATCGCCCTGAGACTCAAGTCTGCTAATTTACTCGGCTAGAGTGATGTAATTGAAATGTAATTGGATCGCATTAGCAGCTCAACGGCAGTTTTAATTGTAGCAGAATACCTAAAACGCGTAAAACTGCCATTGAATTAGAATGCGATTCAATTACAAGTCGATCGAGCCATTAGTGACAGTAGCAGAGTACCAAAAATGTGTAAAACTGCCATTGAGCTGCAATTTTGATCCAATTACGATTCAATCGCAGGATTAAACTAAAATTGAATTAGCGGACTAAGGCTCTGAATTCGTCCAGACAGCATGAGTGTGATACATCTGGATGTCTATAGTAACTACCGCTCTCGATGATCATTGTTCTATTATTTGTGTGTGATACAACACGAGTGGCGACCACGTACCGGAAGACACAGCATGGGTGTCCTATCCCACAAGGTGGACCGACGACCTGGTAAAGATCGCAGGTACCAGCTGGATTCGGAAGACACAGGACCGGCCTTTGTGGAGATCTCTATGCCCAGTGTGGGCGTCTTTCGGCTGATATGATAATGATACAACACAGCTTAGACTTCTGCTTCAACCGACCCATTTTAACGACGCTTACCTCTCCCCAGGGTACCAATTCTGGTGTGCAATGCAGTTGTTATTATGTTGCAATGTAACTGTAATGTTACTATAACTACGTCGAGGTATCGAGTCAGTCCCACCATCATCCCAGTTAAATTGCAGTTAAATCATTGTTCCACTTTGAGACGTTTTCGTTGACAGAATTGAAGGCAGTTTGACAACTAAGTAAGATGCAACTTAGTAATTTATTTATTTATTGGGGTACCAAGAGCCATATCAAACCATAATGCAACTAAAGTACCAGAAAACGAATTGTGGAAAAGTTCGAACTCAACATCTGTCATTTGAATAACAATCACTCGTTTGACATGCGATGCAATTGTAATGTTACTGCAACTGAGACGTTTCCCGTACCAGAATCGAAGCCCAAGCTGAGTTTTGTAGTTACACAGCCATGACTGCCAACCGCGACACATTCGCGGCTCGCAGCCGACGCGGCGGAATGCTCACTCTCTATTGGAGTTGCTTAGTGTTCTTTCAGTGATACACAGGACACATTAATCGGAAACCACTGCCTAGAGACATAAAAATACAAGTACACTAATTAGAGATTATTTCTAGTCGAAATCCTTGGTCAAATACGGCCGAGGCCAATCCCTGTGCGCAGCCCTGATTGCCAACCGTGACACTCTCGCCGCGGATCGCAGCCGACGCGGGGGAATGCTCACTCTCTATTGGAGGAGCTTAGCTTTCTTTCAGTGATACATAGGAAAAAATAATGTGAAACACTGCTTAGAGGCATATAAACACTAGTACACTACATTCCGGATAACTTCAACAAAGGTATGCGGTAGGAAACCCCGAACATAACCTTAAAATGTGTGATAATAATCGCCATATTTTAAAACATTATGTTACTAGTACACTCATTGGAGATTATTTAGATTTAGATTTAGATTTCATTTATTTCCCAATAGTAAATACAATTTCATTATGATCACATTCGATATGTCAAAAATGTGTTTTCAGTGAGGGATCGTCAAGAGTTACAGAGTACATATATAAGAACTTATACAAAAATTATGTAACAATATAAATTCAAATGTCTGATAATTAAATTACATTAAATTTTACAATGGCAAAGAAACGAATTATATAAAAACAATAATTATTCTATATGAATGTCACATCTAATTTAGAATAAATATGTCACAATTAAATAATAATAATTGTAAATAATATATGACAACATAAAATAACTTATTTAGTGTTTATGTGCTTTCCAATTGACATCCTTGGTCAAAATCAGCCGAAGCCAATTCCTCGGCCCAGCCCTGATTGCTAACCGCGACACTCTCGCCGCGGATCGCAGCCGACGCGGCGAAATGCTCACTCTCTTTCGAATTGGAGCTGCTTAATGGCGCATACGAGGTGTTTACACATTTAAACACCTACCTTTTTTAAACTCCCGTTGAAGTTGGCTACGTACCTGTGTTGGGCAGGTTTTAATGTAGCTATAGAATGGAACGGCTTGGCTATTTGTTTCTGGAGTACCGAGGGAGTTCAGCCCCGATTACAATGTAAAACTGTTTTCGAAATCTTTTTCCCCTACGAAGACCTAAAAAAACCGGTCTGCCTCATATCCTTTTGGCAGTTTTGCTAGTCAGTCACATTAAAGTCACCTTAATGTGGCTGACTAGCATAACATTCAAGAGCATATAGGGTAGGCCGTTTTTCTACTACTATAAGTATAACCCGCGTCACGAAAGAAGAGACTTGTCAAATGGCAGTGGAGGGGATTTCGCACAGGTAATCGTATGCAGCGCAAGTCGAACCACGTGACCCGCCAAGTCTCTTCTTATTTGACACTAGCTATAAGTATTATCGCTACGGAAGTCAAATGTTTGGGTCACAAAAAATTTTTTGTTCTGAACCTTACGTGCCAGGAGGTCAACGTTTTGTTGGTCTCCCAAACCTTTACTGTCACTACAAAGTGCAATTTTACTTGTACTCGATGACGTAGCCTACGGTGCCCTCACAGTCCATAAACTTTCTCATTTTACACCACCGAAAAGCGCAAAGTATCAAGTATGGATATTCTTCTTCAACAGTTAAATAATAGACAGACTTGAATACAATTCGGTAAACAAATAGGGCAATAATATCGCAAATGTTTGGCGTTTTTAAGATTTTAGTGAAACATCTTTAGAAAAAATGTGTTCAAACTATCTCTACTCTGACCCAATCTAAGATAATATATCACCTAACTCACAGGTCAAAACACGCCTTCAATTGCCTTTATATCGAATCTCTTTGAATTAACTTCCCTCATGGTATTTTTGGATACTAAATGCAAATAGCCTAAAAGGAACAATAAAACGTAAGCCACGAAATAATCAGATATGCTACACGCGTAGCACTTGCTACGTGTCGTAGCCAGTAGCACGTCCGTAGCACTAAAGTTAAGTGGCGCGCTTCCAAATGGTTGACAGCGACGGCCGAAAAATTCTTGAATTAGGTCCGAGTTCAGTAGCGTTTAAGCTTAACTGGCTATTCCGGGCTTACGAGCAATGTGTGGGGGCACATGTAAACCCCTCCTTGTGTCCTTACACATGACACAAAGTAACATTCAAACCCAATTTATACATAATAATGTTCATCCAGCTCAATGATATTGTTCAGCTAAACTTTTACGTTTTTTGTATTAAATTGGCTATTCTTACAGAAAATTTTAATAATGGTAGAAGTACTTCCAGATTAAATTGTTATAAAAGTCGTTGATCCCGAGTCTCTTAAAGGCTATTGCCCCGAAAGGGTCTAATAGGTTAGTTAATTTATAATTAACTGAGTACGACTCACTGTTAACAATTCTGCAAAATAACTTCAAACGATAATGGATACGACCGCGTTATTACTCAAATATTATGTTGGTGTGAATCGACAGTTACATAATTATAACATTTTCTAATTATAATAATAATCATCTTGGCGTTAATGTCGCGGTTGTGTTCGCGTATGAGGGCCCAGCGTCGGCCTTGACCGTGATCCAGGATTTGGCAGATCAGGTAATTACAGTGGAGTTATTGCCATTCTGCCTCCGTGACCCTGTTAACAGGTAACACCGTGAGTGAAGAGCATCGGTTAGTGTTCAACTAATGTACAAAACTAAGAAAAGAGGTACCTCTCGTTTACGAGTCGGATACCTTAACCAGTCTGCCACCGACGCTGCTATCTGGGATATTTGCTGCAATAGCCGTAGGCAATTTATCTTGCACAACAATGACATGCTGCTCAGTAATGGTATTCTCGGCTATGCGAATGACATAACTGGCGAAAGCAGTTTACCGAACACCTCGGGAATGGAGATAAGTATCTCTTTACTTACACAAAATAAATAAAACTAACTAGAGAATACTTAATTTTCGAAACTATTGGGTTGTATAACATTTTCTAATTATGATAATAATCATCTTGGCGTTAATGTCGCGGTTGTGTTCGCGTATGAGGGCCCAGCGTCGGCCTTGACCGTGATCCAGGATTAGCCGTGTGGTGTCCGGCAGAGTAGAATAGCACCAACCCCTTACACTCATGGGTGTCGTACAAGGTGACTAATATTTTCGAGGCAAAAGATCAAGAGTCTCCGTAGTCTGGAAAATGGGCAGCAGCATTTTCCATTGTTATATTTAAACACTGCGATCTCCAACCCGCCTGCCAAGCGTGGAGATTATGGCAATAACCTCCCCTTTCGTGGGAGAGGCCCTAAGTCCTACAGTGGACTGTTACGGGCTGTGATTATGATGATTGGGTTTTATTCCTGCCCGTTGGGCTCTTTATGGGTTGTTGAGTTTATTACATAATTTTTATACACAAACCGCAATGGGCATGCTTCGGAGGACAACGGAGGAAAGGAGGTAGTGAATGGTCATAGCATACCAACGCAACTGGCCATGTTGGTTATGTGGGACTTGCGTGGAAACCTAGGCGCCTACTTACTGAACACTACTTGTAGTTGCCAATAGCCGGGAAGGCTTTCTTTAAGGAATTTGGGATAGGGTATATGCTCTTATTACATGAAAATACAGTTTTCCTTTACGTTTTTTTACCGGCCAGCTTGATAGCGTTATGTAATTCGACGCAAGAGACATCAGTTGTAAAAGCTACATTATTTTAGCAAAGAAAACTAGAGTTTTTCCGGTGGCAGGGTATGCCGAGCCTAAGTAGTCTGCCTGGATGGATACTATACGTATCTACATTGCAAATAGTAATGTTGATAGTCTTATACTATTGTCTAAAGTGAATATTAAGTGTAACCCCAGCCATCTGAGATAAACGGTAAGTCTCCACGTGCCACACTCACGCACAAATTGTAGATCAAATTCATTTTTTCTGTTGATATATAAATATTAAGAAAGGCTCGGCTGCATAGGCAGTGTTCGTTTAGCCACTGACCTGAACCCAAAATTAGTTTGTACTTGGCCACTAGGACGCATGCCTGTCTGGCTGTCTCTCGTGCTGAAAATGTTACGATGATACGGTGTGTTTAAATTAATTATATTATATCCAGAAATCTTACTCCAAGTATTTTCTTTAATATTTTCATCGATCAGCAACCCTATTCAACAATACTTTAGTTGAGCTGCACAATCACTACCACTTGTAAGAAACTAATGGCAAACAATTTCTTCCACTGTTCGCCATCGTAGTCAATTGTTTCGAATACCTCTCTGCATAAGTTGTTTGTATTTTCTTGGTCAATTAGTTTGCATTGCATTGATTTTCTTATGTTTCGTATTTGCCTTCAGCACCTTGTTTTATTGTTAAGTGTAGAAATGTAAGGTGGAGATTTATCATTTTATATTTTTTTTGTTCCACTCTAACCGTCTTATTCATAAAAGTTATTTGACATTTATTAAAACCATTTTAGCAAAAATATGTTTTTTCTTTCTCTGATACTGAAATGATTAAATTTGAAAGAAAGTGATTATTACCTAGTCACCTGAGCAAGCGAGTTACCTTTTGGAAAGTGCTTTCTTCTCTAATGATTATAATGTTAATGAGGTGCCGTTTATCATCTTTTATCCTTGAAACACTATAACTATCATCCCAACCAAATATTCGAATTTATTCTAACAGCTCAATTTTCTACCCCGAAACTTACAAAAACAGTCTTGAAAAACACGTAGCCAGTCCGTTATAAATACAAGGAATTACGCGACATTTTCAAACACATTTCTCCTTGATTGCACGCAAAAGAAACGAACATGGCCGGCTTTTTTGTAGCCTCATGTTTCATTAATGCCTTTGAGAAAACTTTCCACTCTAAAAAAATAAAACAAAGCATCAACCCATCATCCGAAATTTCGGACTGAAAGCTTTTTGGGAGTTTAACATAAATAATATCCATTTAATCTTCCCCGCTGCCTAATTGGCCTTATTACGTTCAAAGTAAAAATATCAGAATTTGTTAAGGGGAGTTCTCGTGCCCTCGTTAAATCCTATGCTTGCAATTAAGAAAAGGGCACTCCTAAGTAGCTACGTAAACTGATTATACTTAAAATGAAGCGGTAACACCCGGCATTACGTACCTAATTTGCATGGATAAATGTTATTTTGCAGGAGAATGTTTACTTTCATTACTGCGAGGCGCGATGATGCTCGGAAACAGCTACGTTTTGTACTCCAGTCAGTCAGTGCTTGAATAGCGAGGTGCCGGAGCGGTCGCCTTGCTATTCAAGCACCACCATATTGGGATAATTGGGTGCTGTGTAGGTTTTCCCTTACCTAAAGATGTAGAACAAAATAATGTACGAGTAGGTTTATTTACACTACACTCGAGCAAATCGATTCAACCCATATTTTTCCAAATACGCTCATACATTTCTGATGTTACAAATCAGTCTATAACTTCATAAATACTAAATCGATTTTGATTCTGTCATTGCAGTTTGATAGCCAATAAGATATTGATTACGGCTTTATTTAATTAATTTCTTCTACATGATCGATTTACGACATACAATATTTTTTGAAGAAGCTCAGTGTCCAGTATAACATGTACTAGCATCTCTATAGTTGCGCATAGTAGTGATAACTCCGTTTAAACTGGATTAAGTAGATCGATATGATGTCTTTTGTAAAAATATTGTCTGGCGTAAAGCGATCGTGTGAGGAAATGATTGTTTTATTGGCAGATCTGTTCATTTGCCCTCCATCCCCATAGTTCGGTATAAACCAATTAACAGCACTGTGACGGTCCGACCTAGACTCAAATATTAAATACCTATGTAAGTACATGTACGACAATCAAATTTTGGAATTATTCCGTTGGCGGGTACTAACCGAAGGCATAGGTAGTCTAGATGAATAGGTATCTAAATAATAGGACAAAATAAAGCGCTGACATTAGGCATAGGTAAGTACCTAAGTAATTCTAAAGCAATGAAAACATCATAATACCTACATTAACGTATTAAAATAAGTACGAAAGGGAATTATTATAAACAACAATTTAACACCTACTCGATTATAGATTGGGATAAGTATATTATTCATTACAGTTCTCAGCTACAAGCTACTCTCGCCTTATATCCTACGCATTCGATATAATTTACTCTGTAGCCGAGTACCGAGTTAGGTCATCACTCCGAGAGCAAACAAATACGAATGGCACCACATCGCCCGCACCGGTTACGGTAGAAAAGCGTAAGGTAACCGTAAGGATTCGTTACGTTTTTCGGAACAAACCGGTAGCAAACCAATATGAACCTTATCCCATTACAGTTAGAGTGTACTTTCCATCGGCGCCGCATCGCCCGCACCGGTTTCGTTAGAAAAGCGTACGCCTTCCGTAAGGATTCGTTAAGGTTTTTTATAGGAATCGGTAAGGAAATCGTAAGGCAAGGGGCGGGGAGTCATGCTACAAACTACTCTCATCTTTATATTCTATGCATGCGAAATGTTTTATACATTAGCCAAGTCAGGTCTTCACTCAGAGAACAAACAAATATGAGTTAGAATGTACTTTCCTTCGCCTCCGCATCGTCCGCACCGGTTACGGTAGAAAAGCGTAAGGTAACCGTAAGGATGCGTTACGGTTGACGGAACGAACCGTTAACGAAACCGTAAGGATTATTGGAGGTTATAAAAGGCCTGGCGACGGGGACTCGAGACTACTCGGGGCGCACTTCTGAATCAGGTTGTTGGAGTTGTTGTTACGCTGCTGGATTTTATACCGATCGCGAGATTCTTTCAGAGGACACTTCGGGATGAGTATTCCTACTTCGAGCAACTATCTTACGCCAAGTTACCGAGGAGCGTTGAAAAGTATTACCTAGACAATAAAGTATTAGCATCAGTGATACAATAAAGAATATACAGGTACGTTAGTGTAACTGGAACAGTGATAAGATTCTAATTAGGTTGTTTGTTTCAGGTGGAGTTGTTGATGCTTTTTCCTATAGGCCCTGGTGCCGCCCTTGTTTTAAAGGCGGATCTGAATGGACTTCAGACAACCATTCGGGCAAGTGACCCCTACGATCCCATCATTTGTTTTAAATACTATCTACGAAGGGACAAGCGGTCACTTGTACCTAAAGTCTGGCATGGATCTAAGGTTTCGAGTAAGAGCTGGCCATGGAAACATGGTACGCCGCTTGGGCGGGTCTGACCGCTGCTCGCTAAACAGTCCCCTGCTCGAATACTGATGACTCATGATCTTATACACTTCTGAGGATCCTCCCCAGTCAGAATGGACCCTCAGACTTGCCAGGTACACATTCCATCAGCACGCTCCGGAGGAGTTCTGTTGGAAGGTTAGGCATACACTCTTTGGACTATGGAATCTCACTATGCCTTGATGTGACCACTGGTGCTTTTCCACTCCAAACTGGTTAGGGAACATAGGGTAGTATAGGTATTAGACATGTGCTTAGGGGAGAGAAGACAACAGAAATTCGGTCTTTTCTCCATCACTTAAGCAGGGACACACACACACACACATAAATTAATATTATAAATTTTATTTTGATTACAATTGCAATTACAAGAAATAGAATCAAGCTTCATACTTGGGGACAAGCTAGATAGACAGGTATGTTAGAATCATCCTTAGGAATTAAAGTGTGTGGTAAAATTGCCTAAATAAATAAACAGTAAAGATTATAATAACAAAGGAAAGTAAGGAAATTAAAGAAATACAAAATAAAATAATAAAACCTTTAATATTCAGTAACAATCATCATCTGTCTAAAATTAATACCCTACAATTAAAATAAACTGTCTTTTAATTCTCAAATATTATTTTCCAAATTGTGTTAAACCCTCGCAGTGACAGCATTTATTATACTAGAGAATTCTAGAGATTAAAACAGTGAGGGGCGAGCTTCTAGCAATACAATTCTGGGCTAACATTAGGTATATAGTTCAATTTAGAATTCAATCAGTAAATTCATAACATCTTAAATTGGAAAGCAATTTTCTAATACTAAAAGGGATTTCTGATGTCCATTCCAACAAATATCTGACTATACTAGGAAATACTTAACCGAATGTAAAGCCTCAGTCAGTAAAATATTAGTATCATATTATAGATGGCTAACTCGATCATATATCAGCTTTGATGACACCACCAGCAGGAATCCAGCAGTCTGTTGCACTCCTAGTTCGAGGGGATCTGTAAGATATTATCACCTGTTAGGATCCAAATCATTTTACCAAACATTACTAATGAGTAGTGTAGGCCCAGCTTGGTGGAGATAAGGGATAAGATACTTTTCAATGTTATTAAAATAGGATAGGGCATAAACTAGGCTGTCCAGAGTAGAAATGTGAAGGGGCGACAATGCAACTTGTATACAGTTCCGAGTTAGACTATGTAGCATAAAATCAAACAGTTCATTTACCTACCTTTGAATGTCCATTCGCAATTATCCAAACTGATCATCAATATCGAATCACCAGATGCCACGATATAAGAGATTCATGTTATGTCGAAACTAGTTACTGCCGTAGATTGACAGGTCTCATACCAACTGCCTGAAATAGACGAGAATTACCGTTAATAAAACAATACATCATCCCCATAATTGCCCTAGGTCTAGGGTTAGGTCTAGTATTGGGTTAGAATTATGGGTGGGCAACAATGTTACATTAAACAGAAATACTGCGGGCTCCCATTTACTGGCCGGGTATTCACATTAGGTACTCTCAAATTAAAAACAAACTCATACGCACGCAATGAGGTCCGCGGCCGTACCCGGGTTTGGCCCATTATCTGCACTATAGACTCCTAGGCATTATTACCAAAATAGACACTAAGTTTTACTTACCCGGGAAAACTAGGACATAGCCACAACACCATTCTACTACTGGTTTGATTATATTCTGTTACACCATACTATATTCACCAAAATATCGAATGAGCACAATGGGTATTTGTCCGCGCATCTTACAATTTCTTTGGATTTCTTTCACAGTAATTTCGCCATTAGAAAAACAGCGATCGAATTGTCATCGACATGGTCATAACCTGAAAATACAGAGAGCAGTCAATTAGTATCTATGCAACGTAATCTGAACATAACGCGCGCGCCTAAATAAATTGTGAGATTTTACCTACTGAAATAAATATGGCGTGCGGTCCTCATTTTGATAGCATGTGTTTGTTGGTTTTATGGGTAGCCGTGGGGCTGAGAGTGATCACTATCAATTATACACCAAGTCCACATCAAGCACAAAATTCTTTTCACTAAATCGAACGAGGAAACGTATCACAATTCGTTTTGTAACCACAGGGAAAGATTTGATCAGACCGGACATGGCGCGCAGGAGTCCTTGTTTAGTTATAGGTACTTACCCGACATCCGATTCCATTGAGAGTTGTGATTGGCTGGCACTTATCGTGTAATTACTCATTTAATGTGAAAATTAACCTAGAGATTCCGATATACACTGGATTGATTGTAAATGTAGACTGTATTTATGTAATTTAAATAACGTAACAAAAGATGTATATCTAAACTTAGTATCAAATTCAAAGACAGTAGGCTAATTTGGTTCAACAGCTTGCCACTAGATAGCGCTAGCAGTACAGCACGTTGTTTATCCTATAAATAAATTAGGTAGCAGTCTTAAACAATTGTATAATCTGTTACAAAACAATAACTGACCCTAGATCGAAAACGAAATCACTAAAATTGTAAATTTGGTCTGAATGTATTAATACACCTTATCGGTTGGTGGCGCCATCTGTAAGGTTCCCCGGGAACCCGCTAAATAGCTTTCCATTGGGTATCTAAAACCATTTCCGAATGCCCGCTAGGTAGCGCCTCGAGAAACTTGGTGACTGGATTTAGGATAAGCTATCAAAACTTCAAAAGAGGGAAATATAACCAGCTCGGGAGTAGTACTTGAATTGACAATACCTGCAAGAAAACCACTTATACACAAATATCGAGTCCTATATTATTATTTCGTCAGATATACTGGTTATACTTAGCCAAATGAAGGAGAACGTACGGGAGCCTTTTGCGCTGTTATTTGACTTCACGAAGACGTTTAGAGTCTGGGATCTAACCACGGCAACAAATAAATCGGTCCCCTATTGTGAAATGTATTGACCGAAGGCAACTGAACCAGCTGGCATACAAAATCACATTAGTAGTAAGATCTGTCTCAACATCACACGATAATAATTGGTTAGGTACAATTGGTATTAACTCTTTCGCGTGCAAGTGCCGAATATAGGTCGATAGGCCAAATACCGTTATGGATTTGGGCGGGAAAATTTAATTTATGGTGTATGGATTAAAGAGTGGACTGAATTATACTTACTATCAAATTGTTACTCGATATTTTTATTGGTTTAGTTCCGGTAGACATAAGTAAATACTGGCTTGGAATGATTTTACGAACTATCTACATAAAGTACAATACACATAGGCTACAGGTATTTAGGTTGAGCTATCAAAGAAGGAAATATTATTATTCGGGTACAGTGTTTGATTGACTTGTTAGGATTGGCTGTATGATTTGAATTCCAGATGTAACTTGGGTTTTATTACTCTATTTAGGATTTGGATTGGATGATTAAATTACTGGTTAGAGGATGAGCTTAGGTTCCTACTACGGAACTAAAATATAAGATTGTATTCGGATAGCAAAGATAGACCGGATAATTAATATTATGATATGGTTGTTGGCAAATATTACAATCTTTAGATTTGATTATATTACTTTATTTTGTGTTGTTTGACTCTTCATATGTGTATGGTTTGTGAGTATGTAAAAGTGTACTCAGACGAGAATTAGATCCTAGATCGTGCGTTTGAAGCCGTCCGCATCTGTGGCGATTCACTGAGTGTTAGTGGTGTTTGGAGGTAATCAAAAGGTGGAATAAAGCTGCATCTGGGACTCTCTGGTTGACCGATGTCGAAGATCTTAGAAGGGAGAGCGCAGCTGATAGCTATTCGGACGAGTTGTTGTTTCGTGTTGTTGAAAGGCTTCGGCCTTATACAACAGGAAGCTGCAAGACTGTCTGAATCACGTAACTCATGCGAAACCGTTTTATAAAATCACTAGATTGAGGGCCCTCGGGGAGCCGTTGGTGTAGCAATTGTACCTGGCTTGACCCTCCACTAATCGCTTCCTTACTTCGTGAATGTCCACC
The DNA here is from genome assembly GCA_905147135.1 of Blastobasis lacticolella. Classification (NCBI taxonomy): domain Eukaryota; kingdom Metazoa; phylum Arthropoda; class Insecta; order Lepidoptera; family Blastobasidae; genus Blastobasis; species Blastobasis lacticolella. The sequence continues at coordinate 12,756,962 of LR990053.1, read as the reverse complement.
TATATGCGAAAGAGCTGACACCGGCATTTTGGTCTGTGCATTGGATGTAATCGCAAATTGTATACATACCCATGGAGAATCAATCAGTCTTAACTTATCATAAATTACTGGTCGGACTTTGGAAGGCAGACTCAAAAGGAGCTTCCTGTCCTGGCTTTCAATATTACTTACTTTATAACTGCTTTCATTGGATTTACAACCACCAAGGAATTTCTACACGAATAATCTACCAATTATGGCTAAGCCATTAATGCTACGAGTGCAACATGGTTGCTACCTATCTCTGTGATCCGGATTTCAATAAATTAAAACAGGGTTGATATTATCCCCAATAATTACATATCATGGCAAGGCCATTGGAATTGGAGCAACACCATTGATCTGTGGAACATATCCAAATATTACTAACTGGAGACATCACTGCCAGTAATTGGCTATGCATATTTTGCATGTGTTTGGAGCACTCTCTCCAGGGACTACCTGCTGATACTACTACTTTCTGATACCTATATCTGTGCCGCGGAATTCGGGCCCATCACCATAGCCACGAGGAAACACAGCCCAAGTATTCGCCTTTAATGTATGGGTTGCCACATCTACATCGACGAGTCTATACATATACCTGCACCCTGCATTGCGTTTGAGTAAGCTGTTTTCCGAGTGAGATTTATTATGCCCAGGAGTACGTTCTTGCACATGATCTACCTACCAACAACGACACGATGTGGAGAGTTCATGGAGAGAGCTACAAGCTTTATGGATCTACTTTATATATTTATTACCTGGATATGCTTTAGAGACACTGGATTGTTCATATCGTCCTCTCAAGTCACTTCATAACTCGAAAACAAACTGACTTTGACGATTATGACTTACCTCTTCGTGCCCTCTCATTCAATATATAAAAAAAAGCATTGCTGGGCGGATTGGAGTTTTTAAAAGACGTCTTTGGCTGCTCCAAACGGAATCTTGCGGAGAGATATCATATTCTCAATTAGGATAGCCATTAGAGGATATGATGAGCCAGTGTAATGGCTGGGGCAAGATTCACTCTCCCAATCCCCTAATTTTTTGTATAGTACGGAGAGTCCCTAAATCCCCTTAATATCAATGTTCCCCTTAACCATAAAACAGTTATTCTATATTTAAACTAAGTACGTAATTTACATATTATAGCTATTTATCCTAACAAATCATAATAACCTGTTTATCTTCCAACTCTAAAAGTCTTGGGTTACCACAAACACAACGTAGGAATAACTAGACGATCACGAGGCCATAGTAACGTCACGAATGTACGAATACGCGTTAGGTAATAAATGGAAGTAGCATTTTAGGGTTAACGTGTGAATGAATTAATGAATGAATGAATGAGTGAGCGAGAGGTTGAGTTAATTATTTACGCGATGGGAAAATCAAAGGGGGGGGAGGTACAATATGGGTTAGCCGTGACCAGGATTTACCACCATCTTCTTCATCATCACCAACTTCACTTTACTATTTAAGCACAATTTGAAATTACTAAGATAATTTTAGGGCAGTATAGGTAGGTGGCTTTCATCGTGATAGCCACAATTTGTTGTACGTGTAATGGAGAGAGTCGGAAGTATCAAACGGGTTGTTCAACAAAGGATAAACAAGGAAAATATATGTATATAAATATACCTTCTGAAATAAGTTACCTTATAAGGTGGCCGAGTAAAGTTAGCTGTAGTTTATTAAAACTTAGTACAACGAAAGCTTAATGAAACATTGGAGTATGTCAATTATTGGATTCCTATTGGATATTTATGTTAAGATAATTATGAAACAAAAAAAAATAACTGCAGTCAGGGTCTCGAACCGGGGACGTAAGATTCACAGTAGCGCAAGAAAAAAAAAATCAAAAAGAAAAAAAAAACAAAAAAATAGCTTCTGATGGTCCGAGTCTCGAACCGGGGACGCGGGGGTCGCAGTGGCCCTTGGCTCCAGTGTACTAACGGCGTGTAATGCATCGAGTGCACTCGTCGCAGTGTAGCGTAGAAAATGTTTATTTGGAATTCAAAACACTTGTCGGTTATAGTTATTAAAGCATGTTATATATATTACTTTAAGGTTTAGGCACAGATATGCCATTTATTAACAGGTAAATGGTACTGTACGAAGGGTCTTTGTTCGCTGCACGGTTGTCACAATTTGTTAATTTTTATGGTCTTAAACATAATGTTATGAACAACTAACACTGTCACATTATTATAAATCAAATAGCAATTTGGAATCAATAACTTAAGTGTAAATATTTTCATTAAATTATCAAAAATCGATCAGAGATCGTCACAACACGCCATCTAGTTATTTATTGAGGAAACATCTTAGCGCCAAGTTCGTGCAGTGGTATCAAACGCACACACATAAAAATCGGTAGATGTCAGTGTAAATACTACTCAAAGCTAATAGGTATTGCACTGTATAGAGATCGGATGCGAGTACAGTCATCTGCAGGGTTGCTATAAGCGCGTACTTTTCTGTTGTGAAAATTATGGTTGAGGAAAATAATGATGTCGTAGATTGGCCGAGCTTTACGAACTATGTAGGTAGTGTAATGAATAATGGTTATACCTAAGACACCAATGACATAGGGGCGTGAATTTGCCAATGGTTTTCTAGGTAGGTATGTTGAGTTATCACCGTCGTTATCAATTAATAGAGTGTTATCAAAGTATCTAGGATGTGCGAAGCGGAGTTCGTAGGTGCTAGTCATGGTATACCTATCTAGGTGTTGTACCTACTTTACTTAGGAAGGAGATACCTACTTTGAGGATTTTAGTTTAAATCTTTGTCGGGAGGTTTGTGGTTGAATTGTAGACATGACAAATTCGACTTTCTGGTTCAGGCGGCTTCTGAGTTAAGGGGTTTATTGACGCGATGGGAATTCATTTAATAATTGCAGTAGGAACACTAAAATTATAACATCGATACTAGGTAGGTATGTCTTGAAATTGAAACTAAAATTGATAAAAAAAAAATTGTATAATCAGAACAAAATAATAAAATCGAGTGATGTAAATAGAGTTAAGTACCTAATCGAATTTTTCTCATAAATATCTTTTATCATAAAAATTCAGGGGCGGATGTGACGGTCCGACCTAGACTCAAATATTAAATACCTATGTAAGTACATGTACGACAATCAAATTTTGGAATTATTCCGTTGGCGGGTACTAACCGAAGGCATAGGTAGTCTAGATGAATAGGTATCTAAATAATAGGACAAAATAAAGCGCTGACATTAGGCATAGGTAAGTACCTAAGTAATTCTAAAGCAATGAAAACATCATAATACCTACATTAACGTATTAAAATAAGTACGAAAGGGAATTATTATAAACAACAATTTAACACCTACTCGATTATAGATTGGGATAAGTATATTATTCATTACAGTTCTCAGCTACAAGCTACTCTCGCCTTATATCCTACGCATTCGATATAATTTACTCTGTAGCCGAGTACCGAGTTAGGTCATCACTCCGAGAGCAAACAAATACGAATGGCACCACATCGCCCGCACCGGTTACGGTAGAAAAGCGTAAGGTAACCGTAAGGATTCGTTACGTTTTTCGGAACAAACCGGTAGCAAACCAATATGAACCTTATCCCATTACAGTTAGAGTGTACTTTCCATCGGCGCCGCATCGCCCGCACCGGTTTCGTTAGAAAAGCGTACGCCTTCCGTAAGGATTCGTTAAGGTTTTTTATAGGAATCGGTAAGGAAATCGTAAGGCAAGGGGCGGGGAGTCATGCTACAAACTACTCTCATCTTTATATTCTATGCATGCGAAATGTTTTATACATTAGCCAAGTCAGGTCTTCACTCAGAGAACAAACAAATATGAGTTAGAATGTACTTTCCTTCGCCTCCGCATCGTCCGCACCGGTTACGGTAGAAAAGCGTAAGGTAACCGTAAGGATGCGTTACGGTTGACGGAACGAACCGTTAACGAAACCGTAAGGATTATTGGAGGTTATAAAAGGCCTGGCGACGGGGACTCGAGACTACTCGGGGCGCACTTCTGAATCAGGTTGTTGGAGTTGTTGTTACGCTGCTGGATTTTATACCGATCGCGAGATTCTTTCAGAGGACACTTCGGGATGAGTATTCCTACTTCGAGCAACTATCTTACGCCAAGTTACCGAGGAGCGTTGAAAAGTATTACCTAGACAATAAAGTATTAGCATCAGTGATACAATAAAGAATATACAGGTACGTTAGTGTAACTGGAACAGTGATAAGATTCTAATTAGGTTGTTTGTTTCAGGTGGAGTTGTTGATGCTTTTTCCTATAGGCCCTGGTGCCGCCCTTGTTTTAAAGGCGGATCTGAATGGACTTCAGACAACCATTCGGGCAAGTGACCCCTACGATCCCATCATTTGTTTTAAATACTATCTACGAAGGGACAAGCGGTCACTTGTACCTAAAGTCTGGCATGGATCTAAGGTTTCGAGTAAGAGCTGGCCATGGAAACATGGTACGCCGCTTGGGCGGGTCTGACCGCTGCTCGCTAAACAGTCCCCTGCTCGAATACTGATGACTCATGATCTTATACACTTCTGAGGATCCTCCCCAGTCAGAATGGACCCTCAGACTTGCCAGGTACACATTCCATCAGCACGCTCCGGAGGAGTTCTGTTGGAAGGTTAGGCATACACTCTTTGGACTATGGAATCTCACTATGCCTTGATGTGACCACTGGTGCTTTTCCACTCCAAACTGGTTAGGGAACATAGGGTAGTATAGGTATTAGACATGTGCTTAGGGGAGAGAAGACAACAGAAATTCGGTCTTTTCTCCATCACTTAAGCAGGGACACACACACACACACATAAATTAATATTATAAATTTTATTTTGATTACAATTGCAATTACAAGAAATAGAATCAAGCTTCATACTTGGGGACAAGCTAGATAGACAGGTATGTTAGAATCATCCTTAGGAATTAAAGTGTGTGGTAAAATTGCCTAAATAAATAAACAGTAAAGATTATAATAACAAAGGAAAGTAAGGAAATTAAAGAAATACAAAATAAAATAATAAAACCTTTAATATTCAGTAACAATCATCATCGGTCTAAAATTAATACCCTACAATTAAAATAAACTGTCTTTTAATTCTCAAATATTATTTTCCAAATTGTGTTAAACCCTCGCAGTGACAGCATTTATTATACTAGAGAATTCTAGAGATTAAAACAGTGAGGGGCGAGCTTCTAGCAATACAATTCTGGGCTAACATTAGGTATATAGTTCAATTTAGAATTCAATCAGTAAATTCATAACATCTTAAATTGGAAAGCAATTTTCTAATACTAAAAGGGATTTCTGATGTCCATTCCAACAAATATCTGACTATACTAGGAAATACTTAACCGAATGTAAAGCCTCAGTCAGTAAAATATTAGTATCATATTATAGATGGCTAACTCGATCATATATCAGCTTTGATGACACCACCAGCAGGAATCCAGCAGTCTGTTGCACTCCTAGTTCGAGGGGATCTGTAAGATATTATCACCTGTTAGGATCCAAATCATTTTACCAAACATTACTAATGAGTAGTGTAGGCCCAGCTTGGTGGAGATAAGGGATAAGATACTTTTCAATGTTATTAAAATAGGATAGGGCATAAACTAGGCTGTCCAGAGTAGAAATGTGAAGGGGCGACAATGCAACTTGTATACAGTTCCGAGTTAGACTATGTAGCATAAAATCAAACAGTTCATTTACCTACCTTTGAATGTCCATTCGCAATTATCCAAACTGATCATCAATATCGAATCACCAGATGCCACGATATAAGAGATTCATGTTATGTCGAAACTAGTTACTGCCGTAGATTGACAGGTCTCATACCAACTGCCTGAAATAGACGAGAATTACCGTTAATAAAACAATACATCATCCCCATAATTGCCCTAGGTCTAGGGTTAGGTCTAGTATTGGGTTAGAATTATGGGTGGGCAACAATGTTACATTAAACAGAAATACTGCGGGCTCCCATTTACTGGCCGGGTATTCACATTAGGTACTCTCAAATTAAAAACAAACTCATACGCACGCAATGAGGTCCGCGGCCGTACCCGGGTTTGGCCCATTATCTGCACTATAGACTCCTAGGCATTATTACCAAAATAGACACTAAGTTTTACTTACCCGGGAAAACTAGGACATAGCCACAACACCATTCTACTACTGGTTTGATTATATTCTGTTACACCATACTATATTCACCAAAATATCGAATGAGCACAATGGGTATTTGTCCGCGCATCTTACAATTTCTTTGGATTTCTTTCACAGTAATTTCGCCATTAGAAAAACAGCGATCGAATTGTCATCGACATGGTCATAACCTGAAAATACAGAGAGCAGTCAATTAGTATCTATGCAACGTAATCTGAACATAACGCGCGCGCCTAAATAAATTGTGAGATTTTACCTACTGAAATAAATATGGCGTGCGGTCCTCATTTTGATAGCATGTGTTTGTTGGTTTTATGGGTAGCCGTGGGGCTGAGAGTGATCACTATCAATTATACACCAAGTCCACATCAAGCACAAAATTCTTTTCACTAAATCGAACGAGGAAACGTATCACAATTCGTTTTGTAACCACAGGGAAAGATTTGATCAGACCGGACATGGCGCGCAGGAGTCCTTGTTTAGTTATAGGTACTTACCCGACATCCGATTCCATTGAGAGTTGTGATTGGCTGGCACTTATCGTGTAATTACTCATTTAATGTGAAAATTAACCTAGAGATTCCGATATACACTGGATTGATTGTAAATGTAGACTGTATTTATGTAATTTAAATAACGTAACAAAAGATGTATATCTAAACTTAGTATCAAATTCAAAGACAGTAGGCTAATTTGGTTCAACAGCTTGCCACTAGATAGCGCTAGCAGTACAGCACGTTGTTTATCCTATAAATAAATTAGGTAGCAGTCTTAAACAATTGTATAATCTGTTACAAAACAATAACTGACCCTAGATCGAAAACGAAATCACTAAAATTGTAAATTTGGTCTGAATGTATTAATACACCTTATCGGTTGGTGGCGCCATCTGTAAGGTTCCCCGGGAACCCGCTAAATAGCTTTCCATTGGGTATCTAAAACCATTTCCGAATGCCCGCTAGGTAGCGCCTCGAGAAACTTGGTGACTGGATTTAGGATAAGCTATCAAAACTTCAAAAGAGGGAAATATAACCAGCTCGGGAGTAGTACTTGAATTGACAATACCTGCAAGAAAACCACTTATACACAAATATCGAGTCCTATATTATTATTTCGTCAGATATACTGGTTATACTTAGCCAAATGAAGGAGAACGTACGGGAGCCTTTTGCGCTGTTATTTGACTTCACGAAGACGTTTAGAGTCTGGGATCTAACCACGGCAACAAATAAATCGGTCCCCTATTGTGAAATGTATTGACCGAAGGCAACTGAACCAGCTGGCATACAAAATCACATTAGTAGTAAGATCTGTCTCAACATCACACGATAATAATTGGTTAGGTACAATTGGTATTAACTCTTTCGCGTGCAAGTGCCGAATATAGGTCGATAGGCCAAATACCGTTATGGATTTGGGCGGGAAAATTTAATTTATGGTGTATGGATTAAAGAGTGGACTGAATTATACTTACTATCAAATTGTTACTCGATATTTTTATTGGTTTAGTTCCGGTAGACATAAGTAAATACTGGCTTGGAATGATTTTACGAACTATCTACATAAAGTACAATACACATAGGCTACAGGTATTTAGGTTGAGCTATCAAAGAAGGAAATATTATTATTCGGGTACAGTGTTTGATTGACTTGTTAGGATTGGCTGTATGATTTGAATTCCAGATGTAACTTGGGTTTTATTACTCTATTTAGGATTTGGATTGGATGATTAAATTACTGGTTAGAGGATGAGCTTAGGTTCCTACTACGGAACTAAAATATAAGATTGTATTCGGATAGCAAAGATAGACCGGATAATTAATATTATGATATGGTTGTTGGCAAATATTACAATCTTTAGATTTGATTATATTACTTTATTTTGTGTTGTTTGACTCTTCATATGTGTATGGTTTGTGAGTATGTAAAAGTGTACTCAGACGAGAATTAGATCCTAGATCGTGCGTTTGAAGCCGTCCGCATCTGTGGCGATTCACTGAGTGTTAGTGGTGTTTGGAGGTAATCAAAAGGTGGAATAAAGCTGCATCTGGGACTCTCTGGTTGACCGATGTCGAAGATCTTAGAAGGGAGAGCGCAGCTGATAGCTATTCGGACGAGTTGTTGTTTCGTGTTGTTGAAAGGCTTCGGCCTTATACAACAGGAAGCTGCAAGACTGTCTGAATCACGTAACTCATGCGAAACCGTTTTATAAAATCACTAGATTGAGGGCCCTCGGGGAGCCGTTGGTGTAGCAATTGTACCTGGCTTGACCCTCCACTAATCGCTTCCTTACTTCGTGAATGTCCACCTATATGCGAAAGAGCTGACACCGGCATTTTGGTCTGTGCATTGGATGTAATCGCAAATTGTATACATACCCATGGAGAATCAATCAGTCTTAACTTATCATAAATTACTGGTCGGACTTTGGAAGGCAGACTCAAAAGGAGCTTCCTGTCCTGGCTTTCAATATTACTTACTTTATAACTGCTTTCATTGGATTTACAACCACCAAGGAATTTCTACACGAATAATCTACCAATTATGGCTAAGCCATTAATGCTACGAGTGCAACATGGTTGCTACCTATCTCTGTGATCCGGATTTCAATAAATTAAAACAGGGTTGATATTATCCCCAATAATTACATATCATGGCAAGGCCATTGGAATTGGAGCAACACCATTGATCTGTGGAACATATCCAAATATTACTAACTGGAGACATCACTGCCAGTAATTGGCTATGCATATTTTGCATGTGTTTGGAGCACTCTCTCCAGGGACTACCTGCTGATACTACTACTTTCTGATACCTATATCTGTGCCGCGGAATTCGGGCCCATCACCATAGCCACGAGGAAACACAGCCCAAGTATTCGCCTTTAATGTATGGGTTGCCACATCTACATCGACGAGTCTATACATATACCTGCACCCTGCATTGCGTTTGAGTAAGCTGTTTTCCGAGTGAGATTTATTATGCCCAGGAGTACGTTCTTGCACATGATCTACCTACCAACAACGACACGATGTGGAGAGTTCATGGAGAGAGCTACAAGCTTTATGGATCTACTTTATATATTTATTACCTGGATATGCTTTAGAGACACTGGATTGTTCATATCGTCCTCTCAAGTCACTTCATAACTCGAAAACAAACTGACTTTGACGATTATGACTTACCTCTTCGTGCCCTCTCATTCAATATATAAAAAAAAGCATTGCTGGGCGGATTGGAGTTTTTAAAAGACGTCTTTGGCTGCTCCAAACGGAATCTTGCGGAGAGATATCATATTCTCAATTAGGATAGCCATTAGAGGATATGATGAGCCAGTGTAATGGCTGGGGCAAGATTCACTCTCCCAATCCCCTAATTTTTTGTATAGTACGGAGAGTCCCTAAATCCCCTTAATATCAATGTTCCCCTTAACCATAAAACAGTTATTCTATATTTAAACTAAGTACGTAATTTACATATTATAGCTATTTATCCTAACAAATCATAATAACCTGTTTATCTTCCAACTCTAAAAGTCTTGGGTTACCACAAACACAACGTAGGAATAACTAGACGATCACGAGGCCATAGTAACGTCACGAATGTACGAATACGCGTTAGGTAATAAATGGAAGTAGCATTTTAGGGTTAACGTGTGAATGAATTAATGAATGAATGAATGAGTGAGCGAGAGGTTGAGTTAATTATTTACGCGATGGGAAAATCAAAGGGGGGGGAGGTACAATATGGGTTAGCCGTGACCAGGATTTACCACCATCTTCTTCATCATCACCAACTTCACTTTACTATTTAAGCACAATTTGAAATTACTAAGATAATTTTAGGGCAGTATAGGTAGGTGGCTTTCATCGTGATAGCCACAATTTGTTGTACGTGTAATGGAGAGAGTCGGAAGTATCAAACGGGTTGTTCAACAAAGGATAAACAAGGAAAATATATGTATATAAATATACCTTCTGAAATAAGTTACCTTATAAGGTGGCCGAGTAAAGTTAGCTGTAGTTTATTAAAACTTAGTACAACGAAAGCTTAATGAAACATTGGAGTATGTCAATTATTGGATTCCTATTGGATATTTATGTTAAGATAATTATGAAACAAAAAAAAATAACTGCAGTCAGGGTCTCGAACCGGGGACGTAAGATTCACAGTAGCGCAAGAAAAAAAAAATCAAAAAGAAAAAAAAAACAAAAAAATAGCTTCTGATGGTCCGAGTCTCGAACCGGGGACGCGGGGGTCGCAGTGGCCCTTGGCTCCAGTGTACTAACGGCGTGTAATGCATCGAGTGCACTCGTCGCAGTGTAGCGTAGAAAATGTTTATTTGGAATTCAAAACACTTGTCGGTTATAGTTATTAAAGCATGTTATATATATTACTTTAAGGTTTAGGCACAGATATGCCATTTATTAACAGGTAAATGGTACTGTACGAAGGGTCTTTGTTCGCTGCACGGTTGTCACAATTTGTTAATTTTTATGGTCTTAAACATAATGTTATGAACAACTAACACTGTCACATTATTATAAATCAAATAGCAATTTGGAATCAATAACTTAAGTGTAAATATTTTCATTAAATTATCAAAAATCGATCAGAGATCGTCACAACACGCCATCTAGTTATTTATTGAGGAAACATCTTAGCGCCAAGTTCGTGCAGTGGTATCAAACGCACACACATAAAAATCGGTAGATGTCAGTGTAAATACTACTCAAAGCTAATAGGTATTGCACTGTATAGAGATCGGATGCGAGTACAGTCATCTGCAGGGTTGCTATAAGCGCGTACTTTTCTGTTGTGAAAATTATGGTTGAGGAAAATAATGATGTCGTAGATTGGCCGAGCTTTACGAACTATGTAGGTAGTGTAATGAATAATGGTTATACCTAAGACACCAATGACATAGGGGCGTGAATTTGCCAATGGTTTTCTAGGTAGGTATGTTGAGTTATCACCGTCGTTATCAATTAATAGAGTGTTATCAAAGTATCTAGGATGTGCGAAGCGGAGTTCGTAGGTGCTAGTCATGGTATACCTATCTAGGTGTTGTACCTACTTTACTTAGGAAGGAGATACCTACTTTGAGGATTTTAGTTTAAATCTTTGTCGGGAGGTTTGTGGTTGAATTGTAGACATGACAAATTCGACTTTCTGGTTCAGGCGGCTTCTGAGTTAAGGGGTTTATTGACGCGATGGGAATTCATTTAATAATTGCAGTAGGAACACTAAAATTATAACATCGATACTAGGTAGGTATGTCTTGAAATTGAAACTAAAATTGATAAAAAAAAAATTGTATAATCAGAACAAAATAATAAAATCGAGTGATGTAAATAGAGTTAAGTACCTAATCGAATTTTTCTCATAAATATCTTTTATCATAAAAATTCAGGGGCGGATGTGACGGTCCGACCTAGACTCAAATATTAAATACCTATGTAAGTACATGTACGACAATCAAATTTTGGAATTATTCCGTTGGCGGGTACTAACCGAAGGCATAGGTAGTCTAGATGAATAGGTATCTAAATAATAGGACAAAATAAAGCGCTGACATTAGGCATAGGTAAGTACCTAAGTAATTCTAAAGCAATGAAAACATCATAATACCTACATTAACGTATTAAAATAAGTACGAAAGGGAATTATTATAAACAACAATTTAACACCTACTCGATTATAGATTGGGATAAGTATATTATTCATTACAGTTCTCAGCTACAAGCTACTCTCGCCTTATATCCTACGCATTCGATATAATTTACTCTGTAGCCGAGTACCGAGTTAGGTCATCACTCCGAGAGCAAACAAATACGAATGGCACCACATCGCCCGCACCGGTTACGGTAGAAAAGCGTAAGGTAACCGTAAGGATTCGTTACGTTTTTCGGAACAAACCGGTAGCAAACCAATATGAACCTTATCCCATTACAGTTAGAGTGTACTTTCCATCGGCGCCGCATCGCCCGCACCGGTTTCGTTAGAAAAGCGTACGCCTTCCGTAAGGATTCGTTAAGGTTTTTTATAGGAATCGGTAAGGAAATCGTAAGGCAAGGGGCGGGGAGTCATGCTACAAACTACTCTCATCTTTATATTCTATGCATGCGAAATGTTTTATACATTAGCCAAGTCAGGTCTTCACTCAGAGAACAAACAAATATGAGTTAGAATGTACTTTCCTTCGCCTCCGCATCGTCCGCACCGGTTACGGTAGAAAAGCGTAAGGTAACCGTAAGGATGCGTTACGGTTGACGGAACGAACCGTTAACGAAACCGTAAGGATTATTGGAGGTTATAAAAGGCCTGGCGACGGGGACTCGAGACTACTCGGGGCGCACTTCTGAATCAGGTTGTTGGAGTTGTTGTTACGCTGCTGGATTTTATACCGATCGCGAGATTCTTTCAGAGGACACTTCGGGATGAGTATTCCTACTTCGAGCAACTATCTTACGCCAAGTTACCGAGGAGCGTTGAAAAGTATTACCTAGACAATAAAGTATTAGCATCAGTGATACAATAAAGAATATACAGGTACGTTAGTGTAACTGGAACAGTGATAAGATTCTAATTAGGTTGTTTGTTTCAGGTGGAGTTGTTGATGCTTTTTCCTATAGGCCCTGGTGCCGCCCTTGTTTTAAAGGCGGATCTGAATGGACTTCAGACAACCATTCGGGCAAGTGACCCCTACGATCCCATCATTTGTTTTAAATACTATCTACGAAGGGACAAGCGGTCACTTGTACCTAAAGTCTGGCATGGATCTAAGGTTTCGAGTAAGAGCTGGCCATGGAAACATGGTACGCCGCTTGGGCGGGTCTGACCGCTGCTCGCTAAACAGTCCCCTGCTCGAATACTGATGACTCATGATCTTATACACTTCTGAGGATCCTCCCCAGTCAGAATGGACCCTCAGACTTGCCAGGTACACATTCCATCAGCACGCTCCGGAGGAGTTCTGTTGGAAGGTTAGGCATACACTCTTTGGACTATGGAATCTCACTATGCCTTGATGTGACCACTGGTGCTTTTCCACTCCAAACTGGTTAGGGAACATAGGGTAGTATAGGTATTAGACATGTGCTTAGGGGAGAGAAGACAACAGAAATTCGGTCTTTTCTCCATCACTTAAGCAGGGACACACACACACACACATAAATTAATATTATAAATTTTATTTTGATTACAATTGCAATTACAAGAAATAGAATCAAGCTTCATACTTGGGGTCAAGCTAGATAGACAGGTATGTTAGAATCATCCTTAGGAATTAAAGTGTGTGGTAAAATTGCCTAAATAAATAAACAGTAAAGATTATAATAACAAAGGAAAGTAAGGAAATTAAAGAAATACAAAATAAAATAATAAAACCTTTAATATTCAGTAACAATCATCATCGGTCTAAAATTAATACCCTACAATTAAAATAAACTGTCTTTTAATTCTCAAATATTATTTTCCAAATTGTGTTAAACCCTCGCAGTGACAGCATTTATTATACTAGAGAATTCTAGAGATTAAAACAGTGAGGGGCGAGCTTCTAGCAATACAATTCTGGGCTAACATTAGGTATATAGTTCAATTTAGAATTCAATCAGTAAATTCATAACATCTTAAATTGGAAAGCAATTTTCTAATACTAAAAGGGATTTCTGATGTCCATTCCAACAAATATCTGACTATACTAGGAAATACTTAACCGAATGTAAAGCCTCAGTCAGTAAAATATTAGTATCATATTATAGATGGCTAACTCGATCATATATCAGCTTTGATGACACCACCAGCAGGAATCCAGCAGTCTGTTGCACTCCTAGTTCGAGGGGATCTGTAAGATATTATCACCTGTTAGGATCCAAATCATTTTACCAAACATTACTAATGAGTAGTGTAGGCCCAGCTTGGTGGAGATAAGGGATAAGATACTTTTCAATGTTATTAAAATAGGATAGGGCATAAACTAGGCTGTCCAGAGTAGAAATGTGAAGGGGCGACAATGCAACTTGTATACAGTTCCGAGTTAGACTATGTAGCATAAAATCAAACAGTTCATTTACCTACCTTTGAATGTCCATTCGCAATTATCCAAACTGATCATCAATATCGAATCACCAGATGCCACGATATAAGAGATTCATGTTATGTCGAAACTAGTTACTGCCGTAGATTGACAGGTCTCATACCAACTGCCTGAAATAGACGAGAATTACCGTTAATAAAACAATACATCATCCCCATAATTGCCCTAGGTCTAGGGTTAGGTCTAGTATTGGGTTAGAATTATGGGTGGGCAACAATGTTACATTAAACAGAAATACTGCGGGCTCCCATTTACTGGCCGGGTATTCACATTAGGTACTCTCAAATTAAAAACAAACTCATACGCACGCAATGAGGTCCGCGGCCGTACCCGGGTTTGGCCCATTATCTGCACTATAGACTCCTAGGCATTATTACCAAAATAGACACTAAGTTTTACTTACCCGGGAAAACTAGGACATAGCCACAACACCATTCTACTACTGGTTTGATTATATTCTGTTACACCATACTATATTCACCAAAATATCGAATGAGCACAATGGGTATTTGTCCGCGCATCTTACAATTTCTTTGGATTTCTTTCACAGTAATTTCGCCATTAGAAAAACAGCGATCGAATTGTCATCGACATGGTCATAACCTGAAAATACAGAGAGCAGTCAATTAGTATCTATGCAACGTAATCTGAACATAACGCGCGCGCCTAAATAAATTGTGAGATTTTACCTACTGAAATAAATATGGCGTGCGGTCCTCATTTTGATAGCATGTGTTTGTTGGTTTTATGGGTAGCCGTGGGGCTGAGAGTGATCACTATCAATTATACACCAAGTCCACATCAAGCACAAAATTCTTTTCACTAAATCGAACGAGGAAACGTATCACAATTCGTTTTGTAACCACAGGGAAAGATTTGATCAGACCGGACATGGCGCGCAGGAGTCCTTGTTTAGTTATAGGTACTTACCCGACATCCGATTCCATTGAGAGTTGTGATTGGCTGGCACTTATCGTGTAATTACTCATTTAATGTGAAAATTAACCTAGAGATTCCGATATACACTGGATTGATTGTAAATGTAGACTGTATTTATGTAATTTAAATAACGTAACAAAAGATGTATATCTAAACTTAGTATCAAATTCAAAGACAGTAGGCTAATTTGGTTCAACAGCTTGCCACTAGATAGCGCTAGCAGTACAGCACGTTGTTTATCCTATAAATAAATTAGGTAGCAGTCTTAAACAATTGTATAATCTGTTACAAAACAATAACTGACCCTAGATCGAAAACGAAATCACTAAAATTGTAAATTTGGTCTGAATGTATTAATACACCTTATCGGTTGGTGGCGCCATCTGTAAGGTTCCCCGGGAACCCGCTAAATAGCTTTCCATTGGGTATCTAAAACCATTTCCGAATGCCCGCTAGGTAGCGCCTCGAGAAACTTGGTGACTGGATTTAGGATAAGCTATCAAAACTTCAAAAGAGGGAAATATAACCAGCTCGGGAGTAGTACTTGAATTGACAATACCTGCAAGAAAACCACTTATACACAAATATCGAGTCCTATATTATTATTTCGTCAGATATACTGGTTATACTTAGCCAAATGAAGGAGAACGTACGGGAGCCTTTTGCGCTGTTATTTGACTTCACGAAGACGTTTAGAGTCTGGGATCTAACCACGGCAACAAATAAATCGGTCCCCTATTGTGAAATGTATTGACCGAAGGCAACTGAACCAGCTGGCATACAAAATCACATTAGTAGTAAGATCTGTCTCAACATCACACGATAATAATTGGTTAGGTACAATTGGTATTAACTCTTTCGCGTGCAAGTGCCGAATATAGGTCGATAGGCCAAATACCGTTATGGATTTGGGCGGGAAAATTTAATTTATGGTGTATGGATTAAAGAGTGGACTGAATTATACTTACTATCAAATTGTTACTCGATATTTTTATTGGTTTAGTTCCGGTAGACATAAGTAAATACTGGCTTGGAATGATTTTACGAACTATCTACATAAAGTACAATACACATAGGCTACAGGTATTTAGGTTGAGCTATCAAAGAAGGAAATATTATTATTCGGGTACAGTGTTTGATTGACTTGTTAGGATTGGCTGTATGATTTGAATTCCAGATGTAACTTGGGTTTTATTACTCTATTTAGGATTTGGATTGGATGATTAAATTACTGGTTAGAGGATGAGCTTAGGTTCCTACTACGGAACTAAAATATAAAATTGTATTCGGATAGCAAAGATAGACCGGATAATTAATATTATGATATGGTTGTTGGCAAATATTACAATCTTTAGATTTGATTATATTACTTTATTTTGTGTTGTTTGACTCTTCATATGTGTATGGTTTGTGAGTATGTAAAAGTGTACTCAGACGAGAATTAGATCCTAGATCGTGCGTTTGAAGCCGTCCGCATCTGTGGCGATTCACTGAGTGTTAGTGGTGTTTGGAGGTAATCAAAAGGTGGAATAAAGCTGCATCTGGGACTCTCTGGTTGACCGATGTCGAAGATCTTAGAAGGGAGAGCGCAGCTGATAGCTATTCGGACGAGTTGTTGTTTCGTGTTGTTGAAAGGCTTCGGCCTTATACAACAGGAAGCTGCAAGACTGTCTGAATCACGTAACTCATGCGAAACCGTTTTATAAAATCACTAGATTGAGGGCCCTCGGGGAGCCGTTGGTGTAGCAATTGTACCTGGCTTGACCCTCCACTAATCGCTTCCTTACTTCGTGAATGTCCACCTATATGCGAAAGAGCTGACACCGGCATTTTGGTCTGTGCATTGGATGTAATCGCAAATTGTATACATACCCATGGAGAATCAATCAGTCTTAACTTATCATAAATTACTGGTCGGACTTTGGAAGGCAGACTCAAAAGGAGCTTCCTGTCCTGGCTTTCAATATTACTTACTTTATAACTGCTTTCATTGGATTTACAACCACCAAGGAATTTCTACACGAATAATCTACCAATTATGGCTAAGCCATTAATGCTACGAGTGCAACATGGTTGCTACCTATCTCTGTGATCCGGATTTCAATAAATTAAAACAGGGTTGATATTATCCCCAATAATTACATATCATGGCAAGGCCATTGGAATTGGAGCAACACCATTGATCTGTGGAACATATCCAAATATTACTAACTGGAGACATCACTGCCAGTAATTGGCTATGCATATTTTGCATGTGTTTGGAGCACTCTCTCCAGGGACTACCTGCTGATACTACTACTTTCTGATACCTATATCTGTGCCGCGGAATTCGGGCCCATCACCATAGCCACGAGGAAACACAGCCCAAGTATTCGCCTTTAATGTATGGGTTGCCACATCTACATCGACGAGTCTATACATATACCTGCACCCTGCATTGCGTTTGAGTAAGCTGTTTTCCGAGTGAGATTTATTATGCCCAGGAGTACGTTCTTGCACATGATCTACCTACCAACAACGACACGATGTGGAGAGTTCATGGAGAGAGCTACAAGCTTTATGGATCTACTTTATATATTTATTACCTGGATATGCTTTAGAGACACTGGATTGTTCATATCGTCCTCTCAAGTCACTTCATAACTCGAAAACAAACTGACTTTGACGATTATGACTTACCTCTTCGTGCCCTCTCATTCAATATATAAAAAAAAGCATTGCTGGGCGGATTGGAGTTTTTAAAAGACGTCTTTGGCTGCTCCAAACGGAATCTTGCGGAGAGATATCATATTCTCAATTAGGATAGCCATTAGAGGATATGATGAGCCAGTGTAATGGCTGGGGCAAGATTCACTCTCCCAATCCCCTAATTTTTTGTATAGTACGGAGAGTCCCTAAATCCCCTTAATATCAATGTTCCCCTTAACCATAAAACAGTTATTCTATATTTAAACTAAGTACGTAATTTACATATTATAGCTATTTATCCTAACAAATCATAATAACCTGTTTATCTTCCAACTCTAAAAGTCTTGGGTTACCACAAACACAACGTAGGAATAACTAGACGATCACGAGGCCATAGTAACGTCACGAATGTACGAATACGCGTTAGGTAATAAATGGAAGTAGCATTTTAGGGTTAACGTGTGAATGAATTAATGAATGAATGAATGAGTGAGCGAGAGGTTGAGTTAATTATTTACGCGATGGGAAAATCAAAGGGGGGGGAGGTACAATATGGGTTAGCCGTGACCAGGATTTACCACCATCTTCTTCATCATCACCAACTTCACTTTACTATTTAAGCACAATTTGAAATTACTAAGATAATTTTAGGGCAGTATAGGTAGGTGGCTTTCATCGTGATAGCCACAATTTGTTGTACGTGTAATGGAGAGAGTCGGAAGTATCAAACGGGTTGTTCAACAAAGGATAAACAAGGAAAATATATGTATATAAATATACCTTCTGAAATAAGTTACCTTATAAGGTGGCCGAGTAAAGTTAGCTGTAGTTTATTAAAACTTAGTACAACGAAAGCTTAATGAAACATTGGAGTATGTCAATTATTGGATTCCTATTGGATATTTATGTTAAGATAATTATGAAACAAAAAAAAATAACTGCAGTCAGGGTCTCGAACCGGGGACGTAAGATTCACAGTAGCGCAAGAAAAAAAAAATCAAAAAGAAAAAAAAAACAAAAAAATAGCTTCTGATGGTCCGAGTCTCGAACCGGGGACGCGGGGGTCGCAGTGGCCCTTGGCTCCAGTGTACTAACGGCGTGTAATGCATCGAGTGCACTCGTCGCAGTGTAGCGTAGAAAATGTTTATTTGGAATTCAAAACACTTGTCGGTTATAGTTATTAAAGCATGTTATATATATTACTTTAAGGTTTAGGCACAGATATGCCATTTATTAACAGGTAAATGGTACTGTACGAAGGGTCTTTGTTCGCTGCACGGTTGTCACAATTTGTTAATTTTTATGGTCTTAAACATAATGTTATGAACAACTAACACTGTCACATTATTATAAATCAAATAGCAATTTGGAATCAATAACTTAAGTGTAAATATTTTCATTAAATTATCAAAAATCGATCAGAGATCGTCACAACACGCCATCTAGTTATTTATTGAGGAAACATCTTAGCGCCAAGTTCGTGCAGTGGTATCAAACGCACACACATAAAAATCGGTAGATGTCAGTGTAAATACTACTCAAAGCTAATAGGTATTGCACTGTATAGAGATCGGATGCGAGTACAGTCATCTGCAGGGTTGCTATAAGCGCGTACTTTTCTGTTGTGAAAATTATGGTTGAGGAAAATAATGATGTCGTAGATTGGCCGAGCTTTACGAACTATGTAGGTAGTGTAATGAATAATGGTTATACCTAAGACACCAATGACATAGGGGCGTGAATTTGCCAATGGTTTTCTAGGTAGGTATGTTGAGTTATCACCGTCGTTATCAATTAATAGAGTGTTATCAAAGTATCTAGGATGTGCGAAGCGGAGTTCGTAGGTGCTAGTCATGGTATACCTATCTAGGTGTTGTACCTACTTTACTTAGGAAGGAGATACCTACTTTGAGGATTTTAGTTTAAATCTTTGTCGGGAGGTTTGTGGTTGAATTGTAGACATGACAAATTCGACTTTCTGGTTCAGGCGGCTTCTGAGTTAAGGGGTTTATTGACGCGATGGGAATTCATTTAATAATTGCAGTAGGAACACTAAAATTATAACATCGATACTAGGTAGGTATGTCTTGAAATTGAAACTAAAATTGATAAAAAAAAAATTGTATAATCAGAACAAAATAATAAAATCGAGTGATGTAAATAGAGTTAAGTACCTAATCGAATTTTTCTCATAAATATCTTTTATCATAAAAATTCAGGGGCGGATGTGACGGTCCGACCTAGACTCAAATATTAAATACCTATGTAAGTACATGTACGACAATCAAATTTTGGAATTATTCCGTTGGCGGGTACTAACCGAAGGCATAGGTAGTCTAGATGAATAGGTATCTAAATAATAGGACAAAATAAAGCGCTGACATTAGGCATAGGTAAGTACCTAAGTAATTCTAAAGCAATGAAAACATCATAATACCTACATTAACGTATTAAAATAAGTACGAAAGGGAATTATTATAAACAACAATTTAACACCTACTCGATTATAGATTGGGATAAGTATATTATTCATTACAGTTCTCAGCTACAAGCTACTCTCGCCTTATATCCTACGCATTCGATATAATTTACTCTGTAGCCGAGTACCGAGTTAGGTCATCACTCCGAGAGCAAACAAATACGAATGGCACCACATCGCCCGCACCGGTTACGGTAGAAAAGCGTAAGGTAACCGTAAGGATTCGTTACGTTTTTCGGAACAAACCGGTAGCAAACCAATATGAACCTTATCCCATTACAGTTAGAGTGTACTTTCCATCGGCGCCGCATCGCCCGCACCGGTTTCGTTAGAAAAGCGTACGCCTTCCGTAAGGATTCGTTAAGGTTTTTTATAGGAATCGGTAAGGAAATCGTAAGGCAAGGGGCGGGGAGTCATGCTACAAACTACTCTCATCTTTATATTCTATGCATGCGAAATGTTTTATACATTAGCCAAGTCAGGTCTTCACTCAGAGAACAAACAAATATGAGTTAGAATGTACTTTCCTTCGCCTCCGCATCGTCCGCACCGGTTACGGTAGAAAAGCGTAAGGTAACCGTAAGGATGCGTTACGGTTGACGGAACGAACCGTTAACGAAACCGTAAGGATTATTGGAGGTTATAAAAGGCCTGGCGACGGGGACTCGAGACTACTCGGGGCGCACTTCTGAATCAGGTTGTTGGAGTTGTTGTTACGCTGCTGGATTTTATACCGATCGCGAGATTCTTTCAGAGGACACTTCGGGATGAGTATTCCTACTTCGAGCAACTATCTTACGCCAAGTTACCGAGGAGCGTTGAAAAGTATTACCTAGACAATAAAGTATTAGCATCAGTGATACAATAAAGAATATACAGGTACGTTAGTGTAACTGGAACAGTGATAAGATTCTAATTAGGTTGTTTGTTTCAGGTGGAGTTGTTGATGCTTTTTCCTATAGGCCCTGGTGCCGCCCTTGTTTTAAAGGCGGATCTGAATGGACTTCAGACAACCATTCGGGCAAGTGACCCCTACGATCCCATCATTTGTTTTAAATACTATCTACGAAGGGACAAGCGGTCACTTGTACCTAAAGTCTGGCATGGATCTAAGGTTTCGAGTAAGAGCTGGCCATGGAAACATGGTACGCCGCTTGGGCGGGTCTGACCGCTGCTCGCTAAACAGTCCCCTGCTCGAATACTGATGACTCATGATCTTATACACTTCTGAGGATCCTCCCCAGTCAGAATGGACCCTCAGACTTGCCAGGTACACATTCCATCAGCACGCTCCGGAGGAGTTCTGTTGGAAGGTTAGGCATACACTCTTTGGACTATGGAATCTCACTATGCCTTGATGTGACCACTGGTGCTTTTCCACTCCAAACTGGTTAGGGAACATAGGGTAGTATAGGTATTAGACATGTGCTTAGGGGAGAGAAGACAACAGAAATTCGGTCTTTTCTCCATCACTTAAGCAGGGACACACACACACACACATAAATTAATATTATAAATTTTATTTTGATTACAATTGCAATTACAAGAAATAGAATCAAGCTTCATACTTGGGGACAAGCTAGATAGACAGGTATGTTAGAATCATCCTTAGGAATTAAAGTGTGTGGTAAAATTGCCTAAATAAATAAACAGTAAAGATTATAATAACAAAGGAAAGTAAGGAAATTAAAGAAATACAAAATAAAATAATAAAACCTTTAATATTCAGTAACAATCATCATCGGTCTAAAATTAATACCCTACAATTAAAATAAACTGTCTTTTAATTCTCAAATATTATTTTCCAAATTGTGTTAAACCCTCGCAGTGACAGCATTTATTATACTAGAGAATTCTAGAGATTAAAACAGTGAGGGGCGAGCTTCTAGCAATACAATTCTGGGCTAACATTAGGTATATAGTTCAATTTAGAATTCAATCAGTAAATTCATAACATCTTAAATTGGAAAGCAATTTTCTAATACTAAAAGGGATTTCTGATGTCCATTCCAACAAATATCTGACTATACTAGGAAATACTTAACCGAATGTAAAGCCTCAGTCAGTAAAATATTAGTATCATATTATAGATGGCTAACTCGATCATATATCAGCTTTGATGACACCACCAGCAGGAATCCAGCAGTCTGTTGCACTCCTAGTTCGAGGGGATCTGTAAGATATTATCACCTGTTAGGATCCAAATCATTTTACCAAACATTACTAATGAGTAGTGTAGGCCCAGCTTGGTGGAGATAAGGGATAAGATACTTTTCAATGTTATTAAAATAGGATAGGGCATAAACTAGGCTGTCCAGAGTAGAAATGTGAAGGGGCGACAATGCAACTTGTATACAGTTCCGAGTTAGACTATGTAGCATAAAATCAAACAGTTCATTTACCTACCTTTGAATGTCCATTCGCAATTATCCAAACTGATCATCAATATCGAATCACCAGATGCCACGATATAAGAGATTCATGTTATGTCGAAACTAGTTACTGCCGTAGATTGACAGGTCTCATACCAACTGCCTGAAATAGACGAGAATTACCGTTAATAAAACAATACATCATCCCCATAATTGCCCTAGGTCTAGGGTTAGGTCTAGTATTGGGTTAGAATTATGGGTGGGCAACAATGTTACATTAAACAGAAATACTGCGGGCTCCCATTTACTGGCCGGGTATTCACATTAGGTACTCTCAAATTAAAAACAAACTCATACGCACGCAATGAGGTCCGCGGCCGTACCCGGGTTTGGCCCATTATCTGCACTATAGACTCCTAGGCATTATTACCAAAATAGACACTAAGTTTTACTTACCCGGGAAAACTAGGACATAGCCACAACACCATTCTACTACTGGTTTGATTATATTCTGTTACACCATACTATATTCACCAAAATATCGAATGAGCACAATGGGTATTTGTCCGCGCATCTTACAATTTCTTTGGATTTCTTTCACAGTAATTTCGCCATTAGAAAAACAGCGATCGAATTGTCATCGACATGGTCATAACCTGAAAATACAGAGAGCAGTCAATTAGTATCTATGCAACGTAATCTGAACATAACGCGCGCGCCTAAATAAATTGTGAGATTTTACCTACTGAAATAAATATGGCGTGCGGTCCTCATTTTGATAGCATGTGTTTGTTGGTTTTATGGGTAGCCGTGGGGCTGAGAGTGATCACTATCAATTATACACCAAGTCCACATCAAGCACAAAATTCTTTTCACTAAATCGAACGAGGAAACGTATCACAATTCGTTTTGTAACCACAGGGAAAGATTTGATCAGACCGGACATGGCGCGCAGGAGTCCTTGTTTAGTTATAGGTACTTACCCGACATCCGATTCCATTGAGAGTTGTGATTGGCTGGCACTTATCGTGTAATTACTCATTTAATGTGAAAATTAACCTAGAGATTCCGATATACACTGGATTGATTGTAAATGTAGACTGTATTTATGTAATTTAAATAACGTAACAAAAGATGTATATCTAAACTTAGTATCAAATTCAAAGACAGTAGGCTAATTTGGTTCAACAGCTTGCCACTAGATAGCGCTAGCAGTACAGCACGTTGTTTATCCTATAAATAAATTAGGTAGCAGTCTTAAACAATTGTATAATCTGTTACAAAACAATAACTGACCCTAGATCGAAAACGAAATCACTAAAATTGTAAATTTGGTCTGAATGTATTAATACACCTTATCGGTTGGTGGCGCCATCTGTAAGGTTCCCCGGGAACCCGCTAAATAGCTTTCCATTGGGTATCTAAAACCATTTCCGAATGCCCGCTAGGTAGCGCCTCGAGAAACTTGGTGACTGGATTTAGGATAAGCTATCAAAACTTCAAAAGAGGGAAATATAACCAGCTCGGGAGTAGTACTTGAATTGACAATACCTGCAAGAAAACCACTTATACACAAATATCGAGTCCTATATTATTATTTCGTCAGATATACTGGTTATACTTAGCCAAATGAAGGAGAACGTACGGGAGCCTTTTGCGCTGTTATTTGACTTCACGAAGACGTTTAGAGTCTGGGATCTAACCACGGCAACAAATAAATCGGTCCCCTATTGTGAAATGTATTGACCGAAGGCAACTGAACCAGCTGGCATACAAAATCACATTAGTAGTAAGATCTGTCTCAACATCACACGATAATAATTGGTTAGGTACAATTGGTATTAACTCTTTCGCGTGCAAGTGCCGAATATAGGTCGATAGGCCAAATACCGTTATGGATTTGGGCGGGAAAATTTAATTTATGGTGTATGGATTAAAGAGTGGACTGAATTATACTTACTATCAAATTGTTACTCGATATTTTTATTGGTTTAGTTCCGGTAGACATAAGTAAATACTGGCTTGGAATGATTTTACGAACTATCTACATAAAGTACAATACACATAGGCTACAGGTATTTAGGTTGAGCTATCAAAGAAGGAAATATTATTATTCGGGTACAGTGTTTGATTGACTTGTTAGGATTGGCTGTATGATTTGAATTCCAGATGTAACTTGGGTTTTATTACTCTATTTAGGATTTGGATTGGATGATTAAATTACTGGTTAGAGGATGAGCTTAGGTTCCTACTACGGAACTAAAATATAAAATTGTATTCGGATAGCAAAGATAGACCGGATAATTAATATTATGATATGGTTGTTGGCAAATATTACAATCTTTAGATTTGATTATATTACTTTATTTTGTGTTGTTTGACTCTTCATATGTGTATGGTTTGTGAGTATGTAAAAGTGTACTCAGACGAGAATTAGATCCTAGATCGTGCGTTTGAAGCCGTCCGCATCTGTGGCGATTCACTGAGTGTTAGTGGTGTTTGGAGGTAATCAAAAGGTGGAATAAAGCTGCATCTGGGACTCTCTGGTTGACCGATGTCGAAGATCTTAGAAGGGAGAGCGCAGCTGATAGCTATTCGGACGAGTTGTTGTTTCGTGTTGTTGAAAGGCTTCGGCCTTATACAACAGGAAGCTGCAAGACTGTCTGAATCACGTAACTCATGCGAAACCGTTTTATAAAATCACTAGATTGAGGGCCCTCGGGGAGCCGTTGGTGTAGCAATTGTACCTGGCTTGACCCTCCACTAATCGCTTCCTTACTTCGTGAATGTCCACCTATATGCGAAAGAGCTGACACCGGCATTTTGGTCTGTGCATTGGATGTAATCGCAAATTGTATACATACCCATGGAGAATCAATCAGTCTTAACTTATCATAAATTACTGGTCGGACTTTGGAAGGCAGACTCAAAAGGAGCTTCCTGTCCTGGCTTTCAATATTAC
The DNA here is from genome assembly GCA_905147135.1 of Blastobasis lacticolella. Taxonomy (NCBI): domain Eukaryota; kingdom Metazoa; phylum Arthropoda; class Insecta; order Lepidoptera; family Blastobasidae; genus Blastobasis; species Blastobasis lacticolella. Next base: position 12,731,202 of record LR990053.1, on the reverse strand, counting down.
TTACTTTATAACTGCTTTCATTGGATTTACAACCACCAAGGAATTTCTACACGAATAATCTACCAATTATGGCTAAGCCATTAATGCTACGAGTGCAACATGGTTGCTACCTATCTCTGTGATCCGGATTTCAATAAATTAAAACAGGGTTGATATTATCCCCAATAATTACATATCATGGCAAGGCCATTGGAATTGGAGCAACACCATTGATCTGTGGAACATATCCAAATATTACTAACTGGAGACATCACTGCCAGTAATTGGCTATGCATATTTTGCATGTGTTTGGAGCACTCTCTCCAGGGACTACCTGCTGATACTACTACTTTCTGATACCTATATCTGTGCCGCGGAATTCGGGCCCATCACCATAGCCACGAGGAAACACAGCCCAAGTATTCGCCTTTAATGTATGGGTTGCCACATCTACATCGACGAGTCTATACATATACCTGCACCCTGCATTGCGTTTGAGTAAGCTGTTTTCCGAGTGAGATTTATTATGCCCAGGAGTACGTTCTTGCACATGATCTACCTACCAACAACGACACGATGTGGAGAGTTCATGGAGAGAGCTACAAGCTTTATGGATCTACTTTATATATTTATTACCTGGATATGCTTTAGAGACACTGGATTGTTCATATCGTCCTCTCAAGTCACTTCATAACTCGAAAACAAACTGACTTTGACGATTATGACTTACCTCTTCGTGCCCTCTCATTCAATATATAAAAAAAAGCATTGCTGGGCGGATTGGAGTTTTTAAAAGACGTCTTTGGCTGCTCCAAACGGAATCTTGCGGAGAGATATCATATTCTCAATTAGGATAGCCATTAGAGGATATGATGAGCCAGTGTAATGGCTGGGGCAAGATTCACTCTCCCAATCCCCTAATTTTTTGTATAGTACGGAGAGTCCCTAAATCCCCTTAATATCAATGTTCCCCTTAACCATAAAACAGTTATTCTATATTTAAACTAAGTACGTAATTTACATATTATAGCTATTTATCCTAACAAATCATAATAACCTGTTTATCTTCCAACTCTAAAAGTCTTGGGTTACCACAAACACAACGTAGGAATAACTAGACGATCACGAGGCCATAGTAACGTCACGAATGTACGAATACGCGTTAGGTAATAAATGGAAGTAGCATTTTAGGGTTAACGTGTGAATGAATTAATGAATGAATGAATGAGTGAGCGAGAGGTTGAGTTAATTATTTACGCGATGGGAAAATCAAAGGGGGGGGAGGTACAATATGGGTTAGCCGTGACCAGGATTTACCACCATCTTCTTCATCATCACCAACTTCACTTTACTATTTAAGCACAATTTGAAATTACTAAGATAATTTTAGGGCAGTATAGGTAGGTGGCTTTCATCGTGATAGCCACAATTTGTTGTACGTGTAATGGAGAGAGTCGGAAGTATCAAACGGGTTGTTCAACAAAGGATAAACAAGGAAAATATATGTATATAAATATACCTTCTGAAATAAGTTACCTTATAAGGTGGCCGAGTAAAGTTAGCTGTAGTTTATTAAAACTTAGTACAACGAAAGCTTAATGAAACATTGGAGTATGTCAATTATTGGATTCCTATTGGATATTTATGTTAAGATAATTATGAAACAAAAAAAAATAACTGCAGTCAGGGTCTCGAACCGGGGACGTAAGATTCACAGTAGCGCAAGAAAAAAAAAATCAAAAAGAAAAAAAAAACAAAAAAATAGCTTCTGATGGTCCGAGTCTCGAACCGGGGACGCGGGGGTCGCAGTGGCCCTTGGCTCCAGTGTACTAACGGCGTGTAATGCATCGAGTGCACTCGTCGCAGTGTAGCGTAGAAAATGTTTATTTGGAATTCAAAACACTTGTCGGTTATAGTTATTAAAGCATGTTATATATATTACTTTAAGGTTTAGGCACAGATATGCCATTTATTAACAGGTAAATGGTACTGTACGAAGGGTCTTTGTTCGCTGCACGGTTGTCACAATTTGTTAATTTTTATGGTCTTAAACATAATGTTATGAACAACTAACACTGTCACATTATTATAAATCAAATAGCAATTTGGAATCAATAACTTAAGTGTAAATATTTTCATTAAATTATCAAAAATCGATCAGAGATCGTCACAACACGCCATCTAGTTATTTATTGAGGAAACATCTTAGCGCCAAGTTCGTGCAGTGGTATCAAACGCACACACATAAAAATCGGTAGATGTCAGTGTAAATACTACTCAAAGCTAATAGGTATTGCACTGTATAGAGATCGGATGCGAGTACAGTCATCTGCAGGGTTGCTATAAGCGCGTACTTTTCTGTTGTGAAAATTATGGTTGAGGAAAATAATGATGTCGTAGATTGGCCGAGCTTTACGAACTATGTAGGTAGTGTAATGAATAATGGTTATACCTAAGACACCAATGACATAGGGGCGTGAATTTGCCAATGGTTTTCTAGGTAGGTATGTTGAGTTATCACCGTCGTTATCAATTAATAGAGTGTTATCAAAGTATCTAGGATGTGCGAAGCGGAGTTCGTAGGTGCTAGTCATGGTATACCTATCTAGGTGTTGTACCTACTTTACTTAGGAAGGAGATACCTACTTTGAGGATTTTAGTTTAAATCTTTGTCGGGAGGTTTGTGGTTGAATTGTAGACATGACAAATTCGACTTTCTGGTTCAGGCGGCTTCTGAGTTAAGGGGTTTATTGACGCGATGGGAATTCATTTAATAATTGCAGTAGGAACACTAAAATTATAACATCGATACTAGGTAGGTATGTCTTGAAATTGAAACTAAAATTGATAAAAAAAAAATTGTATAATCAGAACAAAATAATAAAATCGAGTGATGTAAATAGAGTTAAGTACCTAATCGAATTTTTCTCATAAATATCTTTTATCATAAAAATTCAGGGGCGGATGTGACGGTCCGACCTAGACTCAAATATTAAATACCTATGTAAGTACATGTACGACAATCAAATTTTGGAATTATTCCGTTGGCGGGTACTAACCGAAGGCATAGGTAGTCTAGATGAATAGGTATCTAAATAATAGGACAAAATAAAGCGCTGACATTAGGCATAGGTAAGTACCTAAGTAATTCTAAAGCAATGAAAACATCATAATACCTACATTAACGTATTAAAATAAGTACGAAAGGGAATTATTATAAACAACAATTTAACACCTACTCGATTATAGATTGGGATAAGTATATTATTCATTACAGTTCTCAGCTACAAGCTACTCTCGCCTTATATCCTACGCATTCGATATAATTTACTCTGTAGCCGAGTACCGAGTTAGGTCATCACTCCGAGAGCAAACAAATACGAATGGCACCACATCGCCCGCACCGGTTACGGTAGAAAAGCGTAAGGTAACCGTAAGGATTCGTTACGTTTTTCGGAACAAACCGGTAGCAAACCAATATGAACCTTATCCCATTACAGTTAGAGTGTACTTTCCATCGGCGCCGCATCGCCCGCACCGGTTTCGTTAGAAAAGCGTACGCCTTCCGTAAGGATTCGTTAAGGTTTTTTATAGGAATCGGTAAGGAAATCGTAAGGCAAGGGGCGGGGAGTCATGCTACAAACTACTCTCATCTTTATATTCTATGCATGCGAAATGTTTTATACATTAGCCAAGTCAGGTCTTCACTCAGAGAACAAACAAATATGAGTTAGAATGTACTTTCCTTCGCCTCCGCATCGTCCGCACCGGTTACGGTAGAAAAGCGTAAGGTAACCGTAAGGATGCGTTACGGTTGACGGAACGAACCGTTAACGAAACCGTAAGGATTATTGGAGGTTATAAAAGGCCTGGCGACGGGGACTCGAGACTACTCGGGGCGCACTTCTGAATCAGGTTGTTGGAGTTGTTGTTACGCTGCTGGATTTTATACCGATCGCGAGATTCTTTCAGAGGACACTTCGGGATGAGTATTCCTACTTCGAGCAACTATCTTACGCCAAGTTACCGAGGAGCGTTGAAAAGTATTACCTAGACAATAAAGTATTAGCATCAGTGATACAATAAAGAATATACAGGTACGTTAGTGTAACTGGAACAGTGATAAGATTCTAATTAGGTTGTTTGTTTCAGGTGGAGTTGTTGATGCTTTTTCCTATAGGCCCTGGTGCCGCCCTTGTTTTAAAGGCGGATCTGAATGGACTTCAGACAACCATTCGGGCAAGTGACCCCTACGATCCCATCATTTGTTTTAAATACTATCTACGAAGGGACAAGCGGTCACTTGTACCTAAAGTCTGGCATGGATCTAAGGTTTCGAGTAAGAGCTGGCCATGGAAACATGGTACGCCGCTTGGGCGGGTCTGACCGCTGCTCGCTAAACAGTCCCCTGCTCGAATACTGATGACTCATGATCTTATACACTTCTGAGGATCCTCCCCAGTCAGAATGGACCCTCAGACTTGCCAGGTACACATTCCATCAGCACGCTCCGGAGGAGTTCTGTTGGAAGGTTAGGCATACACTCTTTGGACTATGGAATCTCACTATGCCTTGATGTGACCACTGGTGCTTTTCCACTCCAAACTGGTTAGGGAACATAGGGTAGTATAGGTATTAGACATGTGCTTAGGGGAGAGAAGACAACAGAAATTCGGTCTTTTCTCCATCACTTAAGCAGGGACACACACACACACACATAAATTAATATTATAAATTTTATTTTGATTACAATTGCAATTACAAGAAATAGAATCAAGCTTCATACTTGGGGACAAGCTAGATAGACAGGTATGTTAGAATCATCCTTAGGAATTAAAGTGTGTGGTAAAATTGCCTAAATAAATAAACAGTAAAGATTATAATAACAAAGGAAAGTAAGGAAATTAAAGAAATACAAAATAAAATAATAAAACCTTTAATATTCAGTAACAATCATCATCGGTCTAAAATTAATACCCTACAATTAAAATAAACTGTCTTTTAATTCTCAAATATTATTTTCCAAATTGTGTTAAACCCTCGCAGTGACAGCATTTATTATACTAGAGAATTCTAGAGATTAAAACAGTGAGGGGCGAGCTTCTAGCAATACAATTCTGGGCTAACATTAGGTATATAGTTCAATTTAGAATTCAATCAGTAAATTCATAACATCTTAAATTGGAAAGCAATTTTCTAATACTAAAAGGGATTTCTGATGTCCATTCCAACAAATATCTGACTATACTAGGAAATACTTAACCGAATGTAAAGCCTCAGTCAGTAAAATATTAGTATCATATTATAGATGGCTAACTCGATCATATATCAGCTTTGATGACACCACCAGCAGGAATCCAGCAGTCTGTTGCACTCCTAGTTCGAGGGGATCTGTAAGATATTATCACCTGTTAGGATCCAAATCATTTTACCAAACATTACTAATGAGTAGTGTAGGCCCAGCTTGGTGGAGATAAGGGATAAGATACTTTTCAATGTTATTAAAATAGGATAGGGCATAAACTAGGCTGTCCAGAGTAGAAATGTGAAGGGGCGACAATGCAACTTGTATACAGTTCCGAGTTAGACTATGTAGCATAAAATCAAACAGTTCATTTACCTACCTTTGAATGTCCATTCGCAATTATCCAAACTGATCATCAATATCGAATCACCAGATGCCACGATATAAGAGATTCATGTTATGTCGAAACTAGTTACTGCCGTAGATTGACAGGTCTCATACCAACTGCCTGAAATAGACGAGAATTACCGTTAATAAAACAATACATCATCCCCATAATTGCCCTAGGTCTAGGGTTAGGTCTAGTATTGGGTTAGAATTATGGGTGGGCAACAATGTTACATTAAACAGAAATACTGCGGGCTCCCATTTACTGGCCGGGTATTCACATTAGGTACTCTCAAATTAAAAACAAACTCATACGCACGCAATGAGGTCCGCGGCCGTACCCGGGTTTGGCCCATTATCTGCACTATAGACTCCTAGGCATTATTACCAAAATAGACACTAAGTTTTACTTACCCGGGAAAACTAGGACATAGCCACAACACCATTCTACTACTGGTTTGATTATATTCTGTTACACCATACTATATTCACCAAAATATCGAATGAGCACAATGGGTATTTGTCCGCGCATCTTACAATTTCTTTGGATTTCTTTCACAGTAATTTCGCCATTAGAAAAACAGCGATCGAATTGTCATCGACATGGTCATAACCTGAAAATACAGAGAGCAGTCAATTAGTATCTATGCAACGTAATCTGAACATAACGCGCGCGCCTAAATAAATTGTGAGATTTTACCTACTGAAATAAATATGGCGTGCGGTCCTCATTTTGATAGCATGTGTTTGTTGGTTTTATGGGTAGCCGTGGGGCTGAGAGTGATCACTATCAATTATACACCAAGTCCACATCAAGCACAAAATTCTTTTCACTAAATCGAACGAGGAAACGTATCACAATTCGTTTTGTAACCACAGGGAAAGATTTGATCAGACCGGACATGGCGCGCAGGAGTCCTTGTTTAGTTATAGGTACTTACCCGACATCCGATTCCATTGAGAGTTGTGATTGGCTGGCACTTATCGTGTAATTACTCATTTAATGTGAAAATTAACCTAGAGATTCCGATATACACTGGATTGATTGTAAATGTAGACTGTATTTATGTAATTTAAATAACGTAACAAAAGATGTATATCTAAACTTAGTATCAAATTCAAAGACAGTATGCTAATTTGGTTCAACAGCTTGCCACTAGATAGCGCTAGCAGTACAGCACGTTGTTTATCCTATAAATAAATTAGGTAGCAGTCTTAAACAATTGTATAATCTGTTACAAAACAATAACTGACCCTAGATCGAAAACGAAATCACTAAAATTGTAAATTTGGTCTGAATGTATTAATACACCTTATCGGTTGGTGGCGCCATCTGTAAGGTTCCCCGGGAACCCGCTAAATAGCTTTCCATTGGGTATCTAAAACCATTTCCGAATGCCCGCTAGGTAGCGCCTCGAGAAACTTGGTGACTGGATTTAGGATAAGCTATCAAAACTTCAAAAGAGGGAAATATAACCAGCTCGGGAGTAGTACTTGAATTGACAATACCTGCAAGAAAATCACTTATACACAAATATCGAGTCCTATATTATTATTTCGTCAGATATACTGGTTATACTTAGCCAAATGAAGGAGAACGTACGGGAGCCTTTTGCGCTGTTATTTGACTTCACGAAGACGTTTAGAGTCTGGGATCTAACCACGGCAACAAATAAATCGGTCCCCTATTGTGAAATGTATTGACCGAAGGCAACTGAACCAGCTGGCATACAAAATCACATTAGTAGTAAGATCTGTCTCAACATCACACGATAATAATTGGTTAGGTACAATTGGTATTAACTCTTTCGCGTGCAAGTGCCGAATATAGGTCGATAGGCCAAATACCGTTATGGATTTGGGCGGGAAAATTTAATTTATGGTGTATGGATTAAAGAGTGGACTGAATTATACTTACTATCAAATTGTTACTCGATATTTTTATTGGTTTAGTTCCGGTAGACATAAGTAAATACTGGCTTGGAATGATTTTACGAACTATCTACATAAAGTACAATACACATAGGCTACAGGTATTTAGGTTGAGCTATCAAAGAAGGAAATATTATTATTCGGGTACAGTGTTTGATTGACTTGTTAGGATTGGCTGTATGATTTGAATTCCAGATGTAACTTGGGTTTTATTACTCTATTTAGGATTTGGATTGGATGATTAAATTACTGGTTAGAGGATGAGCTTAGGTTCCTACTACGGAACTAAAATATAAAATTGTATTCGGATAGCAAAGATAGACCGGATAATTAATATTATGATATGGTTGTTGGCAAATATTACAATCTTTAGATTTGATTATATTACTTTATTTTGTGTTGTTTGACTCTTCATATGTGTATGGTTTGTGAGTATGTAAAAGTGTACTCAGACGAGAATTAGATCCTAGATCGTGCGTTTGAAGCCGTCCGCATCTGTGGCGATTCACTGAGTGTTAGTGGTGTTTGGAGGTAATCAAAAGGTGGAATAAAGCTGCATCTGGGACTCTCTGGTTGACCGATGTCGAAGATCTTAGAAGGGAGAGCGCAGCTGATAGCTATTCGGACGAGTTGTTGTTTCGTGTTGTTGAAAGGCTTCGGCCTTATACAACAGGAAGCTGCAAGACTGTCTGAATCACGTAACTCATGCGAAACCGTTTTATAAAATCACTAGATTGAGGGCCCTCGGGGAGCCGTTGGTGTAGCAATTGTACCTGGCTTGACCCTCCACTAATCGCTTCCTTACTTCGTGAATGTCCACCTATATGCGAAAGAGCTGACACCGGCATTTTGGTCTGTGCATTGGATGTAATCGCAAATTGTATACATACCCATGGAGAATCAATCAGTCTTAACTTATCATAAATTACTGGTCGGACTTTGGAAGGCAGACTCAAAAGGAGCTTCCTGTCCTGGCTTTCAATATTACTTACTTTATAACTGCTTTCATTGGATTTACAACCACCAAGGAATTTCTACACGAATAATCTACCAATTATGGCTAAGCCATTAATGCTACGAGTGCAACATGGTTGCTACCTATCTCTGTGATCCGGATTTCAATAAATTAAAACAGGGTTGATATTATCCCCAATAATTACATATCATGGCAAGGCCATTGGAATTGGAGCAACACCATTGATCTGTGGAACATATCCAAATATTACTAACTGGAGACATCACTGCCAGTAATTGGCTATGCATATTTTGCATGTGTTTGGAGCACTCTCTCCAGGGACTACCTGCTGATACTACTACTTTCTGATACCTATATCTGTGCCGCGGAATTCGGGCCCATCACCATAGCCACGAGGAAACACAGCCCAAGTATTCGCCTTTAATGTATGGGTTGCCACATCTACATCGACGAGTCTATACATATACCTGCACCCTGCATTGCGTTTGAGTAAGCTGTTTTCCGAGTGAGATTTATTATGCCCAGGAGTACGTTCTTGCACATGATCTACCTACCAACAACGACACGATGTGGAGAGTTCATGGAGAGAGCTACAAGCTTTATGGATCTACTTTATATATTTATTACCTGGATATGCTTTAGAGACACTGGATTGTTCATATCGTCCTCTCAAGTCACTTCATAACTCGAAAACAAACTGACTTTGACGATTATGACTTACCTCTTCGTGCCCTCTCATTCAATATATAAAAAAAAGCATTGCTGGGCGGATTGGAGTTTTTAAAAGACGTCTTTGGCTGCTCCAAACGGAATCTTGCGGAGAGATATCATATTCTCAATTAGGATAGCCATTAGAGGATATGATGAGCCAGTGTAATGGCTGGGGCAAGATTCACTCTCCCAATCCCCTAATTTTTTGTATAGTACGGAGAGTCCCTAAATCCCCTTAATATCAATGTTCCCCTTAACCATAAAACAGTTATTCTATATTTAAACTAAGTACGTAATTTACATATTATAGCTATTTATCCTAACAAATCATAATAACCTGTTTATCTTCCAACTCTAAAAGTCTTGGGTTACCACAAACACAACGTAGGAATAACTAGACGATCACGAGGCCATAGTAACGTCACGAATGTACGAATACGCGTTAGGTAATAAATGGAAGTAGCATTTTAGGGTTAACGTGTGAATGAATTAATGAATGAATGAATGAGTGAGCGAGAGGTTGAGTTAATTATTTACGCGATGGGAAAATCAAAGGGGGGGGAGGTACAATATGGGTTAGCCGTGACCAGGATTTACCACCATCTTCTTCATCATCACCAACTTCACTTTACTATTTAAGCACAATTTGAAATTACTAAGATAATTTTAGGGCAGTATAGGTAGGTGGCTTTCATCGTGATAGCCACAATTTGTTGTACGTGTAATGGAGAGAGTCGGAAGTATCAAACGGGTTGTTCAACAAAGGATAAACAAGGAAAATATATGTATATAAATATACCTTCTGAAATAAGTTACCTTATAAGGTGGCCGAGTAAAGTTAGCTGTAGTTTATTAAAACTTAGTACAACGAAAGCTTAATGAAACATTGGAGTATGTCAATTATTGGATTCCTATTGGATATTTATGTTAAGATAATTATGAAACAAAAAAAAATAACTGCAGTCAGGGTCTCGAACCGGGGACGTAAGATTCACAGTAGCGCAAGAAAAAAAAAATCAAAAAGAAAAAAAAAACAAAAAAATAGCTTCTGATGGTCCGAGTCTCGAACCGGGGACGCGGGGGTCGCAGTGGCCCTTGGCTCCAGTGTACTAACGGCGTGTAATGCATCGAGTGCACTCGTCGCAGTGTAGCGTAGAAAATGTTTATTTGGAATTCAAAACACTTGTCGGTTATAGTTATTAAAGCATGTTATATATATTACTTTAAGGTTTAGGCACAGATATGCCATTTATTAACAGGTAAATGGTACTGTACGAAGGGTCTTTGTTCGCTGCACGGTTGTCACAATTTGTTAATTTTTATGGTCTTAAACATAATGTTATGAACAACTAACACTGTCACATTATTATAAATCAAATAGCAATTTGGAATCAATAACTTAAGTGTAAATATTTTCATTAGAAAGAAAGAAAGAAAGAAAATATTTATTACAAAGGACGCCACGACATAATAATTTACATATAACACAAAAAAAAAAATAGTACATAAAACACGGAGACAATTATAGGGTTCCCAGTGGCATTTTTCGTGGGCATCCAGCGTAAATGGACCCTACTCAGCATAATGTTGTACTCAGCATTAAATTATCAAAAATCGATCAGAGATCGTCACAACACGCCATCTAGTTATTTATTGAGGAAACATCTTAGCGCCAAGTTCGTGCAGTGGTATCAAACGCACACACATAAAAATCGGTAGATGTCAGTGTAAATACTACTCAAAGCTAATAGGTATTGCACTGTATAGAGATCGGATGCGAGTACAGTCATCTGCAGGGTTGCTATAAGCGCGTACTTTTCTGTTGTGAAAATTATGGTTGAGGAAAATAATGATGTCGTAGATTGGCCGAGCTTTACGAACTATGTAGGTAGTGTAATGAATAATGGTTATACCTAAGACACCAATGACATAGGGGCGTGAATTTGCCAATGGTTTTCTAGGTAGGTATGTTGAGTTATCACCGTCGTTATCAATTAATAGAGTGTTATCAAAGTATCTAGGATGTGCGAAGCGGAGTTCGTAGGTGCTAGTCATGGTATACCTATCTAGGTGTTGTACCTACTTTACTTAGGAAGGAGATACCTACTTTGAGGATTTTAGTTTAAATCTTTGTCGGGAGGTTTGTGGTTGAATTGTAGACATGACAAATTCGACTTTCTGGTTCAGGCGGCTTCTGAGTTAAGGGGTTTATTGACGCGATGGGAATTCATTTAATAATTGCAGTAGGAACACTAAAATTATAACATCGATACTAGGTAGGTATGTCTTGAAATTGAAACTAAAATTGATAAAAAAAAAATTGTATAATCAGAACAAAATAATAAAATCGAGTGATGTAAATAGAGTTAAGTACCTAATCGAATTTTTCTCATAAATATCTTTTATCATAAAAATTCAGGGGCGGATGTGACGGTCCGACCTAGACTCAAATATTAAATACCTATGTAAGTACATGTACGACAATCAAATTTTGGAATTATTCCGTTGGCGGGTACTAACCGAAGGCATAGGTAGTCTAGATGAATAGGTATCTAAATAATAGGACAAAATAAAGCGCTGACATTAGGCATAGGTAAGTACCTAAGTAATTCTAAAGCAATGAAAACATCATAATACCTACATTAACGTATTAAAATAAGTACGAAAGGGAATTATTATAAACAACAATTTAACACCTACTCGATTATAGATTGGGATAAGTATATTATTCATTACAGTTCTCAGCTACAAGCTACTCTCGCCTTATATCCTACGCATTCGATATAATTTACTCTGTAGCCGAGTACCGAGTTAGGTCATCACTCCGAGAGCAAACAAATACGAATGGCACCACATCGCCCGCACCGGTTACGGTAGAAAAGCGTAAGGTAACCGTAAGGATTCGTTACGTTTTTCGGAACAAACCGGTAGCAAACCAATATGAACCTTATCCCATTACAGTTAGAGTGTACTTTCCATCGGCGCCGCATCGCCCGCACCGGTTTCGTTAGAAAAGCGTACGCCTTCCGTAAGGATTCGTTAAGGTTTTTTATAGGAATCGGTAAGGAAATCGTAAGGCAAGGGGCGGGGAGTCATGCTACAAACTACTCTCATCTTTATATTCTATGCATGCGAAATGTTTTATACATTAGCCAAGTCAGGTCTTCACTCAGAGAACAAACAAATATGAGTTAGAATGTACTTTCCTTCGCCTCCGCATCGTCCGCACCGGTTACGGTAGAAAAGCGTAAGGTAACCGTAAGGATGCGTTACGGTTGACGGAACGAACCGTTAACGAAACCGTAAGGATTATTGGAGGTTATAAAAGGCCTGGCGACGGGGACTCGAGACTACTCGGGGCGCACTTCTGAATCAGGTTGTTGGAGTTGTTGTTACGCTGCTGGATTTTATACCGATCGCGAGATTCTTTCAGAGGACACTTCGGGATGAGTATTCCTACTTCGAGCAACTATCTTACGCCAAGTTACCGAGGAGCGTTGAAAAGTATTACCTAGACAATAAAGTATTAGCATCAGTGATACAATAAAGAATATACAGGTACGTTAGTGTAACTGGAACAGTGATAAGATTCTAATTAGGTTGTTTGTTTCAGGTGGAGTTGTTGATGCTTTTTCCTATAGGCCCTGGTGCCGCCCTTGTTTTAAAGGCGGATCTGAATGGACTTCAGACAACCATTCGGGCAAGTGACCCCTACGATCCCATCATTTGTTTTAAATACTATCTACGAAGGGACAAGCGGTCACTTGTACCTAAAGTCTGGCATGGATCTAAGGTTTCGAGTAAGAGCTGGCCATGGAAACATGGTACGCCGCTTGGGCGGGTCTGACCGCTGCTCGCTAAACAGTCCCCTGCTCGAATACTGATGACTCATGATCTTATACACTTCTGAGGATCCTCCCCAGTCAGAATGGACCCTCAGACTTGCCAGGTACACATTCCATCAGCACGCTCCGGAGGAGTTCTGTTGGAAGGTTAGGCATACACTCTTTGGACTATGGAATCTCACTATGCCTTGATGTGACCACTGGTGCTTTTCCACTCCAAACTGGTTAGGGAACATAGGGTAGTATAGGTATTAGACATGTGCTTAGGGGAGAGAAGACAACAGAAATTCGGTCTTTTCTCCATCACTTAAGCAGGGACACACACACACACACATAAATTAATATTATAAATTTTATTTTGATTACAATTGCAATTACAAGAAATAGAATCAAGCTTCATACTTGGGGACAAGCTAGATAGACAGGTATGTTAGAATCATCCTTAGGAATTAAAGTGTGTGGTAAAATTGCCTAAATAAATAAACAGTAAAGATTATAATAACAAAGGAAAGTAAGGAAATTAAAGAAATACAAAATAAAATAATAAAACCTTTAATATTCAGTAACAATCATCATCGGTCTAAAATTAATACCCTACAATTAAAATAAACTGTCTTTTAATTCTCAAATATTATTTTCCAAATTGTGTTAAACCCTCGCAGTGACAGCATTTATTATACTAGAGAATTCTAGAGATTAAAACAGTGAGGGGCGAGCTTCTAGCAATACAATTCTGGGCTAACATTAGGTATATAGTTCAATTTAGAATTCAATCAGTAAATTCATAACATCTTAAATTGGAAAGCAATTTTCTAATACTAAAAGGGATTTCTGATGTCCATTCCAACAAATATCTGACTATACTAGGAAATACTTAACCGAATGTAAAGCCTCAGTCAGTAAAATATTAGTATCATATTATAGATGGCTAACTCGATCATATATCAGCTTTGATGACACCACCAGCAGGAATCCAGCAGTCTGTTGCACTCCTAGTTCGAGGGGATCTGTAAGATATTATCACCTGTTAGGATCCAAATCATTTTACCAAACATTACTAATGAGTAGTGTAGGCCCAGCTTGGTGGAGATAAGGGATAAGATACTTTTCAATGTTATTAAAATAGGATAGGGCATAAACTAGGCTGTCCAGAGTAGAAATGTGAAGGGGCGACAATGCAACTTGTATACAGTTCCGAGTTAGACTATGTAGCATAAAATCAAACAGTTCATTTACCTACCTTTGAATGTCCATTCGCAATTATCCAAACTGATCATCAATATCGAATCACCAGATGCCACGATATAAGAGATTCATGTTATGTCGAAACTAGTTACTGCCGTAGATTGACAGGTCTCATACCAACTGCCTGAAATAGACGAGAATTACCGTTAATAAAACAATACATCATCCCCATAATTGCCCTAGGTCTAGGGTTAGGTCTAGTATTGGGTTAGAATTATGGGTGGGCAACAATGTTACATTAAACAGAAATACTGCGGGCTCCCATTTACTGGCCGGGTATTCACATTAGGTACTCTCAAATTAAAAACAAACTCATACGCACGCAATGAGGTCCGCGGCCGTACCCGGGTTTGGCCCATTATCTGCACTATAGACTCCTAGGCATTATTACCAAAATAGACACTAAGTTTTACTTACCCGGGAAAACTAGGACATAGCCACAACACCATTCTACTACTGGTTTGATTATATTCTGTTACACCATACTATATTCACCAAAATATCGAATGAGCACAATGGGTATTTGTCCGCGCATCTTACAATTTCTTTGGATTTCTTTCACAGTAATTTCGCCATTAGAAAAACAGCGATCGAATTGTCATCGACATGGTCATAACCTGAAAATACAGAGAGCAGTCAATTAGTATCTATGCAACGTAATCTGAACATAACGCGCGCGCCTAAATAAATTGTGAGATTTTACCTACTGAAATAAATATGGCGTGCGGTCCTCATTTTGATAGCATGTGTTTGTTGGTTTTATGGGTAGCCGTGGGGCTGAGAGTGATCACTATCAATTATACACCAAGTCCACATCAAGCACAAAATTCTTTTCACTAAATCGAACGAGGAAACGTATCACAATTCGTTTTGTAACCACAGGGAAAGATTTGATCAGACCGGACATGGCGCGCAGGAGTCCTTGTTTAGTTATAGGTACTTACCCGACATCCGATTCCATTGAGAGTTGTGATTGGCTGGCACTTATCGTGTAATTACTCATTTAATGTGAAAATTAACCTAGAGATTCCGATATACACTGGATTGATTGTAAATGTAGACTGTATTTATGTAATTTAAATAACGTAACAAAAGATGTATATCTAAACTTAGTATCAAATTCAAAGACAGTATGCTAATTTGGTTCAACAGCTTGCCACTAGATAGCGCTAGCAGTACAGCACGTTGTTTATCCTATAAATAAATTAGGTAGCAGTCTTAAACAATTGTATAATCTGTTACAAAACAATAACTGACCCTAGATCGAAAACGAAATCACTAAAATTGTAAATTTGGTCTGAATGTATTAATACACCTTATCGGTTGGTGGCGCCATCTGTAAGGTTCCCCGGGAACCCGCTAAATAGCTTTCCATTGGGTATCTAAAACCATTTCCGAATGCCCGCTAGGTAGCGCCTCGAGAAACTTGGTGACTGGATTTAGGATAAGCTATCAAAACTTCAAAAGAGGGAAATATAACCAGCTCGGGAGTAGTACTTGAATTGACAATACCTGCAAGAAAACCACTTATACACAAATATCGAGTCCTATATTATTATTTCGTCAGATATACTGGTTATACTTAGCCAAATGAAGGAGAACGTACGGGAGCCTTTTGCGCTGTTATTTGACTTCACGAAGACGTTTAGAGTCTGGGATCTAACCACGGCAACAAATAAATCGGTCCCCTATTGTGAAATGTATTGACCGAAGGCAACTGAACCAGCTGGCATACAAAATCACATTAGTAGTAAGATCTGTCTCAACATCACACGATAATAATTGGTTAGGTACAATTGGTATTAACTCTTTCGCGTGCAAGTGCCGAATATAGGTCGATAGGCCAAATACCGTTATGGATTTGGGCGGGAAAATTTAATTTATGGTGTATGGATTAAAGAGTGGACTGAATTATACTTACTATCAAATTGTTACTCGATATTTTTATTGGTTTAGTTCCGGTAGACATAAGTAAATACTGGCTTGGAATGATTTTACGAACTATCTACATAAAGTACAATACACATAGGCTACAGGTATTTAGGTTGAGCTATCAAAGAAGGAAATATTATTATTCGGGTACAGTGTTTGATTGACTTGTTAGGATTGGCTGTATGATTTGAATTCCAGATGTAACTTGGGTTTTATTACTCTATTTAGGATTTGGATTGGATGATTAAATTACTGGTTAGAGGATGAGCTTAGGTTCCTACTACGGAACTAAAATATAAAATTGTATTCGGATAGCAAAGATAGACCGGATAATTAATATTATGATATGGTTGTTGGCAAATATTACAATCTTTAGATTTGATTATATTACTTTATTTTGTGTTGTTTGACTCTTCATATGTGTATGGTTTGTGAGTATGTAAAAGTGTACTCAGACGAGAATTAGATCCTAGATCGTGCGTTTGAAGCCGTCCGCATCTGTGGCGATTCACTGAGTGTTAGTGGTGTTTGGAGGTAATCAAAAGGTGGAATAAAGCTGCATCTGGGACTCTCTGGTTGACCGATGTCGAAGATCTTAGAAGGGAGAGCGCAGCTGATAGCTATTCGGACGAGTTGTTGTTTCGTGTTGTTGAAAGGCTTCGGCCTTATACAACAGGAAGCTGCAAGACTGTCTGAATCACGTAACTCATGCGAAACCGTTTTATAAAATCACTAGATTGAGGGCCCTCGGGGAGCCGTTGGTGTAGCAATTGTACCTGGCTTGACCCTCCACTAATCGCTTCCTTACTTCGTGAATGTCCACCTATATGCGAAAGAGCTGACACCGGCATTTTGGTCTGTGCATTGGATGTAATCGCAAATTGTATACATACCCATGGAGAATCAATCAGTCTTAACTTATCATAAATTACTGGTCGGACTTTGGAAGGCAGACTCAAAAGGAGCTTCCTGTCCTGGCTTTCAATATTACTTACTTTATAACTGCTTTCATTGGATTTACAACCACCAAGGAATTTCTACACGAATAATCTACCAATTATGGCTAAGCCATTAATGCTACGAGTGCAACATGGTTGCTACCTATCTCTGTGATCCGGATTTCAATAAATTAAAACAGGGTTGATATTATCCCCAATAATTACATATCATGGCAAGGCCATTGGAATTGGAGCAACACCATTGATCTGTGGAACATATCCAAATATTACTAACTGGAGACATCACTGCCAGTAATTGGCTATGCATATTTTGCATGTGTTTGGAGCACTCTCTCCAGGGACTACCTGCTGATACTACTACTTTCTGATACCTATATCTGTGCCGCGGAATTCGGGCCCATCACCATAGCCACGAGGAAACACAGCCCAAGTATTCGCCTTTAATGTATGGGTTGCCACATCTACATCGACGAGTCTATACATATACCTGCACCCTGCATTGCGTTTGAGTAAGCTGTTTTCCGAGTGAGATTTATTATGCCCAGGAGTACGTTCTTGCACATGATCTACCTACCAACAACGACACGATGTGGAGAGTTCATGGAGAGAGCTACAAGCTTTATGGATCTACTTTATATATTTATTACCTGGATATGCTTTAGAGACACTGGATTGTTCATATCGTCCTCTCAAGTCACTTCATAACTCGAAAACAAACTGACTTTGACGATTATGACTTACCTCTTCGTGCCCTCTCATTCAATATATAAAAAAAAGCATTGCTGGGCGGATTGGAGTTTTTAAAAGACGTCTTTGGCTGCTCCAAACGGAATCTTGCGGAGAGATATCATATTCTCAATTAGGATAGCCATTAGAGGATATGATGAGCCAGTGTAATGGCTGGGGCAAGATTCACTCTCCCAATCCCCTAATTTTTTGTATAGTACGGAGAGTCCCTAAATCCCCTTAATATCAATGTTCCCCTTAACCATAAAACAGTTATTCTATATTTAAACTAAGTACGTAATTTACATATTATAGCTATTTATCCTAACAAATCATAATAACCTGTTTATCTTCCAACTCTAAAAGTCTTGGGTTACCACAAACACAACGTAGGAATAACTAGACGATCACGAGGCCATAGTAACGTCACGAATGTACGAATACGCGTTAGGTAATAAATGGAAGTAGCATTTTAGGGTTCACGTGTGAATGAATTAATGAATGAATGAATGAGTGAGCGAGAGGTTGAGTTAATTATTTACGCGATGGGAAAATCAAAGGGGGGGGAGGTACAGCACCCGACCTAATATTAAGAAATAAAAGTGTTGTATAATGACATAGCTGTAATAAAATGCTGTACCTATAATAAAATACTTTTTTAAAAGCTTATGGATTGGCGTGAAAAAGTATATTCTAAAGGGACGGTCCAAATCTTGCGAATGCGCAGTTGCAGCAACAGCTCGCGCGGCGATTCAGACGCTCCCTTAAAAACTGTTCGTGTATGTAACTGGAACAATTAGTTGTAGATAAATTCAGTTTCAGCTAGCAGTAAAGGGGCCTTATTAGAATTAAATCACTGTATTATATTCTATCCAGTAAAATACGATTTGCACCACAAAACTAAACATCGTTTGAATTTTCGAAGTAACATGTTAGAAAGTTCAAAGAGGCTTTTTATTATGTAGGTCGTTGTAGGTGAGCCTTTATTACTTAGAGGCAACAAAGCCCGGCCGCATTCTTTATTCGAGCTTCGTTCCTATCAACCTCCCGCGCTCCTATATCGGTGTCTACGTTTTTATGCCAGTCGTAAATACTCTGATTTGATGGGTTAGAATGCAACACTATTTTCATAAAATTTATATCTTCTACCATTATATTGTTAATTCTTGTCTCTGAGACAATCATAAAACGCCATCTCACACTATCACTTCAACATTTACGACCTCAGTCGATCATAAGATATTATAGCGAATGTCTGCACTACGTCTACACTTCGTAAACCTCGGCCGCAATTGGATCACTCACTCTCCGTCATCGGTGTATTAAAGTTGGCAGTTTCTCCGGTGGAAGTCCCGCGGGGTTGCATTGCAACGCGACTAACGGTTCTCTTGCATCGCTACATCGTAATCTGCCCCGGCTGAGCGAGGCCACCGAACTCCCCCGGGATTACTTTACAAAATGTAAGGAGGGCCAGGAAATTGTTTGGAAAGGTCCCTTTTTGCAAATGACAAGGGAGACTGCCCAAAAATGGTTCGGTTTCCCAATGGGGTTATAGAGGTGCGTAATAGAGGTCAAAAGGCAGAACACCGTGTAAGCAGATGGCCTGTCGGAACGAAACACGTGTGGCCCGTTCGAATCACTTCACTTGGATTGCTTGCGCTTTTTGATACATTTATTTTGTTAATGCCTGACGCAAGCAGAGGGTCTTTTTATATACGTGTTTTTGTATATCTGTCTGTGTGTTTGTTTGTAATTTTATTGAAACGAGATGGTTCCTAATTCTTTTCCTTGTTTTTATTTCTTCCTAGCGACCCGTCCTGGCTTCGCACGGGCACCAACTTTCTTAGGAATCACTACGTCTATTAGCGAAAACCGCATGAAAATCCGTTTAGTAGTGTTAGAGTTTATCACGAACAGACAGAGAGACAGAGGCGGCGTGGGACTTTTTTATAATACGTGGTGATGATGATAGTGGTATCAGAGGAAGGCAAACAAACAAGCGGGTCATTTGATGGTAAGTGACCACGGCCGCCCCACATTTGCAACACGGACTGTGGCCGGTTGTGAATGCATTGGCTTTGTTTCATTATAAATCCGCCGAAATTATCATGAAATTATCATTCCGGTCGCCCCTTCCTTCATTATGTTGAAGATAATCCAACTATCCGCACGAGCCGCTTTAGTTCTACCTTTATAATACGTACGGCTAAGGTATGGAACGAGTTGCCTGCTAGTGTTCCCTGATCATTATAATCGCCTTCAAGGCTAGACTGAATAGACTGTTTTTACTTGTCATCCTTACGATTACTTGTCGGTAAGAAGGCAGGTAAATGCCTGACTAGTCTAACTATAAAAAACCTATGTGTTTTGCAGGTAGATTTAATATATAACTGAATAATAATAATTTTGAAAAGTTGAGGCTAATGAAACTGTACGAAGTGTGGTCTGTGGTAAGTAAATGGCAGCTGATTCATAGGCGAGTAGTTCATTCCCGGACGTGACGTCACAAACTAAATATGCTCATGCCGTGACCTAAATCTGCAGGACCTGGGCAGGTCCAAAACGATTAATCTCACTTTATCGTGTGCCGGTAAATGGTGAAATTTCGTCAGCTGCTCTCACCGCAAACACGAAATTCCCTGTAACAGCCGAAGTTGAGAGCTCTATGTAAATGTGTTTTAATTTGCAGCATGAAAATTCGTCTGTTCATAATATGATCAGGCTTTCCTCTTATCGCTTTCGAATGATGAACGTCAGTACTAGATGCCTAATAGTGTATATCTACTTTCACTCACACACTACATAACTTAATGACGACGTGAGTGGTTCAGTTGGTTAACATCCGTCTGCCACGCAAAGGTCCCGGGTTCGATTTCCGGCTGAACAAAAATTGAAATGATGAATTTTTATTTTTTATTTCTGTTACGGGTCTGGGTGTTATACGAGTATGTATTGGTAGGCTTTTTTATAAATACACCTACCGCTAAATTGGCAAACAAGCTCACGGCCTGCCTGTTGATATTAAATAGTATCCTATTGTCATTTGCAATACCAGTAGCGGGTATTCCATGAATCGCCGACCCCATTTCGTAAAAATATATATTCAAATATCAATAAATTGAAAAACGAAGTAAAATTACACCTGCGGCTGCATTTTAACTTACAAATGATGAAGAAGGATCACGGTTTCTAGGAAATAAATACGAGTAAGGAAATAAATAATATATGATTCTCAATTTTATATTTCGGAGCCCGCACGCTTCTTATTGTAAACCGTCCTCTTTACCGACAATGTAATGCACGGATTAAAGCAAACTTGTCCCAGCAGAGCGCTTCAAAACCCAACCGCGGGCTCTCTGAGAATTAAAAATATTTCTATTTTCGCTTTGGATTTAATAAAATTGTATTTGAGGAAGGCGCAGTGCAAACACGGGACGGAACCATTTGCGGGCGGCGTCGGCTGTTCGTCCGCGATGCCGTATAGTGATAAAAAACCAACAGTATGACGTCTTCGTTCACAGAATAAGACCACGCAAAGTCCGAATCGCTTGAAAAAAATATCTCTGTATAGCATCGTATGCCAAGTTTTTTAAACGTCATAGATCGTAATTCATAAAAGTCATAACAAACAATTTTATTTCTGTGGTATTGTTTATTTTCGTGAGTTATGAAAAATGTTATTAAATAATGGGCAAAACAATTTAAAAGGAAGTGAAGAACTGACAAGGACAGATTATCCCTAGATTATTGCCATACCCTCTATAATTTTTACTACTGTCAGTCAATACGGACTTATCGTGGTCCTAAACACGTGGTAGCACTAATCACAGAATTAAAGAGGACGTGTGGTTCTACATATTACATATGGTAGCTGGTGTCTTCCTCGGGGGAGCGGGGGACAATTTCGTTCGGACAATTGGCGCAAATACAAATTGTAATTTTATAGACCTTAAAACCATATTATGACTTGTTTTACTAAACTTTTCCAACCTTTATAGCAATCTACCGGTGAGTAGCAGTTGTTCCCCGGTCCGTAGCTCATAGTATGTAATAAGAGATACCTGATTTCCCTCCTATATGTACCTAGATGATCAAGCGTAGGATCAGCTATCTGCACTTCGCGTCTCGAATTCTTGTTAAACACCGGTATGTTGAAGGCAGTTTGCCTAAGGCAGTTTATTGATTTAATTTGTAATTATGGCAGGTTAGCCAACGAAGCCGATAAGGATCGAGACTTGGCTAGCAGAAACATCAATGGCCTCTCAAATTATGGGATTGGTCCTCCCTTCGCAATACGGTTAATATTTCCTTTCCCTCACATCCTCGCTAATCCACCATTTCCACCGAAGATGTTCGAGGAGAAAATTAAAACAAAAATATCCACCCACGCACCTGGTCTGGTCCACTGCGCTGGTCTTGTACTGTGGTCCCTTACGCCCCTCGCCGCCGGGGGCGCACAAAACGCGCGCCGCATTGTCCACGATCAACAGCAATCTTATTAGAGACGCCGCGCCATTGGCGGGTGGTAGCCACATTTATGAACTCCCGACGGAAACCCGGCCTGCAGTCTTAAAATTATTATCGCCTTAAACGGCAGCAGTTGTACTTATTAAAGTAACATATTGTAGCCCAGAGTATTGTTTTGACGTACACTTTCTGAGAAGACACAGGAAATGTGTCGTTGTATTATTTTATAAATTGGCTTGTTTCTCCGCGCGCTCCATACAAAGGTAGTGATCATATTTTCAATATTACGATGTCAAAGCCAATGAAATTTTGTAGACGTGATCCAGAAACCAATAACTATGCTTGTAGTTTGTCAGATTTTCGTTGAAATATTTTGTTTCATAGTTGCACGGGATTATAAATTTCTATGGAAATCTGAAATCCCGTGTAACTTTGAAACAAAATATTTTACGGAAATTATATAATTTAGCTTTACAATTACATGCGCTAGCGGCCCCGCTAGTATGTAATTTTAAATTGACATTTCTTTGACGTACGAAAGTCGATAAGTCGTGACCCAGTTAATGTTACATCCAAATTAAGTCTTTGAACACTAAAAGCCTTAATAAAAACATGACAGCGTATTGCCTAATCAAGAGCGTATCAGTAAGTCAATCTAAGCCTTATTGGCCTTAGAATATTCATGATGGTCATCAAATAACTATGACAGTAAGCGCACACTGCAACACTGTCCGTCCATCCAATATCCAGGCCGTAATCTATATGATAATAAAGTGTGCTTTGCTGTAGTGTAATGTACCTTAATTCCAGGTACGAAATATGATGATGTAAGAAATATGGATAATTAAGAAAGGAATGAAAAATGAATTTTAAAACTAAATTATGTTAAATTGCATATTTGATTTTGCGCAAATTAAGTAAGGGATCGGCAAAAGAAAATTGGATTAAAAAATTAAAAAATTCTTACACGCCGTTTTTGAGGAAAAGCTCTAGGCCTGGGCCTAGTCCGCTAATTTACGAAATACTTTATTGTAATGTAATTGGATCGCAATCGCTGTTCAATGGCAGTTTGTTACGTTTTTGGTGTTCTGCTACTGTTACTAATGGCTCAATTGAATTGTACCTGAATAGCAATCACAGCTCAATGGCGGTTTTACGCGTTTTTGGTATTCTGCTACAATTAAAACTGCCGTTGAACTGGTATTGCAATTCCATGGAGCCTCGTATATTAGCGGAATCGAGGTCCTGGTCAGTAGTTAAGAATTAACGGTAGGTATTATAAAAAAATCGAGTTAGTCTCTTTGTTTCTTCTTATTTCACTTTGAAACGGAGCGGAGTGCACGCAGGTGAAGTTGTGGGAACAAGTTAACAGCGAGACTAGAACTAAGATTATGAGGCTATACTCGTACAGTTTTAATATCTTACTTCTTGAAGAAGTCTACGTTGTTCACTCAGTACTCGTGCGTGTTGTGGACGAGGGAGGAGCGTGCGTGGACGAACTGATATAATAATGGAGACGAAAGGTGACATAGGAACTCCTAAGCTACGCATGGTAAACCCACCGAGTTTGGGCTCGTTTGATTACTCTTGACAAATACTCTGACTGATCATAGAGAACGCGCCATAAAAGCTTGCTATGAAAAATTTTTTTTCGTTTAAACTTATAGTAGGATTCGTTTTACGCCAACACCTACGCTACGGCTATATACATAGACTATATACAAATACGGCGGAATTAAGCAGTAACAATCAAAAACGTAAACGGCAGAAATAGGCAACCGTTTCTATTCTATGAGCATTTGTATTCGTGGCGTCGACGGCAATCTATATGATAATAGCACGTGGCCAGCTGAGCACATAATTGTGTCTCAATTGAATAGTTTGCTGCCATGCTTAGCCGAATAGTGAGCAATTAACATTATACATAGTTATCGCTGAGCTCTGGCTTCCTGGAATCCTGGAATCCTCGAGTGTTCGGCGAAAAGCCGGGTTATTCATCAATGTGAAGTTAGAACATGCCATTTTATATTAAATGCAATTGAAATTGTGAGTTAGTGATTGAAATGCAGGAAGAGCTTTGTTGCAACAAAGTTTTATCTATATATTTATAACAAGTTCAAATGAGAAAAGCTATTATAGCGCGTTCTCTATAAGTATTTGTCGAGACTAATCAAACGGGCCCAAACTCGATGGGGTTACCATGCGGAGTTTAGGAGTTCCTTTAGCCAACTTCTGTCTCCATCACCATATCAGCTTGATGGTATCACAACATTGCATGTTCACCAAACTTACATGAGACGAGTGTGCAAATTTTCAGCTCAATTGGAAACCGTCAAATGGGTCAATTAAAACTTGAAAGATTTTAATTACGAATTGACATGGGGACATGTGAAACTAAATAAAACCTTATAAAAATGGATGTTTGTATATGTATGACATCGTTTCACTCAAAAACTACTGAACGGATTTTCATACGGTTTTCAACAATAGATAGAGTGATTCAAGGAGATGGTTTCTGCGGAGAAAAAAATGCGGACAAAGTCGCGGGCAAAAGCTACTAAATTATAAATTTAAATCTCACTTGGTCCTAGCGATGTGATGAAATCCATGGTAAGTATTTAGATGTTGTGTGAAAAATCATGATTCGTTGGGCCCCTTATATTCATTATATTTGCTTTGCTTGCATAATAAATTACATTCGAAATTCCACCTAGTAAAACTACGAAACTATCCAATTAAGATATGCAAATACAGTTAAAAATTCCAGTGAAATGCTGACTGCGAGATTGTTATAACGTTTCATTTTGAGCAAAGTTTTAAATGTTCCTTTTGCAACATATAACGTAAAAGGAAAATATGTACCAGTGCCTCGTTTTCGTAATTTTAAGTAAATATCTTACGAGTAAAGGGCAAGCCACACCTATCCGAGTCACGTATAAACCGCACCATTTCTAAACCATTAACGCTTGACGTGAAAATAAAACATTCTTGGTGAGAAAACGAATTGCACTCATTCTTTTCAGAATTGGAGCACCAGCCAACCATTAGGAGAGCTACCCGGATGAACGCAACCGGGATGTACGAGAGTACCCTCTTTTGTGCAACAAACGCGATGTTATTAAAACCCACTGTGACCAGGAATTTTTCCACAGAATAATACGTTAGCTTTTAAATTCCACCTCACAGGTATTTCTAGAAAAGACCCGCGGAAATAGATAAAATTTTATAAATGCGGACCTTCTTCGTATCCCATGGCCTGGACTGTAATTACATTACATTTTCTTCGATAGAAGTCGGATATATCCTGCTCCGATCAAAAATAAATGCCCAAAATAAACATGTATTTCTATTACGTATTGGTTATGCGTCAGTAGACATCCACGTGGCAGTTGCCAGCTGTTATTTGGTAAAAGTTCGTCGCCAAGTACGCATTTAAAATAGTCTATACTTATAATAAAACTGTATTTTGACCGCGTATCACTTCGAAACTACTGATTGAATCCAAATGAAAATTGGTAAGACTTGAGTTTATACCACGAGGATACATAGGATACTTTTTATCGCAAAATTCATACATAGACATAGACATGATTTATTTTGACATCACAAAAATCCATAAGCGTTTACATTACATTACACATTTTGACTTCCATCCCTTGGGAGAGGGGATGGAAGTCAAAATGTGTACTTAGTTGTAATTTATTAACGCGTAGTCCGATTTCATTCATTCGTTTTGGTTAGAAAGCAGGTACTATGGTAATATTTCAAGGTGTTCGGTGTTGTAGTTCAGATATTACATCTCATTGTATCATCTTGGCGTTAATGTCTTGGTTGTGTACTCGCGCACTAGGGCCCGGATACCGCTATGATCATGATCCAGAATTTCGCAGGTCAGGTAATTACAGTGGAGCGACTGCTATCTGACCTTGCTACCAGAGGAACCTGACCAAATTGGATCATGATTACACATTCAGTCACTTGAATGTGATATTTGAATCACGATGTTTTCCCTCACCGTAAGAGCATTGGTTAGCATTCAACTAATGTACGTAACTCAGAAAAGAGCCGCAGTGGGATTTGAACCCGATACCTCTCACAAGTTGGATACTGTAACCACACGGCCACCGACGCTCCTCCTGGCGTGTGTGCTTTATTTTATAGGCATAAAGTGGATTAAACTATTGTTAAAGTCAGATCACTACAAAGAAGTCAAATATTGTCAAATTACATATTTTTATGAAAATCGTATTTCTTTTATTCTAAACTTTCTCGCCAATGGAACAGGGGTGAGGAAGGTCCCTACCCCCACGAGGAATAAAACGCATACTTACGCTTATATGAAACTTTGAATCAAAAACCTGGATCGTCTTCATAAACAGTCTTTCCTTGTCTAAACTATCTGTTTTTACCCAACTGCGACAGAAAGAGGGCTATATTTTTCGAGCATATGTATATTATTGTATATCTATTTCTTTGTTACCGGATACATTTTGGAGCCTGCAAGGGAACTGCCCAATCTGATATCTTCGTTCCACCATCAAACGAGGAGAGCCTAGGCGAAATGATACAGTTTTATAATCGAAATTACAAAGACTACTCGCACAAATCAGTTCGCTCATAGCCTCCTTCATCTTACCTTCAACATTTACTATGCGAACCGCGACGGAACTCTCTTCCCGACTTACTGTCTTTTGATAAATACAAGTTGGGAGTTTTGAAATAAAAAGTAAAAAGCGCATTTGCCAATGCAAAGGGTGCTTCACCAGCCTACAGTGTAATGGGCGGTCTTATCATTAACGTAATCTCTTTCAGACTCTTCTTCCAGGTACTTTTTTTCTCAAGTAATAAATGCAGGGTTGCCTAATATTAGACATACCAAACATTATGTACTCCATGCGAACGAGGACACGGTCACAGTTATTACCTTTATAATTTCGTCGATAGAAGTCGGAAATATCCTGCTTCAATCAAGTATAAATACCCAAAATAAATATGTATTTTTATTACACTATGCTTATGAGTCAGTAGACATCCACGTGTAGGTCGCTAGCAGTTATTTTGTAAAAGTTTGGTTAAGTACATTACGCATTCATAATAGCCCCTATCCACGTGTAGATAAATCTAACAGCTGTACTTTTTCGTCCATACCCAATCAGGCAGGTATGAAATATATGTTTAATTCCATATAAATTAGTTCATGTCATACCTACAATTACTATTTACTCTTTGTATCCTGATAAGCAGAGATACCTTCATTTATTTTAACTACACAAAAAATTGACGTAAATATACAAACTTGAACTAAAGGGTGAGATAGCGGTCAAATGCCTGGCTAGTCTATTAAAAAAACACTCTACACCGAAAAGCAAGCGTATCAGTAAAATTCACGGCACCGTATACACGGCCCACTTGCCGTGTTTGGTGCGACTATTTCGACGCGTCCCTCGCCGAACAGTCCCCACGTGACAGCAATGTGCTAAATAGTTACGCCAATACAACCAGATAATATAAGTTTAAGTTTAATTCCATATAATTTAGTTCATATCATACCTACAACTATTATTCATTCTTTGTATTCTGATAAGCAGACATACATTTATTTTAACTACACAAAAAATCGACGATAAACATACTAACTCGAACTAAAAAGCCTCTAATCCGAAAGGCAAGCGTATCTGTAAAATACACGGCATCATACGATACGGCGTGTATACAAACGGCCCTCTTCGTGTCGTGTTTGGTGCGACTGTTTCATAGGACGCGTCCCCCGAACAGTCCCCACGCGACAGCAATGTGCGCTCGGTAATTCGAGTGCTATGTCGACAGTTTACGACTTAATTTGGACTCGTAATCAGTCTGGAGCACCTCTCCCTGCGATCGCTAGGGATTACCGAACCCAAGACTGAGACCGGCGACTTAATGGACCACTTTAAATGCGAAGAATTGTAAGCCGGGAATGTAGTAGCTCGCGACTGGTGCATGTGGAACGTTTAAGTTATGTGGTGTATTACATTTTTCGGTAAAATAAATGGAACTTTTATCCTATTTTAAATATTTCGTTTCTATAACGCTGCGGTGGCCGAGAGCGTCGGTGGCCGAGCGGTTAAGGTATCCGAGTCGTAAGCGAGAGGCACCGGGCTCGAATGCCATTGCGCATGAATGAGCATTACTAGAACATTCGCTCGCTTAGTGTAAACCCACTATGAGATAAAAAGTCCAACAAAAATACTATCTGAATTATTTACAACATTATGAGAAACATATTTACTAGCTACTAAATACAAGTATTTCGCGGCGACCTTAAACGCGTAATTTTCGATCATAATACATCTGTCCCGTGAGATTACTTCTTAAAGCCTGTATATTATTCTCGCATATAAGATATTATACTGTAGATATTATAAAGGTACATCAAAGAGCGATAAACTTCAAAACGTCTATCCCTAAAAACATTCGTCTTCATAATAATATTATATGATAATCAATTATATTATAATAGAAGAATTTAACCGCACTCAGTTGCTTGTTTGAAAGTCTCGGCGGTCGATAGCTAATAAGTATACCCGGACGAGCCAATGATACGTACAATTAATCCCGGATACCAGCGCCGGTCCGGGATTGCCCGGCACCAAACAAATGACGAGCGCATAAATCCCGCCATTGTGAATTACGTTACGCTCTAACATCACATTAACGTTACATTCCCGGGATTCTGTCTGAAGACATTTTTTCTTTATTACTTAATACGCAATGGACGTGGGCCCGTGGTGGTAGGAAATGAATTGGGGACGACTGGTCGCATTGGGAGAGCGAATTGTGAATTATATTACGGTACGAAGTAAGAGCTTCGGTGGCCGGCTCGTAACCGAGAGGTACCGTGTTCGAATCCCGCTGCGGCCTGAGCCATTCAGGCGACTGAATGTGTAACCATGATCCAATCGAGTCAGGTTCCCCTGGTAGCAGAGTCATGAAGGTCAGATGGCAGTCGCTCCACGGTTTTTCCTGATCTGCCAAATCCTGGATCATGGTCAAGGCGGACCCCGGGCGAAGAAGCTTTCTGATGTGTATTTTATCTCCAAACTGTCTGTTATAATAACGTGTAGGTTATTTATTTAATCATTTACTTTCCGGCTACTAAGGCCCGTAGATATTACACACACATTTGAAATACAAATTAAAACTAAAATAGAAAAGTTTAGTAATAATGTCACATAAATGCACTATATTCACAATAAAATACTATGATCTGACTTGTCTTATTTGGTGAACAAACAATGTCCAAAATCACGACTTGTCGTATCAATAATAGATAGATGACGTAGATGTCTTTATACAAGAAACACAAAGAATGTGAATTTTGAACGAATACTGCTGCACATTATTCATTTAAAGTCATAAACCAAATAAGACAAGTCAGTCTGGACAGATTATATATCTATGTATAATAAAGTAATATATAAAATTAACATTAGGTTTGAATTTTTAAAACTACACTTTTCTAAATCACTTTATGTATCACTGTAGGTTATGTCAAAACCATCCATTCATGTGGAGAAGGCGCAAGTCCAGCATTGGAGTTTTATCGACTGTCAATGCAATGATCTGAACCAATTATTTGTCATTTCTTGATCTATTTACCCCTTGGCATTGGGAAATAAATTGGTTACCGTACGATTTCCGATTGTCTTTTTTAGGTGTGTTCAACAATGGAACTTTTGGAGCAATTACATGTAACTTTTTTAAAACAAATGGTCGTTATCTTAATGGAGAAAGTTCAATCAAAGGCATGCCTATTAATGTCACTGTCAATTAACGATCGATTACGTAATTTATTATGAGATATTTGTTTTAAAAAAGTAAACATAAAAAGTAAATGATAAACACGCGCATGCTAACTACGTAGACTCAAAGGAGTCTAGTTTTTTTTTATTTCTAAATAAAAATAGCACCATAAAATGAAATTTATTTGCACGAATATTACTCTATTTGATATTACTGTTCCTGTTTATTACAAAACTTTTTGGTTTATTAGTGGGTATCTAAACCAATATTACAAAAAGAAATGATTTGGTTGTTTGTGGGTTTGGTATGGATAATCTTAAAAAACTACTTAAAACCCAGTCAACGAAGATTCGAATCTGGGAAATAAATGCAAAAAATCTTGTAGTCTTAAAAATTCTTTCAACCAGAGATAGCTACATTACCCAGAAGTAATATATACTTAAAGGTACTTTATTTCCCGATGCCCCCACGGAATTGGGGACTCTAAATTGCAAGCGTGCGAAGCTGGGGCGGGTCGCTAGTATAGAATAAATCAACGACGAAAGAAACTTCTTCCATTAGATCCTTGTTGAAGTATATTGACATGATTTAATTTGACAGGATTCTATCGCCCGAGATACAACAGTGCTATAATATCCTATCCTATAATGTTTGGATCCTATGGTACTTGAATGAGGGCGTGGGTGTATTATCTTTAGCTGTCAGCCAAAGGTGACACTTTACAATATGGCGGTGAACTACGATAAGGTTCAGTATTGTTGTCATATCAAAGATAATATAGTTCGGTTTCTTTTTTATAGACACGGTGGTTACGTAGCTAACCCCAAGCCAATCTTACATTACAAGTATAAACGGATTATTCTTAATTTTTTTACAATTCGTATGTCCAAAACTAATAATATACATAACATTGTCATATACACACGAATCAAATTAATAAAATAATGAATTATTATTTTAACAATATCGTAAAGAGTAGGACTCATCAAGATGTTGCGTTCAGTAGTTCCGAAAGTCACCTTCCGTCATCATCATCAGGCCTTGAATATCACCTAGGGGTATAGTACTCATTAAGACCATTCCAAACAGCCCAAACACGATGGTGTTATCTTCTTGCTTCCATAAGTTCCTATGACTACCTTCCGACTCCATCATCAGATCAGCTCCATAGTACCAAAATAATGCATTGTTATCCAAGTTACATAGGTATACCAAATTTCAGCTCAATTGAACACTTGGATGTGGGTCAAATTTGATTTGCAAGATTTTCTCCGAAATTACAAATATTGCAAGTTAAATAAAAGCTTGTTAAAAGCTTAGATTGTATACGACTGTAACTTGCACCGCTGCCGTCTAAACCCTCTTGTCCAAAATTGAATAAACGAAGTAGAACCGAGATACGGGTAAAATAGCCTGGTGTCGAATTTTCTTTGTTCCAGAAACGTGCCTCTGTACGCCTTTTATAGGATAAACAAAATCCGCGGATATTCACCGTATGGTTAAGTGTCTTTTGCTGTAAACGCGTGACCCTTCCCCCTCGAAGGGTCCAAGTACGGTTAGTTGGCGGTTCCCTACCTATATATGGCCACTCGACTTGAATTTCCTATCTTCCCGATAAGCTGCTACCGCACCCGCCTCCGCTTGCCGAGTTTCACCCTACTTATCCGTCCATATCTGCATTTGAGCAAGACGTTTTGTAACCCTAAAGTATAGACTTCATATGGTTTGGAACCCTATTTGAACCGCGCGCCCTACCTCGCGTGCGCTACCTGTCTCTTTCACATTTGTGGTAAGTTGCTAGAGGTAAAAAGGACAGGCATTTAAAGGCAAGCGATTGCGTGGCTGTGAGCGGTTCAAAAATAGGGCCCCAGGCCACAACACTGCGACGACACATCCTAGAAATCTACGATGCCGTACAACGAATCGCGGAATTATCCGATGCGCTGCCGCGCCGTACAAATCTGCGATGCGACGCGCTACCGTTCAGTCAGTGTCCACATTTTGACTGGCACGTAATTCAGAACAAGATTATTTAATTTTTTTGATGATTGGTTAATGTCTCGGCTTTAGGACATAGCCCACTGGAAACTGAAGTCATGGTCGTTGTCTTCTTGTACGATGTTGTTGCGTAACATTTTTGCGCATGGTTCTGCGGTGCGACGCTGTTTTTGCGATGCGACTCGCGGATCGTGATACTAATCACAGGATTTCTAGATAAATAGATATACACGACCCGTATCAACGATACGTAACGCGATAAGTATTGAGCGTGTAGCATCCGCCATGTCAAAAAGGCATAGATTGTTAGGGCGATTATGCACTGCATCCGATCCGAATCAGAAAAAATGCTGCAACTGCACATTCCCGAGATTTGGACGCACTCTCAGTGTAATTATAAATTACGCAAAGTTGTTGTAGTGAGCAACTACGTAGCGAGCCGTTGCTGCATCTGCGCATTCGCGGCGTGTTCGCGAGGTTATTATTTAGGCGTCTCAGGAGCCGATTGACACCCCGTCACAAATGTTTTTTTTTTATGTCATACAGTATTCAAACAGACAGCAAACAGACCACCTGCTGGAAAGTGGTCACCACTGCCTATAGACATTAGCAACACCAAGGGTACCGCCAATGCGTTGCCCACCTCTATAACACGTTGCTCTGGCAGCAAAAAGACAAATGCCCCTCCACTGCCAAAGCCTCGGTTCCCCAAATCCCCACCCCATTTAGCACTGGAAACCTTACACACCGGCAGAAACACAACACTAGTTAAAATAGTATTCTTTAGATGCGGTATTCTGTAAGGTGGAGGTACTTCCCCAGACGGGCGGCTCCAATTCAAACGGGATACCTCGCTATGCCCTACCTCTCTTAAAACCTGTCACAAAACACTAAATTAGTATATCGTGACCACGTAACGTTATAAATAGAACTAAACCTATTAAATAGTCATTATCAGTATCAAAATAATGTGTACACGAAACACAATTTAAATACTGTGGAATATGTGAAGGATGGTGGCCCTTGTCACGATAGGAAAGGAATAATCCACATCGGGCCCAAAAAAAGTACAATGACCTACACCTACACGATGTTATTTAAAACTGACAACGAAAAAGCGTGTAAAGACTTAATGAGTTATATGGTGAGTGGAAAGCTATTGACCAAGCTGCTAATCCTAGACACTATTATTATTAATGTTACTTTTTCACGTCTTTAAAAAGGATTACGATAAAAAAAAAACATCATCTTGGCGTTAATGACCCGGTTGTGCTCTCGCGCACGAGGGCCTGGGGTCCGCCGTGACCATGATCCAGGATTTGGCAGGTCAGGTAATTACAGTGGAGCGACTGCCATCTGACCTCCATGACTCTGCTACCAGGGGAACCTGACCAGATTGGATCATGGTTACACATCCAGTCGCCTGAATGTGCAGTTTTCATCACGATGTTTTCCCTCACCGTAAGAGCATCGGTTAGTATTCAACTAATGTACATAACTCAGAAAACAGTCATTGGTACATGGCCGGAGCGGGAAAAAGGATTACGATAAAGCGTCTATAAATAATTTTGCAGCGTGGGTGTCATAGATAAAGTACTATAAAAAATAATACGGTGCGCATGACCTAGCATTAACCACGCGCACTGTATGTGCAAAACAAGACCTCCATGACCGCGCACAACGGTCAAACGCTGAACGTTGAAAGCAGTCGCGCCCTTTAGGCGTTTCTAGTACCATACGGCATAACATTTATGCAAATTATTATTAATAACGCCGCAAAAGAACACTGTACAGTAAAAAATAATCATCTTCTGGTTAATGTCTCGATAGTGCTCTCGCGCACGAGGGCCCGAGTTCTGCCTTGAACATGATCTAGGGTTTCAGGCAGATCAGGTAATTAAAGTGGAGCGACTGCCTTCTGCTACCAGGGGAACCTAACCAGATTGGATCATGGTTACTCATTTAGTAGTTTCATCACGATGTTTCCACCGTAAGAGCATCGGTTAGTATTCAACTAACGCACATAACTCAGAGAAGAGACATTAATACATGGCGGCAGTGGATTTCAAACCCGGTACGTATCGCTTACAAGTAGGATGTCTTAAAAACTAGAATATCTTAAAAATTAACTTCGTATTAACTGATGTTCAACTAAAGCTTTGGCTTCCGTTTCGGCAATCCTGGGCGGTTTTTACTATTTTTGACAAATATATTGCTAGGTATTCTTTTTATCATCTCAAGATCAACTTCTAGAGATGATTTAAATTACCTTTCTATATTATACTAGCTGACCCGGCAAACGTTGTTTTGCCATATAAATAATTTCTTGTCTAAAAAATAAATAAAAAAATTAGGGGTGGACTACCCCTAACATTTAGGGGGATGAAAAATAGATGTTGGCCGATTCTCATAGATACCGGATAAGCACAAAAAATTTCATCAAAATCGGTCAAGCCGTTTCGGAGGAGTATGGCAACGAAAACTGTGACACGAGAATTTTATATATTAGATATATTCTATAACAAAATAAGCCAATAAAAGTTCAATATTTCAGTTTTAAAATCATTTATATTATTAATTGTAGCTTGTAGATAATCTTGAACAAAATATCTTGGAGCTTATAATCCTTCGACTTCGGCTTCAGCCGAAGGTTGTAGCGAAAATCTATTAATCTTGAAATTGACCTTTGGGCGGACACTATACGGTAGGACGGTAGGATACTTTACTTACACGCGTGCGCCAGAGACACTAAATGCTAAATTAACCCACGTGTAATGTGCATTATTGTCCACAGCCATCTGTAACAATGTTATATACCCATCTCCACTGTCATCATCTTGGCGTTAATGTCCCGGTTGTGCTGTCGCGCACGAGGGCCCGGGGTCCGCCTTGACCATTATCCAGGATTTGGCAGGTCAGGTAATTACAGGTATTACCCATCTCCACTGTATTATATTCCAATAACTGACATTGCGACGATAAAACAAAGTTTAATATCTAAGTTTTAATTAAAGCGTGCTTTTGAGAGTAATTTCAAAATTTAATATAAATTTCCATCACGTATTTGAGGTACCTGCGGTTTCTGATGAGACCGCGCTCCAAGTTACAGAATTCCATTTGTGTGAAATTACCCAGATAACATGATAAGAATTTCAAAGTTTCTTTGGGAATGTCTTCCTATAGTACTATTTGGTGAAATAATTACCAAGAGTAGGCAATAGGCACCTTAATTACTTCCAAGGGTTCCTCGACGTTATTAAGCCTACGGCTAAACGTCTATTATTTTCGGTGATTTATTATAAGACTATGGTATTAAACGGAAACTGTGCGTTGGTTGCGGCAAATTCAGAATGTTCCGATGTTGGGACACTTTTACTTACATCGTTGACTGTAATCAGCTGTTTTTTTCAACAGTTATACTAATTTTAACGGTGAAAATAATAATTTTTAACAGTAATAAAGTGGATTACTAATTTAATTAAGACTAGTAGACCCAGCACGACTACATTAGCGTACACCTACTTTACCCATACCAACCCTTGTTTTCTTGCTTATAAACTTTCATCTTGAATCACTCTATATATTGTTGAAAATCGCATTAAAATATTTACCTGTACATAGATACACAGAGACTGACGGCGTGAAAAGACTTTGTTATATGCTATGTATATACCGTAACGGGGTGCCAATCGTCTATTAGACTATTCAACCAGTCATAGGGTCCCTAACGGAAGACCTTGGTCAACTAATTAAAGATTTAAAAATAAAATACCCATCGTCCGATTACAAAGCTTTCTACTCATGAGCGTGGTACAAGGCGACTGAGTTTTGAGTTTGCCGGATTTCCATTGCCACTGCAAATGCCGCGTTTTCTTTTGTTTACCGAATTTTAGCAGAATAATAGCTAGTTATTTGTAGATAATTCGATGGTAGTAAAAGATAATAAAATACTTCGTTTAGTGGTGAGCTTGTGG
Source organism: Blastobasis lacticolella (assembly GCA_905147135.1). Taxonomy (NCBI): domain Eukaryota; kingdom Metazoa; phylum Arthropoda; class Insecta; order Lepidoptera; family Blastobasidae; genus Blastobasis; species Blastobasis lacticolella. The sequence continues at coordinate 12,695,044 of LR990053.1, read as the reverse complement.
TAGGTATAGGTATTGTTGAAATACTCCACATAATTATGTTTAGACCAAAACTTGGTGCCTTAGTTTAAAATTACGTGTTAAGTTCTAGGCCAAAACAGTACTTGGACTGTAGTAAATTCTCAAGAGAATGGTAATTAACTATAGACGTCACTCAAGCTAAATAAATAAATTTAATACCTCTGGTCTAGACACGAATTTTGAGCCAGCCGGCTACGATACGTTGTAAGATTTATAGAACCGAACCTATATAAATAATAAAGGACCGAGCTTACCTATATGTAAAGCGTACATATTAGAGTTTGTTTGATGAACGGACTAATCTGTGGAAGTCTGGAACTACCGGATGTGTGAAGTTGTTTTAGCTTGCGATGGCCCAATTTTTGAGGTGAGGGCTATCTCATATCACGTTACGAACCTGAAGGCGGCTTGGCTAGGCTTGAATTACATGTAAATGTATAGAAAATCGCAATTTAAAAACATAGTTGTCTTATAGTCGCCGCTCACCTTCATACCGCTTGGCAAGTAACTTGACCAGAGGCAAGACAATTTGAATGTGTGTCTGATAAAATAGGTGGGATCAATCCTATTTTTGTCATGCTACTTGTTTGTTAAGCGGCATGACGGTGAGTGGCCGCTATCACCTACCTAACGATGCTGATATGACAAAATCCCACAGCGTTTGTCTCGGAGCGCATGTGTTGCGTGTACTCGTACACACGGGGCCTACTAGAAACAACGACACTTCACTGATGCGAAACGTGGTGTGGAATCAAGTATGTGTTTCTATCTCTGATGAGGATGTGTACTAATTTAACGTTACGTATCTTGGCGTGGCATCACGTAAGCCCAGTCGGAAGCCACGTTTAGAAGCCGAATAATAGGAGTTGAAAACTAAAGACAATTTTTCAAGGTAGGGCTATAAAATCGCCTCACGCGGTCGAAATTACGGGAAAAAGTTTTTAAAAACCAAATTTTAAATGGTAGTCCATCCATCAATAATAACCAGAAGACTTCATAATTTTCATTTTCAACTGAATTCATTAATTTTTTTACATTTCGTTCACCATATTGAATAACACATCCATTCCATTAATCATTTATTTCCACGTATGTTATACCTACATATATTTTTTTCTTTTTAGCAATTCGATATTCTTTTGCTCTTATACTCGTATACTATTATATTATTTTAATTTGTATTGTAATACTCGATTCTCTCTCTTCGTCGGCTGTCGGACTCTCCCCTGGGAACGTAAAGTCGCCTCGTGTAGCCTCTTGCTACGTCCAAAATGATCAGCATGCGTAGCTAAGTGGCAAACGCTAGGAAGCGCTCGCTAACTCGATCGCTAAAGCCTTCAACAAACAGAGGCGGTCTGCGGTCGCGGTCGGCAAGCGGGCACGGCTGATTCACACTGACACGGGCGATGGTCTATCGCTACTGTTTCATAATGTGCAGTTTTCTCCTACAAATATTGGACGTTACTTTTTTAATTTGAATTCCATTAAAATAATGACTGTACACATACTTAGTATGAATAAGTTACTGAAATATTGAAAACAGCAATTTTTTCTAAATGACATAAGTATAATCGTTTACGATTTACGTCACATTTACGTCACGTGACATTTATGTCACTTCATGAACTTCCATTTTGATAGATTTGCCCATAATTGAACAATTTTTTTTTTATTTAACAATAATAATCATTGAAATCGTTTGTTACGACATTATTGGATGACGTTTAAAAATCTTGTCATACGAAGATTCTATTTATTCTAGCGATCACGAACGCGACCGCATACCGCCTCTGTTTTTGGTAGGTTTTACCCTCGACCACGTGTCATACCTCATCATATCAGCCTAAAGACGCCCACCTACCGACATACCTATAGTTGGCTAATGTCAGTAAACAGTGTGCGTACAAGATCTCTCAGAATAAAACCTCAAAGATAAATCTGCACTTATGAGGTGCGCCACTCATTTTTATCATCCGAATGGTCAGTCCCGGCTTCTGCCAGGGTCCGCTTTCCTGGGTCATTATATATTATTAGGTGCGCCACTGTCGTTCGAAATTTCAAAATGAATGGCGACTGTCGAATGGCACTTTTAGCCGCATGCAAAGTTATTTTGCTTTTACCATTATATTCTGTTATCTTTAGCGATAATTGAAAGCCACTTGGCTGTTGAGACAGGCGTAACGGTCCACCTATGATTACATTGTTGCAGGTTGTACGTATAGCATGACCGACATTCTGGTACCTATTAAATTATTCTTGATAAGGTAAATAAGCTCTAGACGCTGAGTTTACATTGATGCTAAACATATCACAATAGTTTCTCTTACCGCAATACTATTCTTGTAAATATAATTCTGTATTGATGGTACGGCTAATTCGATGAGCTGTATTTCCAAGTTCTTCTCATTTGAGAACAATTTAAGATAAAAAATTTTATTTTTTTTGCAGTATTTATACCATCGCCACTCGTTGGATGTGCCTTCTAATACCGTTGGCGAAGCGAGGGTGACCAAGGTCCTCCGCTGGAGACCCTGAGACTAGTTATGGATTGGCACCTCGTTACGATAATTTAAAATCATTTAAAAAAAAAAACGTTTTTTATCCTCGTTGTCCCCCATTTCAGAATTTGGGGGACAATAAAACTAAAATTCCCATTGCCCCCATTCGGGAGATAACATTTGGGGGACATCCGGATGAACCATTACGACTCACAATTACATATTATCATCTGAATGTAAATGTCTTAACATAACATATCAAATGAAACCACATGTTAAAGGCACATCCTGATTCCTGGTATCCAATATCGTGTACATATTCTCAGTCAAATGGATCGTCTAACTAATACGAGGCGAATATATTCGTACTACAGATATATCGTAACTCGAGCGTACGTAACTGCGTATATTACACAAAACGCCTATGCCTACGAGTACATGACGGAGTATCTCAATTTGGCTCAGAATAATGCTCGAAGCTGAATAAACATTGCGTAATATCAAAGCGAGAGCGAATCCTTTATAATTACTTAGCCTGAATCGTGTACTGATAGAAGCCGGGGTCTTGATTCTTGTTACCGTGGTAACAATATCAGCTTGACAATATAATATTGAGGCCGAAGTGGACAAGTTGTGTATGAGCTTGCATTTTATTGTATGCAGTTGCAGGCAATGTATGCATGCAAAGTTCGACTCCCACATCTACTAAGGTTTGAATCCTACACACCGAATTTGTATAATCCGCGAGCTAGCAGGTTGGGACGAAACCTGTCACAGTAAATGTAATAACAACTCTTGGGCGAATAAAGGGCACGGCTGTTTTAAACGTACTCGGGCGCACTAGGCAATGAATATTGCAAAACCGTTAAAAATTTTCATTTGGTATGTGGCTTAAGAATGGGAAATTTTATTCCCATTACGTAGTTTGCTGAGAATTTTAGCTACGAAATGAGATAAATGACGCCACACCGCGGTTACTGCGAGTATTTAATTTAAATGCAAACAAATCGACGACTACTCCTTTTCTGCGCCAAATGCGACGGATTTGTGTGTGTGTAATGCGTTTGACGATACGTTTACCACGCGCGAAGTACGTTTAATACAAACCGCCACGTGCGCGTACATATAAAACAGCCTGGGCCTTTAGCGTTGGAACATTGTCGAATAAATAAATAAGGTTCCTTCCCTTCATGATTGCATGCGGAATAAACCTTACACATGTATAAGAAGATAAAAACCTATATTGGAAGGAAGTTAAATAAAACACCATTGAGCTGCGATTGCGATGCGATAACAATTCAATCGAGCCATTAGTAACAGTAGCAGAATACCAAAAACGTGTCAAACTGCCATTGAGCTGCGATTACGATCCCATTACGATTCGATCATGCCTATAGTAAATTAGTGCACTCGAGGGCCGCCTATTAAGTTGATCGGTAACATCTTACAACGTCATCCGTCCAAATGTAAAATGTATGTAAACCATGATCGCCCACAACAATGTTTCGAATAGTTAGGGCCCGTTTATACGTTGCCGCTAACAAACCGGGCAGTAAACGCGTACACGTCGTGTCCGCATAGTCACCGCCCAGTAACCGGGTCGGTAAACGTGCATTCTACCCTATTGACGCGGTGACTATGCGGGTGCGGCACGACAATTTTGCGGGTGCGAAACAGGCGCTGTGCGTTTGATAATAAAATAAGCTTTCACCAAAACTGCATAAACATCAAGAACAAACCGTGCCTAAATCGTGTATATCTGTACGGGCTATCACACTACCAGTTAACAAGTTCAAAAAAAGCAACTCAGAAATCCTTGCACTGTTTTTATAAGCTGTAATATGACCTCGTTCGCAGCAGGGTTGATCTCTTCGCACGACAAGACTCCGCTCCGCAATCAAGTAGGTTTACCGAGCGGCGTATGCGCCGTCTTAACTGGAGTGCAGCAGGTGCGAGCCGCATGAATATTAACGCACATGAATATTCGCGCGGGGTTTGCACATTTCTTGTCGAGGCTGTGAAGGAACGAGCCCAAACGCGGTGTGTGGACATTGTGATGCTAGCGGTATAGGGGTACAGCTATGATAGAGGTAGTGATTGCACAGGAGAGCCGGTTCATGTCTTCCCATAATACTTACGCCGAATAAGGTTTTCAATTTGACAATTAAAAGAAAAATATAAGTTTTAGGTCGTTGTAAATATTACTATTATACATATATATATATATATATATATATATATATATATATATATATATATATATATATATATATATATATATATATACTTATTTAAGTAATTCAATTATATTATGTATTTGGGTGCACGTCATATCTGCCTTTCTATTCTAGCCCTCTCTCTTCGGTAGGTCTGCTGTAAGACATTTATTTTTAGAAATAAGCTGTACCTTTTGTAATTGTTATCTTTATGTTCATATAATTGTAACTTTCTTTGTGCACAATAAATGGTTAAATAAATAAACAAATAAATAGATGGCGTTGTACTGAACTGTAATGTCAAGTTTGTCCATAGTCAGTCTGTAGTACCTATTAATCTTTGTTTGCAGCTAATCCTACAAAAGTATTAAAAAGGAATAGTATTCCCATAGAAATCATTGGGTATTCCTTCAATCCGTACCTACATATAATAGTCTATTAAAACTATAATGTCAATCATTCAATATTATTGGTCCTTGTGTGTATGTTTGACATATTAGCACTGAATTGCGCCATCTATTTGACGTAAGCAAAACTTTTTGTCATCTTGAAAATCCCTATTGCTCTTTCTAGTTAAATCGGTGGCATACAGTCAAGAGTGTATTAAAGGTAACATCTGAGTCCAGTTTCTGTTGTATGGCCTGACATTTCGGATTCGTAGAGCATAGTCTCTATCACTCACTCACAAGCGCGACTTAGACGACTTGTTACGAGAATGGGTGTGCGAATTTACCGCCGACGTCAGGGCCTCGAGTCCGCTTATTTTTTTGAGTCGATTGAATTGTAATTTAATCGCTATACCAACTCAACGGCAGTTTTAATTGTAGCAGAATACCGAAAACGCGCGAAACTGTCATTGAGCTGCGATTGCGATCAATTGCAATAATAACAATAGCCGAATATCAAAAACGCGTACAACTGCCATTTGTTTTTTGTTTGTTTTATTTACCAATGAAATTTACATCATATTAGGCGAATGTCATAATATAAGTAAGTCACAAAGATATCGTCAAATAGAATTAAAATAATGTCATACAAAAAAATTTCAAAATATATAAACCACAACAAAAATGAATAATACTAAAATGTCAAACGAATACATATTAAATTAATAATGTCACAGTTGACACAAAATTGTAATAAATTGTCAATAAATACTATGGGTATACGTAATAGTATACCTACTAACTAAAAAATAAAAATCATTGTCAATTTCTCAAATAATTAAAATGTTTATATAAAAATAATTAATCAGTACCGGTGCAGGTACAAAATTGTATCTAATAAATAAATATAACTATTATCAAACCTTCATGTCAATATAATCTTTTATTGAATGCAATGGGGTATCCAATAAGAGGTTTTTCAGTTGGCGCTGTGATAGGGGTAAGATAGTGGTAAGGTAGGGGTAAGGTAGTGGTAGGGTAGGGTTAAGGCAATGGTAGGATAGGGTAGGGGTAAGGTAGCGATAGGGAAGGGATAGGATAGAGTAGGGTGGTAGCGACTACCTACCACATACAGCATGTGTGATGCACGCTCACTTAAAAGTCTGTCTGGCGGTGGCGAGGGGGCCGGGTCGCTCTTTTCCCTCAAATATGGTTGAATTGGACGATGGCGGGGCCCTGCGTTATACTCGTGAACGGGTGCTGCCTTGGTGGACTGGCTTACTCTTGCTGTAGTTTTAGGTGGTTTTTCTTAATTGCACTAGACATACCTATATTATATAATATAGCGTTCCGGCTCTGCCTGGCATTGTCGAGCACGGTTCGGTCGTGGTTGGCGAGGGATACGTTATCTACGGCCATAGGGCGGTCAGCGTGTCACTGTGTGTTTCCTTCCTATTTTCCTACCCCCCTCCTTTTTGACGATTGAAAGAGATATTTCATGTCCTAATCAATAAAAAATTTTGAATTTTGAATTTTGAATGATTGCGATTGAATTACAATACAATCGAGCCATTAGTAAATTTGCGGACTTGAGGCGTTGTGTCCTCTTGTTGCAGGTACCTTTTTATTCCGAAGAAATGCAAAGAGCCACAAAATCCAATTAAACGCGTAAAACGCATAGAAAACCCAGTTACGTAGCTAAAATTTTTGCAAGAAAACTGGTGCAATATATCAATAAAAATAATGAATGAGTCTTAAACCGAGTCTCAAGGAATTGTATACATATGTCGGCTGGACTATAAATCGTACTTTATGGGCAGTTAAACGCTTGTTATTCCACAGGCATAAGTAATGTCCCAGTATAAAACACAAATAAAATGTAAGCAAAAATACCCATTTCCTCTCCTCACTTTATCTCGTTTCTAATGTACATTTTATTATTATTATGTTTGGGAAATTGTTTCCTATCTCTGTTAATTGAAAGGACTAACTGGGCGTTAGGGTTCTTCAAACGAAAGAACAGGTTCATTATTGCATGATGTTTTATTATGAAATATATAAAATATGTAACGTGGATGAAGGTGGTATAGCACCCTTGTCGCACCAGGGCCCACAGAAAACCAGCGCTGTGAGACGCCTCGCAGTTCACAGCACCAGCTGAGTGCGATCCTTTAGCACTGGCCTCCGCGACATTGACAGTACCATGGGAATCAATGTAGGTGTGCTTCTATTTGTGTAGGTGTTAGTTACGTCTAGTAATGCAGATGGTCTTATTTACCTACTCTACTAATTTCCATAAGACAATGCTTTTTTCCCGTAAACCCGGAACATACCTTTAAAGTGCGTTCATTATTGTTTAGAATGGTAATAATATGTCAAGCTATACCAGTGGTCCTTTACTTTTTCGTTCGTGAGGGGTTATTTCTACAATGTTATTACCTAACATTTATATTCAACGATTCCTGCCATATTTTTTTTCACATTTTCTTTGAATAAACGCAACCCTGTTCTTAATTACTTAGATTCAGTAAATCAAACGCATAATACCTTAACCATAGCGATTAATGGATATATTTTCAGACGAAAGATTATCAGACGATATAAAAAGTACTTGTTGACAAGGAAGGAGGCACTCATTGGCCTGTGTGATCAAATTAAATAATTACTTATGCCGGCACCGCATCCGCTCCATTTAGGTTGCAGATGATTCAGCATGACAGGTTCCTGGACTTCACCGCTAAACAAAGGCCCTCTCGGCTTATCAAAGGTTAGCTGGAAGAAATCCCGTTATGGGGTTACCTCGCCTTTGCATTATAACCTGTTTTTGTGGTTTTAATGTAATGTTTTATGCAATAAAGATATTACATACAAACAATCAAACAGTGGCCACTTTCTTTCCGTTCGTCCGTACGCCTCCCTTGACAAACAATAAAAATTAACTTCTTTTATAACAGCTAAGCGGACCGCAAGCCAACCGCTAAAAATATATCAGCCAAAAATAAAAATCACGACTGCCAAAGGTATCGCGACCCCGCCAAGGATAACCGCGCACAATCGCGGTGTCGCGTGTAACTCGCTCGGCGCTCGCATAAATCCGCTAAGCAAACAAACATCGTCTCACATTCCTAGCCGAACGAAGCCGTTTTCACGTACGGCCGGGATATAAAAGGCACCGAATACGCACTCAAAAGGAGCAGCGGCGAATTGAAATAAAAAAACAACAATGCAGGGAGGCAGTAAGCCCAGAGGCTCGTGTTCGTGACGGGCCCTTATCCCTTTACCTTTGTACTTTCCGGGGCTCGACGCAGACACTTCTAATCCCTTGTTGGCGCACCAGGAATAGACGCAGGTCTCGGACGATATTTTCATCCTTTAAAGGCATTTGGTGACCTCAATTGGTCACATTAGCCGTAATAACTCTCCAAATTATCTGTTACTCCTCCGTTTTTGAAATGAAATATTCATTCATAATTGGGGTCTCAATTTACAAGTATTTGATCTCGTACATTTAAATGGCTACTGACTGTAGATTGCCGTAGACGACTTTGAACGTATTTGATTTCATTCGATTTTTTTTAGTATTTTAGCAATTAGTAATGTTATTTTATTTAGATGGCCTGTGTGTATCTGGCCACTTGGCATAGGTATTCAAGATTCAAATCGTTTAATAAGTAAATGTTTTAACTACATACTTAGTTGTTATCTACAATTTTGTGGTGAAGATAACATACAAAACACAAAAAAGATACAAAAGAGTTGTATAAATTATACATAAAAAAAGAAGCTAATGTTTGAAATAGTCATTTACATTATAATAAGTATTTTTTATATTGTTTCAGAATTGGAAGTAAGTTAAGTTACTTCCCTTGCGAGTAATAATTTGTATGAGTATATAAATTTAAATCGTTTCAGGTCGGGAAGCCAGCTACAGGCTAAAATTCCCACCATTAAAGAGGAAAATTATGCCAAGGAAGAGGTGATGATATTGTAAAAAGCTTCTTTCTTCTCCTTTATTGTGTGCCTTTACAATTTACCCACCCGTTTCTCAGTATTACCGTTGAGAGGAAAATATGGAAACCAAGACTAAGTGCTTAGCGAATAGCAAACGAGAAAAGGTAGCAATAACAATGTCTGTTAATAAATAATAGAAAATTTCACGTTTCAATTTCTTCCCTTAAAACTGTACTAAGTTTATTATTCCACTCTTTCGTAGCTGTGTAGGTAGGGATTTTCTCACTCGATGCTTACAACACGAAATGTATGAAAATAAATATAATATTAGATAATTACGCTCGTGTGGCGGCTTAAACGTAATGTTCACAATATTCACTGTTCAATGTTTCACTTTATTTAAATGAAATACTTACTCGTCGGTCTACAGTCGAGGTATGTATATTGAAAAATAAAAACACTGAATATGAAGAGTTGGAGCTGTTTAATAAAGGTAAACAGTTTTTTATACCCTTGAAATAGGTTGAATTAAAAATATCTTGAACAATCTGTACCGTTGTAAATTAAACCATTGTCTAACATATAGACTTTAGTTAAGTTAAGATAGATTTAAGCTGTATTTAAGTCTTTAAATTTATAAGTCGAGCTCCCTATCACCAGACAAACCTATCAAGGTTTTTGAGTGGTAGATACCTGTATGTTACAAACTATTGTTTTGTTCATATAAATAAACAAACATAAATAACAAAGATTTTTGTTTGGCTGGCTCTAGAAATACTTATGGTGATAATAAGGTTCTTACCACTCGATAGAGCCATTGGCTAAAAACTGAATTGTGGCTATAACTCCACTTTCACGCAAGCACCATAACTGTCTTCTCCGGTCAAACATTTGTCTGCAACGATTTTGGTTAAATTTGTTACGTAGAAAAATGGACATAAAGCTGACTTCATATTTACATGTTGTTTTTACCCTTTTTGTTCCTAAGTATTTCCGTGGAACGTGTTAAAAAATTCGAAATAGTTTGGGGCGCATACTAGTAGTAAACGACACTATTGGCTTCAAGCCAAATCGATTCGCAGCAGCCGCACAAAAAGCGGTAAAAACTGGACGTGCATACATGATAGCGCTGGAAAAATAACTGCATCCATCATAAATGTTATTATTACTTGAAACTAGGTTATTGCTATACGAGATAAATGTAACAATTCTACCATAGTGTAACAGCATTGTCTGCGTATTATGTAATCCCCGCCGCAAAATAAGGCATTATAAGTTGAACGGCTGTTGTGTGGCAATGTAGCTCCCCAACGGATGGATCGATTTCGATGCGGTTTTAAGGTATTTGAATACACAGACGGCAGAACGGCATATCACCTCCTTCTTATATACCAACTCTCTCTGTTCAAAATTCAAAATCATTCTTCAAAATCCTATATTCAAACATTTAAAATTCGAACATCTACATTTTGGCTCTATTTTATTATATTTTTCTTATTCTCACTTACTTATTTCATCTAAGTAATACCCCTGACGAATGGGCAAAGCCTCTGCTCTAAGACTCTACGTAAGCCCTAAGCATTAAAGTTTGTATTTAATAAAACTTCTTTAGAAGCAGTTTTATTTATTATGTTTAAATAGTGTAACGTTAGTGCTAATAAACCTTTTACAGCTTTTTCGACGTTTAATTGGACGACCTGAGTGGTTCAGTTGGTTAACATGCCGGTCGCCACGCAGGGGTCCCGGGTTCGATTCCCTGCCGAGCAAAAATTGAAATTATGAATTTCAGTTTCTGTTACGGGTCTGGGTGTAGTATGTATTTAAAAAAAAGTAGTTTGACAGTCATCTAACATCCATATCACAAGCTTTGCTTAATTTGGGGCTAGATGGCGCTGTGCGAATTTGTCCAAACATATAATTAATATTAATTTCCTAGCCCGAGGGTTATAATTCCACCACTTGCTTCCATAATCACAGCTCTTACTTTCAACCACCTACACCAGGTGTCACACCCAGGTCGCTGACCGGGCGTAGCCGATACGTCAACCCACCATCAGTATCAAATAAGGGGGACGGTCTAAAGTCTTATACCCTGTATGTCGAAATACTGTCTTCCGTCCCAATTTTTTTTTCTGAGTTATGTGTCTAAGTTTTACACTAACCGATGCTCTTACGGTGAGGGAATCAGAATCAGAACTGTCTTTATTGTTAAAGTGTGTAAGTATACAGTACGCAGATGTTATTACTTTAGTAGTTCCAATAGCTTGTCCATTACGGACGTACGATAAATTTAAAATTATACATCGTGGGGACACCTGCGACATTTAGGCGACTGAATGTATAACCGTGATTCAATCTGGTCAGTTTCCCCTGTTAATAGGGTCAAAGAGATCAGACGGTAGTCGCTCTAGTGTAATTACTTCATCTGCCAAATCCTGGATGATGGTCAACGCGAACCATGGGACCTCGCCGGGAGAGCATAGCCACGATATTGAGGTTATGATTATTATTTTTTCTCGGTTTAGTGGATTGGACCCTCGCGTGCTGCGTGGGGGCGCAACCGGGTCATAACGCCAAGATGATGATAAGTGGTTTGGGAAATATTTGAGAACATATATGTGGCCTATGTTAGTGGTTAGGTTATTCAGTGAATGTATCCTATCATAACCTACTAATCCTACCAATACATATTATAAATACGAATGTTTGTAAGGGTGAATGTATGTTTGAATGTTTGTTACTCGTTCGCGCAAGATATACTGAATGGATTTAGATGAAACGTGGCAGCAATATAGCTTATGCCTCGAACAGCACGAATAGCTATGATGTATCCCGGAATTCAATGTGGTTACCGCGGGAAATGTGTCTGGAACGTTGTTAGAGCTCGTCTAATCTAAAATGACGCGCCCCACTATCGTATTAACGCACACAAGCAAGTTTAAAATATGGACGCAATACATATACAAATGCCGTTGTAATTGGTCATTCAGTTGCCGGTGATATTCAAACGTAGGAGCACGCGTCGTTCATTGGCTCCCACACAGATGAAGTGTCGTTATCAATATTTGCACTTACGCATCGAAATCAACTAACTAAGTAGTGGGGCGCGTCATTTTAGACTAGACGAGCTCTACCTATAACCATATTTTATATGGACGAGCTTGCGGGCAAAAGTAATATATTGTTAGCCCTAGAAAACAAGTCTAGCATTTGTTTTTGATATTTAATCAGCCGCATCGGTTTACACGGGTCGTTCAATTAGGTCGTTTTTATAGCGACAGCGACGTCTAACGTCTTCGCCTTGACGTGATGTTGAATTTTCCACAAACAACGGGCGTAGACGTAATTTCTTTCGACGGAGGGAATTACGTACCGTTTGTGGGATCGTAAAAAGCTTCAACGATGGGCCGCTTCATGGCCGGTTTGGCGTAAACTTGCCCGATTTGGGGTTAAGATTTGTGTAAGGGCGGGCGCCGTAAGAGACCGTTCACACTTAGACGTATCGTCACTTTTGACGAGTCGTGATTATGTTACTTTTTCACCGACGTAAAAGAAGTGTTAAAGTAGTTTCAAATGTGCATCTGACTGTGGTCTGAGTGTCTGTCTGTGGCATCGTAGCTTCATTTTTATTTCAATACTAATTTAATCGAGATGGTGTTCAGCTTTGTTTAATTAAAATCGGTTAAGCTCAAGAATTATTTATGTGTTATATGTGGAATTCACCCGGCGGTTTCACAGTCCGTTTAGGTAATTTTTGCAGACGCAAAAATAGGGTAATATTATGACCGTAATGTTGTAACTATCGCTGTAATCAATAGACATTTTACAAGTATTCACCGGTGTGTCGTCCCGTGACGATTCATGGCCCCCCAAGGTGTTGTGGATGTCTAAGGACGGCGAATGACTTACCTACCATCAGGTGACCTGCTTGCTCGTTTACCTACTTCCATTATCATCATCAAAATCATCAGTCAAAATGATGAATCGTCAATGACGGATGATGTGGGAACAGGCTCTACTCTCTATGCTGGTTGTGCCTTAATTCGTAGTTTCGGATGTAAATCTCACAAACCTTTTTAATTTGAATGTAATACGAATTTGACTAATCTTTTGATATTGGATATGACTTATTAGAGCCCCAGCCACCAGACGGGGGCGTTCCGTTCTCGGAAACATTTTAATCCAACTGAGCACAGCTGAACATAGCTAGCTCGGATCGCAGTGATAAATAGTCAAGTCGGGAGCATTCGGAGAGCGCGAACAGGCGTTGCGACGCGTTTTTATTCCCCT